>CM072516.1:63221481-63691481 GCA_036898135.1 Oncomelania hupensis
TAGATATCTTGGCATTCTCACCGACGATAAGTTAAAGTTCACAGCTAACGCTGAGGCAGTGTTCAAGAAGTGCAGACAGAGGATGTATATGTTGTACAAACTGCGTTCACTGATGGTGTCGCAAAGAATTTTGCAGCAGTGCTATACTGCTTTCATTGAGTCTGTGTTAACATTCTCATTCATCTGTTTCTATCAGTCTCTTAATCTCAAAAACCAAAATTCTCTTAACAGTATCTCCAGAACATGTAGCAAGATTGTAGGCAGAAATCTCCCCCGTCTCTGCGATTTGTTCCAAACAAGGGCCCTGAGCAAGGCCATGTGCATCATTAAAGACCCCACCCACCTCCTGTGCCCCCTCTTCCAGTGTCTTCCGTCCGGGGTTCGACTCAGGACAATGCAATGCCGAACAGTTCGCTTTAGTTCCACTTTCATCCCTACTGCAATTACCCTTTTCAATTCAACCAACAAACGCTGATGGCTCTGCTCAGGACACCTCACCACCCTCAAATTAATAACCCCATCATTTATTTTTATCTGATTAATTGCTTTTACAATTAAACTTGTATGTTTTACTTTACTCTACTACCCACATGTCCATTGATAATTATTGTGTTTGTAAGTGTGAGTGTATTACCTTATTATTTTGTCAAGGACTGTTTGGTATTTTTTATCTCGTTGTTATAGTTGCTTATGATGTGTTCTGTGTGGATGAGTGCACGGCTGCAGTGATGAGTGGGCAAATGTAGTGCGTGAGTGTGTTGCAACTGCGCGAGGCTTTTATGACTGAAATAATAGTGCCTATTCTTTAGTCCTACTTTTTACCTGTAATATTTTTACCTGCAAGAGGCGTTCGCTCAATCAATGCATAGTTAAATTATGTACGGATGATGTGCGTACGGATTCTATGCTTTCTGAACCTCTTATATTAGTCTGTGTCTTATTATTGTTCATTATAACTGTCTTGATGTGTGGAGCCATTATATAACATAATGTGATGAGACTTGTACAATATTTCCATTCCTGTGGTAATAAAGATGTGTTGAATTGAATTGAATTGGTAAAATATATGTCAACACCATGACCACCACCAGCTGTGACTGATGCCGCAACGGAGATCCTTGGAAATCATCGGCCAAAGAAGAAGCTATGGACCACACCTGAACTTTTGGACCTGTGTGATAAACGAATAGAGATGAAAAAGAAAAAGAACACCTCACAAGAGCTAATGCCTACCAAAAAATCAACAATGACATCCGAAAAGACATGCGCACTGCAAAGAATAACTGGAAACAAGATCAATGCCAGGAAATAGAGAACACCCTGAACAAGAACAACAGCAAGAAAGCCTACCAGACTGTGAAGCGACTGAAAAGTGTTAAACAGCCCAAGGTCTCCACGATCCAATCCAAAGCAAGTCTAGCATTACAGAAGAACAAGACGTCTTGGATAGATGGACAGAGTACTTCTCTGACCTTTACAACCACACACCAAACGGAGACCCATTAGATCTAGCATGTCCTGAGAACATAGAAGAATAAGAAATCCTCCCAATTCTCCGAGAAGAAGTTGAGGCAGCAGTGCAATCGCTGAAGAAAGGGAGGTCAGCGGGAGTGGACAGCATACAATCGGAACTGCTTCAAGCAGGAGGAGAAGCGATGATTGACGTACTCACCATTATCTGTAACAAGATCTGGCAGAGTGGGGAGTGGCCTACACCATGGACCCAGTCGCTTGTCATCACTCTTCTCAAAAAAGGTTACCTTCAGGAATTTGAAAATTACCGCACCATCAGCCTCATCTGCCATCCCAGCAAGGGCCTCCTGAAAATAAAACTCAACAGGTTGAAACCCCAAGCTGAACAAATCATAACTGAAGTACAAGCAGGATTCAGGGCAGGGCAAAGTACCACTGAACAGATTTTGAACCTCAGAATAATCTGCGAGAAATACCTACAACACCAAGAACATCTACATCATGTGTTCATAGACTTTAAGAAGGGGTTTGACCGAGTCTGGCATGCAGCTCTGTGGGCACCATGAGAGTGTACAACATCAGCCCTACAATTATTGAAGTTATCAAAAGCCTGTATGACAAGGCTACCAATGCAGTCCTCCACAACAGCGCCATCGGAAACTGGTTCAGAACAACAATCGGTGAACGTCAGGGATGTCTACTCTCTCCAACACTCTTCAACATCTTCCTAGAACGCATCATGTCAGATGTCCTTGTTGATCACGAAGGCACAGTCAGCATAGGGGGTAGAGCAATCTCCAACCTTCGTTTTGCGGATGACATTGATGGATTGGCTGGAGAGGAACAAGAACTTAACAGCTGGTACAGAGGCTTGGCACCACCTCCAGAGCCTATGGTTTGGAAATAAGTGCGGAGAAGACCAAAATGATGACAACAACACCAACAAGGACATCAAAGTCCAAGGCCAATCCCTCAACACAGTGCATAGCTTCAAATATTTAGGAGACATTGTATCAGACAATGGGTCCCGACAGGATCGAGTCCTCTCCAAGATGCACAAACAACTGCTGCCCTGGCGAGGCTGAAGCCAATTTGGAAAGACAGGAGCATCAGCTCACATTCCAAGGTAAGATTGCTGCGCGTCCTTGTCATCTCCATCTTCCTATAAGCTTGCAAAGCATGGACCCTCACAGCAGATCTCCAACGAAGAATACAAAGCATGGAGATGAGGTGCTACAGAAGACTTCTGGGCATTTCCTATACCCAGCACATCACCAACGACGAAGTCCGACAGACCATCACACAAGCCATTGGACAACACGATCGGATGGTATGGCCACGTCACCAGATCATCAGGTCGTGCAAAGACTATCATGCATTCAATTCCTATCCTATCCCGTAACTCGAAAGTCGTTGGGGATTCAATTACAAAAGAATAAATATTGCTTTTTTGTGCTTAAAAAATCTTTATACATTCTGGGGTAATGCTATTAGTGTCTTGAACTGGACCTGGAATTGTCTGACTTAATTCCCCCAAAACGTTATGCAATTCTTAGCTTTGCAATTGGTGCATTTTAAAATCACTATGGCGCAGACACCCCAGCGGCAAATGAATTTTTGCTGAATGGACAGGAAAGTTTCTGCAGTGAAGTACCAAAGTCAAATAAATATACATATAAATTTACGTCAAACATTAGTTTGTGCACTCGGGACAAATCAAGATGATAAAATGTAATTGTTTGTGCAGTTGTGTATTTCACAGTGTTTTGTAAAGTTCAGTGTGGAAGTCCATATATAACACAAGTAAATACAATTTATTTATTCTATGTGAGATGAGAGTTTATCTTCCAACTTCTTTCAATGCATCGTAGCAACAACAACTTCACTAGATTTCCGCACCTAGATGTGACAGCACGTCGAGTCGGAGATGTGAGAAGCGATCTTCGTATCCTTCCTAGATCTGCTTTAGATTCATAGTTTTACAATCAAAGTAGGTTCTAGTCGAACTTAGCGTGCACTGGACTGTGGAACTCTTGGAAGAATCTGCACTGCTAACATAATTTTTGTCTTTATGGCAGGTACAATTGCTAGACCTTTACATCATTCTGGTCAACATTACGGAAGTTCAGCTCGAGAACTAACAAGTGGATGTTCACGGAAACACAACTAAGTAAAATAGAAATATAACTGCTCACTGCAGCTCCTCGCCAAAATGTTTTACACATACCTTTCGGTTGTCAAAAATATACTTATAATAATAAAATAAATAAAAAATAATAATAACAAAAACAAAAAAAAACACATACGCGTTGATTCTCTCAAACGTGTTAAGATGAGATAAAAGAGCCTCTGGTTCCGTGTGAGCCTTTTTCCACGCTTCACTGTGACTGTAGTGAATGTTCAGGTAGTTCAACACTGTAGCGTTGTTGTTGCTGCTACTGCTGCAGCTACTACTACTACTACTGCTGCAATTAATATTACTGTTGCTGCTGCTATTGTTGTTGATCTTGGTGGAGTTGACGAAGATAGAGAGAGCGGTAGGGAAGTGATGGTAATTTTTAGGCAGAAGGCAATCCACGAACGCTCCAATGTGTCTGAAACAAGAAAATCAAGAGAAGTCAAGTCAAGAGTTTGAAGCGATTTGGGTTCAGTTTTGGATGGTGACGGCGGGAAATATTGTTCTCATCAAGATTCGACTGTTTTCCTTGATATTTGTTCTTGTAGAGTGACTGAATTTTTTACAGCATCACGAAAACAAATTCTTATGTATTTTGAATTCTTCGGGTAATAAAGGTCTTGAGTCTTGAATTAAGTTTAGCAGCTCCATTAGTCCATAAATAGAAAAAATGTCCCTGTACAAAATAGAGAAATGTCCGTGTGTCACGTCACCCGAGCGGGTTCCGCGACGTCAGCTCAAAACAACGAGTGGGAGGATAGAAACTCAAACAAAAGAACTAACACAAAATGCCAGATGAACAGTCACACACTTTTATTCAACAATACCACACACACACACAGGATATGGGACACTAAAACCACCCTAAACCCCTATCAAGACCCCCAACCCTGTACTTACTAAACGGTTACCCCCCCCCACCCCTTGTCTAACTGAAAACCCCAGAACTATGCACAACAGAATATCCACAACAATATGCAGCAATGGTAACAATCAATTAGATTATACTAAATAACACAATTCAAAGTTAAATTCACAATCAGAAAAGAATCTTGAAATTCGGCCGTTTAGAATTGGCCAGCTGATAGTTCGAAGGTCAACTTTGAAACTTAATTGTTCATTACTTGAGCTCAAATACTACTGCTGTAATTACTCACGTAAAAAAGTAATTTATACTAGTATGTTTTTAGGTGTGTGTATGCGAATCTGTATGTGCGTCGGTGTGATGCGTATGGGATCCTGAGACCCTGGTGGAAACTGCTGGATGGTGGAAGTAGCAGGTATGCCCCAGCGAGGACGGGGAACCACACCAGCAATGGCGCCGACCGCAATACAGACGTCTCAGTCGTGGTGGTGGCCTGGTAAACGTCCACACCCACGTTGGCAAAGGCGGGATTAACAGTAAGGATTGCACCAGCAGAAATAGAACAAGGTGAAAAACGAAGTCCAGATCTCTGTGGACAGATAACAATGTCTCACTAGCTTGCCCACAAAAACCTACACATTAAATAATAGATACGCCTTCCGCCGTCCGCCGTCTTGACCTGTTTATACATGCATCTCAAAACACAATGCATTTCCCAATTCTAGAATTCCTCACTTTCATGACACACGATTGTTTATATAATATACATAGTTATTATAACTGCACTCCCATTCACACCGTAGCGATTCATCTCAATCACACCATCTCCATCACCACTCTTCCCGTTACAATACAAAGTCATTATCTTTTTCCATTCACAAGTATTTTTATCACACTATAATACAAACATGCTTCCCTCATATTCACCTCCTTCATCACCCCTCTCCAACGTAGTACATTGTCTCCCTTTCATCACATCCATCACCCCCCTCTCTCTCTCTTCCTCTAACATGCACTGCCCTTTGACCCACTTGGCAACAACAGCAACGACATTATTTATACACACAATAAACCAAGAAAATCATATAAAAATCGTATAAAAATGATAAACAACTATTTACCAAAATACACCCCTCTCCCCCTCATTCACCATCATACATTCACGTACACAGACTCGGAGTGCAAATGCCACTGAGGAAATAAATTACAGGTTTCAACTCACCTTAGGTCCCCGGCTTGTGATACACAGAACAGCACTGCACAATACAACACTTTACAACACTCCACAATACAGTTCTGGTTAATCTGAGAGTTCAAATCCGTTTATGGCTAATGCTGGCTATGGCAGGGGCATCTCTACACTGACGAAGTGCTTGAGCATTAACAGGTACCCAAAAGAGGGTCACACAGCTTTAGAAACAGGACTCTACAACTATGTTACACAATAGATGGCAGTCACAGTTCTCCCACTACAGACCTTTTAGCATTCTTGTCCCGACAAGGGCAACTAGACCTTGGGTGGTTCGAAACACTTCGAAATAACAACCCTTACAGAATACGTAGTCTAGCCTGACACACAGTCACAACGTTACTCTGTCAAAAAGCTGTCTGCTCGCATAAACAACCAAAGTGACTCTGCCACACAGGAAAACGATCGAGTCGAGTACAACCCCTTTAACCTCGTTTTTGCATAAGCTCATACTGCGTTTAACACGAGAGATAGGCGTTCTAACCTTTCATGCGCAATAAAAGAAAACTGCCGATCTATCTATACACTGCATAGTAGAGATGTGCAACTCTGCACGAAATATAACTATCTCTAATATGTGCTGAAAACTCGTGTCGTCACACCGTGTACACTTACTTCCTGTTGTTGGGACGACGGAAGTGGTAGAGTCTTCCGGAAGTGGGTGCGGGGTTGCCGGGACCGTAGTAGAGGCACGTGACGTTGATAGGCATGATGGGTTTCAGACTGACGGCGGCAAAACCCACTACACGCACCACAGGGGGGTTTTCCACGTCATCGTAGTGGGCGGCGTAGACAAAGGCTGTGAAGTCTGGGTCCAGTCTCTGCCACTGTGGGTTTCCCTTGGGTATGGGGGTGCCTTTCCATTTTAACCTGTGGATTCGGGTTAGACCAGAAGTTAGAGCATCAGGACTCCATGTTTCAAAAGTATACAGTGCTTTATATATAAACAAGGGAACAAATTATTGAAGTGTATTTCTAGACATTCACACATATAGCAGAACAAACAAAGTAAAAGGGCACATCCCATATGACTCACATGCCCCTTATAATACTCGCAAAATTTAACATAAAAATGAGTGCCCCCCTCCATCCTCCCCCGCCCCAAAATGAAACGGTGGCATTAAAATGCAAAGTAATACCGACTTTGATCTCTCTATGCTCTTAAACTTGAGATAACCCTGACCTCCGGCTCCAAATACACTCATGTAAGCCTACTATCAAATGTCCAAATACACTCATGTAAGCCTACTATCAAAAGTGTTGTATTGTGCAGTGCTGTTCTGTGTATCACAAGCCGGGGACCTAAGGTGAGTTGAAACCTGTAATTTATTTCCTCAGTGGCATTTGCACTCCGAGTCTGTGTACGTAACTATGTATATTATATAAACAATCGTGTGTCATGAAAGTGAGGATACAGCAAAAGTTGTATTATGCCAAAAAGGTGACCTTGGGATGACTTTGATCTTCAATTACCTTGACCTTGGATGATCCTGACCCTCACGTGACCTCTCATACATGTCTGATCAAAGAACCCAATACTGTTGCCTACTAGGGGTTCAATAAACTGCCATTCCACTGTACGACGACCTATGTTTTGTATATTTTTGGCAAGAGTCTAAAATGACTTTGACCTTCAAGATCAACACAAAAACGGAATATATATGAAAGGTCAATCTATCACCTCTAAATACAGCAAGTTTGGACTTTATATCTATCATAGTTTAGTGTCAAGGTAACTTCAAAGCACCTATACTAACTGAATTTTGATAGCTCCGGTGGCATTGACCTTTGAGTGAGGTTGACCAAATTTGTATAGTTTGTGTGTGTCATTTATATCTATCATGCTTCAAAGAAATATTAAGTTCAATATTAATAACCTAGAAGAAAAATAAGTTTTGTGAAAAATTGTTCTTTTTTTTTTTTTTACTAACATTAGTTGATCTTGTGAACTTGACCTGTAATTGAAGTCATTCATTCACTGATCATTTATGAGATCTCATGGGTATACACCATCTTACCAAGTTTAGTTGTGATAGTTGAAATAGATTTTGACATATTAATCCCCTTTCAGGTTTCCACAGACAGACGGCGGACAGATAAACGAACGGACGGACACCCCCCCCCCCCCCCCCCCCCAACAAAAAACAACAACAAAAAAACACGTCATTTTTGGACTATTTAGGACTCTCTTGCACAGATTTAAAAAAATTGGATTATTATGTTGTTGTTTTTTGGTTGTTTTTTACGTGGGGGTTGAGTACATAGATTTACATTGCTATGCATGTGAGTCAAAAATAATAGAAAGAACGAATTAAAAAAAAAGAAAAAAATGATAGAAATAAATCAAGAAAGAAAAGAAAATATAGAAAAATATAAAGAAAGAAAGGAAGTGGAAAACAATATGCACATAATTGATTATCGAAAACAATGTCTACAATTGGGTAAGGATCCCCCATTTGCAGTCATCTCCAAAATGCGGCAAAATACGCTTTCCAGACGTCATGACAGATTGAAGATGCAACGTTCTCTATCATTGTCAATGCGATCGACATACTGTTTTTCTGTGTGGTTTTCATGCAGATCTATACGTTGTTACATGTATCAATTTTGAACCCTCGTATTCATTGGATTTGGACAATCATAGCCTAGGAATCTTTTCGTTAGTACTGTACGACTGATTTCATCCTCCAAATAAAAGAAAATCGCCCTTCGTTTATTCAGATCCACGATCGTTTTATTTTCTTACTTTTCCTTTTCAACTGAAACTTGACTGCAGTTCACTGAAACATATATCTGCAGAAAATAATGACCGACTGTTGACTTAAGATCAGGCAAGTGGGCAGATGCAATCGAGTACAAGTTATAGCTATCCTATCCTAACCCGTAACTCGGAGGTCGTAGGGGCACCACGGATGATCGTTTAACTAGCTTATTCCATCTTTCTCTGTCCTCAGCAACCCTGATGGCTTCTCTCAGTGTCAAACCAGTCCATTCTCGAATGTTGTCCTTCCACCTCTTTTTTGGTCTCCCTCTTCTTCTACCTCCTTGCACTGTGCCTTGCAGGATGGTCTTTGCAAGGCCTGATGATCTGGTGACGTGGTGATTTCTGCGCATTTCCTATACCCAGCACATCACCAACGACGAAGTCCGACAGACCATCACACAAGCCATTGGACAACACGATGACCTGCTCACAGTGGTGAAGAAACGGAAACTCCGATGGTATGGCCACGTCACCAGAAGTTATAACTGTCCACAAAAAGGGGACTCTAAGAATTAGAAAAGGACCCGTAAGTGTCCTAAATATCCTTCTTTCGTTATTCAGGACAGGTGGCAATAATGTGTTAAAACGTTGACAGTGAAGACTATCGTAGATTAATTAGACCTATAGATATCAATATTGTTAACATTCAAACAGTAGAGTGTGAGTTAGAGCAGTGGTTAAAGCGTTATGACTCAATGTTTTTATGTAAAAGTTCGATATACCTATAAATAATAGTACTTATACATTATCAACGGAATATAAGTCTTAACTCAGTCTGATCTGAACTATATAAATTAAATTCAGATAAAATGATGTTAAATTACATTGAAAATAAAACAAATTAAATTGAACTGCATTGTAATGAACAGAATTCAAATTATTTAAATTCAATTAATTGACACCATCTCCTAAGCCTTTGGAATGGAAATAAGTGCAGAGAAGACTGAAATGATGACCAAAACAACACCAATGGCATCCACATGGACATCAAAGTCCAAAGTCAATCCCTCAACATGGTGCATAGCTTCAAATATTTAGGAGCAATTGTATCAGACAATGGGACCCGACAGGAAGTCCTCTCTAGGATCGCACAAACAACTGCTGCCCTGACAAGGTTGAAGCCCATTTGGAAAAACAGGACCACCAGTCTATGTCCCAAGGTAAGGCTACTGCGCTCCCTTGCCATTTCATCTTCCTATAGGCTTGCGAAACATGGACCCTCACAGCACATCTACAACGAAGGATACAAAGCATGGAGATGGGGTGCTACAGAAGACTTCTGGGCATTTCCTATACCCAGAACGTAACCAACGACGAAGTCCGAGAGACCATCGCACAAGCCCTTGGACAACACGATGACATACTCTCAGTGGTGAAGAAACGGAAACTCCGATGGTATGACCACGTCACCCAAGCATCAACCCTTGCAAAGACCATCCTGAATGGCACGGTGCAAGGAGCCAGAAGAAGAGGGAGACGCAAAAAGAGGTTGGAGGACAACATTCGAGAATGGACTTGACAGTTTGACACTGAGCGAAGCCATGAGGGTTGCTGAGGACAGAGAGAGATGGCGTACGCTGGTTAAACGATCATCTGTGGTGCCTCAACGACTTTCGAGTTACGGGATATGATAGAATGGGATAGTTGGACTGAATTCAATTAAGATAAAATGACTTAAATTCAATTAATTGAACTGAATTCAAGTCAGATAAAAATGACGTTAAATTAAAATGAAATTCAAATAAAACACATTAGGCCTACATTAAATTCAAATTGATTGAACTGAGTTGAATTGAATTGAATTAGACCAAGAATTTGAGAGAAACAAATCCGGAAAGAAACTGAAATGAATTGAATAGGTCCTACCTGTCCGCCCAGACTTTGCTCACTTTGTCCTCTTTAGCCTCTATTTTCTTGTTTGGTTTAGAGACATCTTGGGCTTCTTGCTTCACTTGACTTTTTTCCTTGGCTTGGACCGTTTCCTTGATTTGTCCTTTCTCTTTGGCTTTTTCCTTGGCTTGATCTTCACTTTTTTCTTTTGCCTTGGCTTGTTCTTCACTTTGTTCTATTGCCTTGGCTTGTTCTTCATTTGCCCTGGCTTGATCTTTGGCTTTGGCTTTCCCTTTGGCTTCCTTGGATTTTGATTTGGTGTCCGTTGGCCGCGGTGAGGGTGAAGGAGTTGAGAGGGTTTTATCAGAATTGAGGAGCGGATTCAAGAGAATTTTCCATGACCAGCTGCTGGTGTTAAACGACCACACGCTCCTATTGATTCTCTGATGGATGAATAAAGGTAAGTCAATCAGTCAAATCAACAAACCAACTAATTTATCAACCAAGCCAATACAAAATTCATCTAGTCAGTCACCCGTCAATCCAAAAGCAAATAAATAATTCATCCATTCGTCAATAAATGAAATTTTTTATAAAAAAGGTGCCGTTGGCAATAAAGGTTTGTTCACTACGACTTCGTTGACTTTGAAACAGTCATGTGTCATTTTAGGCAAAAAAAAAAAACAGTTTTTTTTCTAACCAGTCACCCGTTAATAAATTAGCCCACAAAAACATTCATATAGCCAGACATCCGTTAATAAATAATCAATCAATCAGGCCATCAATAAATCCCAAAACCATCATTCTATTCCATCGGGAGCATATCTAACTCTATGTTCCCTCAGACCTAGTTCCCCAAGTCTGTGATCCCCAGATATAATTATGTTCCTTCAGATCTATGAACTCTACCTTTATGTTCCCCCAGATCGATGTTCCCCAGGTCTATGAACTCAACTGGGTTCTCCAGTTCTAACAAATTCCAAAACCATCATTTGGTTCCATCGGGAGCACGTCTATGTTCCTTCAGACCTATGTTCCCCAAAGTCTACGATCCCAAGGTAAGCTTATAATTGTGTTTTCTCACATCTATGTTCTTGCTGATATATGAACCCCACGTCTATGTTCTCCTGGTCTATTTTACTAAAGTCCATATCAACAAAGGTCTGTGTTCCCAAGGTTTGTTTGTTCGGGTCTAAAAAAAATTAATAATAACAAGGATATTTATAAGGCATTTTTCCTAGTAAGGAACAATTCAAAGCGCACCATCACGCATTCACACACTCATTGGGGTGTCGGATAGCGCAGTGGTTAGAGCACTCGCTACTGTGTCGCAAGTTAAGCACCGTCCAGTGCGGTTAGCACTTGGATGGGTGACCGCAAAACGTGAAGCGACAAATAACAGCGCCCCCAGTTGACTCAACTGTGACTGAGTACCTACTCTCTTAAGGGTGGGGAAGGTAAAGCAGCGAGGAAGAGAGATGGGTATCACCCTCATTACGCTGGCCCAAGATAAGTGTGATCTCCAACATCACGCTCCCCTACGGCCACAAGGCTATGGGACTACCTTTACCTTTACCTTTTTTACAATACATAGATCTATATATAAATCGCTGGGAGCAGGCGAACTCGAAGCGGACTGGGGGAGAGGCAGTAATAAACAAAGTGATTTCCTCCGCCCCCCTTCCTTCACACACATAAACACACACACACAAACGCACACATCTACGCACACACACACCCGCACACGCACCCACACACACACACACACACACACACACACACACAGAGGATGAGGCAATATGGAAGAAGCAATTTGAAGACAGAACATATTAGGAGAAGACTTTAGAGATGAAATGAGCTTTGAGATTTGCTTTGAAGGTGTTGATATTTGGTATGCTGCGGACAGAAAGTGGTAATGAATTCCAGGCAGTTGGTCCAAAGACAGAAAAAGATATAGAACCAACAGAGGACACTTTGTGGCTGGGTATCCTAAGAAAGAGTGTGTCAGCTGAAGAGCGCAAGCTGCGAGAGGAGTGTAGCGTTGGGCAAACTTGTAACAGAAAAGACAGATTTTGTAAAGAATTCTTTGCAATATGAGAAGCCAGTAGAGTGCGCAAACAAGTGGAGTGATATGGTCAGATTTTTTTCTTTTTGAGAATGAAGCGTGCGGCGGCATTTTGAACACCTTGCAGATGGTGGATGAAAGAAGCAAGCAGAACAGAAAGAAGAGAGTTGCCATAGTCAAGTTCAGAGATATGAAAGACGTCACAAGTTTAGAACTTGCGTCGATTGTCAGGTATTTACGGATAAGTCCAATGTGGCGGAGTTGGTAGTTGCAAGCATGACATATTTTGCTGATAAAATTTAACACATTTAAGGTATTGTCCAGAACAACACCCAAGTTCCTTGCAGTAGGTGAAAGAGGGTTGGATGACCTAGAGCTATTGTGTCCCTCCAGTCTATGTTCTTCCCTTCTGAGTTCCATAATACCTTTCCAACCAAATGTATTGTTTGACCATATGATACATAATAGACCTTACTTTATCCCTGTTGGATTTTAACTGTGTGCTATTGCTTGAGATGTACATTTCATATCCCTTAAAATGACACTACCATTTGAATTAGCATTAAATTAGCTATAAGAATATATACACTTTATGTTTGATTTATTTAGCAGCTTCGAAGACAAGCGCGATGTTTATAATAGCGCGATGTATACCGAAGACCTCGCACTATTATAGGCTAAGCTTCTGCGGTAGTGTCCCTTAGTTTAAAGCCCCCTCCCGAGGAGCCGCCGGGGGTTTCAGTATAAATAGTATCCCCGCTTTCTGGAAATTTAGTGCTTTAAATTCCCACTGTCGCTGTCTTTCTCCTTTGTTCTTTCTCATTCCTACCCTGTTCTTTCTCATTCCTACTCTGCTACTATACTATCTTCTTCGCTAGAACAGTCATCTACCTTTTTTTATTAAAAACTCTTCCGGGACAAAACTGTCATTTGCGTGTGAGGTCTGTTGCGTCAGCTTGGGAATATTGGACGCTTTCTGCCAGGTGGTCACTGGGGCTTCCTATGTGACGTTATTATTTGGCAATGTATGCAATTTATATGTATGTGTTTTGTTGATATTTTATCATGATGTTTGTATTCTATTTTGTTTCGGTAAACGGGGGTTCGATAAATTAGAGTATAGCCTCAGCGTTTTCTGCGTGGAATGTCTTTATTATGAAGTGACGGGCTGGTGGACTGCCTTCAGTGTTACCTTAGGGTTGTTTCGGCGGATCTTGTGTCCGGATCGGGGGTGAGTCCTCTTTCAGCAAAATTGTGGTCTTGATTTTGTGGTCCTGATTCGGCTCTTTGCAATCCGCTGGACCCTGTAAGCAGTGAATAACTAGCTAACTAACTAACCTTTGTTTAAAAGAGCGCGATCTAAAGGACGATGTGCTATTCTTTGTGAAGCGCCAGCTATTGTATACGTTTGACGTCAGCCAAGCTTTTCCGACAGGTCAAAGTGTGGTCCGTGACATAACTCCATTCATTAACAAAAGATGAAGAAGATAATTTTGAAAAACGACGATAGCAAAGACTATACCACCTTAAATGACATATTTTCCGAAGCCTTAGTTCGTTTTCTACCAGTAGATGCCTGAATCAAACATTAGCTTATAGGGATTTACAAATCGGAAGGGAAACATTGAGGCAAAGCTGAATGAAGGTTCCAAACTTGTTGCCAACTGGATGTTTGTAGATGTTTTCTATTCTAATCCGTCCTATTCTAAACCCATAATAGTAGCCATGCCTTATTATATATCATTGAAAAGAGGAGACGTTCTTTCTTTTTCTTTGGAAGTATTGTTTAGAATTTTATCAGATTAAAAGAGCAATCCTGAGTTTAGAGTCGTGACATTCTTCAGAGTAACAACCATTTAGTTCTTTTATCACATTATTTTGTATTTCATAGCCGGTAGATCCGAGATTTTTATATCAGTAGAAAGGTCATATTTTTGCGTTTACGCTGATATATAATTTGTACTTCTGTTTTGCATGCCTTAAGACGTAAGATAAAAATTTTCATGAAATACAACAAAAGGCAAATTTTAGCATCGCTCGCAATCTGTGGTAACACAGCGGTCTGGTCCGCATCCCGGTATAAAAGAAGGCTCACCGGTCAGTCTCGAGAGGCTCTCTCTCACATCCTCCTCCGAAGGTCTGGCTCTTTGGCTCCATCGGGGAGAAGAGCTCCTGCATTCACCACACGCAGAGGTGCTGGGCACACCTTCTGCCAACCTGCATCTTCAACTGCGGCGGTCATGCCGACCTGCATCTTCCATTGCGGCGGTTAAGCCAAGCCGACCTGCATTTACCACTGCGGCGGTCAGCCGACCAGCAAGCTCCACTGCGACGTCATCAACATTTAGGCTTAGCCCACATCTGCTCCTAGATGCTCCAGCGGCTTTTGCTTTGGGATTCTGGGGGTTGCAGTCGCTTTGGTGATTGGGGAATTGCTGAGTTTGGCGACTTGCGAGTTCCCGTTGCTTACGCGGAATGGGGAGATCCCGATAAGACACTCCACCTCAACTTTCAAACTTCTTTTTCTCATCTTATGGGGTCCTTGGGCTGACGGCCGGCGGAGAATCGTCGCAAGGCGCCACCCGCCTGCCGGTTACTCTACTTCCTGGCTGCTTCCTCCTTTCTCCACTACTGGGCGGCACTGACGTTCATCAGTATATCAGTACAACTTATGTTAATCTGATGAATAATATTAGATACAACAACAACAAGTTCGCTTACAACACAAGACTTCCTCGCAAGTCCTACAGGTCCATCGCCCCACACCTCCCAAGAGTCTTCACTGAGACGATCCACTTTGGCCACCTTTTGCGGGTCTGCAGCTACATTTCTTTGCCATCCCATGCGCACACCTTCAGTCAACAAACATCAAGACGTGTCATCTTCACTTGACTTCTTATTCAACAATTTGACATATCTCCGTTCCATATACGCTCAGATATCCGGGGACATTAAATAACAACAACAACAACAACAACGTCTCGAGAGCTGGGGGCCGGGTATCTCAGTTGGTAGAGCGGATTACTAGTAATCGAAAAGTCCCTGAACGTCTCGAGAGCTGGGAGCTGGGTATATCAGTTGGTAGAGCGGCTTACTAGTAACCGAAAGGTCCCTTGTTCGAATCCCGGATTGACCACGCTCTAGTGTCGTGCGGCTATAATTCTCTTCTAATAAAAAGAGTTTACAACGGTAGTCAACAGACTGGCGTTTGTGTGTGTGTGTGTGTGTATGTGTGTGTGAGAGAGAGAGAGAGAGAGAGAGAGAGAGAGTGAATGGTGTAAAGTGACGTTCAACCTGAGACCCAATCACACATAACAATTGACAACCGCTAGTTGACTGGCTAATACAAAAGTCAAACATCATCATCATCACTACCACCACCACCACCATCATCATCATCATCATCATCATCATCATCATCATCATCATCATCATCATCATCTTTATAATACAACTTTATTGTTCAATAAAACCCAGAAAATTGCCTTTGGCACGCCGTCCATGCATGCAACGACATAAACAAAACAAAAAATAAAGATTTACAAGGAGAATTGTGTGCAGCGTCCATTTGCATGTGTAAATAACAAGTGTGTTTAAAAATCTAAACAATTAAACTTATTTGAATTATAATACCATAACAGCTGAAATAATGTTAACACAATGATTACAAATTTTCTATAAATCATTAATCCGCAATACTTACCGAGAAATCTAACCTTCCATTAATAGTCCTGCACACAATACAATAGAGTACAATACAATACGACCCGTTGCGCTGCAATTAGATACGATACGATGAGACGCCGTAAACTGCAATAACAATACACATTTATTGACAACATGCGACCCGATGCAATGCGATGCGAAACATTATGACAAACTTCAATACAGTTAGGATAATAGAATGTTATACAATAATATACAAAAGCACTGGCTAACGCACACACTCACACACACACACACCCTACTGACTCCAAAACACACAACCTAACTCACTGACCGACCATCCCACTAACAACATTCGTTTGCCTCCCTTGGGTCCCAGGTTTACCCTTTCCAATTCCGGTGTAATATCCTCAAAGTTCCTAGTATCTTAGTTGGGCTGGGAGCGACTGGGAGCATTCTGATTGGTCGACGCATTACAAAATTCGACGCATGCGCACAGTGCTATCGTAGTCTTAGTAAGGATTAGGGTTAGGGTTTAGGGCTAGGGTTACGGCGCCTAAGAACATCGTGAAAAAGCCGGCCCGACATGACTTGGCGCATGTGCAAAGGGATAAAGTAAGATACCCGAAACTTTAAGGATGTGACACCGGCAATCAACGCTTGATCGCTCACAAGTCAAGTAAGGAAATCTTTATTCCGAAGATCGAATATTTTACATCTTGCAACAGGTGATCGAAAAAACACGAGGCCAGGGCAGCACACCACACCCACCACATAATACAGCACTTTCCACATGAATATAATGAATTCGTGTGTAGACTAGCGAATTGATAACACCCCTCGCTCCCCCCTCTCATCTACCCCCAAAATAATAAATTAATTAATTAAAATAAACAAATAAAATAAAGTTTACACAACTAGAGGCGTGCTCAAAGCGCTTCCAAGAAAAAATAATTATTTAATATATTAATTTATGTCCACTGAATATAATATGTAAATATGTTCCAAGAACTCATACTATACTACTCAAAATAATTGAAGGGCCACTCTCATATTTCACTTAGTTGTGTTTTTTTTTTTTTTTTTTTTTTTTTTTTTTTTGCTGCTATCAATAATATCGCTTATATTGCTTATTTTAAAACTTATCCTGTACAGTAACATTCAAGACAATCATATTGTGACAAGTAATCACATGTGTGAGTTTTGAACTTTCTGCACTGAGTTGAAAAACAAGCCCAATTTTTACCAAAAAATGACCCTAATTTACTGTTGTCTTGCTAATGAAGCAAAATTTTCAACATTAAAAAGTGATTTGCACGCGAAAGGCTTGCATTTTCTGAGTTCAGTTCAACAATCGGCGCTTTTTTCTGGGTATAAATGGCAGCGCTTTTGCTGCTTTTCTAACCATGCCCCCAAGGCGACGATTGACTGATGCGGATAGAGGCAGAGCTATTGCCTGGCTTCAGGAAGGGGTGGGGGTGAGAGAAGTTGGTAGGCGGCTGGGAGTGTCCCACTCCGTTGTCCAAAGGCTGCGGGAGCGCTTTAACAACACTGGAAGCGTCCAAGAACCAAGAAGGTCCGGACTCCCCCGCGTTACCACTGCAAGACAAGACCATTTCATCACCCTGTCAGCTCTGAGGATGAGGTCCGCTACAGAAAACACTATCAGAAGACAGCTTAACGCAGCTAGCAATGTTAACGTCAACATCCAGACAATTCGCAACCGTCTACACGAGGCAAACCTGCGATCAAGACGACCAGCAGTACGGCCTTTGCTCACCCCAGCTCAACGTGCAGCGCGTTTGGCCTGGGCTCGGCGTCATTTGGTGTGGACTAGGCAACATTGGTCAAGGGTGCTCTTTACAGACGAGTCTCGGTTCTCCTTGTCTTTCAACGAATGTCGAGTGAATGTTTGGAGGCGTCCACGGGAGCGTTTTGCTGATGCGACGGTGAGCGAGCATGACCGCTTTGGTGGTGGATCTGTCATGAAGTGGGGTGGCTTCGCATTAAACTTCAGAACACCCCTGTTCCAATTTCATGGCAACTTAAACGGTATTGGCTACAGGGATGACGTCCTACAACCTAAGGTTCTCCCAGCTCTGCGGGCCATTGGGGAAGGTGCCATACTACAGGACGATAATGCCAGACCCCACCGAGCGCGTATCGTCAATGACTTCCTGCAGCAACAGCACGTCATAAGGATGGATTGGCCGGCTCGATCACCCGACTTGAACCCCATAGAACATCTGTGGGATGTCTTGGGTCGACAGACACGGGCAAACCTCCCTACAGGAGCTAACCTTGAAGTTCTAGCCCAAGTTCTCCAGCAAGAGTGGTTGGCCATCCCAGGAAACATCCTCCATAACCTGATACGGTCCATGAGACAACGATGCCAAGACTGCCTTGATGCAAACGGTGGCCACACCCGATACTGACTCTATGGATTTTTGGTTTCTAAAGTTTTGATTTTGTAAATGAGGGGTATGTCCAGTTAAATTGCAATTACTCGAATTTTAAGCAACTGATGTCTAAAATCTTTTTTGTTATTGATGCAGAAATGATTGCAATAAAATATGATGAACTAATAAATTGAATTCGTGTTTCTGATTTAAAGAGAGACCCATATGTCCAAGTGGCCCTTGTATTATTTTGAGTAGTATATATTGTTGTTGTCTTAATATGTTTGAGAAAGACGAAGAGGAGGAGGAGGAGAATGAGGAGGGAAGATATCAGAAAGATGCCGCTGTTGTAGTCAAATTATTTATAGCTATGACGACGATGACTAGACGACAACAATGATGATGATGATGATGATGATGATGATGATGATGATGATGATGATGATGATGATGATGATGATTTATAATACCCATTGACTTTCGACAAGGAGTAGGACAGCGTGATGAGAATTCCAACTGTAAGCATTGTCAATAGGAGGTAAACTCGGCTCATAGCGCGAGGATCGGCCACAGCGCACCGGTACGTCATCTTGTTCATTGACGAATCGCTTCTTGTTGATGTTATCTTGATACAATGCGGCTGGGTCTGGTCTTAATGATACGCTGACTTTTTCCTGCTCAACAAAAATAAAAGTGTGTATTGAAGAATCATAAATTATATAACTGTTTTCTGGAACGAAAAGTAAATTATTGTCAGTCGGCATAACAGCGTATTAACCATCTCGCAGTCTCCGCTCAGCTTCCAAGTCTCTCAACGTGTCCCTGATATGGCCAGAAATCTTTGAGATACACTGTACCGGTCTGGTCAAATACTTTTCCAGAGGGAATAAAGAGGACAGATTCTGTGGACGCATTGGGCAGAAATCTAAAAACACGTCCGTTTTCTTCTTGCTGAGCTGTCTTCATTGGACAACACGATGACGTGCTCACAGTTATGAAGAAACGAAAACTCCGATGCACAGGCGCTTGTATCTGGACACGCGAGCGCCTATGCCTGTGACGCGTCTCCCTTTGGTTATCTATAATCAAAGGGAGGCGCGTCACAGGCATAGACGCTCGCGTGTCCAGATACAAGCGCCTGTGCTCCGATGGTATGGCCACTTCACCAGAGCATCAGGTCCTGCAAAGACCATCCTGCAAGGCACGGTGCAAAGAGGCAGAAGAAGAGGGAGACAGAAAAAAAGGTGGGAGGACAACATTCGAGAATGGACTGGCTTGATACTGAGCGAAGCCATGAGGGTTGCTGAGAGCAGAGAAACATGGCGTACGCTGGTTAAACGATCATCTGTGGTGCCCCAACGACCTTCGAGTTACGGGATAGAATTGGATAGGAAGCTGTCTTCGGATACACTTCATCTGTCTGATGTAATACTCTTCCAGAGGGCATAAATAGGACAGATTCTGTGGACGAAATTATCAGAAATCTGAAATCAAAACACGTCTGTTTTATTCTTGCTAAGTTGTGTGTTTAACTATCTGATCTGTGAACTCTCTCTCTCTCTCTCTCTCTCTCTCTCTCTCTCTCTCTCTCTCTCTCTCTCTCTCTCTCTCTCTCTCTCTCTCTCTCTCTCTCTCTCTCTCTCTCTCTCTCTCTCTCTCTCTTTCTCTGTGTTTGTGTGTCTGTGAATAAATAATGAACACTATGGTTCATTTCAATGAAGGTGTTTGGAAAAAAAAAAGGTTAACATGTGTGTACAATAGCATCGAATAGAAGCAATATTATTACGACGTTTGTTTTTCAGTCGTCTTAGCATGGGCTTGTTGTTGATGGTGCTGAGATATTGCTTAATGCCGGAAGGAGCTTCTATACCGCTGTCAAGTCAAGTCAAGTCAAGTCAAGTCAAGTCAAGTCACGGCGCTTTATTCTATAAAACCCCCTAGGGCACATGGATAAAATAAAAATAAAACAGAATGATAATGGAACGCATAAAATACAACACAAAACACGCATGTACAAATATTACAAAATTGAGGTTAATCAATCACACTCGCTCGTGATACACATTCGCAATATACACAATCATTCATTATTATCATGCAACACAATCAAGCGACATAAATATTATGTCCACAAAACCTAATCACAAATGGCACGCACCCTGTCGTAAGATTGAGTGAGAAGGAAGTGGAAAGAGTGGGGTGAAGGGTTCAATTGGTTTTGATTGGGGGAGGAGGCTACTTTACATATTTATAAGTTGTCATTATTGGTCGAAATTAGTTACTATTATTACTGTCATTATTATTACTGCTCATATCACCTTCGATTCTATTACGTTCTGAAGCAATCCATTATTATTTTCATGAAATTGGACAGTTTCAGCAGGGTAGTCTTATTCTTTGTTGAAAATAAAGTACAAACATTTAATTAGCATTGGATCGCACGTAAAAAATACCTTTTAAGCAACTCGCTTCGATCATCATCAAATTGTGGACATATAAAACTAAAATGAAAATCATCTCCTAGCTCATTGAGAGTACATTTATTACAGATTCTGCCACCTCTCTGGATTCCAAAAAAACGTCCCTTTTTGTACTGGAAGCTTTTGATTTAAGGTTCTAAATTTTATTACAACAGCAGAATTCTTTTTTTAACATTCTATAATTATAATATAAATCGTTTGTGTACATTTCTGAGTGCCAGTTTTGTACATGTTAATCCTGCAGCCTTTTCTTTATCTCTTCTTTAAACTCTTCAGCAGACAGATTCGATCCTTGAGACTGATCATACCAAACATTTCCCAACCCTAGTTTTTCCAGATAATTCCTGACACAGTCTAATAATCAGATTTGTACAAGTTCAGTTCGTACATCTTCAGCAAAAAGGTATAAACCACACACGATAATTTAGTACTATTTCTTTCAAAAGAAAGCTTATACCAAAAATTTAACATACGGCTTTTTACTAGGATATATCTAGAGGGTACTGGCCTACTCCTAAAACCATACTTGTCGGTGTACTTTTTCAAAGCTTTAAGATAATTTTTTTTAAATAGCTGCAATTTGTTTACAGGTCAGTTAACTGAGGACACCCTACTTCCAAACCATACAATAATATAGGTACAACAGTTTTATCAAAAAATTCAATTTACATGCCAAAAGGTAAAGCCAGTTTTCTAACTTTGTGAAGCAAAGTAAACATCGCTTTGGTGGCTCGGTGTCACAGGGCAGCCTGTGATGAAACCGGGTAGAAAGTGTGGGTGGAGAGTTAATGAGTTGGGGTAGTAACTGTGCGCTGTCGTATGTTAGGTTATGCGTGGAAAGCGTGATTTAGAACAGCAGAGCTCGGCCAGCCAGTTTTGGGAATTTGTTCACTGTAGTCAGAACACGTTTTGCAGAGTAACAGAGAAGACGTGCGGTCTTGTTTCTCTGGGTATTTTGTTCTGGAAGTAAGGGTGGGACAGTTGTTAACGTAAATAATAACTGGTTCTAAAAGAAACCTAGTGGGAAATGTTACAGTTGTGGTAGCAAGCTCAAGGAAGAGTAGAGCAAATAACTAAGTTTTGTGTTGTGGTAAGTTAGTGTAGAGGTTTTGTCCACTAACGGGAATTACTACGCACTGGAATACCTTACTTGGAGTACTGTGTAAGCAAGCAGTGGAAAGGGCTAGCTACAGGTACTTTTACATTCGAGCCGTGTGGGTAAGTGTGATGGTGTTATCTTCCTTTACTGTGCTAATGACCGATGGCCGGCTGTTGGGGTGTTGAACGATAGCTGTGCGTGAGGCTGGGGGGGGGAAGGATGGTTGCACTGAGGAGAGGCAGACGAAAGGAAGAGTGTGACTGAAGGGAGGAGAATGGGGGTGAAGTGTGATGAAGGTAGGATGGAAGTGGTTGCTGTTGTCGAGGTTGCGGTTGCTCAAGATGGATAATGTGTTGATGATTACATGTATTCATTTGCAGCATTGTTCATTTCATGCATTCATAATGTCATTTAGTTTTTGAATTATGTGTTTGATTACAAGTGACAGTAATAGTAGTCAAGGGAAGTGAAGTGGACAGCAGTGGCGCTTCCTCAAGATACAGGAATTAGTTAGTGTAGTAGGGGGGGAGAGTGTGAGGAGGGAGGGGGACAGAATCGGGTGGACATGACATTAACAATACGACAAGCATGTTGCAGGTTCGAAAGTTCGTCGTATTCATCAGCTCGTCACTGAGTAACGCGGATCAACGTTGACCAGCGTCGCGCGACAACGACGACGACATTTGGTCGTGTGGACCCAGCATCATCATCACCACCCGTTCGTCCACGTCCGCGTTTGTGTACATCTTCATTGTTCCACAACCCCACCTTTCCCGCGGTGGTTGTGACGTCTGTGTACGGAACCTGGCCTCGACGTCACAGTGTTAGCCGACTGGAGGAGTCAGGCTGGGAGGCGTCGACGGTGGCAGGGCGGCCGCAACTACAGCGTCATCATCATCATCATCATCATCATCATCGTCAGCGGCGGGAGGGAGTGGCGACACCACTACGCCTGGAATCCACAGCGACAGTCCGGTGACAACCACGAGGAGGGGCAGATACTTTCACGGAGACATCAACGGGGACGCCCTACTATCAGGTCGGCTTTTTCCTTGTTGTCCCCCTCTTGATACTCGACCCCCCCCCCCCCCTGTGTTCGGACATTTGCAGTGCACAGTCGATACTTAGACGTGGTTGATTAGCAACCCTCGTTCATCTGACATTCCATTTCATTGTTCATCGACCCATTGATTGTTCCATCACCATTTTTCTCGTTTCATGTGTAAATGTTGTATGTGTATGAGTGTGTGGTATGAATGAATAAATAGCTTGAAAGTTGTATATATATTCGTTGTGTTTTCATCACTTCACGACTGCGGGAAATCGTCATTCTTTCTGGGTTGTCTGCGTGTGGAAGGTGTCTGTTTGTGGCGTCTGCCCGGAGAGAGTCGTGGCGGTGACATATGGTGGAGATGCAGGGTATGTGTGAGTGTGCCCAGACGTGAAGTTGTCTTGTGATTGTCTTGTGGTGTCCGTGTGTGTGAGGCGTGATTCGGTGAGAGTGTGCACCCCAGCGGGTGGTTGGAGGGAGTCAGGTCGCTGTTTAGCGTAGGCTCACAGCCGGCCTGGGTTCGACCACACGTGAGGGGAGGGCGCCGTTGCACTCTCCACCCGGTTCGCTACCTCGCGGGCCAGTTTCCACTGTTTGAGTGGGAGGAGGTGGGCGATAGATAGGTAAGGAAGATAGCTTAGTTAGGTAGTTAGTATCTAGGGCTAGGCTAGGTTAGGTAAGGTTTGCAGGGATTGTTGACTTGTTGTTTTGGTGTTGTTGTTGCTTTCCTTGTAAGCAGGATGGCGTCGATCGAGGAGGCTGAAGGAGTGTCACCGATCGCGGTTCGTACGCGTTCTCGCGTGGGTGTCACGATGGACGAGCGCACGACGGCAGCAGCTGATGCAGGAGTCACCGATCGACCTTCTGCGACCGAGCAGCGGAGATCGCCGGTTAGGTCATCGCGTCGAGGGTCAGCAGACGAGGAGTCGACAACGATGGAAGCCAGAGACACAGTGAGTGATCCTTTTGTGACGGGATTTGGCGCGACTGGCGGGATGTCAGCAGGCACCGACGTCTACGGAGACCAGGATCGTCTGAGCGACGCAACGAGACCGAAGAGGTTCGAGACCAATCCTTACCGTTCGATCTACAAGGTCGAGGCGGCACCGACGCCGAGGACAGGACCGTTCGCGGACGAGACGCCGATGGAGCGGATCTTGAGGCTCGCCAAGCGCGAAGGGTTGAAAGGTCAGGCGGCGTTAGACTACGCAGTGGACCAAGCGGCTAGGGAGGAAGAAGCAAACCGGAGGGTGAGGGAGAGAGAGATAGAGCTGTTGGCGAAGGCGAGCGAGAAAGACGCAGATCGGAGAGAGAGGGAGAGGGAGAAAGACGCAGATCGGAGAGAGAGGGAGAGGGAAAGAGAGCACGAACTAGCGATGGCACAGCTGACGGGGCAAGGCGCCGGGAACCGCAGGAATCGTCAACCCGAGTTCGAGACGGTCAAGCTCAGGTTACCGTTCTTCGAGGATAAGGACGACCTAGAGACCTACTTGTGTCAGTTCGAGCGTTTCGCCAAGGCACAGGAGTGGAACGAGGACACGTGGGCTATTCGCTTGGGGACCTTGTTGAAGGGGAAGGCGAGGGAAGTTTACGTTGGCTTGAACGAGGACGACTCTGCCGACTACGAGATCCTGAAGGCAGCGTTGTTGGTACGTTTCAACCTAACGGCCGAGACGTATCGCAAGAAGTTTCGCCAGCTACGAAGGGAGCCACCAGAGACTTTCAAACAGTATCTGCGGAAGTCAGAGTTGTTCCTGGAACGCTGGATGGTACTAGCGAACAAGAAGGCCACGTATGGGGACTTACTGGACTTAGTGCTGATGGAGCAGATGGTTAACGGTTTGACACCAGAACTGGTCACGTTCGTGCGCGAGCGCAACCCAGCAACGGTGGAGGAAGCCGCGACGTTGGCACAGCAGTATGTCGACGCCTGGGCAGGGACAAACCTACGTTTCCAACCACGTCAACCCTTTACACCCAGGGATAAGAGTGAGGGCCGCAAGCCAGCAGGACCGGGACCCAACTCGCCGGACAAGCGGGAGTGCTACAGCTGTGGGCAGAAGGGGCACCTTAAGCGGAATTGTCCGAAACGCAGCGAGCGAAGTGGAGGAGCGTTGCGCATCTTGAAGGAGGCAGGCAAGAGGGGAGATCCTCGGTTCCAGAGCCAAGTGGTCGTGGAAGGTGTTCCGCTGACGGCCGTGAGGGACACGGGAGCTGACCTGATTTGCCTGCGGAAGGGAGAGGTTGCCAACCTTGTCTATACAGGACGCACGCGGCGCGTCGGATTCGCCATTCGCCAGTTATCCAGGTCACTGCCGACAGCGTGGGTGCAACTGGAATCACCGTTCTACACCGGGAGAGTGGAGGTAGTGGTGGTACCAGACTTAACCTACCCAGTGGTGATCGGCAACTGGGCGAGGACGGAACAGCAACGTGATACAGCACTGCCAGTGTTCGTCGAGGGAGCCGCAGAGTGTTGTGCGGTGCAGACCAGAGGACAAGCAGCCAAAGAGACAGACGCTGCGGAACTACTGGTAGTCGGACCGAGCAAGAGCGTCGTCGCAACGCCGGAAGAGATTCGCCAACTGCAGTTGGGAGACGACGAGCTTGCGAAAGTACGACAGCTAGCAGACCGGAAGGCAGGAAAGGAGAAACGAGGAAAGGGGCAAGTGGCATTTGTCTGGAAGCGGGGCCTGTTGTACCGCGAGTATACAGGACAGGACAAAGTCGATCGCAGCCAGTTGGTGGTACCAACCAAGCTTCGGGCAGAGGTACTACGCATGGGTCACGACACGCCTATGACTGAACACCGAGGAGCCAAGGGGACCCTAGATCGAGTGTGGGCCGAGCACTACTGGCCGGGGATGTGCCGCGAGGTCAGGAAGTACTGTGCTTCGTGCGACATATGCCAGCGGACGACACCGAAGAGGCGCGACAGGAGGGTACCGTTTCAGAGAGCCGGCAAGAGCAGGAAGTTGAAGCGTTACATAGAACGCAGAGTAGAACCAGAGACGACGGTGGCCGTCGTGTTGGACCAAGCTGGAACAGAGGGAACGACAGATATCAGCTACCAGGGCACCGTACCACTGATACCGCTACGAGCGAGCGAAGGGCCAGTGGACGTACAGATGGACACGGAGCTGTCTGCACTACATGGGAGAGCGCTGCCGCTACCCAACTTGACGAAAGGAGGGAAGAAGGGGGAGGTCAACTGGACGGATGACTGCCAGGAAGCTTTCGACGACTTGAAGAGAGCGCTGACCAGTGAGCCAGTGGTCAAGTTACCGAACCTGGACAAGGAGTTCATCCTGAGGACAGACGCATCTGAGCAGGGGCTGGGAGCTGCGCTGATGCAAGAAACCGGTGAGGGTGTGCAACCAGTGGGGTTTGCTAGCAAGGAGCTGTTGCCAGCGGAGCGGAATTACTCCACCATCGAGAAGGAGTGTTTGGCAGTCGTGTGGGCAGTACAACGGTTTGAACCGTACTTGTTTGGACGGCACTTTTGGCTGGAGACAGACCATCGACCGCTGCAGTACCTGCAGAGAACGCACCTCAACAGTGCCAGACTCACCCGGTGGGCTATGCAGCTGCAGGCCTACGTCTTCACAGTTCGACCGATTCCAGGAAGAGACAACATCGAAGCGGATTTCCTCAGCAGATCTGACCCTGTGGAAGATTAAGTTCTGAACTCTCCGTAGGTTCGTCTTGGGAGGGGGGTGTGTCACAGGGCAGCCTGTGATGAAACCGGGTAGAAAGTGTGGGTGGAGAGTTAATGAGTTGGGGTAGTAACTGTGCGCTGTCGTATGTTAGGTTATGCGTGGAAAGCGTGATTTAGAACAGCAGAGCTCGGCCAGCCAGTTTTGGGAATTTGTTCACTGTAGTCAGAACACGTTTTGCAGAGTAACAGAGAAGACGTGCGGTCTTGTTTCTCTGGGTATTTTGTTCTGGAAGTAAGGGTGGGACAGTTGTTAACGTAAATAATAACTGGTTCTAAAAGAAACCTAGTGGGAAATGTTACAGTTGTGGTAGCAAGCTCAAGGAAGAGTAGAGCAAATAACTAAGTTTTGTGTTGTGGTAAGTTAGTGTAGAGGTTTTGTCCACTAACGGGAATTACTACGCACTGGAATACCTTACTTGGAGTACTGTGTAGGCAAGCAGTGGAAAGGGCTAGCTACAGGTACTTTTACATTCGAGCCGTGTGGGTAAGTGTGATGGTGTTATCTTCCTTTACTGTGCTAATGACCGATGGCCGGCTGTTGGGGTGTTGAACGATAGCTGTGCGTGAGGCTGGGGGGGGGGGAAGGATGGTTGCACTGAGGAGAGGCAGACGAAAGGAAGAGTGTGACTGAAGGGAGGAGAATGGGGGTGAAGTGTGATGAAGGTAGGATGGAAGTGGTTGCTGTTGTCGAGGTTGCGGTTGCTCAAGATGGATAATGTGTTGATGATTACATGTATTCATTTGCAGCATTGTTCATTTAATGCATTCATAATGTCATTTAGTTTTTGAATTATGTGTTTGATTACAAGTGACAGTAATAGTAGTCAAGGGAAGTGAGGTGGACAGCAGTGGCGCTTCCTCAAGATACAGAAATTAGTTAGTGTAGTAGGGGGGGAGAGTGTGAGGAGGGAGGGGGACAGAATCGGGTGGACATGACATTAACAATACGACAAGCATGTTGCAGGTTCGAAAGTTCGTCGTATTCATCAGCTCGTCACTGAGTAACGCGCATCAACGTTGACCAGCGTCGCGCGACAACGACGACGACATTTGGTCGTGTGGACCCAGCATCATCATCACCACCCGTTCGTCCACGTCCGCGTTTGTGTACATCTTCATTGTTCCACAACCCCACCTTTCCCGCGGTGGTTGTGACGTCTGTGTACGGAACCTGGCCTCGACGTCACAGTGTTAGCCGACTGGAGGAGTCAGGCTGGGAGGCGTCGACTACAGCGTCATCATCATCATCATCATCATCATCATCATCATCGTCAGCGGCGGGAGGGAGTGGCGACACCACTACGCCTGGAATCCACAGCGACAGTCCGGTGACAACCACGAGGAGGGGCAGATACTTTCACGGAGACATCAACGGGGACGCCCTACTATCAGGTCGGCTTTTTCCTTGTTGTCCCCCTCTTGATACTCGACCCCCCCCCCCCCCCCCCCTGTGTTCGGACATTTGCAGTGCACAGTCGATACTTAGACGTGGTTGATTAGCAACCCTCGTTCATCTGACATTCCATTTCATTGTTCATCGACCCATTGATTGTTCCATCACCATTTTTCTCGTTTCATGTGTAAATGTTGTATGTGTATGAGTGTGTGGTATGAATGAATAAATAGCTTGAAAGTTGTATATATATTCGTTGTGTTTTCATCACTTCACGACTGCGGGAAATCGTCATTCTTTCTGGGTTGTCTGCGTGTGGAAGGTGTCTGTTTGTGGCGTCTGCCCGGAGAGAGTCGTGGCGGTGACACTCGGTCGTACAGGTTTTTCTGAGCTGGCTTAAAGCTTCCAGTGTAACTGAATTTTATTCCCAGATATTGAAAGTCATACGTAACCTAAATTTGCTCAACATTGTACGTGAAAATTGGGACAATCCTTACTTAACCTCTGGAAAAAAGTCATAACTTTTGTTTTTTGCTACATTAACTTTAAGTTTCCAGAGCTGACAATAATCATCAATTGAATTAAGGGTTGTCTGCAAAGCTCCAGGCGATTCAGCAAAAATAACAATATCGTCTGCGTATAGTAAAATAAATAACTTGTACAACATATTAATATCTCTCTGACCTAGTAATGCCTCCTGCGATGCAATATTCAATGTTTCAAGTTTGGATCCAGAATTACCAATAAATGATTTTTAAACGTTGAAGTACACTGAGAACAACAAAGGTGACAGATTTGAACACTGACGGACCTCGGTAAAACAACCAAACTAATCACAAACTGGGAGTTGCACTTTACACATGATTTGGCTTTAGTGTACATATCTTGAATAACTATTAACAACCATGGGCCTGGGTTGCAATGTAAACATGATTTGTCTTTAGTGTGCATGTCTTGAATATTATTATTAACAAGCTTCTCTTTACACCAGAGTTTAACAATCTCTGCCAAATCATTGCTCGATTGACAAGATCAAAAGTCTTTTCATAATCAGCAAAAACAGAATACAATCTTTTTCTTTCAAAGAGAAATAAATCAATAATAGTTTGTAACGTAAAAATATGGTCCATCACGTTATGTCCTAATCTAAACCCTGCTTGTTCACTCCCTAAGTTATGTTTTAAATTAACAAAGGTAGTCAACCTGTTATTAAGTAAACTAGTTAACACTTCCCTGAAACAACTCAAGATTGTAATACCTCTATAATTGTTTGGATCGCTGTCGTCACCTTTGTTTTTCTAAATCGGTTTATTTTACAATTAGTGTCGATTTCTCTGGCACCTTACCTGATACTAAAATTAAGTTAAAGAACTTTGTGAATAGAGGAAGAAGTCAAGTAGAAGCAGCCTTTAATAATTCATTAGATAGACTATCTAATCCACATGCTTTATTATTATGTAGACCTTTAAGTACATAATTTACTTCCTCTTCAGATAATCGTCCATTTAATTAAGGGTCACAATAATCAGGCTGATCATCCGACTCATGCGAGGAGTCTGGACCATCATTATTAACATCTAATGTTTCACTAAGCATTTGAAAATGTTGTAGACAAACATAGAAGGAAATTTTAGAAGTTATTTCCGTCTTTTCACTAACACACCCGTTGATAATTTTCCAAAATACCTTAGGATCAGAACTCTTTACATTACGGATTCTCTTTATAAATTTAGTCTGATATTTATTAAAGGATAATCGAAGTTTTTGCCATGTGGGTTCTGGCACTGAATAAAATAGACCCAATGTTTCACGGCGTGTCGTAGGAGGCGACTAACAGAAATGATGTCCACACGGCATCACTGGGCGAAAGTCTTCTACACAAAAGTCACCGGCCAGTGCGGAGGAACCTCACGTTACTACAGGTTCAACGACCACGTGCTCGGGGCCCAGGCGAGCCACACTGTATTCATAGATTTCGGCTGTGGCCAACAGCCTGGAGAGGTTTGAGGCCTGCCAGGTCTTTCTTGCCCAAGTCACAGTGGCGTAGCTAGGGGAGGGGGAGAGGGGGTCCAAATTCGAAAGTCCCCCCGGGCCCCCACTTGAGGGGGGCCCCCCAAAGGAGTGTGCGAAATTTTTTTTTACATTAAATATTAAATATTACGGCACCGCCATGTAATCTTGGTATTCACGTTGTTATATAAGTTAGTGAATTTAGACTTATAAATTTATTAAGTACATTATCTCATGTCATGATGTCGAATGTCAAAATGCAGGGGCCCCCAAAGAGGCCAAGCCACCCCCCCCGTACCCCCCGGGCCCCCAAATACCTAGCTTCGCCACTGCCAAGACACACCGTATGAACAACTCATTCCGTACCGGATCGGTCGTCGTCCGGGTCACCAATGACCGCGCCTTCCGTTTGGCCACCAGGACGGAGGTGATAAGTGTGTTACTCATAGACAACTTAGCAGGATCCGCACGAGAAACAGCATCATCATAGGAACGCGGAAGGTCAGAACCCTAACTACGGAGGGAAAATTAGAAGAACTGACCCACGAGCTGGACCACTACCGATGGGACATTTTAGGCATTAGCTAACTGCGCTGAAAAGTCCTAGGTGAAACAACGACCGACAAAGGCCACAAGCTTTATTTCACCGGGTGAGAAGACAGGCACGAAACGGCGTTTGATTCTTGGTCCACAGACATATTCTAGCCACTGTCATTGGTTGCCGCCCAGTCTTCAGTAGACTCATTACCAACCGTCTGAGAGCAACCCCTTTCAACATCACCATCATCCAGGCCTATGTCCCAACATCAGACTATGACGACAGCGAAGTCGAGAATTGCTATGGAGATCTACATTCTGTCCTTGACCAAGTGCCGGAGAAGGACATAGTCATAGTGGAAGACGACTGGAATGCAAAGGTTGGCCAAGATGCGCACCACAATTGGGGAGACACATGTGGACCCCAACGAGACAAATGACAGAAGTCTGAGACTCTTGGAGTTTGCCACATACAACAATCTGGTACTGGCAAACAAGCTTGGCCTCCACAAAAAATTCACACGAGTGACATGGCACAGTCCCGGCGGGGAGCATCATAACCAGATCGACTACATCAGGGTCAAGACACGCTTCAGGTCAAGTATCAACATTGGCAGGACACGCGCTTTTCCAGGAGCAGACATCGGAAGTGTCCACGATCTCGTGATGATGTCCTTCCGGCTCCACTTGACGATAGAAACACATCAAAGTGCACTAGACTGAAGTTCGACCTAGACAAATTGCAAAGACCTGGAGGTGGCATAAATATTTCAAGCCACAATTGGAGGAAAATTTGCACCACTGCTCATTATTTTAACACCATGACCACTGCCTTCAACTCCGTTGTGACAGATGCCACCACTGAGATCCTTGGCAAGCACCGCCCACCTGAACTTTTGGATCTGTATGATAAACGAAGAGAGATGAAAAAGAAAAAGAATACCTCACAGGGAGCTGATGCCTACCGAAGAATCAACAATGACATCCGAAACGGTATGCGCACAGCAAAGGAGAACTTGGTAGAAGATCAATGCTAGGAAAAAGAGAATATTGTAGAGAACGGGAATGTTCCAGTTTTCAATAATATTTATATTAATGTGAGTAAGATTTTCCAAAATAAATATATCTATGTTATTACTTTCAATGGCTGAAAATGTTGAGCCAATAGAATAATGAATAGCTGGAAGTAAGGGGAAGTGGCGCTGAGTTGGTTATTGTGTCCCAAGGTGTGAGGTTGTACTTGTGTCAAGTCATTGTGTCAGGATAGGGAAAAAAAGATAGGAAAAAAAGATAAAGAAAGGAAAAAAAGATTGTTGTGAATATAGAAGAGGTATGAAGCATCGAGGACTTAGTATAGGTTCGGTGGACTTTCTCTCTGAAAGTGGATAGTATATTGTGCTGTAAAGATTACAGGTATTTATAATGTTTTTCATGATTGTAAAATGTTGCAGAAGTATATTTTTGCATTGGATGTATTGTGTTCAGAGGTGGTGAGCTGTTGTCCACTAAGATGAAATATAATTTTTACTGATGTAATGATATTATTAATTACATGGGGCTATAATTATAGAGTGGTAGATAATGTAATATGAATGTAAGGTGTGAGTATGTTGATAGTAATTTTCATTCATGAAATAATTATACCTGGATATGAATAACATTGTGGGAGAAGGAAAGAAACGATCACATATGGAGCGGAATTGGAAGAGTGAAGAAACAAAGGGAGATGAGCAAGGATGATACAAAGAAGAAGAATATTATTATAAAAATCAGAGTATTGACAAGTGTATATATAGCGCAGTAGCTCAATTGGTAGAACGTTCGCCTGGCGCACCGATGATCCAGGTTCGAATCCCGTGGTGGGCGATATAAAATGTGGCCATTTTCACTGTCCATTTTAGCAGTATGATTGCTTTGGTGGTTCAGTGTTGATTCAGGCCCCTACCCCTCTTTTTCTGGGATGGTTATCCCCGTCTGCCATATCGCCAATGGTGGGTGTAGACGTTAAACCTCAATGTTCATTCATTCATCTATGAGGTGCCATTTGTAAATTAAATCATTATTGTCATTATATCTATAGAACATACATTTTACATGTATAAAAGATATTGTATACTTATAAAATAAATTCTATGTCTATAAAATACATTCAATAGCAATACAAAACTTTTTATCGCTAAAACAACATTTTTATAACTACAGACTACATTTTACAATATACAAGAGAAATCATACGCGATCATCACGCCGTTTGTAAATATTATTCCGAAAAACTATTTTATCTCTAAACACTTCATTTTATCTCTAAACACTACATTTTATACATAAACAATTCATTTTATAGGTAAACAATTCATTTTATAACAACAAAGAGCTTTTATATCTATAAAATAAATGTTATAATATATACAATGCATTTTACCTGTAGAATGTATTTGGAGCATTATTTTACATTCGGCGCATGACATTAATTTTATACTGTCTTTCGAATTGCTGATCCCAGGGAAGCAACTCCATCCTCGTGTAGACTACTTGTAAACTTCTAAGCGACTCAACATGGTAAAGACCATTAAAGTCTACTACAAAAAATGGCAAGGACCATACTAGAGTACTATATAAATTGGCGAGGACCATACTCGTGAAATGCTGATAAAACATCAGTGACATCATTGTCAGTCTCGACTGTTCCAATTATTAATAATAATAATACAGTACATTTGTATCGCGCGGTACCTCGCAAACGGTAAGGAAAGCGAGCTCGCCGCGCTTGACAACACACGTGCAATCACACACACACACACACACACACACCCCACACCACACACACACGCACACAGAACACGTATACACTTATCAAATGGTTAAATAATTACAATAAAACATGGCGATGCAAAACAACAGATAATATGAATACCAAGAACCGAGCCGGTGGCGCCACCATCCATGAACAGATGACGTGACTTGGTAAAAGATTACATATGGGGATGGAAGGGAGGGGGAGTGAAAATTATTGAGTTTGCATGTTAAAAAGGTGGGTCTTTAATTGGCGCTTGAAGGAAGAAAGTGATGGAGCATGTCGGAGTTGCATCGGTAGTGAGTTCCAGAGAGCAGCAGAGAAAGAGAAAGATCGTTCACCATAGGTCTTTGAGTGAACACGGGGGATAGAAAGCAGTCTTGCATCAGAAGAAGAGCGGAGTTGTCTTGCAGGAGAGTAGACAGAGAGAAGGTCAGTAAAGTATGAGGGGGCAGAACCAGTGAAGAATTTGAAAACAATAGTTGAGAGCTTTTACAAGATGCGAGCTCGAACAGGGAGCCAATGAAGAGATTATTTTTTGGTCGTCTTGAAAAACTATCGATAAGCACGAAGGCAAACCAGCTTCCATCGTAACTGTTACCTTGGAGATTGTTGACATCGCGGGAAGTCGATACAGGCCTAGCGGGAATTCCCTACACGCGCCGTAGCTATCTAAATTTATCTTATGCAACGTCACTTCCACATGAAAAGGCGAGAGCCCAGCGCATACGTGCAGGAGGGAGGGGTGGGGGGGTGGGTGGGGGGCCTTTTTTCGTTGAATTGGTTGAATGTACCGATTAACCAATCGTCCCCTATACGCTTAATGAGTCCGGAGACGTAAATTTTAATTTAAAAACAACAACAACAACAACAACAAAAACAGCGTCAGCCATCTTTGCGCACCGCATAGCAACTTTGGGTCGCTTAGAACGTTACAAAATAAAAATAATCGAAAGGAGAGAAGCAGTTATACAATGAGAAAGTTAGTATAAAATTATTGTAAGGCGCCGACTGGAAAATAATTGTCGCGAATGCATTCTACAGGTACAATTCATTGTACGTGTTATAAAATGTATTCTATAGATATAAGTGCTCGTTGTTGCTATAAAATGAAGTGTTTACAGATAAAAGGAAGTTTTATAGATCGTTTTTGCTATAAAATGACTTGTTTATAGATACAATGACTTGTTTATAGGTAAAATGAATTGGTTACTTATAAAATGTTTTGTTTATAGATAAAATGAATTGGTTACTTATAAAATGTTTTGTTTATAAATAAAATAATTTTTTTTGTGTTTAATATTTACAAACGGCGGGACGATTCGTGTATGATCTCTTGTATATCGTAAAATGTAGTCTGTAGCTATAAAAATGTTGCTTTATAGCTATAAAAAGTGTTGTATTGCTATAGAATGTATTTTATAGGTATATAATTCATTTTATAATTATACCATATCTTTTATACAGGTAAAATGTATGTTCTATAGATATAATGACAATAACCATTTAATTTACAAATGGCGCTTCATATTCATCGGCAGTCAGCCGTACTTCATATTCCTGACCAAGACACATTATCTACCTCTGACAGATAGGGCTGACGTGCCTTCCTGCCTGTCTACAACAGCAACTGTTCGTCTAGGTCTACTCGTGCACAGACTCCCTATGTTACGCCAGATAACGAGTTTTGTTTTGATTTGGCTCAGGACATGCAAATGCCAGCTGTTCGATTTGCAGACGCTTAACCTGAAACATAAGGTGTGAAAGATTGGTGTAAAAAAGGGTGTAAAATATTGTTGTTTATTTATATAAAGTATTGAGAGCGTGGAACTTATATTTGTGTTGGTGTTTGCCTGTGTTAGTGAGAATCTGTGAATTTGTGGGTGTGATATTTAACCAGAGAATCTTATATGCACACTTTGTTTTGAATTAGGTGTCAGATATATTTTGCATTCACTTAGCTATTATAAACAAGCACCCACCCAAATATTCATACGTTACAAATAGTCTGAACAAGAACAACAGTAAGAAGGCCTACCAGACTGAGAAGCAGCTGACAAGTGTTAAACAGCCCAAGATCTTCACAATCCAAAGCAAGTCTGGCATATGACTTACAGAAGAACAAGAAGTCTTGGATAGATGGACAGAGTACTGCTCTGACCTTTACAACCACACACCAAATTGAGACGCATCAATTGTAGCATGTCCTTAGAACAGAGAAAAAGACGAAATCCTCCCAATTCTCCGAGAAGAAGTTGAGGCAGCAGTGCAATCACTGAAGAAAGCGTCTCACTGTTGGCAGAAACAGCCCTCAGTGAGATCATCTCCACTTATACAGATAAGAGACGAACAATCTTCTACGTCCCTGGTCCACTGGAATCTCCAACATATTTCCTATATAGATATCTATATATACATATATCATCGCTAAAATAAACACAAGGAGAAGTAATTAATAATATACACATTCTCCAGTACAGCCACTGGTCTGCAATAATACAAATAGGAGAAACAACAGTTGGTCAGTGGGGCTACCTCATGGTCTTGAAAACCAGTCACGTGGGTCAGCCACATGGTCAAGCAAAGTTTTACTACCATTCACAATTATAAAACATGACAAGACTTCACAAACATAATCCAACAATAATATCAATAAATCACGGTGAGACAAAAGATCACTCAATTACCTTTTTGAAAATGTCAGGCTATGGCTATATTGTGATGATTAAATTTCACCCATCATCTGCGTAGTCTTCTGAGAGAGATCTTTCAGCGTGTGGATCTCGGGTGAGGTTTTAACAAAGACTGCCGTATCTTAACGCTGTGGCCAGCTAAAGAAGCACGCGATATCCCAAGATTCTTAGCGCAGGCGCACGGGGTTGCCGGATATAGGTCAGCTGGATTATGCCATGGCCTACCTAGTGAAGATTTAGCCTACATATGCTTAGAACAAACTTAACTGCTGTCGTCTGCTAGACCTCGAATTTAAGTTACAAAGGCCAAAGAAGGATGAATGTTTGAGGCGAGAAGCCTTTGTGCTGGGTGCAAACTCGCCTCTTGTGACAAAGACGTGAAAATAAAATGTGGAAATATTGAATGGAAACCGATCTCTTTTTTTTATCAATAGATCAAGTCTTTCATGTGCAGTTCACATATTTCAATGGTACAAATGAATCGTGGGGCTTATAAAAAGTATAATACAAACAGCTATAGATTTGCTCTCCACGCTTCACAACAGCTATTGAGATTTTTCTCCATTCAGTCGTCGCATTTCTGAATTGACTATTGTATAGTACAGTGTTTTCTCAATTTTCTTAAAAGTGAGTCTAAGGTAATTTTTTCCCCCAACTGTTCCACTAAATAGCATGATCATAGAAAAGTTTATTAATCTACATTATTGAGGTGGAAGATCTCCGATTGGCGTGTACGCAGTTTAAAAAGTCATTGGAGTCCTTAATAACGTCACACGGGACTTTATTAGCAGAGGGTCACTTCTAATGCAGTGATTGACCTAACCTACGAGTCCTATTAAATTTTACATGAATTGAACATGGCGTTTTAGAGATCTGGGGTTTGGTACGTGTATATCGTCCCATTACAATGGTTTGAGCCAATCTTAACAACATGAGATTTTGTTTAAGTATGTTATTTTGTTTCATGTCTTCATTATTTTCATTGTGTCCAATATCACAAATTCTGAAAAATTATTTCACGCCTAAGAATTGTCCACCATGAAACCATGAACGGACTGTGGTGTGGGTTTTACTATCTACCTCACAATGACTGCTACGGATGAGAATATAAACCGACGTCTAGTCTGCGCAAGCACGCATCTCTTCGCACTCGCACGGACTTTAAAGATCCTGATGCCCATATCCTAGAGGGATGAGTGTGAGCTACACAAAATACATTCAGCACGCACTAGGTCCCTTCTCCCCCATCCGCGGTCGCCCAGGATTGTGCTCAGTGGTCTGGACGTCAGGCCTGAGGCAGCAAGTGGGCGTTTTGGCGGCCTGAGTTAGATCCTGTGTCGGTCAGCGCCTTGAGCAGCCCTTTAGCTGTAAAAGCGCTATGTATGAACGATTAAATAAATAAATAAATAAATAAAGTTTAATAAAATAAAATTATTTAATAAATAAATGATAAGGAACTAAGTCATTGCCGTATAAAGTGATTGTACTTGCTGGAAATGTAAAATTAACAATTTGAGCTACGCCCTACAGCCCTGTAATAGTGAATGGATTAGAAATAACTTACTATACTACGTGAAAGCACTAACACCCACCTCTGATATAAAATGAAAAGAAAAAAATTATAGGGGTCTTTCGGAACGGGTAAAAGTGAAAGTGATTGTGTGTTCGTTTCGTCCAACGAGAGGCACGCCGGGAGATTCTTACACCGCGTTACGAAACGAAACGAACGTGTTTCTGTGCGCTTTCGATTCCAGCACCTAGTTTCGTTGTGATTATTATGCCTACGTAAGGCTTCTTCTAACAAATCATGATTTGACACGAATGTAACGATTACGTTGAACTTTAAAGATGGTTTAGTGCTCTAACATTGAAGATATTTTACATTCTAGCTTCGAGTTTCATTTTTGTCACATAAAACAGTTTTTGGACTGCTGATTGGTGATACAGAATATATAGATTCTAGACAGCTATGACGGCATGAGGGTTTGGGCACTCTTTTCAGTAGCTCGTTTGAAAATACGTTTTAAGTCTGAGACCGAGTTTAGATCCCCATTATTCCTTCTAAAATGGTTGAGTAATGTACCATATACAAATTCAAATCATTTTTGGACATTTTACAAACGATTTAATAACCAAAATGTACTCACTAACATTAGTTCGTGGAAATCAGGTTTTCCACGAAGTTTTATTCCTTGTGGTAGGCAGACTTCGTGACCTTTCACCACGGGAAGTTAAAGCGTCACATAAATTGCTGACGTCACAACAATAAGTAGTCCCGATTCACATTCACTTTCACTTTCACCCGCTTTCGAAATAGCTCCAGAAGTGTGTCTGTTTTCATTCAGCACACCTTTCTCTTCCTTTCCTCCTCCCTCCCCCACCTCATCCTCCCCCTATCTCCATGTACCCTTCCCTTCTCATGCCTTTAACTCCTCTTTCACTGTTTCTGAATTATTATTATTATTTTATTGTATTTATTTATTTATTTATTAACTTTTTTTCATTATATTTGTTACCTTGTATGTTGCATTTGCATTACTTTTAATCTTAAACTCTACTCAGGTTATTTTAAAACTTCCAATGCTTTTAATATTTTGACTATCACTCACCTATTATTATTACTATTGCTTTTGTTTCTTGCCTCCTTTCGAGATATTATTTCTTTCTTTCTTGGAGTTGTGTTGGGAAGTATTGTTTTGTTGTGTATTGTCCGCCCGATGACGATCTTAGCTCCAATGTGCATTGTATCGTTTTGTCTTGTCTTTGTCAACATGAGCATTCCTTGACTTTTATGTAGACATTTGTTTCTCATAATTGTAATTGTTTTGAATGCAGGCAGTCCTCTGTTTTGTCCCAATAGCTCCAGAGCTTTACAGCTCCAAAGGGTTGTGAAGACCGATGTTCAATCCTTGTGAGGAATCTCCTGTACAACACCAAGAGCATTCGTTTCTGGATTGATACATGGGCGGCACAAGTGGACATCACCATCATATTTAGACCTACAAGAAAGAATATGATGGTGATGACCTACAAGAAAGTGATTATTTATTTCTATATTTTATTTATTTATGTTAGGTGTTATTTTTGTATTTATGTACTTATTTTTGAATTTATTTATTTATGTAGTTTCTATTTACAATAGTGCTAATCGCAAAATTTGAGTGAGATGCAGTAACTGATTAACTACCACAAACGAACTGTTAATTGACTGATTGCATGAGAAAGACGCAGTGTTTGATAACTGATTGAAGTAGAAGTAAATGATTAACCATATTTTGAGTAACTAGAAGTAAATGGTTAACCATATTTTGAGTAACTAGAAGTAAATGATTAACCATATTTTGAGGAACTAGAAGTAAATAAGTGGCCAGTGGTGTACACTTGAAAGAGATTTTTAATAAACCGAAAATGTATGTTCTTACCTTAAGAGTTACGAGTTGTTGGTTTTTCTTCTTTTAGAGAAGTAAATAATAATCCACGTTTTGAGTAACTAGAAATAAATGACTGTTCACATTTTGAGTACCTAGAAGTAAATAATTGTTCACATTTTGAGTAACTAGAAGTAAATAATTGTTCACATTTTGAGTAACTAGAAGTAAATAATTGTTCACAATTTGAGTAACTAGAAGTAAATGATTGTTCACATTTTGATTAACTAGAAGTAAATAATTGCAAACCTGTAGCCTAAGGCGCTATACAGCCGGTCTGGGTTGAGTGTACAGTAATGTGACGTCCACGGGGTTTTCTTTTCACTCTGCCTACTACTGGTCCTAAGCTCTTGTCAATGTTGTATTCAAATCGGTTTATTTGTGAATGAAGGGGTACGCAGGTAAAATAGGGGTGGGAAAAATCCTGTTCTTTACCATCCCTTCCCCCTCCATCCAACTTTTCTATCACTCAGCTGTCTTTGTACTAAACAACTTTTAATAAAGGTAAATATCAACATCATTATTTATTTTAAATTTTATATTGTTTTAATAATTTATTTTAATTTTTTTCTTCGGTTTTTTGGTAGAACAAATGTTGATTTGTATATGCAGAGAGAGAGAGAGAGAGTGCACATAAACATGGGTGCAAGTGATAAAAAATTCCAATACTGAAGCCATGATTCAGGGATGGACGACCCCAAAGGGAGCCCTTAAATCCAGGCCAAAACAAACATTTTAAGAAAAAAAAACCGCAACAACAAAAAATTAAAAAGAAAAAGATTTTTAAACTTTATTTATTGTTTTAACTAAAGGGGAAACAACTAAAATACCTTGAAATAAATAGTTTACAACAACACATATTGCAAATATAATATCCATGAACGAAATCTAAAATGATTCATTTCAATTTTGGTTCACTACCTTTAATGCAAACATTAGGAATCCTTGGAATTATAAGTACCTAGACTTTCAATGAAAGTCGCATGTCACTAATAATAGCAACTAATTAAGTCTTTCTCTTTGAGCTTTATTCAAGTTTTTGTGATTTGGACAGAGGATATTTGTCACTTTATCATTTTTGTTGTTTGTTGACTCGTCTTTGTTAAGACTGAATGAAGTGGTTTGAAGAGTGTTTCGTAGTTCCACTTTCGAAGCCAGCTGTTTTTGGTGACCAGAGTCACAGCTGTGTACATCCAGTGACTTTCGTCCATTGTGGCGGTAGTTAATTCGCGTTGTGCAGCAACATCAATAGACCATGCCAGGCTCGTCTATCTTTGAACACCATACCGAGTAGGGACGCTTTAAAGTATCCTCTTTTAGCAGCCACTAATTTCGCCATTTATTTTTCACATCTACATCAGTCTTTCTCGCAATTTTCTCGTCTGATATTTTGGACACAGGCATTTTCACAAAATTCATTCAGCACGCAAAAGCACGAAAAAGAAGAAACACGAATCAAAATGGCCGCCAAAAATGCATCCGGACTGCATATAATTAAGTCCCACAGTTACGATTCCGCACTTCCGTTTTTAGTTTTCCGATCGAGCAAAAAGTAAAATCTACTTTTAAATTTAAAAAATAATAAAAAATCTGATACGGAAATCCGTAAAATACGGAATGACTTGCACCCATGCATAGATCTCCTTGTGAATGGTTATGGGGACAGTATAGTTGTCTGTACACCCTTTCCACAACCAGTTGTCCAACAGAAAAATTATACCTTTTCCCTACACATCCATACCCTACACATCCATACCCGTCCCCTCCCTCCATAAAGTTACATCTACATTCACACTATGCATGAACACTATTATAAAACAAACTACAACTCATTATTTAGTTTCCAGAAAGAAAAAGATGAAGAGAAATTAAAATGCCGGCACTAATAATTGAAAAAAAAAAAACATAAAAAGGGACAATAAAGCATAAAAAAATAATAATAAAATAATAATAATAAAACATCAACAACAGGTGGTTTTTTTTAAAAGGGTGGTGTTATGGGGACCGGTAGTGGGAGTGCGGTGGGGGGTGGGGGAGCTGAAGGATAAACACGAAATGCCAGGCCAGTCAGGTATTTAATAATGTTACAGAAGTCATATCATACAGTGTAAATAATGTGAATTAATTCACACGCTGTATGTTGTAGTACAAAGGTTACAGGAGTTTATTATACGATAAAATGTATTACACATTGTCTGTCTGGGTGGCAACAACTTCTAGGAGATATCTATGGTCAAAAATGCTTTCGATCACTACTACATGATTGGAAAAACAGTCCTTCAGAGCTGAACACTGGTTTGTTCTGTGCATTGAAACGACAACCCAACACTGCATGGCTGATTTGGTAAACAGATTCACACTTCGTTCAGTATGGCTATGGACTTTGATTTTTGTGAATAGTAGTGCACTTTATCATTTCTCCTGCTCTTTGTAACCAGATAACCCTTCTCCATCATTTGTTCCATTTCACAGTAAGTTATTTTACTTTTATTGTGATGGTGATGGGGGTGTGCGGAGCGGTGTGCGAGTAAATACTGTTTTTTTGGTTGTTGACTGACGTTGTGACTTTCATTAACATTAAAATGCCAGAGACTGTTTACTGTTTTACAGTGAAACCTCACTTAGTGAGCATAGTTGTTGTTTCTAGTGTCGTCATTAAGAAAAACAACAAATTCGTTATCCAAAATCATTCTAACAATTTTAATGCGCTGTATAAATGATCATTCTGTATAGGAGGAGTATCCGTATTTAACATATTGGTGCGTAAGATTTGGAAGGCGTTCAACAGCACGGAAACAGGTTCTTTCACAGACTTAGGATTTGTACTACAGAGATCCTTCACAATGTATGCTACGAAACTTTATGCCGCGAATCATTTATGAATAGAACAAAATAATTGTACTAACTTAATAGGCTGGCCCGATGCACCCTAACATCCACACAAACGAAATCCAAAATTCTGCCATTTAAATTCCCCTCCCCACCCTCAGAAAGTATGCAATTTATTTATGACTGTGCCTTCTACTTCCATTTAACGTTTTCTTGCTAAGAACAGTGTCAAATGCTTTAGAAAATGGAGGTTAAAGCCACCCTGACACTTGCCCAGTTTTTGTTCCCACAATGCCACGTACTTCGGCGTGCCAGTGAGTAAAGTCTTCGGGAACGAGCGTGAGGAGTGTGTGAAGGGTGCGGAAGGGCGTGCCCTGTGTCACGAGAGACGAGTTTGGACACTGCAGTATGTCTTCTCGCCTTAGACATTCATCCTTCTTTGGCCTTGTAACTTAAATTTGCTGCCTAGAAGACGACAAAAGTTAGGATTGTTCTAAGAATATGGAGGGAAAATGTTCACTAGGTAGGCCGTGGCATAATCCAGCTGACCTATATCCATCAACCCCCGCGAGGGCGCAAAGGATCACGGGATATCGCGGGCTTCAGCTGGACACACCGTCAGAGTGAGTCTTTGTTAAAACCTCACCCGAGAAGGACGAACACGCTGAACGATCTCTCTCAGAAGACTACGCAGGTGACGGGTGAAATTCATTTATCGCAGTATAGCCATAGCCTGACTGTTATGTTTGAGACGCGTGCGATGGTAGGCTTACATGTGAAACGCGCACAATAGTAGGCTTGCATGTGGGATGCGCATGATAGATTTGATCGTTTTATTTTGCAAAGCACGCAGTAATGGGGTGCATTTATCTTTGATTTGATTTTGCGTTGTTGTTGGAAGAAGCTTTGTATAAAGTTGGTAATTTTAGTTGGTCGATATTATTTGAGAATTTTCTAGAGTTGGTTGTTTATTATCGATCGAAGCGTGTGGATAATTCTAGTGGTAACTAGAGACGCTTCCATCCTAAATAAGGTTGTGTGACGTGAAACAGTGATGACGAAGTGTGTTCTGATTGGTTAGGGTCGTGTCGCGCTCGAACGTTCCAACGTTCTTTCGAGAATAGAGAGACTATATATATGTACCGCACTGTTTCAGTTGAGAGAGAGGATTGTAAAGTGAAAAGTTGAAAGTGGAAAGAGCGATTGTATGCAGTTGTTGATGTTCGCTGAATAAAGTTGGAAAACCACACACGACGAGTTCTGCCTTGTTGTTGAGTGAGCAGGCTGCGTGGATAAACGAATCTGAGTTACACTTATCAGGGTTCAAGCATCGGGGCTGAATCAACTGATAAAAAAAACAACAACCGAGTGTAACACTGACATTGTCAAAAAGGTAAATGATCGATCTTTTGTTTCACCGCGATTTATCGATATTATTATTGGATTATGTTTGTGAAGTCTTGCCATGTTTTATAATTGTGAATGTTGGTAAAACTTTACTTGACCACGTGGCTGACCCACGCGACCGGATTTCGAAACCATGAGGTAGCCAATACTGACCCACTGTTGTTTCTCACATCTGTATTATTGCAGACCAGTGGCTATATATATATGAATTATGTTGGAGATTCCAGTGGACCACGGACTTAGAAAATTGTTTTTCTCTTATCTGTAAAAGTGGACGCAATCTCGCTGAGAGCTGTTTCTGCCAACAGTGAGACGCTCTGCACTCCCTTTGTAAGCAAGGCATTGCAAAAACTCGTCTTATGTTTTGCAGACGAGCAAGCTTGGTCCGCGGCAGGAGATAGACCCCATTGAGAGTCATCCCGGACACGCGGTCTGCAACAGAGCATCGGACACCGAGCCCCAATAGCTCAGTAGTCAACAAACAAGACGAGGAGAAATCAGCACCGCACCTCAACGATCAAGCTAAGTTCCATAGAACATGTGCACGAACACTGATCTATAGGGACTGTGCGGTAGTCCACTCTTCCAGAAAAAGAACATTAGGCCAAAAAGACCAACAAGCCCAGTGATGACACAGTAGCAAGTATCGAGAACAGTAGCAGAATAGATCCATCAAAGATCTACCCATTCTCCGTATCCCTCGAAGTGACTTTTGGACTGATAAGTTAATCCTAGTTATATTACTTTTGGACAGTTAAGTTTATATAGTGATTGTGACAGTCGGACTTTGACCTCTGGCCCTGCTCCCCACCACTCTCCCCCCTATTCGCACTCTGGCCCCGTTCTCAGCCATCTCCCCCCGATTCGGCCGCTGGCTCAGCGCTCTAAGCCCCGCCCCTCCGGGCAGTCCACCGACGATTTCGGACTTGACCCGAGGCCCAGTAAATCAGTCTTCTGCCTCAAGCCCAACCGAGAACATCGTTTGCTCCGAGGACAAGTTGCCCAGCTTTGCGACCCCTGAACCTCGCCAATATTCTCGTGTTTCTGCCCGTTCTCTGGTCCAGGTAAGAGGGGAGACTTACTTCAATATCATTTAACATTCCCATCAAGTCTGTGATTTGTCCTGATGTATGGTTTATGCTATGTATTTTTGCCTCATGTATCCAATGTTTATAGTCTGATTGTTGCACTTGCCATGCTTGCGTTTATACATGTATTGCCCCTGCCTAGATCCTTGTATAAATCCCCCATGCCTTGTTGCCCCATTCTTTAGACCATAAACCCCCCTTGCTCCTAATCTCCATGATCCTGTATTTCCACCCCTTGTCTCTCCCCTGATCCTAGTATGTAAATATCCACCCCCGATGTCCATCACCCCTTCTCAGGCGCCGAACCTCATATACTTTAGCGGCCGCCAGTAAATTCTCACAAACCCCTGTAGCCATTATTGTCATAAATAGGCAGTGGAAAAACGCCGTTCAGTCTTGACCCGGCTTTTTCCCCAATTCAAATCTGATCTGGCATGCGCACCGATTGGAGCAGCATCCAGAGCGTGTATGCACCTCTGATGCTGAGCATGATTCTTTTCAGAACGGGTTTTTGTGAGGGCTATTGAGAGACTCCACGCCGCGTGCAGCCCTATCTTCTGGCTGTCACTGATGACGCGTGACGCTTGACCACCGGCCATCAATACACTTGCCCGGTTCGCCCCAGCTAATTGTTGCACAACCAGCGTGACCCAGTGACCCGCATTGGGCCACCCCTGCAAAGCCTGCCCAGGTTACGACACAGCCCATCCAGTCACCGGAGGCACCCCTCGCCCACGCATTCGAAGATAAGTGCGCCCCTGGCGCAACCTCAACTCGGCGTGCATCTGAATACCCACGCTATGACTAACCCAGCCACCTAGTGCCATATGATGAAATCGACCTATATTCTCCCCAGTGACATTTGAACAGATAAACCCGAATTACTCCCAGATACCCTGGACTATAACAGACTCTAGCTAGTGAACCAGTTAAAACCCAGCATACCATTTGACCTGCACTCAGTTAATAAATTATTGTATAGTATATTCCTACACCAGTCTTCCCTTGTCGAGCCCTATCCTAGTTAAGTCTGTATGTCTCTCGTCTGTCTTCAACCTACCTACCATTCTTTAGTATTCCCAGCGTTATTCACTTGAAGGTCACCGCACGTTAACCTAGGACAAGGAGGTAACACAGCGCGGGTGAATAATCGCATACCCTCATTCCCCCCAACCCCCTATATTCGTGACATTAATTTTGGCGACCCCGACGAGACTAAAGACTTAGGTTTCCCCATCCCAACCCGACGAGACTAAAGACTTAGGTTTCCCCATCCCAACCCGACGAGACTAAAGACTTAGGTTTCTACCCCCACCCCATAGCTTTCCTCCCCAGCCCGAGTAGAGATAGGACATAGGTCCCCTACCCCTACTTATACTCCCGAGTTGTGGTGGCACGCAGAGGGTTTTTTTTTGCATTCATTTTTTCCATATTTTGAGTGATTGCATTTTGTCTCTGTGTTTATGTGGTGTTGTATTCGCCCCTGTGCTATTTCATCGTAGTTCATTTCAGCCCACCCCCTTGTTTTCCGTCAGTGTAACCCCTTGTGTGCGCCCCTCATCACGGTTAGGACTTTTTTAAGGTAAGCCACCTCCCTTACCATGGCCGACCGGGGAGAGCTTGCTCTCAAATACAAGAGTATTGGCGAGAGCTTAGGGCTCGCCGGCGCCGAGCTCAAGGATTATGTCCTCACCAACGTAGACGCAGACGTGGCCGAGGAGAAGTTGAAGAGGGAGGAGAGGGCGAAAGAACGGGAGGCGAAGAAAGAGGAGGAGAAAGAGCGTATCGCCGCGGAAGAACGGGCCGCCGCCCGGAAGATTGCAGAGGAGGAGAAAGCCGCCGCCCGGAAGAAGGAGGAAGAGAAAGAGCGCTTCGCCGCGGAGGAAAGAGCCGCCGAGCGGAGAAGAGAGGAGGCGAAGGAGAGGATTGCAGAGGAGGAGAGAGCCGCCGAGCGGAGAAGAGAGGAGGCGAAGGAGAGGATCGCAGAGGAGGAGAGGGCCGCCGCACGGAGGAAGGAGGAGGACGAGAGGGTCGCGGCACTTGAAGAGAAGAGGAAGGACAAGGAGCTCGAACGGCGCCAAGCACTCCTCCAGCTTGAGCGCGACCGCCGCGATTTAGGTATCGCATCGCCCGCGAGCGAAGACTTCTCGCTCATCGCTCCCAGCTTCGCCGCTAGCGCCGGAATATCCGCCATCCCCCCGCCGATTCCGGGGATGAACTTTCCCCTGGACCCATTCGTCGAACGAGACGAATCGATTGAAGTCTATCTCGCCCGATTCGAACGAGTCGCGGGAGAAAACAGCCTTGACCCCCAGTACTGGTATCGCAAGCTCAGTCATGGCCTTAAGGGGAAGGCCTATGAAATCCTGGCCAAGACGCCGACTTCCGAGGAGGGCGACTACCCCGCCCTCAAGAAAGCTCTACTGCATGGATTTGAGCTCTCAGGCGAGCACTACCGCAAGAATTTCCGGAACTCCCGGAGAGAGAGAGGGGAGAAGTTTACGCAGTTTGCCGACCGGCTAGCTACTCTACGGGACAAATGGATCGAGCAAACGGACGAACCAAAGACGTACGACGGACTGCTAGAGTTGATGCTAGCCGAACAACTCCGAGGGACAATGCCAGCGGAGCTTCGGACTTTCGCCGCCGAACAGGGAGCCGCCCGACTAGAGGACCTTATCGTCGCGGACCGCTACCTCACCGCCCACCCCGACGACAGACAGCCTCGCCGGGATCCCCCCGCACCCTCGTCACCAGATACCCGCCACCAGCCTCGCCGGCCAGTCCCGCCAGCGAACCACCGTCCACCACCGCCCAAAGGACGCCCAAACCCCGGAGCAGAGCCTGGGAAGCGGAGCACAGAGCTCTACTTCGGCTACTGCCAGCGCCGAGGACACACCCGCGAGAAGTGTTTTCGCCGCATCAGCGACCAGCGTCGCAAGCAAGGCACCGTATTGGCCCTACGCCAAGTTACTCCCGACGGGAACCCGGTAACCCCCGTCGTCACTCCCACCGATCGACCGGCCGTCACCGAGCAAGTGACTGTCAACGATCGCCCAGCCCACTGTCTATACGACACTGGACTCACCTTCGACGCCGTCGTCCGCCGCTCGCTCATCAGGGAACAGGACCTGACCGGCGAAACTATCACCCTGAAGTTGGCCGACGCGTCACAACCCAGCACCACGCTCCCTATAGCCCGGATCCAAGTCACCAGTCGATACGTCACGGGAACCATTCAAGCTGCCGTGATGGACCAGCCCCTGTATGACCTGATTTTAGGATGCCGCTACGTATTCTTGGGTATGCCGCCCCAGCCAGTGGAGTCGATGGCCGCCGTCCAGACGCGCGCTGTCACGTGGGGTTTATGGGCTCTGCACAATGGAATTATGGACCCTCACGTTTATCCGGTGGGAACTGCTAGTAAGTCACCCTATGAATTACTTTAATAAATTTATTTGTTTAGCTCGTTCTGTGTTAAGGTTGGGGTACAGAAATAGATAGAAAAAATGGTAAAAGAATACTGTCACACTAGCTTTCACACGGCTATGAATCATATGTAGTCCAGCCACTTGATACAGTTAAAATCACACATTTATTTCTTCTACTCTATACAAGATTCTCTAAGTACTAATCTAACTTAAAAAGTCTCTTTCAATGCTAATAGTTCGATCGCTGATAGTCTAGGCAGCTGTTATTTCTTCCTCGGGCACTTGCTATATATTTCATGTAGATTTGGACTACTGTGGTCCTTTTTACAGTTTCTGAAGAGTTGGACTACTGTGGTCCTTTTATATGATCAGTTTAAGTGCACCTTGGCGTGTTCACTTAACTGCTAGATGGTGCGTGCGAAGTCCTTCTGTGAGGTAGCTTCTGGTACACCTTTGTCGTTGTGTAGTTGGGTTCCCTTGCCACGCTGTGGGGTCTTGTAGGGTGGTTTTCCGGGTAGCTCTTTCCGTCTTGTGCGGTAGAGGCTACTCCGCCAACTAGTCGTTTCTGTGGAGTGGGGTGCACAGGATAGCTCGGGATAGCTCGGGATAGCTCGCCGGCTCGTCTGTAATATAAGAGACGAAATTCTGCACAACCCTGAATAATCGGTTTGTGCAGAGCGTCTCACTGAAAGCCAAGTAGCCCTCAGTGATAGCTCCACATCTCTATACATAAGCGACGAACATTCTGCTACTTCCGGGTTCCACTGGAATCTCACTCTAAATTCCTATACATACATAAATATAAATCGTGTCTAACTATACACATACAGAATTAATAATATTATAAACATTCAGTGGTACAGCCACTGGTCTGCAAACATACATATAAGTTAAACAACAGTGGTTCCGTACGGGATACAACATGGCTGCGCAACCGGTCGTGTTTCACCACGTGTTCGGCGTTTCCACATGGTCACGCAAATTCGGATTAACAATTCACATTTATGCATAGCAAATTCTTCAAACATAATTTCAACAATAATATAAATATATCACGATGAAACAGAAGGGTGTTCATTTACCTGTTTGACAAGTTCAGGCCCGTGGTGGCTTGATAGAATTCTAAGATTCTAACGTCCTGCTTCCTGGTCTATGAGTGAAGAGATTTCTCTGTCAGCTTTCTAGCTGTTAACACTTCGGTGTATTCCTCCCAACTGACCAAAGATAAGCTAGGTTTGGACCCAGTCAAACTGGCTCGAACCGCTTTGCGTAAGCTCCCATTGGTTAAAATGTTTACGACTCTCGTAATTACGATGATGTCATGGCCTCAGCCAGCGTCAACTATCACTGTGTGTATGATCGGCAGTATGCTACCGCTACGCTTGATTACTTTCATCGTCTGCTCCTAACTTTGAAATTCTAATATTATATATACTAACCAAGCTAAATATTAAAATAAGCAGAGTTAATACTAGCCAGTTCGTGACAGGCTCCCTCAACTGAAAAAAGGCGATGACTACTGGATTCGACCTTTTTCTACTACAGTGCCTAGTTTAACGCTGCACTATCCTAGGGTCCTATTTACAAACTAAGTAAGTTGCTCTACCTGAGCTGCAATGCTGTGCCAGGTAGCTATGGACACTAGTGACAGGGTATTACTGGGCGGGGACGAATTCTGGTGCTGTGGCCCTTAGTTGTGTTGGGTGGGCGACAGCTGCTGTGTCCTCCACGAGATGGCGACTGAGGTAGTCGGCTCCGTGGTTCTCTTTGCCGGGGATGTACTCGATTTGGAATGAGTATGCCTGAAGGGTGAGTGCCCATCTCATCAGGCGAGAGTTCAAAGACTTGGAGGCTGCCAGGAACGATAGTGGTTGGTGGTCCACCTGAACTGTGAAGTGGGTCCCATACAGGTAGAGTTGGAATTTCTGTATGGCCCAGACTAGTCCAAGACATTCTTTCTCCGACGTGGCGTAGTGGGTCTCGGCGGGTCTCAATTTTCTGCTGGCGTAGGCGACAGGGAATAGCGTCTCTGCATTCTTGGGGTCGCGCTGTAGCAGTACTGCTCCGAGGCCTAAGTCGCTTGCGTCGGTGCGAAGAACGAATGGCTGAGTCAAATCGGGTAGGTGGAGTACTGGCGCCGATGTCATTCTGTCCTTGAGTGTTTGGAATGCTGTCTCGCATTCGGCTGTCCATACTACTTTGTCCGGGGCGATTTTCCGGGTTCCATTTGTCAGTGGTACGGCGGTGCTGTTGAAGTTGGGGATGAACTTCTTCCGCGATGGCGATGGCCATCCATGTGTGTGTGCCGGGGGTCGCTGGTCGGTCCGTGTATTTCTTGAGGAGATTGATGTGGTGGTAACGGGTTCTCCCGTTCACCTCTACTTGGTAGACTGTCTTGGATTTCTTGGCAGTCACCCGGTACGGTCCTCTCCAAGCGATGTCCAGCTTGTTGGTTCCGCTTGGAAGTAAGAGTAGCACTTGATCGCCGACTTGCAGTTCTCGGTCCTTAGCGTGGCGGTTGTAGTACTTCGCCTGACGGGCTCTGGCCTTCTTCAGTGCTTCACCAGCTTTCTTCCACGTTGCTTTGAGGGTTTCCTGCAGGTCTGCGACGTACTTGGTGGCACCTCTTGGTGTGTCGTCTATCTTGGCTTCCGTCCAACTTCTGCGTAGGGCTTCTAGCGGTCCTGCTAGCGGTCTGCCGAATAGCAATGTTGACGGGGTGTAGCCTGTGGCTGCATGGGGCGTTTCTCGGTATGCGAACAGTGCCGCATTCACGTAGGTGTCCCACGCTTCTGGATTGTCGTCTGCGACTTTCCTGAGTATGGTGAGAAGGGTTCCATTCAGTCTTTCTACTTGTCCGTTGCTGGCTGGGTGGTATGGTGGTGTGCGAATGTGATGAACTTGTATCAACTCGAACACGTCTTGCATCAGGCGGCCGGTGAACTGAGATCCGTTGTCCGTTCTAATGCTGTCCGGGAATCCGACTCTGGTAAAGATGGCGATGAGTGCATCTGCAATCTTCTTGGTGTCGATCGCTGGCAACGGGACTGCTTCGCACCACATCGTACATGCGTCGACGAGTGTGAGTAGAAATCTGTTCCTCTTCTTGGTCATGGGCAGGGGTCCTACTATGTCTACTGAGACTTGCTGGAATGGCACGCCGACTACTACTGATGGTCCTAAGGTAACTGGTACGGTGTGATGTCGCGGGGAATATCGTTGACATTGGTGGCAAGATTTCACGTAGCGCTTGACATCCTCCGTGATTCCTGGCCAATAGTAGTGTGCGCTGATTCTCTGCACTGTGGCTCCAATTCCCATGTGTCCGCTGAGTGGCATGCTGTGGCCTAATTCTAGTACTTGGGCTCGAAGGGTGGCTGGTAGTACTAGTTGGGTGTGATCTCCATCTCCTTGGCGATGTAGAACTCCCTCTTCCATGTAGAAGTCTCCCTTGTGCGGGGGTGTGTGCGCCTTGGGTAGCTTCTGGAAGCACTTCGCTATCGAGGTGTCTTCTTTCTGTGCTGTTTTGATCTCTTCGAGTCCTGGATTCGGAGCGAACTCGGGCTGGGGTGGTTGGGTTTTAGCTTGGGCCCTGGTTTGCACTGCAGCTATCTCTACAGTTTTGGGGGGCGTGCCTAAGAACACATACCTACAACCTAGCACTAGATCATACAGGGGTTTCTGTAAAACAGCTGCTTGGATTCGTCCTGTGACGTACCTACTCTCTACTTCGATCCAGGCTATTGGGCAAGTAGTCGTCGGTTTCGTCAAGTCTGCTCCTTGTAAGTCGACTGTCTTGTCTGTCAAGTCCGCGCGCGATACAAGAGATTCGCTAACTATCGCGTCGTATGATAGACCTGTGTCATACAGACAGCTCGCTTCTTTTCCGTTGACCTTGACCGTGTCTGTCACCGATGGGTGATCTCCGATAGTGTGTGGCTTGTTACCGCTGCTTTGAGTTAGAACTCTGTCCGCTGGCCGGCTTTCGCGCTCTTCCCTACGTTGTGCGGCCAACTTGAAACATTCTGCGGTGGAGTGATTGTTTCTGTTGCAGAACGAACAATACCGTCTCTGTTCTGCGGGACCTCTTTTCCCGAATTCCGTGTTGGGTCCTTTATTTTGCCCAGGTCTGGGGTTATTCGGCTTATTCGCGGTGCGCTCTTCCCGGTTAGGGCTTCGTTTCTGTGCCTCTTTCCCGTTAGGCTTTAGGTCTCGCCTGAAGCTCTTGGCTTCTCCGTGTGCGGCCACGTACCTATCTGCGACCTTGACCAGATCTTCCAGTCTTTCCGCGCCCTGCTCTACTGAGAATGTCCTCAGCTCGGGGGTCATGGTTTCCCGTAGCTGTTCCCATACTAACAGTTCTGTCAGTCCATCATACGTCTTAGCCGTGGCTGACTGGCTAATCCACTTATCCAGCGTTGTGGACAACCGATCCGCGAACTGCGCATAGCTCTCTCCTTTCACTCTCCGATTGGTGCGGAATTTTTGCCGATAGCATTCTCCTGTCAGTTCGAATCCCTTTAGGAGTGCCTCTTTTACCTTGTGATAGTCCGTCACTCTGTCCGTCGGTAGCTTACTGTAGATGTCATAAGCCTTTCCTCTAAGCCCTTGACTAAGCTTAAAAGACCAATGAGTGGGATCTAGTTTATACTCTGTTGCTAGACGCTCAAACCTAGTCAAATAGAGATCTAGACCTTCCTCTCTCTCATTGAATGTTCCCAGTGGAAATGACATTCCTTGTACAGGGTTGGATGCTACCTCTAGCTGATCTGAGTGGGAAGGGGTTGAGGAAGAACTTGAAGCTCCTGATCCCAATCTTCTTAGCTCTAACTCATGCTGTCTTTCTTTTTCCTTTTCTTCCCTCTCTTTTTCTTTTTCTGCCCGCTCTTTTTCTTTTTCTGCCCGCTCATAATCCCACCTCCTAATTTCTGCTTCTCTCTCTGCTGCTACCTTCTTCTGCTCTGCTTCTAATGCCAGTTTCTTCTGTTCTGCTTCTAATTCTAATTTCTTTTGCTCTGCTTCTAAGGCTAGTTTCTTCGCCTCCCTCTCTGCTGCTCTCTCTGCCTTAGCCTCCTGTTTCTCTACCTCTGCATTGATATACGCAATTAGGTCTCCCCCTGCTAAGTGTAAAGCTTCCCCTAATTCCTTGAAGCGCAATCTCAAGGCCACTGGGTCCGACATTGTCAAAAGTGTCTATGAACAACCTCTGAATCACGTCGAATACCAAAACACTAGCAATATTGCAAGTCAATAAAAACAATGCAAAGACAATCAAATTCGTAATCAATAATAGAATAAACAAGAGTCAAATGGCATACAACAGTTACTTAAGCAAAACCTGCAAAAGAACAATGCAACATACAGACACAAAAATATTTGAAGCAAAAAAGTTTTTAACTAAAGAATAGTGCACCAAAACTGATCAGTGTTATACCCTTCCTATTATACACAGATCCTAGCTAGGCTCGCCAATTAAAGTGTCACGTGGGGTTTATGGGCTCTGCACAATGGAATTATGGACCCTCACGTTTATCCGGTGGGAACTGCTAGTAAGTCACCCTATGAATTACTTTAATAAATTTATTTGTTTAGCTCGTTCTGTGTTAAGGTTGGGGTACAGAAATAGATAGAAAAAATGGTAAAAGAATACTGTCACACTAGCTTTCACACGGCTATGAATCATATGTAGTCCAGCCACTTGATACAGTTAAAATCACACATTTATTTCTTCTACTCTATACAAGATTCTCTAAGTACTAATCTAACTTAAAAAGTCTCTTTCAATGCTAATAGTTCGATCGCTGATAGTCTAGGCAGCTGTTATTTCTTCCTCGGGCACTTGCTATATATTTCATGTAGATTTGGACTACTGTGGTCCTTTTTACAGTTTCTGAAGAGTTGGACTACTGTGGTCCTTTTATATGATCAGTTTAAGTGCACCTTGGCGTGTTCACTTAACTGCTAGATGGTGCGTGCGAAGTCCTTCTGTGAGGTAGCTTCTGGTACACCTTTGTCGTTGTGTAGTTGGGTTCCCTTGCCACGCTGTGGGGTCTTGTAGGGTGGTTTTCCGGGTAGCTCTTTCCGTCTTGTGCGGTAGAGGCTACTCCGCCAACTAGTCGTTTCTGTGGAGTGGGGTGCACAGGATAGCTCGGGATAGCTCGGGATAGCTCGCCGGCTCGTCTGTAATATAAGAGACGAAATTCTGCACAACCCTGAATAATCGGTTTGTGCAGAGCGTCTCACTGAAAGCCAAGTAGCCCTCAGTGATAGCTCCACATCTCTATACATAAGCGACGAACATTCTGCTACTTCCGGGTTCCACTGGAATCTCACTCTAAATTCCTATACATACATAAATATAAATCGTGTCTAACTATACACATACAGAATTAATAATATTATAAACATTCAGTGGTACAGCCACTGGTCTGCAAACATACATATAAGTTAAACAACAGTGGTTCCGTACGGGATACAACATGGCTGCGCAACCGGTCGTGTTTCACCACGTGTTCGGCGTTTCCACATGGTCACGCAAATTCGGATTAACAATTCACATTTATGCATAGCAAATTCTTCAAACATAATTTCAACAATAATATAAATATATCACGATGAAACAGAAGGGTGTTCATTTACCTGTTTGACAAGTTCAGGCCCGTGGTGGCTTGATAGAATTCTAAGATTCTAACGTCCTGCTTCCTGGTCTATGAGTGAAGAGATTTCTCTGTCAGCTTTCTAGCTGTTAACACTTCGGTGTATTCCTCCCAACTGACCAAAGATAAGCTAGGTTTGGACCCAGTCAAACTGGCTCGAACCGCTTTGCGTAAGCTCCCATTGGTTAAAATGTTTACGACTCTCGTAATTACGATGATGTCATGGCCTCAGCCAGCGTCAACTATCACTGTGTGTATGATCGGCAGTATGCTACCGCTACGCTTGATTACTTTCATCGTCTGCTCCTAACTTTGAAATTCTAATATTATATATACTAACCAAGCTAAATATTAAAATAAGCAGAGTTAATACTAGCCAGTTCGTGACACGCGCCCAGGCGAAATCAGCCGCGACACCACCCCAGATCCCCAACCAGATGCCGGAACAGATCCGGAAGGCCCAAGAAGACGATGTCACCCTCCGCAAGTGCTACGGTAAGCTTCCCGCCGCACGCACTCCACCCAAGTCCGGGGACTTTTTCGTCGAGGACGGACTCCTCTTCCGTCAGAAGGACGACCATTCTCAACTCGTCGTACCTGCGACCCTTCGCCCCCAAGTCCTGGAACTTGGCCACAGCATGCCCCTAAGTGGACATATGGGCATAGGAGCCACCACTCTACGCATCAGCGCACAGTACCACTGGCCCGGGATGACAGAAGACGTGAAGCGCTACGTCAAGTCCTGTCGCCAGTGCCAACGATACTCGCCCCGCCATCACACCGTACCGGTCACTATCAGCCCCACCGTCGTCGTCGGAACGCCCTTCCAGCGAGTGGCAGTCGACATAGTAGGACCCCTTCCGCGGACCAAGAAGCGGAACCAGTATCTTCTTACCCTTGTCGACGCTTGCTCGATGTGGTGTGAGGCCGTTCCTCTACCGAAGATCGACGCCGCCCGAGTCGCCGACGCGCTCGTCACCATATTCACACGAGTCGGGTTCCCGGACAACATCTTGACCGACAACGGGTCCCAGTTCACCGGAAAACTCATGCAGGAAGTTTTCCAACTACTTCGCATTCGCCATATCCGAACTCCACCCTACCACCCCGCTAGCAACGGACAGGTCGAGCGCCTGAACGGGACTCTCATCTCGATTATCCGCAAGATCGCCGACGAACAACCGGAAGCGTGGGACACCTACGTCGCGTCAGCGCTCTTCGCGTATCGAGAGACCCCGCACACCTCCACCGGATATACGCCTTCCACGTTGCTTTTTGGGAGACCCCTTTCTGGGCCTCTAGCCGCCCTACGACGTAGCTGGACCGACGCCAAACTGGACGAGGCACCGGTCGACGCCACGAAATACGTCACCAAGCTCCAGGAAACTCTCAAGGCCACATGGAAAGCAGCCTCCGCCAACCTGAAGAAGGCGAGAGAGAGACAAGCCCGCTACCACAATCGCCGCGCCCGGGACCGAGAACTACAGGTAGGAGACCAGGTCCTACTGCTCCTCCCCAGCGGCACCAACAAGCTAGAAATAGCTTGGCAAGGACCCTACCCGGTGCTGGAGAAGCTCTCACGTACCACTTATCGCATCGAGGTAGGCGGAAAGCCCAGGACCCACCACATCAACTTGCTCAAGCGGTACCTGGAGCAACCCGCACCCGCCCCAGACCCCCACTCGCTACTCACGGTCGCGCTGGCCGTCGAAGTGGATGGTACAGAGACCGGCGTCGCCGAATTTCCGCTAAAAGGGAAGGAATCCTTCCGGGACGTATCTCTGGACCCCTCACTCCCCGCCGGCCAGCAGCGCCAACTACGCGCCATCGTAGCCGAATACAGGGAAGTCCTCACCGACATACCTGGGAGGACGGACCTAGAAGAAGTCCAATTAACCCTGACGGACCCCACTCCCGTCCGCCAGAAACCATACCCCGTCCCGCTCTCCCAGCAGCAGGTAGTAAGGACGGAAGTAGAGGCTCTGCTACAAGCCGGAGTCATCGCTCCACCCCGTTCCCCCTACACCGCCGACCTCGTAATACCCCGCCAGCCCCGCAGAAAGCATCGCCCCCGCACAGATCACCGTCAGCCGCCATCCCGCAACCGACTCCACCGAGTCCCCGCTGAGGGCCGACGCCCCAGCCTTCGTGCCAGCCGCCACCCACTAGCCGCCGCCGAAACCCGGCAGTTCGCGGACCCCAGCCATGGGTATCCGCCGCCGACCACCCGAACCTGTACCGCCCAGCCGCCGCCGAACCACCTCCGCCAGCACCCCGCACCGCAGCAGATGCCAGAGCTCTCGGCCGATTATACGTCGAGGCCGAGGACCTCGCCTTTCTCTTGGGGGGGCCTCTGTGACAGTCGGACTTTGACCTCTGGCCCTGCTCCCCACCACTCTCCCCCCTATTCGCACTCTGGCCCCGTTCTCAGCCATCTCCCCCCGATTCGGCCGCTGGCTCAGCGCTCTAAGCCCCGCCCCTCCGGGCAGTCCACCGACGATTTCGGACTTGACCCGAGGCCCAGTAAATCAGTCTTCTGCCTCAAGCCCAACCGAGAACATCGTTTGCTCCGAGGACAAGTTGCCCAGCTTTGCGACCCCTGAACCTCGCCAATATTCTCGTGTTTCTGCCCGTTCTCTGGTCCAGGTAAGAGGGGAGACTTACTTCAATATCATTTAACATTCCCATCAAGTCTGTGATTTGTCCTGATGTATGGTTTATGCTATGTATTTTTGCCTCATGTATCCAATGTTTATAGTCTGATTGTTGCACTTGCCATGCTTGCGTTTATACATGTATTGCCCCTGCCTAGATCCTTGTATAAATCCCCCATGCCTTGTTGCCCCATTCTTTAGACCATAAACCCCCCTTGCTCCTAATCTCCATGATCCTGTATTTCCACCCCTTGTCTCTCCCCTGATCCTAGTATGTAAATATCCACCCCCGATGTCCATCACCCCTTCTCAGGCGCCGAACCTCATATACTTTAGCGGCCGCCAGTAAATTCTCACAAACCCCTGTAGCCATTATTGTCATAAATAGGCAGTGGAAAAACGCCGTTCAGTCTTGACCCGGCTTTTTCCCCAATTCAAATCTGATCTGGCATGCGCACCGATTGGAGCAGCATCCAGAGCGTGTATGCACCTCTGATGCTGAGCATGATTCTTTTCAGAACGGGTTTTTGTGAGGGCTATTGAGAGACTCCACGCCGCGTGCAGCCCTATCTTCTGGCTGTCACTGATGACGCGTGACGCTTGACCACCGGCCATCAATACACTTGCCCGGTTCGCCCCAGCTAATTGTTGCACAACCAGCGTGACCCAGTGACCCGCATTGGGCCACCCCTGCAAAGCCTGCCCAGGTTACGACACAGCCCATCCAGTCACCGGAGGCACCCCTCGCCCACGCATTCGAAGATAAGTGCGCCCCTGGCGCAACCTCAACTCGGCGTGCATCTGAATACCCACGCTATGACTAACCCAGCCACCTAGTGCCATATGATGAAATCGACCTATATTCTCCCCAGTGACATTTGAACAGATAAACCCGAATTACTCCCAGATACCCTGGACTATAACAGACTCTAGCTAGTGAACCAGTTAAAACCCAGCATACCATTTGACCTGCTGCACTCAGTTAATAAATTATTGTATAGTATATTCCTACACCAGTCTTCCCTTGTCGAGCCCTATCCTAGTTAAGTCTGTATGTCTCTCGTCTGTCTTCAACCTACCTACCATTCTTTAGTATTCCCAGCGTTATTCACTTGAAGGTCACCGCACGTTAACCTAGGACAAGGAGGTAACACAGCGCGGGTGAATAATCGCATACCCTCATTCCCCCCAACCCCCTATATTCGTGACAGTGATTAGAGAATTAAGTGTAGAGTAGAGAAAATAAATGTGTGATATTTACTGGTAAAAAGTGGCTGGACTACCTATGTTTCATAGCCGTGCAAGAGCTAGTGTGTCAGTGAATCTTTTTACACTTTTCTCGCTATCTCTGTGTGACGACACGAGTTTTCAGATGGTAGGGAGAGATACACTTTTTACGGAGTTACACTTCTCCGTATATCTGCTGTACATAGAATAGCGTGACCGATTTACTTTTGCGTATGAAAGTGCAGTTTCGTAGAGTCCGTGCGATTCGTAGAAGACAGGGAGTCGGCCAATTTCGAATAGGGGTACGCGTAATAAAGAACGTGCATACTGACGAGAGCTCGACTATTTTGCTTGTGGCCGGCGCAGATTTTGAAGGGCAGAGTGGTTTGAGATGCTATTGCGTGAGGAAGGAATTCTAACGAGGCAGCAACCCTGTGACAGAGGTCATCGTAGTGTAGGGTACTGTTGGAAGGGTGTGTGTGTTGTTTTATAGCCACCCAAGGTCTTATGCCCTCGTCGGGATAAGGATGTTTAGAATTCGAAGGAAGATGGTAACTGCCATTCGCCAGTGAGTGTAGAGTTCCATACTTAAGGTGCGTGTGGTTCTCGATTGAACACCCACCAAGACTTAGTGTCTGTAGCAGAGCTAAGGTGTCCTCATCCTCAGAATAAATGTTATTTGGACAGTGAAATAACGTGCAAGAGCAAGAGAAAGAGACTCTCAAAAGACTAATCCATTGTGTTGTGACAGTGTTGTGACAGTGTTGTCGTGTTGTGGTGTTGGGGTAAAGGGCGTCACAAGCCGAGGCCTGTAAGGTAAGCAAACCCTGTCATTCAATTCTCTAGTGGCGCGCTCCGAGGACTGCGTACGTGTGTGAGTGGTAACGAGTGTGGGGAAGGGGATGTATTTTAGGATGTATAATGAATTTTGTTGATTTTATATGATTTTCTTATGATTTTCTTATTGTATATGTGATGGGGGAAATGTCGTTGCTGTTGTTGTTATGGAAGTGGGTCAAAGGCGACGATGGGGAATATAGAGAGGGAGAGAGAGAGAGTGAGGGTGTATGTAGGGAGAGAGCGATAGAATGTAGTATACTGAAGAAAGATGAGGTGATGATTATGAAGGAAGCATGTTTACAGTATGGATGAAGGGAGGTAATCGTGATGTGCTATAATTGTTGGGGGTGACGGTGGTGATGAAGGAGGGCGGAATGAATCAGGACTGTGAGATTGTAGTGTGGTTGCGATAATTATGTATATTTATATAAACATTGGTGTGTAAAGAAGATGCGAATTATTTAGCATCAAAGGGTGATTTATATTATTGAAATGTGTGTATAGTATCTTGTATTATTATTATGATATTCATAACTATACAGATCAAGATGGCGGACGGAGGACGGCGTGTTATGTTATATTATATAGTGTTTATTGTTTGGTGGGCATATTGTTAAGACTATGTATATGTCAACAGGTGTGGGCTGATGATGATTATTACATCTACGTGTTTATATCTACGCATTATTTCCACGCTGTTGCCTTAGATGTTGCCTGTCGTGCTGTACTGATGTTGATGTTGTTGCCGCTGACTGGGTCCTAGCCAGCCTGGGACGTACCTTTGCCTCTACAACAGAGTAGTGTTGTGGTGATTTCTTACACTGCTGCAGGTTTTGCCTATGTATCGAGGCAACACATTTCCAGGAGGTTTTCATACCTAATTCATGCACACACAGACTCACATTACACGCACCTAAAAACATATCCATTTAGTTAGAAGAATCATCCACTTTGTGAAAGAGACTGTTAGCTCTCTGAGCTACTTAACAAGAACATTGAGACATTACTTCTGTGCCACAGCTTTGCCTAGCTAATAGTTTCTGATTCAACGCCATTGCCTATTATTTGAAGACTTGCATTTTGAATTGATTTGTTGATTTTGACTTCCTGTGTACACTTTGTAAAGAAACTGTTGTTGTTTAGTTCTATTTGGGGTTTGTTGCAAGGGGAGGTAATTGTTAGTTAGCATTGGGACGGGGGTCTGTTTAGGGGTTGAGGGGAGGTTAGTTCCCATTTGTCCTGTGTTTGCTTGTTGATTGTTGAATAAAAGAGTGTGTGTTTGTACTCTGGCATTTTGTGTTAGTTTATTTTGTTTGAGTTTTATTCTTTCACTCGCTTTATGAGCTGACGTCACTGAACCCGCTCGGGGGACGTGACATTTTTGGTGTCAGAAGTGGGATCAACTCATTTATTTTGTTAGGGTATTGCCAGAGGTGTATGTTGTGTGTTTGAGTTGTTGTGTGAAAGGGTACGCAGCGGGCGGTTGGCGGGAGTGTGGGTGTATTGCACTAGGGAACACACTCGGAGTGCAGCATTAACGGGGAATTGGGTTGCAGGGTTCACTTGCTCGCCTTCAGGGGTACGACGGTGAACGATTCCTCGGCTCCTGTGACTGTTGTGTTGCGTATTCATTCTGTTAGGTGTTTGTATCAGTTAAGTGTTATTTGTTTTGTGTATACTAACATCTGTTCTTCCCTTCTTTTCTGACATGGCTACGCGGGATGCTCGAGCCGCGATGCGCCGCGACGCTAGGACTCGTAAGGAGGAGGCCGAGCAGGAGGAGCAGGACTTCCGTGATGACGGCTCTGTGACAGGGTTGTTGGAGGAACCTTACGCAGTGAGTACTCAGACCACTGTGCCTAAGATGTATGCCAGATCGCCCGGTGCACAGAGCAAAGTCGAGGTCGCGCTCAGTGATAGTGAGAGATTTAGACAGATTGGGGAAAGTCTGGGTTTCCGAGACGGAGCGCTAGCGCACTATGTGGTCAGTGAGATGAGGAAAGGAGGATGTTTGAGATGAGGCTAGAGGAGGAACGTAGAGCCAGAGATGAAGACCGAGCTGATCAGAGGGAGAATAGGGCTAGAGAAAGAGGGGCAGCATACTCAGTCAAGTTGAAACCCTTGAAGGAGAGGGAGGATGTGGAGGCCTACCTCCAGATGTTCGAACGGGTGGCAGAGATTCAGGGTTGGAGGAGGGAGGTATGGGCGGTTAGGCTAGCGCCTTTGTTACAAGGGGAAGCCCGGGATACGTACCTTCGTCTAACGCCTGAGCAAGCCCAGGATTTCGACATTGTGAGGAACGCGCTGTTGAAACGCTTCAGAAAGGACGCCGACTACTATCGTAGGCAGTTTCGAGAGGCCAAGAAGGAAGCTGCAGAGACGTTTCCTCAGCTAGTAGTAAGGCTAGGGTCGTTAGTGAAGAAGTGGTTTTCGCTCGCCGGCAAAGACATCACCGACGTAGGGCAGGTACTAGACACTTTCATTGGTGAGCAGCTTTTCTCCATTATGACTACCGAGCTAGAGATTTACGTGAGGGAGAATCTACCTGAGACTAGCCATGCCGCAGCAGAGTTAGCACAGCGTGTGGTAGATGCCAAGCGGGCAGCATCAGCACCGGCACCCGTACTACCCAGTCAGAGACGCAGTTTTCCCAGACGACCGGAGACTCCTCAGCAACCTAGCAACCGGGGAAGTCAGGGTCAGAAGGTAGGGAAGACAGAAGGGGGTAGTGGGGTACGTCGTTGCTACCGATGTGGGTCGGAAAAGCATGTGGTCAGGGACTGCAAGGTCAAACCTCAGACAGTAGGCCAGGTTACAGTGGGACGGACTATTTCCACGGAGACCGCACCTCGGGCTAGCGTGTGTGCAATCAAACCTTATGATCCATGGGGCCAAGGTAGGGCGAACGGGCAGGACGTTCGGGTATTGAGAGATACGGGGGCGGAGATAGGGGCAGTCGCGAGCAGGTTAGTCAAACCAGCTGATTTGACGGGTCGGACTGTCGAGATTTGCTTGGCGAATCGATCGAACGTGGGTCTGCTACCTACAGCTTGGGTGGAGTTGGATTGTGCGCTGGTCAGGGGGAGAGTAGCGCTGGTGGTTTTCGAGGACGGGCCCGATATCATCCTGGGTAACTGGGTGACGTTTGATAGCGGGGAAAAGAGCCCTGTTTCCTTGTTCGGAGGTGAGTGCGCGATGGCTGCAGCAGTGCAGACTCGGGCGCAGGTGAAGGCCGAGAAGAAGAGGGAGGTACCCTTAACAGTGGTCGAACCATCCCAGATCTCTGTTAGCACCCCAGAGTTAATCAGGATGCAAGAGACCGACGAGACGCTCGCGAAGGCGAGAACGTTGGCACAGAGTGGAGGGGCGATAGCGTCAGGTAGGGCGTCAGCTGAGTTTCGCAAGAAGAAGGGGGTGTTGTACCGGGTACACACGAAGAGAGGTAGCCAGGTCACGCAACTGGTAGTCCCGAAACAGTTGAGGGGGGGAATCCTTCAGTTGGCTCATGATCCACCCATGGCTGGGCATTTGGGAGGGAAACGTACCAGGGAGCGGATCTGGGGAACATTCTATTGGCCGGGAATGTGTGCCGAAGTACGGAGGTATTGCGCCAGTTGTCCAGAATGTCAGAAGGTAGTACCGAGGGGACGGGTGAGGAAGGTACCACTACAGCAACTTCCGCTGGTGGACGAGCCATTTCAGAGGGTGGCGGTAGACATTGTGGGACCCATCAAACCCAAGTCAGATCGGGGTAACATGTACATCCTAGTGGTAGTAGACTATGCCACACGCTATCCCGAGGCCGTACCGCTCAAGGGCATAGAGGCAGAGAGGGTGGCAGAAGCGCTGTGGGAGATTTGGTCGAGGGTGGGCGTTCCTAGGGAAATTTTGACAGATCAAGGGACGCAATTCATGTCTGAAGTCATGCGGGAGATGAACAGACTACTGTCGATCCACGGGAAAGCCACCACACCGTATCATCCACAGTGCAACGGACTGGTTGAGCGATTCAACGGGACGCTAGTGTCCATGCTCAAGAAGTTAGCCACAGAGCAACCTACAGCGTGGGACCGCTACATTCCAGCGCTACTATTTGCATACCGAGAAGTAGCACAGGAGTCTACAGGGTTCTCTCCCTTCGAGCTCCTATATGGAAAGACCGTGCGGGGACCGATGGCTGTATTGCGAGACCTCTGGACCAAGGAGATACAAGAGGAGGAGGTGAAACTGAGTAGCCAGTACGTGGTGGATTTGCGTAATCGCATCGAGGAAACATGTAGGTTGGCACAAGGAAACCTCAGAACCGCGTCAGCCAAGCAGAAGCGGCACTTCGATAAGAAGGCGAAACGGCGTTTGTTCAACGCGGGGGATCAAGTGTTGCTGCTGTTACCAGAAAAGCACAACAAGTTGCAGCTAGCATGGCGAGGACCGTACGAGGTGATCGAACGTGTGGGAGAGTGCGACTACCGGATCAGGATGCGTGGGAAAAGTAAACTATACCACGCCAATCTCCTGAAGAAATTCCATACCAGAGCGACGGTGGCCACGATCGTCGTAGACGACGAGGGGGTAGAGGAGGAGGAAACTATGCCGGTGTTTGGGGATATTCCCGTAATCACCTTGACAGCATCAGAGACGCCCCGCGACGTGAAGATGGACGACAACTGCCCAGAAATACGGGAAGAATTGCAGGAGCTGGTGTGGCAGTTTGAGGATGTCCTAACCGACTTGCCACTACGCACTACACTGGACGTGTGCGAAATACGTGTGGACAGCGACATTCCAGTGAGGACGCGGCAGTATCCACTTCCCCATTCGCATCACGAGACCATCAAGAAGGAAGTGGAAGCGATGCTAGCGATGGGCGTCATTGAGAGGGCCAGTTCGCCATACAGCTCGCCCATCGTATTAGTAAAGAAGAAGGAGGGCACGATGCGTTTCTGCGTTGATTTCCGGAAGTTAAACAAGCACGTTGTATTCGATGCGGAACCATTGCCGAACATCGACTACTTGTTTTCCAAACTGTCAGGGGCCAAGTATCTCACCAAGATCGACTTGACCAAAGGTTACTGGCAAGTGCCTATGAACAAGGGAGATAAAGCGAAGACGGCATTTACAACGCCAGAGGGACAATTTCAGTGGACCGTAATGCCATTTGGGCTGAAGACGGCGGGAGCAGTCTTTTCTCGCATGATGCGGAAGTTATTAGCACCCCTGGGAATGTCGGAGATCGACAATTTCGTCGACGACTTGTTGGTAGCCACCATTACCAAGCAGAGACACCTGGAATGCTTGGCACGTCTTTTCCTTAGGTTGCGTGAGGTGCAGCTATCCGCCAAACCATCGAAGTGTTACCTGGGTTTCCGAAGAGTAGAGTATCTTGGGCACGTGGTTGGACAGGGAGAAATTCGTCCTGAGGTGTCAAAGATGGAGAGAATCCGAGATGCACCACGACCAACGACCAAGCGGCAAGTGCGCTCATTTTTGGGTTTAGCCGGATACTACAGGCGGTTCGTACCCAACTTTTCAGCGATTGCTTCACCACTACACGATCTGACCAAGGGAGGCAAGCCAGGGGCGATACAATGGACCGAAGCATGCGAAGCTGCATTTTGCACACTGAAGGAGAAGCTGTGCTCTGACCCTGTGTGCTGTCTGCCGGACTTCACCCTACCGTTTGTGCTACAGACAGATGCGTCGGAGGATGGAGTAGGGGCCATTTTGAGCCAGGACAGGGGACAGGGATTACAGCCTATTGCGTGTGCAAGCAAGAAACTGTCGAAACCCGAGAGAAACTATTCGACCATTGAGAGGGAGTGTCTAGCGTTGGTGTGGGGTGTGCAGAAATTCAGTCAATACCTGTACGGACGTACTTTCGTAGTGCAGACTGACCATATGCCACTGCAGTACCTACAGCAAGTGAAGAACACCAACAGCCGACTGATGAGATGGGCACTTCAGCTGCAACCTTTCTCAATGTCTGTGGAGCACATTTCTGGGAAGGACAACGTTCCAGCAGATTTCCTCAGCAGAAACGCTCAGTAGGTAGCATAGGGGGTATTGAAAATTCGCGTCGTAGTTAAGGTTCTTCAAGGTGTTAAGAACTGGGGGGGGGGTTGTGTGACGACACGAGTTTTCAGATGGTAGGGAGAGATACACTTTTTACGGAGTTACACTTCTCCGTATATCTGCTGTACATAGAATAGCGTGACCGATTTACTTTTGCGTATGAAAGTGCAGTTTCGTAGAGTCCGTGCGATTCGTAGAAGACAGGGAGTCGGCCAATTTCGAATAGGGGTACGCGTAATAAAGAACGTGCATACTGACGAGAGCTCGACTATTTTGCTTGTGGCCGGCGCAGATTTTGAAGGGCAGAGTGGTTTGAGATGCTATTGCGTGAGGAAGGAATTCTAACGAGGCAGCAACCCTGTGACAGAGGTCATCGTAGTGTAGGGTACTGTTGGAAGGGTGTGTGTGTTGTTTTATAGCCACCCAAGGTCTTATGCCCTCGTCGGGATAAGGATGTTTAGAATTCGAAGGAAGATGGTAACTGCCATTCGCCAGTGAGTGTAGAGTTCCATACTTAAGGTGCGTGTGGTTCTCGATTGAACACCCACCAAGACTTAGTGTCTGTAGCAGAGCTAAGGTGTCCTCATCCTCAGAATAAATGTTATTTGGACAGTGAAATAACGTGCAAGAGCAAGAGAAAGAGACTCTCAAAAGACTAATCCATTGTGTTGTGACAGTGTTGTGACAGTGTTGTCGTGTTGTGGTGTTGGGGTAAAGGGCGTCACAAGCCGAGGCCTGTAAGGTAAGCAAACCCTGTCATTCAATTCTCTAGTGGCGCGCTCCGAGGACTGCGTACGTGTGTGAGTGGTAACGAGTGTGGGGAAGGGGATGTATTTTAGGATGTATAATGAATTTTGTTGATTTTATATGATTTTCTTATGATTTTCTTATTGTATATGTGATGGGGGAAATGTCGTTGCTGTTGTTGTTATGGAAGTGGGTCAAAGGCGACGATGGGGAATATAGAGAGGGAGAGAGAGAGAGTGAGGGTGTATGTAGGGAGAGAGCGATAGAATGTAGTATACTGAAGAAAGATGAGGTGATGATTATGAAGGAAGCATGTTTACAGTATGGATGAAGGGAGGTAATCGTGATGTGCTATAATTGTTGGGGGTGACGGTGGTGATGAAGGAGGGCGGAATGAATCAGGACTGTGAGATTGTAGTGTGGTTGCGATAATTATGTATATTTATATAAACATTGGTGTGTAAAGAAGATGCGAATTATTTAGCATCAAAGGGTGATTTATATTATTGAAATGTGTGTATAGTATCTTGTATTATTATTATGATATTCATATCTATACAGATCAAGATGGCGGACGGAGGACGGCGTGTTATGTTATATTATATAGTGTTTATTGTTTGGTGGGCATATTGTTAAGACTATGTATATGTCAACAGGTGTGGGCTGATGATGATTATTACATCTACGTGTTTATTTCTACGCATTATTTCCACGCTGTTGCCTTAGATGTTGCCTGTCGTGCTGTACTGATGTTGATGTTGTTGCCGCTGACTGGGTCCTAGCCAGCCTGGGACGTACCTTTGCCTCTACAACAGAGTAGTGTTGTGGTGATTTCTTACACTGCTGCAGGTTTTGCCTATGTATCGAGGCAACACATTTCCAGGAGGTTTTCATACCTAATTCATGCACACACAGACTCACATTACACGCACCTAAAAACATATCCATTTAGTTAGAAGAATCATCCACTTTGTGAAAGAGACTGTTAGCTCTCTGAGCTACTTAACAAGAACATTGAGACATTACTTCTGTGCCACAGCTTTGCCTAGCTAATAGTTTCTGATTCAACGCCATTGCCTATTATTTGAAGACTTGCATTTTGAATTGATTTGTTGATTTTGACTTCCTGTGTACACTTTGTAAAGAAACTGTTGTTGTTTAGTTCTATTTGGGGTTTGTTGCAAGGGGAGGTAATTGTTAGTTAGCATTGGGACGGGGGTCTGTTTAGGGGTTGAGGGGAGGTTAGTTCCCATTTGTCCTGTGTTTGCTTGTTGATTGTTGAATAAAAGAGTGTGTGTTTGTACTCTGGCATTTTGTGTTAGTTTATTTTGTTTGAGTTTTATTCTTTCACTCGCTTTATGAGCTGACGTCACTGAACCCGCTCGGGGGACGTGACACTCTGTAACCCCATCCTTACACAGACCGGGCCAAACATATAAATGCAAAAAGATTAGTCAAAGGGCGATCTATCTAGTCGATCTCCGCAGACGAACAACGAGTGGGTAATAGCATTCCATTGTGCAGAGCCCAGCAACAATAGAATCCACAATAGAACCCATATTATCGTCTAGAGAATTTTGATTTTTTTTTAAATTCGGCATGCATTGAAATTTCGTGCCATGTGCGTAAACCATGCGTGAAAACTGTGCGACCAATGCCGACGCGTCGCCGGTGCGTGTCAATGCATCCACTATACGCGCGAACTTGCCATGCCACGCATTGGCACGCATTGTTCACGAAATGTCCACGTTGTGGGCACGCCAGTTCGCGCCGCGTTCACGCATTTGACCGTGTCGCAGTGGTCGTGCGGTCGGTTAGGGTATTGTCACGAGTTGTTTAAATGATCATGGCACGCGCAGCTCTCACATAGTTCGCGCACTTGTTTCGTCATGTTTCGTGGGGTAAACATCACTGAACTAAATAAACTGGAAGTACCCTCTAAATGAGAAAGCGCTAGCCAATAGTGAAGCCGGCGGAAGTTTCAAAGACGCCATGTTGGTACTCGTATTCTGTGGTATGCTACGATGTTTTATCTCTGGATTGTCCAGTGTTTGACAAACTCTTTTTAAGCATAAAAGATGCCTATGTGCGCTGTTATTATTTGTTCACGGCAAGACTGCCCTGATGAACGCAAAAAAAGGAATCATCTTTCATCGGTAAGTAGCTTTTTTTTTTTTTTTAATTTAATTAATGTCACGTAGGCCTACACTTGGTAACATTTTCAGCGTTTTAGATTTGTCACGACTAGGTTGTAAACTCTTGCAATGATGAGTTTAGAATAAGTAATGAGTTTTATCGTAATGATTGAAGGTCTTTCAAACGTGTGTTTCTGCAATCGTCGTGTCGATTATTCTGTTATTTTGTGGGGGTTCTGTTCACAGCTGTGAAGTCTCTACTTTCGTTTTTGTAAACTCGTAGTATAGTATGTAATTGAGGCCTACGAAAGAAGAGACTTCACAGCCTGAGTTCTGCTGTGCAAATGTGCACTAATACCTATTAGTAAAAAAATACAAAAGTGGAGAGGGAAATTGTTTGGGTGGGTCAAAGATTGGGGTGGGGTAAGGGAGGTTTCTGGTAGATGTACTCATTATTCTTAGATAACATTGTTCTTGACAAACTTTATTTTTTAATTTTTTTCCTCTTCAGTTTTCCTAAAAAGTACCCTGGGCTCTGGAATGCATGGGAAAGAAATTGTTTTCGTTCAGGTTTTAGGGCCAATTCAATTCAAAGTCTATGATCTGTTCACAACACTTTGAAAAGAGTTGCTTTGATGCAACTGGGCAGTGTATTCATCTGAAAGATGGAGCCATCCCAACATTGATGGCCTACCTTCTTATCTAAAGGTAAGTGTTTGGTTTGTGTACTTTTCTCTATGCATAAGGTGGCACGCTAGGTTCAGTACACATGTTACTTTATTTTGATATTTTCTTATAATTTATTTTGATTTTTCCTTAGTAAAGTTAGTTATACATGGATTTATCAAAATCAAATGAACATCAAAATTGGTGTGATATCAAACAATTGTTTGAAAAAGATCAATAGAAGCAACATTTAATGCTATACTCATGTTAGAGCTTATTATGTGCACATTTCATATTGTTAATTTGAATAAAACTATCGTAAACAATATTTTTGGTCCAGTGGGTTTAGTGTTGCATATTATTTTTAAAATAATATATATACTAGTTTTGTACATTATACATTTTAACCAGAAGAGTTTACTTTTCCTGTAACTCAATAGCAAGTGTGAATATGGCATGATCACTGATTTTGTTTTTATAAATAATAACTTTCATGCTGTAGGAGCAAATCAAATGTACACACATGTAAAAAATAATGAATGCTTTGACTTCTTATAATTAATTTTTACACTTATCTGTTACACTTTTAAAAAACATTTGCAGCCTATGACAGATCCTTTGTTACCAAACAAAGAAGGTCATAAACATGACACAAGGATGTTCATGCAAAAGTGAACACAAATATATTTTGTTTTACTAGCTGATATCACTGTTTATAAGCAAGTATGTCCACTACTAGAATAATTAATTGTTCACATTTACTGCAACTCAACAGCAGGTGTCATGATACCTGATTTTTTTTATAAATAAATAATAACTTTCATGCTGTAGGAACAAAGGTAAAAAAAATTAATGCTTTAACTTCTTATAATTAATTTTTAAAACTTATCTGTTAGTGTTACACTTTCTACAAACATTTGCAGCCTATGACAGATCCTTTGTCATCCACTGGAACTCCTTCGATCACTTGGGATGTCAGTCTCAAAGTCAAACAAAGAATAAGAAGGTACTTATGAAAAAATGACACAAGGGTGTTCGACATTTTAATTTAACACCATTTATTTGTGTTCCTTCATATATTTTCCACATTTGTCTGCTTGTTATGCCATTAACTCATTAGTTTCAAGAATAGTAAGTAAATAGGCCACTAGCAAAAGTGAACACAAAATAAAGATAGTTTTTAATTTGCTGATATCACTGTTTTTAAGCAAATATGTCCACTACTAGAATATTAATAGTTTATATTTCCTGCAACTCAGCACAGGTTTTCATTGTGTCATGATACCTGATTTTGTTTTATAAATAATAACTTTCATGATGTGGGAGCAAATGTAAAAAAAGCATGAATGCTTTAACTTCTTATAATTATTTTTACACTTTCCTGACAATTTTGTTTCCATTGCATGGATAGGTAGTTGCAGAGGATGAATTGAAAAGTAGGAATCATAACTGACATGATCATTTGTGTATTTTTGCTGTTGAATTTACTTTTAAGTATGTCATGCTTTTTTTCAAGTGTTCCCCTTACTAGATTTATTATTACATTTTATTTATTTATTTATATTTTTTTAAAATTAATTAATTTATTTTTTTTTGTTGTAAATTTTATTTTATTATGTTTTGTAATTTTGTTTTTTTTAATCTCAATTAAATATTTGTATCTGAGAATATTTAAGTGAACCAGTGTTGGTAATAATGCTAATTATTATATTTTCCTTGTTATGTTATTATTTATTATTGTTTTATTATTATTATTAATTTCATCATATTTGTTATTTTCTATCCCTTTACTGAATGAGATATTGTCATAGCTGAACATTTCTTTGTATTTGTGTCATATACTTATTATGGCAACACCAGTTATTTGTTGTAAATTCCCTGAGAGGATCTTTCACCTTTTCTATCCAATTATGATTTGCCTGTTCTTTTTTATGTTAGTTGGGATTTATCGGTTGTTACAAATGTGTGAATTTATCTTCATTTGGAGTACTTCAGTTGTGTCCACTTTGTATTTGTGTGGGTGTGAGTGTAGTATTATGAAAGTTCACTAATAATATATAAAACAACAGCCTCTTATATCATATTTTATTTTATTATCATCCTCAGTTAATCATTATCATAATATAATCATACTGCCATAGTGATATCGCTGTATTGTAATGTATGATATGTTGAGGGATGAGATAGTTGATTTTTTTTACGTTGAGTCTGAAGAAACTCTGGAATGGAAGAATAAAAAAGGCTGAAATAAAAACTTGTTGAAAAAAAAGATATAATTTTAATTGTTTAATGTTGTATTGCCTTGTACAGATAATATGTAATGGTTAATCTTTTAATCTTATATTGCATGTACTGTCACCCTGTTTTATTTGTACTCCTTTTATGATGCTGCAACATTAAATACATTTCTTGTGATCACTTGTCACTTTGTATCTTGTAAGAGCATAATTATGGTATAGGGAAAATAACTCCACGTGTGATCACTTGTCACTTTGTATCTTGTAAGAGCGTATGGTATAGGGAAAATAACTCCATTTCAGAACAGAAATAGAAAATTCAGACTTTTAGCAGTTGGTTCGCTTTATCATTGTTTAATGACAGCTCAAATTTTTGAATAACCCCGTTTTCGCCCAAAATAAACAAAGCCTTCAAAGTGTGGCCCTTTTAGCTTATATACCTATAAACAGAAAGTATTTGTTCTTTAAACAGCATTTATAATTATAAACTTAATTAGCAAAGTTCTGAATGAAATGTTAATGATGTTAAATAAATATTTGTAATAGGTACTGCTGTTGTGTATTTTGTACAGTTGTGTTGAATTTTGCTATCTTGGTTAAAAAGGCAACAGTATTTGGAGATAGGGACATGCACACAGATGTAATTATTGTGAACACCTTTGCTGGCGGGGTGGATTTTTTGAGTACAGGGTTTTTACAATGAATAAAATTTTCTAACCTTGCACACATTCATTTTTGTTCAGACTTGTTTGTAAGTATAGTGTCTTTGTTCACATGGTATTGTAATTCTCTATACAATTTTCAATTAGCAATGACATTACAACTAACCTAAATTGGGCGATCTCCTCTTTGCTGTCCTTATTCTCTACTCCTTCTATCATCTCTATGTGGCTTGATTGTTCTATAGTTGTTTGGATGATCTTATTTTGAAACTTGCTCCTCAAAACAAGCTTTTGTTTTCTTAGCACTTGACTTTGCATACATATTCAACTAAAAATGTATCATTATTAGCTGTGTATTAGAAACAAGGACTTAAGATAAATAGCACATAAGAAATCTTGAAAAAAGCTCCCATGTTCTAAAATTAAAAGAAAATAACAAAACATAAAATTTACAATAACAAGCATCCACTACAATTAACCCCAGTATTTTATTCAGATAACAGCAGTGTATATAGTATGCAAATGAGCTGACTGGGATAGTCCAAGGGATACTTTTATAAATGACGTTTAGATAAAAACAGCCACACAAATTTTTTAAAAGCTGTGCCCTACTAGCTACTTTTATCGAAAATGAAATCGTAGTGCCAATGTGACGATCTCAAAATCCGTAAATCATTTAGTTCTTGACAGTCTACTCTAAACCTATGTTGTAGCATGATATTTTATCGTAATTCTTTCAAAGTGCAAGAATAATTCAGTAATTGACCAGGAATTACAGAGCATAGACTGCCTATTGCCTGCTAGCGACAATAGCGAAAGTAAACTAGACTACGAGTACCAATATGGCGGCACTTTGGCTTCATACAGAGCTAGCCAGGGTATATCCATTTCTTTTAGATCAGTGGGTAAACATACTATACTGACCGACTCGTGCCACTGCCAAGGTCACTACATCGTGCAATGTCAAGGGCACAATATTCCTAATGGCCTGTCTTAATTCAAAAGTTCGGGAAGGTTCAGAAATCTTTTTTTTCGAGGATCTCGGATCCCGAACCTAGGTTCCTGAACTCTGTTTTTGTCCAAAAGGTTCAGCAACCTAGGTTCGGAAAAAGTTTGTGAACCTCCCCGAACTTTCCACGAATGTTCTTATTAAGATAGGCCATTAAGGAATCTTCCCTCGGGGAAAAATAATGATCATACGTAGTATATGAGTTATTATTGTAAATGTTTCGTTAGGGTTAGGGTTATGGTTAGCTTATCAATTTATATGGTGTAAGAATTACCAAAATTAGTTCGGATGCATTAGAAAGACATTCGCCAGCTCTCGACATATGAGAGTATAAACCGAGGTCTAGTCTGTGTCGCATACATTCCATCATAACGAACTTTAAAGATCCTGACGCTCATGTCCTAGACGGGTGAGTGCCGGTGACAAGAACACACCCAGCATGCACCTAGGTCCTTCTCCCCCATCCCTGGCTGCCCAGGATTGTGCTCAGTTGTCCGGGCGTCAGACCATGCGCCCAAAGGCTGCGGGTGGGTGTTGCGTTTATTGTTTGATTTATTTTGTTATAAGCAGAAAAGTTTAAAGATGTTATGTTGCAAGATGTTAATGCGTGTAGTGGCTCAATACATAAACTTCCGCTCGCTATCAAACTCTTCTTTTACATATAAAAAGAAGATAAAATACTGTCACAGAAAATTAACGATATTTACTAGTGATAATAAAATCACCTTCCTCGAAAGGTAGGCAATTTCAAGATGACAACTTATCCGATTTTTGACGAGGTCGAGACCGAGTACGCGTTTAATTCAAATGTTCTTGTAGAATAGCTCGACACTCGAATCTGGCACAGTCAAGGTTCTTCTTAGATGTCTTGACTGTAGCCCTTCCCAATGGATGGTAACACACACCCGTAGAAGTATGGTGAAGTTTCAGGAACAGGTTCCAGAATAAAGGTGAAAAGGAAAGAGGTCCCACCTGTATTATCGAAGCACAGGTGAGTTTCACGAAACCCCTATTATAATGGTTGCCAGGTTATTCGCTTGGAAAGCGATTTTATTATTTACAATCAGCCTCTTGGCGATAAACAATAAAATGAAAATCCTGGCCCTAAATTATCAAATCATCCAACTCAACAATTATTTATTTACATTTAACACAAGAGCATTGCGTAAACAACCCATTAATAATTCATTCAAATGAATTCCATTCGCGAAGACGCAATCTCCAAGAAAACGGTTACTCCATGGCAACCGGCTAACAGTTTGTATTGCGCAACTCGCAATCACAACTTCTTCATTTATAATCATCGTCATTGCGTAAATAATTACCATTTATTTACCCGCAAGGATCCCTCACTTAATGAATAAATTAATTGAATATAAATAACAACATTTCGAAACTTAGATGATCTAGAAAATTACATAACTTATTTTTTCATTGCGATTCCCGCACGAAAAGAACGACAAATTATTTTCTGTTGCACCTTCTGCGACCAGAATTATACCTACACATATAAAAATCGTTCCGCTAATTAATTACCCATAATTAAACGAAGCCATTCTCTTACCAATGATAGTGTCCAAGTATAGAACTAGACTCTCTACGATTTATTTTATTCCTAGAGTTTCACCCACCAGTTACAAGACCTCTTCAGTTCGTAGCAATTCGACCCTCAGATCGTCAGTGGACAATGTGATCAGCGCTCTTCTCTCAAAGATTCAAGATTCAAGATTTAATCCCATTATTCGCCCCTTTTGGGGTGTGGAGGATACAAAAACATAAGCATAACAATCATAAAGCGGCTGTTAAAAAAAATAAATAAAATAAAATAAAAATAACAGCAACATTACTAACATTCCACTTTAACATTCACAACAATAACATTTTGCTAATATTGTTAATATTATTAGTATACGCCCTTTCCTAATTTTATAAATTTACTCAATTTTAGTAACACATGTTTTTTTTCCCGAAACAAATGACACAAGTTAAACATTGACTTGCACAATAAATATTTACTACATATAAACATTTGTCGAATATGCTTGTGTTTTGGACACTCAAAAATAAAGTGAAATTCATCCCCAATTGAACCCATATTGCAGACGAGTTACAGGACATCGAAGTAGACAGTGGCTATAGCTGCAACAGGTCTACGTTCGACATCGTCTGCTCCCGGCTGTCTTCCATCTCTGGCATCAATCTTGTCAATCTTCTTCAGCAAAGGTATCCAAACGGTTCTCAGTGGTACTATCCTCAACAACACGTCGCCGAAGGAAAGAAGATGATGCGGCCTATATTGAACGTTCAGATTTCCCAATGTTTTCGACCGTTGAAAAGCAGAGCTCGGAGGGTGTGGTCCTCTCGCTTTGAAGTCTGAGTCACAAGTGTTGGTAAACAAATGTGCCTACGATGAAATACCTGTGCACCTCGTTGTCAATGCCAACTTTACGTCCCACGAATGTGAGAAGAGTACTACGTCAAAAGTCTTCAAAACAAAAATGGGTGCTCTAAGAATACGTCACTTTCATTGTGAGGGCATAGAGTCTTGACTAGATTGTCTTTTTACTATCATTCATATTGAATATACAGTAACTTCACATAATATAAACAACTACAATTATTCTTTACTTCTCAGTTTAGAAGAGAATAATAATTTTAGATTATCTCGAGTGCTATGAGATTATCTCGAGTGCTATGTCCATAATGAAATAACTTAATTTCATTACAGTGGGCATCTCGAGTTAGATCCTGTATCAGCCAGCGCCTTGAGCAGCTCTTGAGCTGGAAAAGCGCTATATAAGAACGATTAAATAAATAAAAAAATAAATAAAAAATACGGCATGAGTCGGTCTCAACACTATGCCTGATATGTTTCGTGGCATATATAGGAAATGCTTGTCGCGGACGCCCACGTGACCATGTTTGAACTAGTTTTGATCCTTGCGCACAGGTGTGTCCACTGTGACCAATCAAAATGCTCAGATGCAAAACGTCCCCATTAGGCAGCCATTGAAAAACAATGCCAATTTTATTTTCTGATTCAGCTGGTCCATTTACTCTTTTGACTCCTACTTTTCTTGAGATAATTGTTGCTGAAGTATTTGTGAATTAGTGACGGGTTTGGAATAATACTCTGGTGATTTAGAGCGTTACAAGGACAATTGCAATAGCGAATTGCAAAGGTCAAAGTCGCATTGCAGGCAATGGATCGCTGCGTCTGAACACAACAGACAAGCAATGCTTGCTACCTTTGCCTGCAACAAAACATGCTTACGTCTGAAAGGCCGTCATGCGTGAACAAGTCTCGCCATTGCGTGCCAGTGCTGCCCAGTTTTTGGCGCGCATTTCGTAGACAGTGCGCAATGTACACTTGTAAAGGGTTCGAACACGTCTTCGTGTTGCGTACCACAGAAATGGCACCCCTTACCACGGGGCATTGCGGTGGCAAAAATGAGGCAAATGTCAGGATGGCTATACTGTAAGTGGTGTAAACGGCATGTTTTCGGTATATCCGTCTAGAATCTCCGACAAGGTTATAGGATTTGATTGCATGGGTGTCTAGATTATTCTTTATAACAAACTTGAAGGACAAAGCTGATATGACTCACATGCTCCTTGTGGAACTCGCAATATTTAGCATGAAAATGAGTGCCCAGAAGAAAAAAAAACTGTGGCATTAAAATGCAAAATAATACCGACTTTGATATCCCTATGCTTTTGACCTTGAGATGATCTTAACCTCCGGCTACAAATACACTCATGTACTATCAAATAAACTACAGCAAAAGTTGTATTATGCCCAAAAAAGGGTGTCCTTTGGATGACCTTGACCTTTGCTGCTGGAAATTATCGACCGGCAAGTTTAACCTATATTGCTGGAAAGATCTTGGAGTCCTTAATTCGGGATGTTATAGTAGACCATTTTGCTGAGAACAAATTGTTTGCAAATTAACAGCACGGTTTCAGAAAAAAAGACCTTGTGTCACTCGGCTGCTGCAAGTTATGGAAGATGTTACTGTTTAAATAAATAATAAGAACTTATTGGATATAATTTACTTTGATTTTCGGAAAGCTTTCGATACGGACTTTTATGTAAGCTGAAACCTTACGGTATCACCAAAAATATTGCTGATCGGATATGTGACGTTTTGACGGACAGAGAACAAGCAGTAAGGGTTAGCGGTGAGATGTAAGTAAAATTAAAGTACGCAGCGGTATTCTTTAAAGTAGCATTTTAGGCCCGATTATATTTACAATCTTTATTAAAGACTTACCGGAATGTGTACACAGTACGTGCACAATATTTGCGGACGCCAAAAATATATATATGACGTTACTAGCAATGGTATTAAGTTACTGCAGGATCTTGACAGCTTACAAGATTAGTCAAATTTGTGGAATTTATTTATTCATGGGCAAAAGTTAGTGTAAAGTGTTGCATTTTGGTAAGTATAATCCTCAGAATAAATATACAATGAAAGTTCACAGTGATAATAGACCGCTTATGATATGGGACGAAGAGAAAGGTTTGGGTGTGACATTTGACAACATCCTCCTTTGATCACATAATTATACAAATGTGTGTCAATAAAGCCAAATGAGTGATAAGATTAATTAAACGTACGTCAAGTTTCTTAGATGAAGATATTTTCTTTATACTCGGCATCCTTTCGATCCTTCTATGCTCTCAGGTCCCGAACAAAATGAAGATATTTTCTGTAAAATGTACTAGTGAATGGTTTGGCCTCATAGAGGACTAGATGATTTTAAAGTGGTCTGATTTCTTTGCATCGCCTCATTGCAATATTACACGCATGTCCGAAGGAAAATACATATTTAGCATTCAATACTAATATAAGGGTTAGCGTGGGTTCGGGCATTAAATAGAATAGATCCAACGTTTCCCGGCGTGTCGTAAGAGGCGACTAACAGGGGTGATGTTAGCACGGCATCACTGGGCGAAAGTCTTCTACACAAAAGTCACCGGCCAGGGCGGAGGAGCCTCACGTTACTACAGGTTCAATGACCACGTGCTCAGGGCCAAGGCGAGCCACACTGTATTCGTGGATTTCGGCTGTGGCCAACAGCCTGGAGAGGATTGGGCACCGCCAGGTCTTTTTTGCCCAAGACACACTACATGATGACACTATCCACTAATTCCATACCGGATCGGTCGTCGCCCGGCACAAGGACCGCGCCTTCCGTTGGCCACCAGGACGGAGGTGTTAAGTATGCTACTGATGGACAATTTAGCAAGATCCGCACGAGAAACAACATCGACATAGGAACCTGGAATGTCAGGACCCTAACTGCGGAAGGAAAATTAGAAGAACTGGCCCACGAGTTGGACCACTATCGATGGAACGTTCTAGGCATCAGCGAACCGCGCTGGAAAGGCCTAGGTGAAACAACGACCAACAAAGGCCACAAGCGCTATTTCAGCGGTAGAGATGACAGGCATGAACACGGCGTTGGATTCTTGGTCCACAAGAACATTCTAGCCACTGTCATGGGTTGCCGCCCAGTCTCCAGTAAACTCATTACCATCCGCCTGAGAGCAGCCCCTTTCAACATCACCATCATCCAGGCCTATGCCCCAACATCAGACTATGACGACAGCGAAGTGGAGGATTTTTTGAAAATCTACAGGCGGTCCTTGACCAAGTGCCGAAGAAGGACATAGTCATAGTGCAAGGCGACTGGAATGCCAAAGTTGGCCAAGATGCGCACCACAACTGGGGAGACACATGTGGACCCCACTGCAACAACGAGACAAATGACAGGGGTCTGAGACTGTTGGGAGTTTGCCAGATACAACAATCTGGTACTGGCAAACACGCTTGGTCTCCACAAAAACTCCAGACGAGGGACATGGCACAGTCCCGGCGGGGAGCATCACAACCAAATAGACTACATCATGGCCAAGAAACGCTTCAGATCAAGCATCAACATTGGAAGGACACGCACTTTTCCAGGAGCAGACATCGGAAGTGACCACGATCTCGTGATGGTGTCTTTCCGGCTCCACTTGAAGAGAGTAAATACAGCAAAGTGCACTAGACTGAAGTTCGACCTGGACAAACTGCAAGACCCGGAGGTGGTAGAACTATTTCAGGCCACAATTGGAGGGAAATTTGCACCACTGCTCATTTTGGGGGCTGGTGAAGTAGATGTCAACACCATGACCACCACCTTCAACTCAGCTGTGACAGATGCCGCCACTGAGATCCTTGGCAAGCACCGACCAAAGAAGAAGCCGTGGATCACACCTGAACTTTTGGATCTGTGTGATAAACGAAGAGAGATGAAAAAGAAAAAGAAAACCTCACAGGGAGCTGATGCCTACTGAAAAATCAACAATGACATCCGAATAGGCATGCGCACAGCAAAGGAGAACTGGATAGAAGATCAATGCCAGGAAATAGAGAACAGTCTGAACAAGAACAACAGCAAGAAGGCCTACCAGACTGTGAAGCGGCTGACAAGTGTCAAACAGCCCAAAGTCTCCACGATCCAAAGCAAGTGTGGCATATGTCTTACAGAAGAACAAGAAGTCTTGGACAGATGGACAGAGTACTGCTCTGACCTTTACAACCATACACCAAATGGAGATCCATCAGTTCTAGCATGTCCCGAGAACAGAGAAGAAGAAGAAATCCTCCCAATTCTCCGGGAAGAGGTTGAGGCAGCAGTGCAATCTCTAAAGAAAGGGAAGTCAGCGGGAGTGGACAACATACCCGCAAAACTGCTACAAGCAGGAGGAGAAGCGATGATTGATGCCCTCACCATTATCTGTAACAAGATCTGGCAGAGTGGGGAGTGGCCTATACCATGGACCCAGTCGCTTGTCATCACTCTTCCCAAAAAAGGTAACCTTCAGGAGTGTGAAAATTACCGCACCATCAGCCTCATCAGCCATCCCAGCAAGGTCCTCCTGAAAATAATACTCAACAGGTTGAAACCCCAAGCTGAACAAATCATAGCTGAAGAACAAGCAGGATTCAGGGCAGGGCGAAGTACCACTGAACAGATTTTCAACCTCAGAATAATCTGTGAGAAATACCTACAGCACCAACAACATCTATATCATGTGTTCATAGACTTCAAGAAGGCGTTTGACCGAGTCTAGCATGCAGCTCTATGGGCAACAATGAAAGTGTACAACATCAGCCCTAAAATTATTGAAGTCATCAAAAGCCTGTATGACAAGGCTACCAGCGCAGTCCTCCACAACAGCGCCATCGGGAACTGGTTCAGAACAACAATCGGTGTGCGTCAAGGATGCCTACTCTCTCCAACACTCTTCAACATCTTCCTAGAGCGCATCATGTCAGATGCTCTTGCAGATCATGAAGGCACAGTCAGCATAGGGGGTAGAGCAATCTCCAATCTTTGTTTTGCGGATGACATTGATGGATTGGCTGGAGAGGAACAAGAACTTGAACAGCTGGTACAGAGGCTTGACACCACCTCCAGAGCTTATGAAATGGAATGAAGTGCAGAGAAGACCAAAATGATGACCAACAACACCAATGGCATCAACACGGACATCAAAGTCCAAGGCCAAGCCCTCAACACAGTGCATAGCTTCAAATATTTAGGAGCCATTGTATCAGACAATGGGTCCCGACAGGAAGTCCTCTCCAGGATCGCACAAACAACTGCTGCCCTATCAAGGTTGAAGCCCATTTGGAAAGACAGGACCATCAGTCTACATTCCAAAGTAAGACTGCTGCGCTCCCTTGTCATCTCCATCTTCCTTTATGCTTGCGAAGCGTGGACCCTCACAGCAGATCTCCAACGAAGAATACAAAGCATGGAGATGAGGTGTAACAGAAGACTTCTGGGCATTTCCTATACACAACACATCACCAACGACAAAGTCCGACAGACCATCACACAAGCCATTGGACAATACGATGACCTGCTTACAGTGGTGAAGAAACGGAAACTCCGATGGTATGGCCATGTCACCAGATCATCAGGCCTTGCAAAGACTATTCTGCAAGGCACAGTGCAAGGAGGTAGAAGAAGAGGGAGACCGAAAAAGAAGTGGGAGGACAACATTCGAGAATGGACTGGTTTTACACTGAGCAAATCTATCAGGGCTGCTGAGGACAGAAAAAGATGGAGTATGCTGGTTAAACGATCATCTGTGGTGCTCCTACGACCTCCGGGTTACGGGACAGGATAGGATAGGATAGGACTATTATAAGAAAGTTTACATTTTCTAACAGAGTTGTTACTAACTGGAATAGTCTGTCTGTTTCACTTAAGAATGCACCAAGCGTAAATATACCAGTTAGACTTACTTCCAGAGTTTAAAATATGTTTGATTGATATGAGGAATGAAATGCATAAGACAATTACATACTCAAAAGACCCACTGACTTATTGCCAAGTTGAGGAAGGGCATTTAAGGTCTGTCTTAATTGGAAGGTTCGTGTCCAAAAGGTTCAGCAACCTAGGTTCGGGATCTGAGAACCTCGAAAAAACGTTTTCGAACCTCCACGAACCTTCCAATGAAGACATGGCCACTACAAAAGCTTCACAGCCTGTTTTGCCCTTACTACTACTTCCACTACTGCTACTGCTACTGCTACTACTACTACTACTACTACTACTACTACTACTACTACTACTACTACTGTGTATTTTAAGAGAATGAACATTTGGCAACAATTATCAATAAGTTCTAGTGAAAAGAATAACATTGCAATTTCGATTGCATTCTGTTTCATTTTATTTATAAAATAGCACAAAGTGCTCACATACGGCCATATATATATTATATATATATATATATCTATATATGTCTATATAAATAAATAAATAAATATATATATATATATATATATATATATATATATATATATATATATATATATATATATATATATATATATATATATATATATATATATATATATATATATATATATAAGAATAAATACAAAAAACATGCGCGCTTATGAGGCGCCATTTGTAAATTAAATCATTATTGTCATTATATCTATAGAACATACATTTTACCTGTATAAAAGATATTGTATACTTATAAAATGAATTCTATGTCTATAAAATACATTCATTAGCAATACAAAACTTTTTATAGCTAAAAACAACATTTTTATAACTACAGACTACATTTTACAATATACAAGCGATCATCACGCCGTTTGTAAATATTATTCCGAAAAACTGTTTTATCTCTAAACACTTCATTTTATCTCTAAACACTACATTTTATACATAAACAATTCATTTTATAGGTAAACAATTCATTTTATAACAACAAATAGCTTTTATATCTATAAAATAAATGTTATAATATATACAATGCATTTTACCTGTAGAATGCATTCGGAGCATTATTTTATATTCGGTGCATGACATTAATTTTATACTGACTTTCGAATTGCTGATCCCAGGGAAGCAACTCCATCCTCGTGTAGACTACTTGTAAACTTCTAAGCGACTCAACATGGTAAAGACCATTAAAGTCTACTACAAAAAATGGCAAGGACCATACTAGTGTACTATATAAATTGGCGAGGATCATACTAGTGAAATGCTGATAAAACATCAGCGACATCATTGTCAGTCTCGACTGTTCCAATTATTTTTTGGTCGTCATGAAAAACTATCGATAAGCACGAAGGCAAACCAGCTTCCATCGTAACTGTTACCTTGGAGATAGTTGACATTGCGGGAAGTCGATATAGGCCTAGCGGGAATTCCCTACACGCGCCGTAGCTATCTAAATGTAGCTTATGGAACGTCACTTCCACATGAAAAGGCGAGAGCCCAGCGCATAGGTGCAGGAGGGAGAAGGAGGGGGAGGGGGAGAGCTTTTTTCGTTGCATTGGTTGAATGTACCTATTAACCAATCGTCCCCTATACGCTTAATGAGTCCGGGGACGTAACTTTTTTTTTTTTTTACGAAAAAAACCACGTCAGCCATCTTTGCGCACCGCATAGCAACTTTGGGTCGCTTAGAACGTTACAAAATAAAAATAATCGAAGGGAGAGAAGCAGTTATACAATGAGAAAGTTAGTATAAAATTATTGTAAGGCGCCAACTGTAAAATAATTGTCGCGAATGCATTCTACAGGTACAATTCATTGTACGTGTTATAAAATGTATTCTATAGATATAAGTGCTCGTTGTTGCTATAAAATGAAGTGTTTACAGATAAAAGGAAGTTTTATAGATCGTTTTTGCTATAAAATGACTTGTTTATAGATACAATGACTTGTTTATAGGTAAAATGAATTGGTTACTTATAAAATGTTTTGTTTATAGATAAAATGAATTGGTTACTTATAAAATGTTTTGTTTATAAATAAAATAGTTTTTTGTGTTTAATATTTACAAACGGCGTGACGATTCGTGTATGATCTCTTGTATATCGTAAAATGTAGTCTGTAGCTATAAAAATGTTGCTTTATAGCTATAAAAAGTGTTGTATTGCTATAGAAAGTATTTTATAGGTATATAATTCATTTTATAATTATACCATATCTTTTATATAGGTAAAATGTATGTTCTATAGATATAATGACAATAACCATTTAATTTACAAATGGCGCTTCATATGCGCTCGCACGCACAGCCACACACACACACACGCACACACACACACACACACACTGTTACATGACAATGATAGATTTAGCAGCCCCAATGCTTGCATTTTGTGTAACTCGAATTCGTTATCCACGCAGCCCGTTCACTCAGCAACAAGGCAGGAGTCGTCGTTATGAGGTTTTCCAACTTTATTCAGCAAACAGCATCAACCACTGCATACAAAATCTTTTTTTTCCAAAAAACACGCTCCTGACAAGAAGAAGAACATTGAGGTCTAACGTCTACACTCACCATTGGCGATATGGCAGACGGTCTGCTGGCATGCCCAGAGGCAACGCTTCTTATATAGTCTATCAACAATGTTGAAAAGTTCAGATGTTCCAGAATGACGCAATCAACAGCCAATCAAAATAAAAATCGTCACCGGTGTAACATCGTCAAAGTTTCGGGTCTCTTACTTTAGCCGGGCGCCTTTGCGCATGCGCTAGGTCAAGTCGGGCCGGCTTTTTCACGTTGTTTTTAGGCGTCGTAACCCCTAACCTAAACCATAACCCCTAACCCTAACCTTAATCCTTACTAAGACTACGATAGCACTGTGCGCATGCGTCGAATTTTGTAATGCGTCGACCAATCAGAATGCTCCCAGTCGCTCCCAGCCCAAATAAGATACTAGGAACTTTGTCGATGTCACACCAGAATTACGCACTGTCTTACGTCATAGAATGTTCTACGAACTTACAAGACCCGACTATCCAACGTTAGATCTACATTGAATCTTCGATCATTGATAAATAAATAATTCTAGAAAGTTCTCAATACTACAGCAATATCGACTGACGAAAACAAAGCAAAATTACCCAAAACTGTTCTAGCAACAGCACAGAGTCAAGTCAAAGGTAAATAAACGCTAGTAATGCACGCTTTGTAAAACATGTATATTACATGTTCGTAACTATGGTGCGCGTCACATTTGTAACACACACAACCGATCATGCACGTTGTGTAATATTACAAAAAAGGATATAATTAAATAATTACATTCTATTCCAACATGAAACGGATGAAGAAGACATTGTCTAGAAACAACAATTTAATACACCACAAGTATATTAACTAACAAGTTAGTATCTCGTATTGCCCCCAGTCGACGTGCTGTGGTCCCGTTGCCCTTGGTTTTAGCCACAAGCTGAGACGGGGGTATCCCAAACCTAAAAATAGAATAGAGCATTCTGGGAAATCTGTTCAAGGGAAGTAACTGATAACTAGCTACGGATAAAGGCATGGTCGCCATTTCTTGCGAAGATGTGCCGGCTGAAATTAAACGAAAGTTGAGAGAGGAACTGCATATTTCTGATAGTGAACAATGGCTTTGCTCAATTATCGAAGGAGAACACGATGGATTTATAGAAACATGCACACATGTATGTGAGCTCAGTGCAGGCGATCGTGAGTCTGAGTGAACGATTGTTCGCCATTGATTGAGCTGCTCAGATCGCTTCGATGTGATGGTTCATTTATCGCTTGAATCACACTGTAAGTTCTGTCAAAGATATGATGATTTGAGCATATGTTCGGTTCCGTACCGATTGGAAGGTGGGGTGGAAAAATTCAATCATGGTGATGATCAATCCTGTTTTGCAATGGTGGTTAGGCCTACTTTATTGTGTATGGTCACGGGTACTTACCTTTTGTAGTTTGTGTGGTTTTTGTTTTGTCGGCCTTGAGTGTTTGCGTCGCCTTGGCTCGTTGTACTTTGTTGTGGTCTCGCTCTCTTTTGATTTTTGAAAGCAAATTCAAATTGCATGTTTTCCAGCAGCATGCGAGGTCAAATTAGATGAATTCAGATCTAACCAATCTTCTTGTGACGCCATTTTCCGTGTGTCTCATGTGCCATGCACCAATCGCGAAGAGTCCTGCCGACGTCATTTCAGAAAAGGATTTCCATACCCATATTTCCGCTGGGTTTTGAAGTTTCTAAAAAAATTATTTCAGGCCCACGACGCTTTATGGAGCGCAAAGCATGTAAAGGGAAGCAACCGGTTGTATGCGCACGTCGACAGAGACATAGAAGGGAGATACTAACTTGTTAGTTGATAAACTTGTGAATACACAAATAGCAGGGGAAAAGGCGGGACTTTAAAAATCACATCTGTGTGTCCTAAATATTCTTGCTGGCGAATATGTTTCTACAAAGAAAATAATTATAAAAAGTAGTTGAAGTAAAACCAAAGAGCTTATTACGGAAAGAGGGGGAACTTCCATTATGTCATATACAAAATGCGAGACGCTCTCATGGATTATTTCCCTTTGCTCGGGCTGGCTATATTTCAACATCTGCTATATGAATGATCTGTGCGTGGGAACTTATTGAGCCTATGCCATTGCAAAAGAACATTTTTATGGCAACGTTTGCAAAAACCAAACTTTTAACCATCATTATTATTTACATTCCGCTACTGCTGTCTTTTTTTTTAATGTTTGCTTATTGACATTTATTAGGTGCTTTTATGCTGCTTATGTGTGTATGTCATAGGTTCGTTTTCTGCCCTTGTAACGAACGCGTTTTGTACGCAGTTATATAGAAAGACGTTATGACGTCACTGTGTGTTGGTAGAAATTATAATTTAGTTTATGAGCTGTTGTTAGAGCAGAGACTATACATCAGCCTAAGCGAGAGGACGTTTTTTGTGGGTGCTCTGGAAAGACCTGTTTCTTTAGGACTTTAGCTGTATAAGAATACAGGTATTTATTTATTATTATTATTATTATTAGTGGTATTTATAATGAACTGCTAAGCTATCCTTACGAAGAAGGAAGAATATTGCTTTTTGTAAATTAGTACGTTTAGGGTACAGAAGAACCCATGTTTGAAAACAAATTTCGATAACTAATGTCAATATTTATTTGATCATGTGTATACATGTATGTGTGACTCAGTTTGTAATTATGATGCCATTTTTATATTCAGTCATATGTGAAGATATGGGCTGAAATAGGAACGTATTTCAGTTGTGTAATTTGAATATCTATTGATGAATGAATGGGTATAAATATGTTATAAAATGAAGGTGAGCTGTGTTTGTAATATTTGTCTCATAGTCCATTGTGTGTAGCCTATGCAATGTGTGTAAGTGGCTATACTAGGTATTGTCACAGGAATGCTGATAATAGTGATTGTAGTGATTGTGGTGGCGTGTAGAGACATTCTACAAAGGGAAATGATCCTTGCTCAATGTGAGCTATAAAGACATACAGTCTCTTTAAGGATAAGAGCAAAAATTTACGATTGTGTACATGTTGTATACAGCGGGGCGGTTACGGAGCAAAGAACCCCTGATGTGCGGCGGATGGATCTGGTCCCCATGACATCACTGGCTTGACCGGATGTGGACACCATCTTTGCCTTGCCTCTCCTTCGGATACCATCACTGGTGCAGAATTGCAACAACGGTGCCGAAGTAAATCTCCGGATCTACGCCACGAAGACATCTGCAGCGTCTTCAGTGTGGGTGGCTGTGACTCCAGCGACGGCTAATAAGTCCGCGCCTGGAGTGCTTGATCCGTGAAATAGGTTAGTAAACAGAAACTGTGAAGTATATGATCTCTGAGTCATCGAAGTGATGCTAATGCAAAAGAGTAGAGTCGAGTGACGTCCCCAGAAAGGGACAACGACTTCTGCTAGTGCTGGACTCTGAAAGCAACTGTGTGCACTTAACAGAAACTGCGTGAACTTACTGAGTAATCTGCGTGCACTCACCCAAGTGCCTGGGTGAGAGTGTTACACTAACTGTGTGCACTTGACTATCGTATGTGTGAATTTATTTATATGCTGGAAAGAATTGTATGATTTAATGTATCAGTGAACTTATTGTATATGTGGATGATTTATTGTGTATGTGAATAATTGAATGAGAAATAGTATAACAGAGGGCAAAGAGAAGTAACTGTGTATTCTTTGTCTTTGTCTGTAAGCAAGTCTCCTCTCTGAAAATCCTTATTGGGAAGAGAGGGGACTATAAACTAATAACATAACATATGTCTGTAAGCACGTGTGTGGCAGTGTATGAGTATAGTAAACAGAGATAGAACACACACCTTCATACTGAACGTCAGACAGCCACACTCACGCACTCATTCATTACACCATAGGTAGTTATACATATATTTATTTAGATTATAATACACAAAAAACCCTCCGTTACATTTGGTGACCCTAGACTCTCTCTGTGTTAGCATTAAGTCATACATATTTATATTTATTGAGGGCACCACTAGTTATTATATATATATATATATATACTGTTAGACTAGTGGGCTTATCTCCCTTGGACTTCTTGATTATATTGTGTATGACTGTGATGTTTTGTTTTGTGTGACAATGCCGTCTCCGGCGTAACGGCTGTGCCTGTGTATAGTTTCTTGGCACTAAGGGTTTAATTCTTTTTCTGTCTGTGGGTTGCTATTTTCTTCTTCAGCTCTGTTCTTCTATTAGTGGGATTGTTTGTTTTTGTTAGTTCTTTGCTGTGTAGGGTTCTGTCCTTTCATGCGTGTGTTTGGGTGTATGTTCTCTTTGCCCTTATTTTAAGTAGGTTATAGTGTTAGAATTTCAGCCCCATTTAATTTAATTTATTTTATTTATTCATTGTGTTGTTGATTTGCATTGCGTTTGATGTTATAATATTCTGTATTGATGTATGTAGTTATACTGGGTTATCCTTGTTAAATTGTTTCCCTTGATTTAGTTTAGTTGTTGATACATTGTTTCCTTTGGTTCATGTTGGATTGTTAGTGCTGATAGTTTGTGTTTTGTGATTTTTATTTTATTTTGGTTTAGTAATTCTGTTTGACTGTGAATTTAATTGGATATAGAATAATATAGTAGTTAGTGTGACACTTATTGATTTTTATTATTTATAAAATTAATCTTGATAAGACTTTGTTATTTTGTTAAGTTTATTTTCCTTTGGCCGTTTACTTGGTATTATAGTATTATTTAGTTCTAGTGCTTATTGTGTTGAGAATTAATTTTTTTTTCTCATTTCATAATTCTTTATTTAATAACTTTGTTTACATTATATTTCTTTTGTGGGCATTGTATATATTTTTCATTAGGATAGTTTTTTACACTGTTTATATAATTATTCTCTTGGGACAAGGGAGGTAACAATTTTGATTGTGAATGGTTGAGCGTTTGATATATTTTATTTGACTTAGAAATTTATTTAATTTTTTTTTAAAATTCCTATTGACATTAATATAAAACTTTAAATACTTGTGAATAGATTCATTACTGTGATTATGCATAATAATATTATCATACTTTAAAACTGAAAGTCTGTTTGAACAAATATTTGGATACAAACGTAACTTAGTAATTTAATCTTTCACTGTATATTCATTGTGCTTATTATCAACTTCAGTTGAAGTTCTTCAACATATGTTGTGAATATATTGACTTGGTGTATTCAATTTGATATTTAAGAAATTTTGTCATTGCTTCAGAACTTGTAAAACATATTGGGATAATATAATATATAATTTGCTTTGTATACATTTAAGACTTGACTATTTTCATGATAACTTGAACTGTACGTTGTATTGGAAGTCTACGTTTGAAGATACTTAGTTGTTTTTCATAAGATTCATAGAACAATTTATAGTTGTTTTGATTGATTGCATTTTGCCATTACTATTTGGACACTTTGATATTTTATTGATTTACTGGTTGAACACTTTGATACTTTTATAGTAAATTTTTTTTTTGTTGGTTGTTGATCTACATTGTACTTAGCCATGTCTGATGATTATGATCAGTTGTTCCAATCTTTTATTGCTCAAGCTACAACTTTGGGTATTCCTGATAAGGAACGTGGAAAATATGTACAGGAATGTTTTGATCGTATTGAAAGACAAAAAGTGAGAGATGAAAAAAAGTTAGAAGAAGAAACAAAACAGAAAGCATTGGAGGAAGCTACAAAGCAAAAACAAGCAGAAGTTGAATTAGCTAAAAAACAAGCAGATGTTGAGTTAGAAAAAGGGAAAGTTGAACTAGAAAAAGAGAAAACAAAACAAAAGGAACTTGAGTTACGTTCTGAACAGAGACCTGAGGAACAAGATACGGGTTTTGGAAACAGAGGTAGAGATAGTACTTCTTTTGGTGCTAGACCTGTTTACCCCAAGTTGCCTCTTTTCAAAGAAAGACAAGATGACATAGATTCTTACCTTTTTCGTTTTGAGACTCATGCTACAGCCCTGGGCTGGGATAGAAGCAAATGGGTTACATTTCTTTCAGCTTTGTTAGAAGGTAATGCACTGAACTTATACCACAGTCTTGCTGCAAATGGTCAGGTTGATTATCCAACATTGAAAGACAATTTGCTTAAGAAGTTCCAGTGTACTGCTGAAGGTTTTCGCAAGAAATTCCGTGAAGTTCGACCAGACTCAAACGAACCTTTCCAAACATTTGGTATTGAACTGAACAGATTGTTTGATAGGTGGATAGCTTTGTCCGGTGTTCCTAGAAACATGCAAGGAATAATGAATCTGGTGTTAGGTGAACAGTTTCTAGAATGTGTGTCACAAGATCTCGCTACTTTCATTCGCGAGCGTGGACTTGTCACATTGGATGATATGGTTAAAACTGCTGAAAGTTATCGTCTTGCTCGTCCCGGAAAGAACTTAGCACGCAAATCGGCTGCTACAATTTTCGGTTCAGGAGGATCAGTTGATGTAGCTGAGGAATCGCAAGCTGCTGCTGGCTCTGCAGATTCTCGTGGTGGTTACTCAAACTATCGAGGTCGTGGCTATTGGAGAAATCGTGGTGGTTTTCAAAAGAAAGACCCAACATACACAGATTCGAACCAAAAGGTCGAAGGTCGTTTTGATCAAACTCGGGGATCTTATAGACGTGGACGTGGAGGTGGTTCATTTTACACCAATTTTGATAATTGCCCTCTTTGTGATGGTAAAGGTCATGGTCCTAAACAATGTCCTCTTCGTAATAGTCAAAATCCTTGCCCTGTTTGCAACATTGGTGGTCATACTATAAAAGGTTGTCCCTTTGTTGTAATGAAAGCCACAGCTTCAGATGATAAGACTAATAAATCAAGCTCAGGTTGTGCAGTTGTCCCTGTAGACTCTGAAGTTGTTTGTTCTGTTTTTGATCAGACACCTGGTCACTTGCATTTAGAAGTTGGTTCTGTAAACTCTATTGCTTGCTCAGTTCTGCGACAGGTGCTACCATATGTGGTGTTCGAAAACGTTTGGTTTCTGATGAGCAGTATGTACCAGGTACTGTTCGGTGTAAAACTTTTGGTGGAGAGATAAACATTTATCAGCAGGCTAAAGTTGTTGTTTCTTGCCCATATTTTGTTGGAGAGTTGGTTTGTTGTGTTCTTGAGGATCCAGTTGCTGACTTGATTGTAGGAAATATTCCAGGTTTGATTGTTCAGCAGACCCAAGATACCAAAGTTGCTGCTGCTGCTGATGTCCCTGTTGCTGCTGTCACTACTCGTGCTCAGGCTAGGAAGCAAGATCTCCCGCACAAACCTCTTGTCACTGTGTGCGATGACTTGAAGGTCACTCGTGTTGAACTCATTCAATTGCAGAAAGATGATGCTACTTTGCAGGGTTGTTTTAAGTTAGCTGTTTCAGGTGAAGAAAAGGTTGTTGGTTCTGCTACTTATACTTTCTATTTTAAAGATGATATTTTGTACAGAAGGTATCAGAAATCCAAGGATATTTTGCATCAGGTTGTTGTTCCTGAAAAACTTCGCACTTCAGTCATGATTGCTGCGCATGATCAACTTTTGGCAGGTCATTGTGGAGTTCGTAGAACTTTGACTAGGATTCTGTCCCAATTCTTTTGGCCTGGTGTTTCTGCTGATGTGAGTGCTTATGTTCACACTTGTGACATTTGCCAGAAAACAATTTCAAAAGGAAAAGTTCCCCCTGTTCCTTTGGCGACTATGCCTCTTATCTCGACTCCATTCGAGAGGGTCGCTATTGATCTAGTTGGGCCTTTGTCTCCTCCATCTGTTGAAGGTCACAGATATATTCTGACTTTGATTGACTTGGCTACTAGGTTTCCCGAAGCTGTTCCTATGAAAGACATTTCTTCTGTTGCTGTTGCTGAAGCTTTGATGAGTATTTTTTCAAGGTTAGGTTTTCCCAAGGAAATTCTTTCAGATCAAGGTTCTCAGTTCAACTCAGATTTGATGAAACAGTTTCATGCTTTGTGTGGTACTCAAGCCATACGTACTTCGCCCTACCATCCTCAAGCAAATGGTACTGTTGAACGATTTCATGGCACTTTGAAATCTATGCTTAGAAAGGTTGTTCATTCTCAACCGAAAGCTCGGCATCGCTATCTTCCTACATTGCTCTTCGAATGTAGAGAATTGCCGTCAGAAAGTGCAGGTTTCAGTCTTTTTGATCGGATGTTCGGTCGTAAACCGAAAGCTTCCATTTTTCCATTTTTGCTTCCAGATGTCGAGGTTGTGGTTCCTCAGTGTTGTGTTTCTCATGTGGATATTTCTACAGATAAGCATACTGTCCCTACAGTAGGTATTGGCGTTATCCAGGATGATGGTTCATGTCCTTACAAGAGTTCAGATTCACTCTTGAACCACTTCCAGGTACACAGAATGTGTTCGCGGATCTGTTGTCACGCGCTGATCGTGATCAATCGGTTCCATAGATCAAGGTTTCGTGGTCGTTGCTGTGTTTTGACACTATCCTCAGAACTTGTAAAAAATAACCTCGGTCGGTTCTTTTTTTCTTTGGGAGGGGGGTAGTGTAACGAACGCGTTTTGTACGCAGTTATATAGAAAGACGTTATGACGTCACTGTGTGTTCCGGTAGAAATTATAATTTAGTTTATGAGCTGTTGTTAGAGCAGAGACTATACATCAGCCTAAGCGAGAGGACGTTTTTTGTGGGTGCTCTGGAAAGACCTGTTTCTTTAGGACTTTAGCTGTATAAGAATACAGGTATTTATTTATTATTATTATTATTAGTGGTATTTATAATGAACTGCTAAGCTATCCTTACGAAGAAGGAAGAATATTGCTTTTTGTAAATTAGTACGTTTAGGGTACAGAAGAACCCATGTTTGAAAACAAATTTCGATAACTCATGTCAATATTTATTTGATCATGTGTATACATGTATGTGTGACTCAGTTTGTAATTATGATGCCATTTTTATATTCAGTCATATGTGAAGATATGGGCTGAAATAGGAACGTATTTCAGTTGTGTAATTTGAATATCTATTGATGAATGAATGGGTATAAATATGTTATAAAATGAAGGTGAGCTGTGTTTGTAATATTTGTCTCATAGTCCATTGTGTGTAGCCTATGCAATGTGTGTAAGTGGCTATACTAGGTATTGTCACAGGAATGCTGATAATAGTGATTGTAGTGATTGTGGTGGCGTGTAGAGACATTCTATAAAGGGAAATGATCCTTGCTCAATGTGAGCTATAAAGACATACAGTCTCTTTAAGGATAAGAGCAAAAATTTACGATTGTGTACATGTTGTATACAGCGGGGCGGTTACGGAGCAAAGAACCCCTGATGTGCGGCGGATGGATCTGGTCCCCATGACATCACTGGCTTGACCGGATGTGGACACCATCTTTGCCTTGCCTCTCCTTCGGATACCATCACTGGTGCAGAATTGCAACAACGGTGCCGAAGTAAATCTCCGGATCTACGCCACGAAGACATCTGCAGCGTCTTCAGTGTGGGTGGCTGTGACTCCAGCGACGGCTAATAAGTCCGCGCCTGGAGTGCTTGATCCGTGAAATAGGTTAGTAAACAGAAACTGTGAAGTATATGATCTCTGAGTCATCGAAGTGATGCTAATGCAAAAGAGTAGAGTCGAGTGACGTCCCCAGAAAGGGACAACGACTTCTGCTAGTGCTGGACTCTGAAAGCAACTGTGTGCACTTAACAGAAACTGCGTGAACTTACTGAGTAATCTGCGTGCACTCACCCAAGTGCCTGGGTGAGAGTGTTACACTAACTGTGTGCACTTGACTATCGTATGTGTGAATTTATTTATATGCTGGAAAGAATTGTATGATTTAATGTATCAGTGAACTTATTGTATATGTGGATGATTTATTGTGTATGTGAATAATTGAATGAGAAATAGTATAACAGAGGGCAAAGAGAAGTAACTGTGTATTCTTTGTCTTTGTCTGTAAGCACGTGTGTGGCAGTGTATGAGTATAGTAAACAGAGATAGAACACACACCTTCATACTGAACGTCAGACAGCCACACTCACGCACTCATTCATTACACCATAGGTAGTTATACATATATTTATTTAGATTATAATACACAAAAAAACCCTCCGTTACAGCCCTGGAATTTATTATTTTTTAATCAACGACAGATATTTTTAAATTAAAATATGCATGACAGACTGTTTTATTTATCCGAAACTGTGTAAATCCGTAATCGTGAGAGAGAGAGAGAGAGAGAGAGAGAGAGAGAGAGAGAGAGAGAGATGGGGGGTTGGGGGAAGAGATAGCTCTGTCATTCAATCAATTAATCACAATAAAGCACAAACACAAAATGTTTCACTAATAGTAATAGTGTGAATTTAATTTATATCAGGTGTCCCCCTACCCCCCAACCCTCTCACCTCCCACATCACTGGCTTAATAACATCAGTCACTTCATGGAAAATAATTAATTAATCAGACAGAACAATCAGAACCTAGACTACAACATTCCACGCAATTTAAATCTAATGCGCAGAAATTCACAGATCAGAACAAGGACTGAGTTTTTACATTACATTTTTTTTCCCGTTTACACTCAAACGAAAAGGGATTACAACAGATCAAGGACCATTTTTGTGCCTAGGTAAGGGGTTATCTTGCACAGTATTTGATCACGAGGAGAAAACAGACTTCGTCTAATTTAAATTGTTAACATAAGCAGTTTGACGAAGCCAAACTGCCAATCTGACATCTACTTTTGAAATATAAGCACAAATATAGTCAAACAACCTAGCAATAACGTAAACAGTGAGCGACCTGTTGAACGTAAACTGTCAGCAAGCAAACTGTTTTGGATTTAGCACATAGGAATAACATGAATCATTCAAGCTGCTCTCCGATTGTTTTAACACTAACAACACTGCAGCGGTCTTAGTTTAGGCCTACATAAACACAAAAAAATGAAGTTTTTCAATTGCAATTTACCTTTCTTTGTCTCTTGGAAATTTGAAAAAGGACTTGCCAACACAACTTTTCTTTGGCTCATTTCCATTTCGTTACAGCAAAGGGCTTCTAATGGTATGGTGTCACTGGCCAATACATTGTGTTTGGGTGTTTTAGAGGTTGCCAGACCAATGTGAGTATAAAAACAGTTCTTTAAGGCTAATAAAAACCTTGTGTACATGTGTACAGCGGGGCGGTTACGGAGCAAAGAACCCGACGTTGTCCCCATTCTTGCCCAGTGTTTTTTTCGCACTGGTTGTGTCCTCATCAGTTAAACAACTGAGCTGATCAGTGATAGCGGGCTGTTTTTTTGATGTTTATCCGCAAATACGAAAACTATATACAAGACTGATTAATTTTGATGAATTATAGTAATATGGTGCTAGTGCTGTACGGGTGCGTTTCTGTAGTTTACACTAAGTAAACGTGACATCTAATGACTGAGTATCTTTGAGTCGTTTGAGTGCCGTGTTATCTTGTATTTTGGGGAGAGTATTTTCATTTTGTAAATAATACATATTTAATGATGCATGGAGATGATCCTTTATCGGTGTAATATGAAAAATAATAATATAAATAGAAACATCATATATCATTCATTACATATTCTCCATATTAAAAAATTATAATTTTACAATATAAAATTACATTTATTTAAGACAATTTGTACAAAATGGGTAGTTTGTTTTGAATCTTGAAGATTTGCCACTATTCACAGAGAGAGCACTTCATGAGTTAGCCCTCATTGGTCCTGCTCCTGGACTAAAATGTATCAGCTTGTTCAGCAGCGCCATCACATGCGGAGCAGCAACATCTGGAAAAAACAGCAATTATTTTCAGCAGAGCAACTGGAAAACTGAGCCCCTTCCATGGCACTCTGAGCGTATGGGAGGGTGTAGGACCCGTCGCTGTGAACGATACGATTTTATGTTCTTTAACAAATTGATTATTTGCATAATGTCTCTGCAATTCTCTACTATGCTGTTTGTATATAGATAGATCGGCAGTTTTCTTTATTGCGTATGAAAGATGTAAGTATCTCTGGATCACGTGCATAACGCGGAAAAGGGCATATGCTGAATTAGGAAGGGGGTTACTGAACTCGACTCGACCGTTTACCTGTGGCCTGGTGTGTGTGTTTTGTAGGGCAGAGTCAATGTGGAGCTTTTTGCGAGGTCAGTCTTTAGACAGAAGTAACTTTGTGACTGTGTGTCAGACAAGAATTAGGTTCTTCTGTAAGGGTAGATTGTTCGTTGTGTTTCGAACCACCCAAGGTCTTACGCCCCTCTTCGGGGTAAGAATGTCTAAAAGTCTGTGGTAGGAGGATTGTAATCGCCATTTATTGGAAATAAATGTAGGGTTCTGTCCTAAGGATGTGTAGTCCTCGATTGGGCACCTGCCAAGGCTCAATTTCTTCGTCAGAATTGAGATGTCCTGATGCATAGCTAGCAATTAGCCAAATAACGAATTGACACTCAACTAAACAGTGTGTGTGCCATACTGTACTGTATTTTGTACCGTATTTTGGGTGTATCACAAGCCGAGAACTTAAAAGGTGAGCAAAACCCTGTAATTCATTTCTTCAGTGGCGTGCACTTCGAGCCTGCGTACGTGAATGAATGATGGTGAATGAGGGGGAACGGTGTATTTTGATAAATAGTAATTTATTGATTTTGTATGATTTTCATATGATTTTCTTGTCATTTACATAAACGGGAATGTCGTTGCTGTTGTTGCTTAAGTGGGTCAAAAGTGACGATGAAGATGCATGTTAGGGAGAGAGAGAGAGGGGTGATGTATGTGAAGGAAGAGAGATAATTGTACTGTGCTGGAGAGGAGTGAAGAAGGTGATGAATATGAGGGAAGCGTGTTTATGTTATAGTATGATAGAGATAATATAGATGAAGGGAGATAATCATGATGTATTATAGCAGTTGGGCGGGGTGATGAGGATGGAGATGAGGATGGAATGAATTGGGATTGTGTGACTGAAGTGTAATCGTAATAATTATATATATTTATATAAACGACTGTGCTTATGGAAGAGGTATGGATTATTAGTATCAAGAGTTGCATTATATTATTGAGACGTATGTGTAGCATCCTGTATTATTATTATTATTATTATTATTATTATTATTATTATTATTATTATTATTATTATTATTATTATTATTATATAACCAGTTCAAGATGGCGGACGGCGGAAGGCGTATTCAGTTATGTAGTATTTGAGTTTTGTAGACGAACTGTTGAGACTCTATATTTGTCTACAGGATTGGGCTGATTTGATGATCTGATGTTGATGATGATGCATGCATGTATGTATGACCACCATCGCCACTGTATCAACATGTTCTGGTAGTCCTCCACCGCCATCACTTCCACTTCTTCCTCTACTTCTACCTCTGGTATAGTTCTACGCTTTTACGTGCCACCGTGCCGTGTGTGCATCCACTTTGGAACCTCTGCCTTTGCAGCCGTGAAGTGCGGACGTGCGGACGTTGTCCGGTCTCTTCGCCGCCACCGCCACGTCTGTCTGTGAGTGCCGCCGTTGGAGTCTCCATTTGCCACAGGAACTACACGCACCACCCCACGCACACACAGATTTGCACGACACGCACCTAAAAACATACTTCATTTATTTAATGTAAATTACTTCATCATGTCGTGTGAATAACTGCTTTAGCTCCTACTGAGCTCTGAATAACTGACAGTTTCTAAACAGAGCTTCTGAACTGTAAGCTAGCTTTGGTGATACGTTTGAATTTCTAAGATTTGCAGCTCTGGTTATTCAGTTGAGAATTGTATTGATTTTGAATTTGATCGTTATTGCTATTTGCTGCACATTGTTGTGGGAAATCTGTTGATGTATAGTTCTGGCTTTTCAGTTAAACAAGGGAGGTAACTGTATTTGTAAATACTGGGTTGAGGGTCTTGATAGGGGTGGAGGGTGGTTTAGCATCCCATTGTCCTGTGTATGCGTGTTTGATTGTTGAATAAAAGTGTGATTGTCTATCTGGCATTTTGTGTTAGTTTTTTTTGTTTGAGTTTTTATCCCTTTCACTCGCTATTTGAGCTGACGTCACGGAACCCACTCGGGTGACGTGACACTCTCCCTCGCTGTTTTACCTTCCCCACCCTTAAGAGAGTAGGTACCCAGTCACAGATGAGTCAACTGGGGGGCGTTGTTATTTGTCGCTTCACGTTTTGCGGTCAGCAGAGGTGCCAACCCCCTAATCTTCTTGTCAGTATTCCCATTTGTCAGTATTTTTTAACACTTGTCAGTATTTTTTTTCCTTGCAAAACCCAGCATATGACACTATAAAGTAACGCGACAGGCTTCCCTCTGAAACAGCAGGCTATTTTCAGTCCTCTAAAATCACGATCAAAATCAGCTTGTTGAACACCACACTTGTTTTACTCTACAATTACCATAAAAATAAGATTGTTGAACACAGCGATGTTCAGTGAGTGCAGGAGTACTATTATGAGACTAGAAACCGGTACAGAAGCACCGCTGGCAAAGATAAACGATCGGCAACTTCTCCTCCGTATTTTTATCAAAGCTACCGTATTTCCGTATTTAATTCGCTTCGCCGGAATTAAATACGGTCAATCCGTACTGGTTGGCACCTCTGGGTCACCCATCCAAATCAGGGGCGGATCTGGGGGGGGGGGGTGCAACGGGTGCACGTGCACACACCCCCCACCTCCCCACCGCCCCACGGACGACCAAAAAAAAAAAAAGAAGGAAAAGAAGAAGAAGAAAGAAGAGGAAGGAGAAAAAGAAGAGGAAGAAGAATATTCAGAATATCCATAATATTCATAATAATCATCATGCTAATAATCATGCTAATCATCATCATCATCATCATCAGCAGCAGCAGCAGCAGCAGCAGCATAATGATAATAATAATAATAATAATAAGAAGAAGAAGAAGAAGAAGAAGAAGAAGAAGAATAGAGGACAATAATAATAATAATAATAATAATAATAATAATAATAATAATAATATTAATAATAATAATAGACAATAATAATAATAATAATAATAATAATAATAATAATAATAATAATAATAATAATAATAAGAAGAAGAAGAAGAAGAAGAAGAAGAAGAAGAAGAAGAAGAAGAAGAATAAGAAGAAGAAGAAGAAGTTGTTTAATGTATTTAAAGTCTTTCCACCAAAGTGATACAATAATAATTTATTTAAAGTCTTTCCACCAAAGTGATACAATAATATATAATAATAATAATAATAATAATAATCGTCATTTACCCCAAAGATGCTGAAAAAGCGCTATATAAGAATCATAAATAATAATAATAATAATAATAATAATAATAAAGATGCATTCTCTCCTATTTTCTTTCCCATATCAATCCCTGCCCTCTTCACGCCTCAATCTCCTGTTACCCCCACCCCCTCCCTCCTTTCTTCTTTCGTTTACTCACACCATGGACTAAATTCTTTGGTCCATGCTCACACTCACCAATCGGCCTACACATGTTAGACATGTAACAGCTCAACTTCAAAGAACGCCGGCCAATTATGACGTGTAACATCCGCTAAAACGTCATAAGTCGCTTGGATTTTCACGTGCGTTTATGTAAGAGGTTTATTTTCAATATAAAACATTTATTTCCTTGTGCGCTGGGCTCATTGTTGATAGAAGCGGGGACTGTCCAGCCCATAGACTAAACAAGCATAGTGTCAATGATTAGCGCATGATGACAAGACCGGAAATTGGGCGAGAATACCTCTGCTTATTTCGTTAGTGCACCTCTCCCCTTAATCCTTACACTCCTCTCATTCCTGCTCTATGTAGAAGAGTTCATTTTATATTGTGTCACTCTTTATTTAGACGTCAAAGAAGCAACAGCCTAGCGTTGTTGCACAGCATTAGTGTTAGTTACCAGTTTTTAGGAGTATTTCTATTTTGTGAAAAGACATTTTATATTGTGCTGAACCATTTTGTGACCTATCTCACACTGAAGTGGTATGTACATATTTTGTTTGATGATGATGATAGGGATAGAGATAAATATATTTATAATTTATTTTATTTGTCGTTTATTCTTGTTAATATTATTCTAATCCTGTTTATTCTTAAAATGTATATTTACAGCAGTTATAGCAACAGCTTGATCTAAGTACAATTAGGTAGCAACTCAACAACAAAAGAAAGTGTAACACATGTATGTCAGGGCGTTTTGCCCATAAACTGTTGTTTTGAAAGAATAACTGTTCTTTGCTATGAATCTGAGGTAAGATACAAACACTTCTCTCTATCGCCCCCCCCCCCCCCCAAAAAAAAAAAATGTGCACCCTCCCGCGTTAACCTGCTGATCCGCCCTTACAAATGCTTAACTTGCGACACAGTAGCGAGTGCTCCAACCACTGCGCTATCCGACACCACACAGACTCACGTATGATTTATACAAGGGAAGTTTTTTTGTTTTTTTTAAATGTCTGGTAGCAGCAGTTTTCATGAAAACATATCAGAGTCAGAGCAAGAACGAAAGTAACGTACCATTAGCTGTTGTACTACCAAGATGAAGTACATTAACGATATATTTTGCAGTTACTTACGTAATAGTTTTAACGTGTATCAGCAATGTTGTGAGTGCAGCTTTGTTGTCATGTCAAGGTTTGCTTAGAATAATATTATTTTTATCATTCCCGCAATTAAGGCATATTCCTTTCTCCAACGCTTTCGTGAATGAATGAATGAACATTGAGGTTTAACGTCTACACCCACCATTGGCGATATGGCAGACGGGGATAACCATCCCAGGAAACAAGGAGTAGGGAAATAAGTAACACTGAACCATCAGAGCAATCATACTGCTAAAATGAACAGTGAAAAATGGCCACTTTGATTTTGCCCACTCCAGGATTCGAACCTGGGTCAGGCGGACGCTCTACCACTTGAGCTACGGCAGTGGGACCCAACGTTTTCGTTTGCATGCATTGTTTCAGTTTCTAAGCCTGTGAGCTACCTCTTTGCTATAGAGGATGCGCTATAGAGACACCAAACTCGTGTAATGCCCTTGTGATTCAAACCATATCATTAGGATATAAGCATGCTATGTATGAGATCTGTTTGGGTTAAAACTAAATTTGTTCAGACCACTGAACTAAATAAACTTTCTTTTAGATCAGTGGTTCAGACTGCTGAGTTGACTAGGCTACTCCAGATTTTAATAATAATAATAATAATAATAATAATAATAATAATAATAATAATAATAATAAGAATAATAATAAGAATATAATTAAATTAAAAAGACCGTGCAGACTGCGGTAGCAAAGCACTCCAATTTTATAATTTATTCGGGCACTTCAAATCAACATTGGCAGGACACGCACTTTTTGCAGGAGCCGACATCGGAAGATACCACGATCTCGTGGTGATGTCTTTCCGGCTCCACTTTAAGACAGTAAACACAGCAAAGTGCACCGGACTGAAACGGTTCTAAAAGGTTTTATTCTTCGAGATGGCGAAACAACTGACGGAGGCTTTTTCATGGATTTTTGAGAGAGAAGAGAGAAAGGACAATGCGATAATTATTGAGAACACTGGAGTCTAAGTTTGCTTTCTTCAACAGAAAAGTACGGTAAATTTTAGGAACATAACGTCATATTCTACCAACCAACCATCTCACACTAATCACATCCAAGAGGCGTATTAGTCCTAAGGCTACAAGCGAATTTATATACCTCAATATTGTAGTAAACGAACCCAGAAACAAAAGCAAACATAATATAATCTTTCCTCCCAAGAACAGTAATTAAATGGAAGAACTTGGACGATAAACCCACATCTGCTTACAGTGCAAACAGCTTAATTAAGGTCAGTGCGTGGTTTCCCACTTAGGGACCATCTAGTGCCCTTTCCTCAACCACACTGCCGGTCTTAATTATGCCAAAGCTGGAACACTGCCGGCGTAAACGCGCTATCAAGATCAAGAAGATATTATACTATTATTGTAGTTAATCCCTTATCTCAGTCCAAAGAGCGTGGTGTTGGAGTCATGTATGGACTGGTAGTGTTCGTGGAGCTTGTTCACATTGGCCAGTACTTCCTTGCCAAATCCCCACAAGTGCGGGTCGTCGACAGTGTTGTTGGAGACCAGTGTGTAGCGATAGTGGTGTATGAGACCTTCACTAGAGCTGAGTGCACAGAACTCAGTGAAACCTGCAAAACGTAGAGAACGAGCTGAAAATACGCCTCACTAAATTCTTTCGGGTTATTATGCCCAACTTGCCGCATGATTCTCCATTTGACATCACAATCAATCTAGATTGTACAACATTTTTTGCTGCCTTGTTGCATAAAGGATAGCGTTTCCATACGTACACCTAACTGTATCGCTCAAATCTAATTAAGTACTTTAAGACATGGAGAACGTTTTCATATTTACCCCTAGCTGTGTCGCTCACATCAAATTAAGTGCCATAAAATTGGCATTGTAATTATATTCAACAATGATGGAGTGGGATTTTGAATTCGTTGCTCAAACCAACCGCTAAAGTTTAAATTTTCCATTTAAATAGAGTGATTTCCCTTTACCAAAGCCGTGACCTTCTACCCTATTTCTGGATGAATCGCTCAGCTTCAACAGTGTGGGGTAGAGTAGGGTCTATTGTATTAACCTAAAACGAAAAACCTTACGAAGAAATACTTTAATGGGTTTTGCCTCTTACCAGTTCAGTTCAGTGGGTAGATTACCGTCCCCGGACACAATAGCGTATAGGGGACTGCCCCTCTTACCATCAGGGGTACAGGCTATTTATAGCTCAGGATGGGTGGCTATAGGTTGCTAAATAAAAGGCACACTAACTACCGAATTTATTGATTGAATAAATACACTTTACTTTCGTTTGTTGTAAACTCATGTTTTTGTGGGGCAACACTCACTGTGAATGTGAAAGTCTCTGTCGAGGACGCGTGATCAAATTGGGTCCCTTTAAGTTACAAAGACTACGTTTGTATCGTCTGTGAACCATTAGGTCTGCATACAGCGTGGCTGAGATCAGACAAGATCATCACTTGAGAGAGAGATCAAGACTTTGTCTAGTTTCAGCTACGCTGTACGTTCGGTTTGTTTACTTTGCGCTTAAAGTGCTAAGGATGCTGTTGTTGTTGTTGGTGATGATGATGATGATGATGATGATGATGATGATGATGATGATGATGATGATGATGATGATGATGATGACAACGACATCAACGGCTATGACTGAGACTGACTTAGACTGAAACTTTATTCGTCTATGAAATGTATATAGAAATTCGGCTTTCGTCTTAACAAACATAGTAAATATCTTTAAAAGAATGGCAAATGTCCAAAGAAAAAATAAATAGTACAACACAAACTATAATTTAAAAAAAAAACAACTACGATCCCACACCCCAAACATACTTGCGCTGAACATTCCCGCATGCACACACACACACACACACGTGTAGAAACGCCGTTGTGATGACTTTCATGAAATTCTACATACATTACTTTGACATTTTTACCAATTTGTCCATTTAACCCTAACCCTAACCCAAACCCTAACCCAAACGAAACACTGTTTTGACGTCAAAATAACGGGGTTCGTCAAAAGAAAGTACGTAGAGGTTCAAGGGTATGTCAGAATAAAGGCGTTTCTAAAGGCGTAGCCACACACACACACCACAAACACACCCACCACACACACACGCTCTCACACACACGCACATCTCCACACATCCACACATATAAAGACCCATAATGCACACACAATAATGATGAAACGGTAAAACAAAGTTATCTACAACTGACCTTTCCTGGCCTTCATTATAATATGGACACTGCCAATCTCCGTTCGGTGTGGGTCCACTGCTGGTTTCGATCGACTGCCTGCGTTGAGGATTGCCTTTTCTCGTCGGATGTGCGTCATGAAGACAAGAGCATGCTTCGCGAAAATTCCGCTTTTGTCCACGTCAGTCGGGGGCGTGAATGTAGGGTATTTCCTGTTGAAAAATGTGTTGCGAAATAGTTGGCAGGCGCATCTCGGATTCTGAAACACCAGTGTTTATGCGCGGATTAGATTTCAATGCTACTTGATTACTTAACTCAATGTTAACAATTAATGTTATGACAGACCTAAAATGAAATATTAACAACCAAACATTCCGTTACTTAGAATCTTGGGAGTGAGTGGAGGGGGAGGTGAGAGGGCCGTATAGCCAAACAAGTGGAGAGTGAGACATTCAAATTCAGAACTTTATTTGGGTTTGGATTGTAGATTGTGGATCCTATACGTCACCAATGAGAACTAAGTACTGGGGTTGCTTTCTCTGTAAAAGCCCGGCAGCAGCGAGCAGAGCAGCGCCATCCAGTATAAGGGGTGAAGTGTATGTGTGGGAGGGGGGGGGGAGTTTGGGTGGAGGGGCTAGAACGCTTCAAATCCCTAGCAGTGTTTTTTTCGTTGGAAGAATGTAATCACACAGACAGAAAGGGTTGCGACCTTTGTCAGATATTAAACATGCACACACTGCCTTACACACATTCAAGTCCCTTTCACCAACCCCAACCCCACTCGCACCTCTCTACTAACCATTTTGAAGGCCTTTTCCAGCGTAGGCAGGAGGGTCGTGGAGTTCCGTGGCATGAACAACTCATCCATGTCGCCAAACAGGACGTACCTGACGTTTTACCAATCACATTCGGGCTTTTAGTTATAAAACGTCATTTTTATACACAAACATACTATCATCATCATCATCATCATCATCATCATCATCATCATCATCATCATCATCATCATCATCATCATCATCATCATCATCGTCATCATCATCAATCATCATCAATGATCATCATCATCATCCATCATCATCATCATCATCATCATCATCATCATCATCATCATCATCATCATCACCATCATCAAACAACAACTACATGTACAACATCATGCCTTGAGCTCCAAAGATTCCTGTAGAGGCAGTCCTGTATGTGTGGGAACTGACCAGCGTACACCAACTCCATCTCTGATATATGTAGGTTCCAGGGATGAATCTCCGCTATTCCTTCAGCCTCCAAAGCCTGCACAATATTTATTTGATTTTCTATAATTTTCGTTAAGAAAATATGAATGATTTTTTTTCTTCTTTTGGCCAGCTTTCTGAGGGCCAATTATTCAGCCTGCAAAACCTGCTCCTTGTGAACACATTTTTGGTTCACGTGTTGTAAAAACCAACTAAATACTTAAAATGTTTGCGATTAGTTAAAACGGCCGTAAAGAATGTAGATAAAATTGTACCTTCAGGCGAAAAAAATCACCCCTCATTCAATGGGCTAAAATGTTGACAGATAAAAAGCAAAAGGTTAATGCAAGTCCCAGGTTTTTTCTAAACGTGCAGGTGTTGCTGCGAATGGGACAACATTCCAATCACAATAATGTGTTATACAGCAGAGAGAAATGGTCTATGTATACAGCACTGCCCATAATAATAATAATAATAAGAAGAAGAAGAAGAAGAAGAAGAAGAAGAAGAAGAAGAAGAAGAATAAGAATAATAAGAATAATAAAAATAATAATAATAATAATAATAATAATAATAATAATAATAATAATAATAATAATAATAATAATAGTAATAATAACAATAATAATAATAATAATAATAATAATAATAATAATAATAGTAATAACAATAATAATAATAATAATAATAATAATAATAATAATAATAATAATAATAATAGTAATAACAATAATAATAATAATAATAATAATAATAATAATAATAATAATAATAATAATAGTAATAACAATAATAATAATAATAATAATAATAATAATAATAGTAATAACAATAATAATAATAATAATAATAATAATAGTAATAACAATAATAATAATAATAATAATAATAATAATAATAATAGTAATAACAATAATAATAATAATAATAATAATAATAATAATAATAATAATAATAATAATAATAATAATAATACAATTTATATAGCGCATATATCTCACGGTACATAGCGATTCATGGCGCCTTTCATGCAAGCACAACACACTCAAATAGACAGTATATACATAGAAGAAGAAAGAAATACATGTAAAAGGACAAAAAAATTTTTTTTTAAATCAACATATAGACTACCACATTAGGCAAGATGAGGAAAAAAAAGTATACAGAAAATAATATGTATGTTCTGTGCAGCAAACAATGAACTAACATACTCGTAGTATAATACCATAGTAGCAGGTGCAGGAAACAACTTATTTTACGTAAAGGGGGCAGGTGAGTGACACTGTAAGTACCGCTGTGGTGTCTCGGAGTCGATCTAGATGATATTACCATCATGGACCAGAGCCGTCACCCTGATTTAAACCCTACTAGCCCGAAGGGTAGAGAGACGTTGGAGATTCACTTGTCCTTTTTTTCAGGGAGAGGTTTACGCAATTTTCCTTGTGAATGTTAATGATGAAAATATTCTTTATTCTGTATGGCGGGGGGGGGGGGGGGGGGGTAGGAGAAGCAGAAGGGAAGGGTAAGGGGGTACGCATGTCTTCTCCCTAGCATCCTTTGCCGGTCTCAGAAAACTATTTTATAATTGAACTGGGCGTTTAGCTCAACTTCTTTTGTTTTGAGCAGGTGAAGGGCCCTGTGAAAAGATACCCATATTATTTTTAAAAAACAACAATGAATTAAACTACCTGCAACAGTCTGAGCACGTTGGGGCCGGCTTCCAGAACGTAGAAGACAAAGTGCTCAACGCCCACGGCCATGCTCGCTGCCACCATCTCCAACAACTCCTGGTATTTGTCGTAGCCTCTCTGAATGGCTGGCGTGCATCGGGTGATGTTCCATCTCCAGCCAGGGTCTACAGCCCGCAATCTGCACAAATCATCATTATCAACCATCATTATCGTTATCATCATTAACAACAGTTGCAGCAGTAGCTGCAGAAGCAATACAAACATTATTATTATCGTCATCACCATAAACTTCGTCGCCATCATCGTCATCGTCATCGTCACCGTTGTCCAACTTATAACTTTAATAACGAGACAAAACCGAGATGTTTTAGCTAATACAAGAACAACATGTAAACAACAGTAGTAACAAACCGTTAAAAATAACAATTACAACAAGTACTGGACCCTAATGGGTGCAGAGTTCCCTCGCGTGCAAACTCACACACACATACAAACAGGCACACACACAACCTGTATTTCAGACAATGTAGAAGAAATCTCCTTTAGGCTCATTACCATCCGTCTGAGAGCAGCCCCTTTCAACATCACCATCATCCAGGCCTATGCCCCAACATCAGACTATGACGACAGCAAAGTGGAGGACTTCTATGAAAAACTACAGGCGGTCCTTGACCGAGTGCCGAAGAAGGACAAAGTCATAGTTGAAGGCGACTGGAATGCCAAGGTTGGCCAAGATGCGCACCACAACTTAAGTGGGGAGACACATGTGGATCCCACTGCAACAACGAGACAAATGACAGGGGTCTGAGACTCTCGGAGTTTGCCAGATACACCAATCTGATACTGGCAAACACGCTTGGTCTCTACAAAAAATCCAGGCGATGGAAAATGGCACAGTCCGGGCGGGGAGCATCACAACCAGATCGACTACATCATGGTCAAGAAACGCTTCAACAACATTGGCTGGACACGCACATTACTAGGAGCAGACATCGGAAGTGACCACGATCTCGTGATGATGTCTCTCCGGCTCCACTTGAAGAGAGTAAACACAGACAAGTGCACGAGACTGAAGTTCGACCTGGACAAATTGCAAGACTCGGAGGTGGCAGAAATATTTTAGGCCACAATTGGAGGGAAATGTGCACCACTGCTCATTTTGGGAGCTGGTGAAATAGATGTCAACACCATGACCACCACCAGCTGTGACAGATGCCGCAAAGGAGATCCTTGGAAATCATCGGCCAAAGAAGAAGCTATGGACCACACCTGTGTGATAAACGAAGAGAGATGAAAAAGAAAAAGAACACCTCACAGGGAGCTGATGTCTATCAAAAAATCAACAATGACATCCGAAAAGACATGCACACTGCAAAGAATAACTGGATACAAGATCAATGCCAGAAAATAGAGAACACCCTGAACAAGAACAACAGCAAGAAAGCCTACCAGACTGTGAAGCGGCTGAAAAGTGTTAAACAGCCCAAGGTCTCCACGATCCAATCCAAAGCAAGTCTAGCATTACAGAAGAACAAGAAGTCTTGGATAGATGGACAGAGTACTTCTCTGACCTTTACAACCACACACCAAACAGAGACCCATTAGAGCATGTCCTGAGAACAGAGAGGAATAAGAAATCCTCCCAATTCTCCGAGAAGTTGAGGCAGCAGTGCAATTGCTGAAGAAAGGGAGGTCAGCTATGAGGCGCCATTTGTAAATTAAATCATTATTGTCATTATATCTATAGAACATACATTTTACCTGTATAAAAGATATTGTATACTTATAAAATGAATTGTATGTCTATAAAATACATTCAATAGCAATACAAAACTTTTTATAGCTAAAAACAACATTTTTATAACTACAGACTACATTTTACAATATACAAGAGAAATCATACACGATCATCACGCCGTTTGTAAATATTATTCTGAAAAACAATTTTATCCCTAAACACTTCATTTTATCTCTAAACACTACATTTTAAACATAAACAATTCATTTTATAGGTAAACAATTCATTTTATAACAACAAAGAGCTTTTATATCTATAAAATAAATGTTATAATATATACAATGCATTTTTCCTGTAGAATGCATTCGGAGCATTATTTTACATTCGGCGCATGACATTAATTTTATACTGACTTTCGAATTGCTGATCCCAGGGAAGCAACTCCATCCTCGTGTAGACTACTTGTAAACTTCTAAGCGACTCAACATGGTAAAGACCATTAAAGTCTACTACAAAAAATGGCAAGGACCATACTAGTGTACTATATAAATTGGCGAGGACCATACTAGTGAAATGCTGATAAAACAACAGCGACATCATTGTCAGTCTCGACTGTTTCAATTATTTTTTGGTCGTCTTGAAAAACTATCGATAAGCACAAAGGCAAACCAGCTTCCATCGTAACTGTTACCTTGGAGATTGTTGACATCGCGGGAAGTCGATATAGGCCTAGCGGGAATTCCCTACACGCGCCGTAGCTATCTAAATTTAGCTTATGCAACGTCACTTCCACATGAAAAGGCGAGAGCCCAGCGCATAAGTACAGGAGGGGGGGGGGGGGGGGACCTTTTTTCGTTGAATTGGTTGAATGTACCTATTAACCAATCGTCCCCTAAACGCTTAATGAGTCCGGGGAAGTAAATTGTAATTTTTAAAAAAAACAAAATACGAAAAAAAAAAACGTCAGCCATCGTTGCGCACCGCATAGCAACTTTGGGTCGCTTAGAACGTTACAAAATAAAAATAATCGAAGGGAGAGAAGCAGTTATACAATGAGAAAGTTAGTATAAAATTATTGTAAGGCACCGACTGGAAAATAATTGTCGCGAATGCATTCTACAGGTACAATTCATTGTACGTGTTATAAAATGTATTCTATAGATATAAGTGATCGTTGTTGCTATAAAATGAAGTGTTTACAGATAAAAGGAAGTTTTATAGATCGGTTTTGCTATAAAATGACTTGTTTATAGATACAATGACTTGTTTATAGCTAAAATGAATTGGTTACTTATAAAATGTTTTATTTATAGATAAAATGAATTGGTTACTTATAAAATGTTTTGTTTATAAATAAAATAATTTTTTGTGTTTAATATTTACAAACGGCGTGACGATTCGTGTATGATCTATTGTATATCGTAAAATGTAGTCTGTAGCTATAAAAATGTTGCTTTATAGCTATAAAAAGTGTTGTATTGCTATAGAATGTATTTTATTGGTATATAATTCATTTTATAGTTATACCATATCTTTTATACAGGTAAAATGTATGTTCTATAGATATAATGACAATAACCATTTAATTTACAAATGGCGCTTCATAGTCAGCGGGAGTGGACAGCATACAATCGGAACTGCTTCAAGCAGGAGGAGAAGCGATGATTGACGTACTCACCATTATCTGTAACAAGATCTGGCAGAGTGGGGAGTGGCCTACACCATGGACCCAGTCGCTTGTCATCACTCTTCCCAAAAAAGGTAACCTTCAGGAATTTGAAAATTACCGCACCATCAGCCTCATCAGCCATTCTAGCAAGGGCCTCCTGAAAATAAAACTCAACAAGTTGAAACCCCAAGCTGAACAAATCATAGCTGAACAAATCATAGCTGAAGTACAAGCAGGATTCATGGCAGGGCGAAGTACCACTGAACAGATTTTGAACCTCAGAATAATCTGCGGAAATACCTACATAACAAACAACATCTACATCATGTGTCCATAGACTTTAAGATGGGGTTTGACTGAGTCTGGCATGCAGCTCTGTGGGCAACCATGAGAGTGTACAACATCAGCCCTACAATTATTGAAGTTATCAAAAGCCTGTATGACAAGGCTACCAGTGCAGTCCTCCACAACAGCGCCATCGGAAACTGGTTCAGAACAACAATCGATGTACGTCAGGGATGTCTACTTTCTTCAACACTCTTCAACATCTTCCTAGAGCGCATCATGTCAGATGCCCTTGCAGATCACGAAGGCACAGTCCACATATGGGGTAGAGCAATCTCCAACCTTCGTTTTGCGGATGACATTGATGGATTGGCTGGAGAGGAACAAGAACTTGAACAGCTGGTACAGAGGCTTGGCACCACTTCCAGAGCCTATGGTTTGGAAATAAGTGCAGAGAAGACCAAAATGATGACAACAACACCAACACGGACATCAAAGTCCAAGGCCAATCCCTCAACACAATGCATAGCTTCAAATATTTAGGAGACATTGTATCAGACAATGGGTCCCGACAGGATCGAGTCCTCTCCAAGATGCACAAACAACTGCTGCCCTGGCGAGGCTGAAGCCAATTTGGAAAGACAGGACCATCAGCCTACATTCCATGTTAAGACTGCTGCGCGTCCTTGTCATCTCCACCTTCCTATATGCTTGCGAAACATGGACCCTCACAGCAGATCTCCAACGAAGAATACAAAGCATGGAGATGAGGTGCTACAGAAGACTTCTAGGCATTTCCTATACCCAGCACATCACCAACGACGAAGTCCGACAGACCATCACACAAGCCATTGGACAACACGATCGGATGGTATGGCCACGTCACCAGATCATCAGGTCCTGCAAAGACTATCATGCATTCAATTCCTATCCTATCCTATCCCGTAACTTGAAAGTCGTTGGGGATTCAATTACAAAAGAATAAATATTGTTTTTTTGTGCTTAAAAAATCTTTATACATTCTGGGGTAATGCTATTAGTGTCTTGAACTGCACCTGGAATTGTCTGACTTAATTCCCCCAAAACGTTATGCAATTCTTAGCTTTGCAATTGGTGCATTTTAAAATCACTATGGCGCAGACACCCCAGCGGCAAATGGAATTTTTGCTGAATAGACAGAAAAGTTTCTGCAGTGAAGTACCAAAAGTCAAATAAATATACATATAAATTTACGTCAAACATTAGTTTGTGCACTCGGGACAAATCAAGATGATAAAATGTAATTGTTTGTGCAGTTGTGTATTTCACAGTGTTTTGTAAAGTTCAGTGTTGAAGTGCATATATAACACAAGTAAATACAATTTATTTATTTTATGTGAGATGAGAGTGTATCCTTCAATGCATCGTAGCAACAACAACTTCACTAGATTTCCGCACCTAGATGTGACAGCACGTCGAGTCGGAGATGTGAGAAGCGATCTTCGTATCCTTCCTCGATCTGCTTTAGATTCATAGTTTTACAATCAAAGTAGGTTCTAGTCGAACTTAGCGTGCACTGCACTGTGGAACTCTTGGAAGAATCTGCACGGGTAAGATAATTTTTGTCTTTATGGCAGGTACAATTGCTCGACCTTTACATCATTCTGGTCAACATTACGGAAGCCCAGCTCGAGAACTAACAAGTGGATGTTCACAGAAACACAACTAAGTAAAATAGAAATATAACTGCTCACTGCAGCTCCTCGCCCAAACGTTTTACACATACCTTTCGGTTGTCAAAAACTATAATAATAAAATAAATAACAAATAATAATAACAAAAAAACAACACATACGCGTTGATTCTCTCAAACGTGTTAAGATGAGATAAAAGAGCCTCTGGTTCCGTGTGAGCCTTTTTCCAGGCTTCACTGTGACTGTAGTGAATGTTCAGGTAGTTCAACACTGTAGCGTTGTTGTTGCTGCTACTGCCGCAGCTACTACTACTACTACTACTACAACTATTATTACTGTTGCTGCTCCCGTTGTTGTTGATCTTGGTGGAGTTGACGAAGATAGAGAGAGCGGTAGGGAAGTGATGGTAATTTTTAGGCAAAAGGCAATCCACGAACGCTCCAATGTGTCTGAAACAAGAAAATCAAGAGAAGTCAAGTCAAGAGGTTGAAGCGATTTGGGTTCAGTTTTGGATGGTGACGGCGGGAAATATTGTTCTCATTAAAATTCGACTGTTTTCCTTGATATTTATTCTTGTAGAGTGACTGAATGTTTTACCGCATCACCAAAACAAAATCCTATGTTTTTTGAATTCTTTGGGTAATAAATGTCTTGAGTCTTGAATTGAGTTTAGCAGCATAGAAAAATGTCCTGTACAAAATAGAGAAATGTCCATGTACACTAACTTCCTGTTGTTGGGACCACGGAAATGGTAGAGGCTTCCGGAAGTAGATGCGGGGTTGCCGGGACCATAGTAGAGGCACGTGACGTTGATAGGCATGATGGGTTTCAGACTGACGGCGGCAAAACCCACTACACGCACCACAGGGGGGTTTTCCACGTCATCGTAGTGGGCGGCGTAGACAAAGGCTGTGAAGTCTGGGTCCAGTCTCTGCCACTGTGGGTTTCCCTTGGGTATGGGGGTACCCTTCCATTTTAACCTGTGGATTCGGGTTAGACCAGAGGTTAGAGCATCAGGACTCCATGTTTCAAAAGTATACAGTGCTTTATATATAAACAAGAGGGCAATTTATTCAAGTGCATTTCTAGACATTCACACATATAGCTGAAGAAACAAAGTAAAAGGGCACATCCCATAGGACTCACATGCCCCTTATAATACTCGCAAAATTTAACATAAAAATGGGTACCCCCCTGCATCCTCACCCGGCCCCAAAAAATGAAACGGTGGCATTAAAATGCAAAGTAATACCGACTTTGATCTTTCTATGCTCTTAAACTTGAGATTCAACCTATTGTGCACCCAGACAATGGAACGCTCTTCCAGCCAACATCAGACACAAGCAGACCACACCCTCATTCAAGCAAGCTCTAAAATCTCACCTCTTCAAACTCTACTATCCTGACTAAATCCTTCATTCTATAGACCCTAGCCCCAGCACATACTTGTTCTGCTTTTGGCTATGCTTGTTGATTTTGTTGTGATTGTGATGACTTGTTTGCAGAAGGTTAACTTTATGTATTGTCTGATTTTGTATGTGTTTTTTTCATTGTATAATTTCTAATGCAATATTATAAGTTGTTTCATGTTTGTTTCTTTCTTTTCGTGTAAAGCGCTATGCGCTTGTCTATAGAAAGACAAGTGATAGCGCTACATAAATGTCCATTATTATTATTATTATTATTATTATTATTATTATTATTATTATTATTATTATTATTGTGACCTTGACCTTCACGTGACCTCTCATGCATGTCTGATTAAATAACCCAATGTTGGTGCCTACTATGGGTTTAATAAACAGCCATTCCACAGTACGATGACATGGCTTATGTTTTGTACGTTTTTGCAAGGTCTAAAATGACCTTGATATTCAAGCTCAACACAAACATGGAACACAAATGAAAGATCATTCTATCATCTGTAAAAACAACAAGCTTGGAATTTATATATCTCATAGTTTAGGGTCAATATCACTTCAAAGTACCTATACTAACTGAATTTTGACAGCTCCGGTGACATTGACCTTGGAGTGAGGTTGACCAAATTTGTATAGTATGTGTGTGTCATTTATATCTATCATGCTTCAAAGAATCTTAAGTTCAATATTAATAACCTAGAAAAAACATTAATATTGAACTTAACGTATCTGCATGAAAACCACACCGAAAAACAGTATGTCGATCCCATGTCGATCTAATGTTAGTTAAAAAAAAAAAACCAAATAAATAATTTCACAAAACTTTTTTTTTTTACTAGCATTAGTTGATCTTGTGAACTTGACCTGTAATTGAAGTCATTCATTCACTGATCATTTATGAGATCTCATGGGTATACACCATCTTACCAAGTTTGGTTGTGATACTTGAAATAGATTTTGACATAAGCCTATTAATCCCCTTTCAAGTTTCCACAGACGGAGAACAGACAAACGGACGGACGGACCCCCACCAAAAAAAAAACAAAAAAAAAAAACAACACCATCATCATTTTTGGACTATTTAGGATTTTTTTCGCACAGATTTTAAAAAAATTGGATTATTATGTTTGTTTGTTTTTTGTTGCTTTTTTTTTGGGGGGGTGGGGGGTGGGGGGGTTACGTGGCACACTAGCTCAATGCCTATGTGAGCAGCACTCTTAGGTTCTCCCACATTTTGCTGGCTGCGGGCTATTTATAGGTTGCCTACACCTTCCTTTTCAGTGAAAGGAAAGGAAAGAAGAGCACCGGCGAAGCTATTTATAGCTAGCCTGGCTGAACTAACTTCAAAACCTAAAAGCTTTGGTTTAGTCAGTGTGTTGGGGGTTGAGTACATAGATTTACATTGCTATGCATGTGAGTCAAAAATAATAGAAAGAACGAATAAAAAAAAAAGAAAGAAAGAAAGGATAGAAATAAAACAAGAAAGAAAAGAAAATATAGAAAAATATAAGGAAAGAAAGGAAGTGGATAACGATATGCACAAACTTGATTATCGAAAACAATGTCTACAATTGGGTAAGGATCCCCCATTTGAAGTCATCTCCAAAATGCGGCAAAATACGCTTTCCAGACGTCATGACAGATTGACGATGCAACGTTTTCTGTCATTGTCAATGCGATCGACATACTGTTTTTCGGTGTGGTTTTCATGCAGATACGTTGTTATCAATTTTGCACCCTCGTATTCATTGGATTTGGACAATCATAGCCTAGGGAACTTTTCGTTAGTACTGTACGACTGATTTCATCCTCCAAATAAAAGAAAATCGCCCTTCGTTTATTCATACCCACGAGCGTTTTGTTTTCTTACTTTTCCTTTTCAACTGAAAATTGACTGCAGTTCACTGAAACATAATATTATATCTGCAGAAAATAATGACCGACTGTTGACTTATATTGATACAAAAGATTCCCCCGTTGGGGTGCCGGGGGTTTCTGTATAAATAGTATCCCCACTTTCTGGAAATTTAGTGCTTTAAATTCCCACTGTCGCTGTCTTTCTCATTTGTTCTTTCTCATTCCTGCTCTGTTCTATCAATCTGCTATACTATCTTCTTCTTCGCTAGACCAGTCACCTACCTTTTTTCTTGAAAACTCTTCCGGGACAAAACTCCTTATTTGTGTGTGTGAGGTCTGTTGGATCAGCTTGGGAATATTGTACGCTTTCTGCCAGGTGGTCACTAAGGCTTCCTATGATGTTATTATTTAGCAATGTATGCATTTTTTATGTTTGTGTTTTGTTGATATTTTATCATGATGTTTGTATTCTATTTTGTATACGGCGGTTCGATAAATTAGAGTATAGCCTCAGCGTCCCCTGCGTGGGATGTCTTTATTGTAAAGTGACTGGCTGGTGGAGTGCCTTCAGTTTTACCACTAGGGTTGTTTCAGCAGATCTTTTATGCGGATCAGGGGTTGTCTGGTTCTGATTTGGCTCGGAAGAGTCCGATGTACCCAAAGCAATAATCATGTAATGTAATGATACAAAAGATCAGGCAAGTGGGCAGATGCAATCGAGTACAAGTTATAGCTATCCTATCCTATCCTATCCCGTAACTCGGAGGTCGTAGGGGCACCACGGATGATCGTTTAACTAGCGTACTCCATCTTTCTCTGTCCTCAGCAACCCTGGTGGTTTCGCTCAGTGTCAAACCAGACAATTCTCGAATGTTGTCCTTCCACCTCTTTTTTGGTCTCCCTCTTCTTCTACCACCTTGCACTGTGCCTTGCAGGATGGTCTTTGCAAGGCCTAATGATCTGGTGACGTGGTGACTTCTGCGCATTTCCTATACCCAGCACATCAACAACGACGAAGTCCGACATCCATCACACAAGCCATTGGACAACACGATGACCTGCTCACAGTGGTGAAGAAACGGAAACTCCGATGGTATGGCCACGTCACCAGAAGTTATAACTGTCCACAAAAAAAGGGGACTCTAAGAAATGAAAAAGGACCCGTTAGTGTCCTAAATATCCTTCTTTGGTTATTCAGGACAGGTGGCAATAATGTGGTAAAACGTTAATAGTTAAGACTATCGTGGATTAATTAGACCTATAGGTATCATTATTGTTAACATTCAAAAAACAGTAGAGTATGGGTTAGAGCAGTGGTTAAAGCGTTATGACTCAACGTTTTGAAGAAAAAGTTCGATATACCTATAAATTATAGTACTTATACACTTTCAACGGAATATAAGACTTAACTCAATCTGAACTGAACTATATAAATTAAATTCAGATAAAATGATGTTAAATTATATTGAGAAAAAAAATAAAACAAATTAAATTGAACTGCATTGTAATAAACAGAATTCAAATTATTTAAGTTCAATTAATTGACTCCATCTCCTGAGCCTTTGGAATGGAAATAAGTGCAGAGAAGACCGAAATGATGACCAAAACAACACCAATGGCATCAACATGGACATCAAAGTCCAAGGTCAATCCCTCAACACGGTGCGTAGCTTCAAATATTTAGGAGTCATTGTATCAGATAATGAGTCCCGACGGGAAGTCCTCTCCACGATCGCACAACAAACAACTGCTGCCCTGACAAGGTTGAAGCCCATTTGGAAAGACAGGAACATCAGTCTATGTCCCAAGGCTACTGCGCTCCTTTGCCATTCCATCTTCCTATATGCTTGCGAAACATGGACCCTCACAGCACATCTACAACGAAGGATACAAAGCATGGAGATGAGATGCTACAGAAGACTTCTGGGCATTTCCTATACCTACCACATCACCAACAGTAGTAGTATACTCGGCCGGGTACCTGGTATTTTATTCGGGGTGGATTGGGGTGGATGACGTAATCGTGACGCAATCATGACATAATCGGTGCTTGCCCGGCCGGACGGTGTGAGGGTGTGATGACGCAATCATGACATAACAGATGACGCAATCATGACATAACAGAGGAGACACGGGTCCTGTGCCCTGTGAAAAGGGAGGGATGACGTAGGGTCCCGAGGGGGATATAATTTTGTTGATAGTGCTGATGTAGGATTGTATGTGGTTTATATGGAGACCAAGCACCCAAAGACAGCAAGTGCGCATCTTGGCGATAGTGAATGACTCAGTGGTCTATGATATGAGATCTATTAGTGAATGGATATAACTCAGTGGTCTGGGGCGCTAGATCAAGCACCCCAAAGACAGCAAGTGCGCGTCTCACCCAAAAGCCATCAAGTGCGCGTCTTGGCGCATAGAGAATGACTCAGTGGTCTGTGATATGAGATCTATTAGTGAATGGATATAACTCAGTGGTCTGGGGCGCTAGATCAAGCACCCCAAAGACAGCAAGTGCGCGTCTTTTTCTCTCGTTATCTATTTTTTTTTTATTTAGACCAAGCACCCAAAGACAGCAAGTGCGCATCTCGGTGCCCCAAAGGCAGCAAGCGCACGTCTCTCTACATTTGTATGCATAAATATTTTGACACAAATAAGAATAATTAATGCCCATTGATTAATATAGAATGACTCAATGGTCTGGCCGTTAAACCAAGCACCCAAAGCCTGCAAGTGTGCGTCTCTCTATCTCTCTCTCTCTCTCTCTCTCTCTCTCTCTCTTTCTTTCTCTCTCTCTCTCTCTCTCTCTCTCTCTTTCTTTCTCGCTCTCTCTCTCTCTCTCTCTCTCTCTTTTTCACTCTCTTTTACATATCTCTAGCAATGATCAATTCACACACGCACACACGTACACGCACACCCCAACACACACACACACACACACACACACACACCCACACGCACGCACACGCACACAAATATACATCTTTAACAATATTTTATGACGAATTTTATACACGCACACACGTACACGCACACCACAACACACACCCACACACATGCACGCACGCACACATGCACGCACACACGCACACAAATATACATCTTTAACAATATTTTATGATGAATTTATACACGCACACACGTACACGCACACCCCAACACACACACACACACACACACACACACACACACATATGATTAGGATACGATTCAAGTGTGAACGGGAATTAGAGTGTATGTTTGTGAAACAAATTAGCCACAACTGGACAAGGGTCCCTAGAGACGATGATGTCGGTAAAAGCACGTTTAGACTTGATAGGTGTGTGATGGACTAAAGACGCGTGAGGTCGGGCAACAGATGCATACATACACATACACAATATGGGGTTAATTGTATCTGATTAGTATACCTTAATTGAATGATAAACATTTGTTTGAAAACTTATTTTATCTGAAAAAAAAAATTGACACGGGTGGGGTTTGAACCCACTCTGATATCAATCTATTGGATCTTAAGTCCAATATCTTAACCACTCGGCCACCATACATTAATTTAAAATGCTGCATTTGTAAGATGAATACTATATGGCCACATCGTCTATGATATTGTATCAACATTACATCATCTGAGGTTAGCATATCTCATACAAAATAAGTTTAAATATGCATTTTTAATCTCTCTCTTTCTCTCTCTCTTTCTCCTTCTCTCTCTCACTCTCTCTCTCTCGCGCGCTCTCTCTCTCTTTCTCTCTCTCCTTCTCTCTCTCCTTCTCTCTCTCTCTCTATCTCTCTCTCTTTCTCAGCATATAAATATATACAATTGTTATTAAAATATACATTTATCTATGTATACTAATAGAATAATGTGTAAGCAGGAAAGCAAGGAGAGAGAAAGTCGTGCAATTTAAAATGAAAACAAAAACCAATACTCAATGATACAAAAACACAGTGTGAGCTGTATGTGAACGCATGTAATAAATGATCTTACCAGAACTTATGTGTCTGTCCTCTATCTCTCTCACACCCTCTCTCTTTTTCTCACTCTCTCTCTCTCTCTCTTTCTTTTTTTCATCTCTGTGTGTCTATATTTTGTTATACAAACACACCCAAGAATAGTTAATGACCATTGATGGATATGTAATGACTCAGTTGTCTGTACATTAGACCAAGCACCCAAAGGCTGCAAGCGTGCGTCTTGACAATTTTGATTTAGATCATGTATCAATTGACCAGCGCCTTGGTAAGTATGGCGAGATATCCCGAGGGGGTGATTAGCCAGCAGGGGGAAGGGGTGATTAGCTGCCCATCACGCTTGAAAGACTGTGGCTCATCTTATTTACATGGGAGCAGATGATAAACTTATTTATTTTAAGAGAGATAGCTTAACTAGAATTTTTTTTGGATGTGAAGCATTGCAAATGATAGATCATGGCCTATGTGTATATATACTCTCTCTGGCTCATCCTCTCTCACACACATCTATCACTCAAACAGATGGTGTAAAGGCAGAGACATGATTTTGATAATGATTATATAGGATTGGATGAGGGTCATTTTAATCAAACAGGCAATTTTTTTAACGTTATTATTGATTTTGTTTAGTTTTGATGACAAAGTCTATCGATGACGCATGATAAAAAGTGGTAAACAGGAGCAGAATCGATGTAGTGGTTTTTGAGATATTGAATTTATATGAGGCGAATCGCGCAAATATTTTAAAGTATTTGATTTATTTTATTGATTTGAGTCTCTCTCTCTCTCTCTCGCTCTCTATCTCTCTCTCACTTTTCTCTCTCTCTCTCTCTCTCTCTCTCTCTTTCTCTCTCTCTCTCTCTCTCTTTCTATCGCTCCTCTCTATCCCATCTATCTATCTCTCTCACGCTCTCTCTGCATATAAATGTATACAATTGTTATTAAAATATACAATCATCTATGTATACTAATAGAATAATGTGTAAGCAGGAAAGCGAGGAGAGAAAAAGTCGTGCAATTTAAAATGAAAACAAACCAATACTCAATGATACAAAAACACAGTGTGAGCTGTACGTGAACGCATGCAATAAATGATCTTACCAGAACTTATGTGTCTGTCCTCTGCCAAACTTGTAAAATATCCATGAAAAATCCTCTAACAATAATCTTAACTTTTGTAGAAGATATTTGAACAAGCTAATGCATTAAAATTGATGCTGTTTGCATAAGTTGTTGGGAGCTTTACAGTCAACGAAATCTAGTACTGAAACCTTAAAATGCCACACATTTAAAATCACTAATAATATCTTTTACAATTAATCAATCATTGCGTTTTTTATATATTTTTTTTCATGCACCAAAGTTATATCTTACAATATTTACAACGTTTAAAGCACTTAAAATACAAGTGATCACAGAAATTATAGTTAAACTTTACCAAAAAGGTGTTTTTTTTTATCAATCACAATAACAGTACCACAAAGTACCACACCACGCTAGCCCATTTTTTTTCTTAAAGGCATGTTTGGACATGATATGGAAACGGCTGACGCAAGCATAAGATATGGGAAGTAACTCTCTCTCTCTCGCTCTCTCTCTCTCTCTCTCTTTTTCTCTCTTTCTCTCTCTCGTTCTCTTAAAGAGCGAGAGAGAGTTACTTCCCATATCTTATGCTTGCGTCAGCCGTTTCCATATCATGTCCAAACATGCAGAGAAAGAGAGAGCGAGAGAGAGCGAGAAAGAGAGAGAGAGCGAGAGAGAGAAAGAGAGAAAAAGAGAGAGAGAGAGAGAGCGAGAGAGAGAGAGAGTTACTTCCCATATCTTATGCTTGCGTCAGCCGTTTCCATATCATGTCCAAACATGCCTTTAAGAAAAAAAATGGGCTAGCGTGGTGTGGTACTTTGTGGTACTGTTATTGTGATTGATAAAAAAAAAACACCTTTTTGGTAAAGTTTAACTATAATTTCTGTGATCACTTGTATTTTAAGTGCTTTAAACGTTGTAAATATTGTAAGATATAACTTTGGTGCATGAAAAAAAAAAATATAAAAAACGCAATGATTGATTAATTGTAAAAGATATTATTAGTGATTTTAAATGTGTGGCATTTTAAGGTTTCAGTACTAGATTTCGTTGACTGTAAAGCTCCCAACAACTTATGCAAACAGCATCAATTTTAATGCATTAGCTTGTTCAAATATCTTCTACAAAAGTTAAGATTATTGTTAGAGGATTTTTCATGGATATTTTACAAGTTTGGCAGAGGACAGACACATAAGTTCTGGTAAGATCATTTATTGCATGCGTTCACGTACAGCTCACACTGTGTTTTTGTATCATTGAGTATTGGTTTGTTTTCATTTTAAATTGCACGACTTTTTCTCTCCTCGCTTTCCTGCTTACACATTATTCTATTAGTATACATAGATGATTGTATATTTTAATAACAATTGTATACATTTATATGCAGAGAGAGCGTGAGAGAGATAGATAGATGGGATAGAGAGGAGCGATAGAAAGAGAGAGAGAGAGAGAAAGAGAGAGAGAGAGAGAGAGAGAGAGAGAGAGAAAAGTGAGAGAGAGATAGAGAGCGAGAGAGAGAGAGAGAGACTCAAATCAATAAAATAAATCAAATACTTTAAAATATTTGCGCGATTCGCCTCATATAAATTCAATATCTCAAAAACCACTACATCGATTCTGCTCCTGTTTACCACTTTTTATCATGCGTCATCGATAGACTTTGTCATCAAAACTAAACAAAATCAATAATAACGTTAAAAAAATTGCCTGTTTGATTAAAATGACCCTCATCCAATCCTATATAATCATTATCAAAATCATGTCTCTGCCTTTACACCATCTGTTTGAGTGATAGATGTGTGTGAGAGAGGATGAGCCAGAGAGAGTATATATACACATAGGCCATGATCTATCATTTGCAATGCTTCACATCCAAAAAAAATTCTAGTTAAGCTATCTCTCTTAAAATAAATAAGTTTATCATCTGCTCCCATGTAAATAAGATGAGCCACAGTCTTTCAAGCGTGATGGGCAGCTAATCACCCCTTCCCCCTGCTGGCTAATCACCCCCTCGGGATATCTCGCCATACTTACCAAGGCGCTGGTCAATTGATACATGATCTAAATCAAAATTGTCAAGACGCACGCTTGCAGCCTTTGGGTGCTTGGTCTAATGTACAGAAAACTGAGTCATTACATATCCATCAATGGTCATTAACTATTCTTGGGTGTGTTTGTATAACAAAATATAGACACACAGAGATGAAAAAAAGAAAGAGAGAGAGAGAGAGTGAGAAAAAGAGAGAGGGTGTGAGAGAGATAGAGGACAGACACATAAGTTCTGGTAAGATCATTTATTACATGCGTTCACATACAGCTCACACTGTGTTTTTGTATCATTGAGTATTGGTTTTTGTTTTCATTTTAAATTGCACGACTTTCTCTCTCCTTGCTTTCCTGCTTACACATTATTCTATTAGTATACATAGATAAATGTATATTTTAATAACAATTGTATATATTTATATGCTGAGAAAGAGAGAGAGATAGAGAGAGAGAGAAGGAGAGAGAGAAGGAAAGAGAGAAAGAGAGAGAGAGCGCGCGAGAGAGAGAGAGTGAGAGAGAGAGAAGGAGAAAGAGAGAGAGAAAGAGAGAGATTAAAAATGCATATTTAAACTTATTTTGTATGAGATATGCTAACCTCAGATGATGTAATGTTGATACAATATCATAGACGATGTGGCCATATAGTATTCATCTTACAAATGCAGCATTTTAAATTAATGTATGGTGGCCGAGTGGTTAAGATATTGGACTTAAGATCCAATAGATTGATATCAGAGTGGGTTCAAACCCCACCCGTGTCAATTTTTTTTTTTCAGATAAAATAAGTTTTCAAACAAATTTTTATCATTCAATTAAGGTATACTAATCAGATACAATTAACCCCATATTGTGTATGTGTATGTATGCATCTGTTGCCCGACCTCACGCGTCTTTAGTCCATCACACACCTATCAAGTCTAAACGTGCTTTTACCGACATCATCGTCTCTAGGGACCCTTGTCCAGTTGTGGCTAATTTGTTTCACAAACATACACTCTAATTCCCGTTCACACTTGAATCGTATCCTAATCATATGTGTGTGTGTGTGTGTGTGTGTGTGTTGGGGTGTGCGTGTACGTGTGTGCGTGTATAAATTCATCATAAAATATTGTTAAAGATGTATATTTGTGTGCGTGTGTGCGTGCATGTGTGCGTGCGTGCATGTGTGTGGGTGTGTGTTGTGGTGTGCGTGTACGTGTGTGCGTGTATAAAATTCGTCATAAAATATTGTTAAAGATGTATATTTGTGTGCGTGTGCGTGCGTGTGGGTGTGTGTGTGTGTGTGTGTGTGTGTGTGTGTGTGTGTGTGTGTGTGTGTGTGTGTTGGGGTGTGCGTGTACGTGTGTGCGTGTGTGAATTGATCATTGCTAGAGATATGTAAAAGAGAGTGAAAAAGAGAGAGAGAGAGAGAGAGAGAGAGAGAGAGCGAGAAAGAAAGAGAGAGAGAGAGAGAGAGAGAGAAAGAAAGAGAGAGAGAGAGAGAGAGATAGAGAGACGCACACTTGCAGGCTTTGGGTGCTTGGTTTAACGGCCAGACCATTGAGTCATTCTATATTAATCAATGGGCATTAATTATTCTTATTTGTGTCAAAATATTTATGCATACAAATGTAGAGAGACGTGCGCTTGCTGCCTTTGGGGCACCGAGATGCGCACTTGCTGTCTTTGGGTGCTTGGTCTAAATTAAAAAAAATAGATAACGAGAGAAAAAGACGCGCACTTGCTGTCTTTGGGGTGCTTGATCTAGCGCCCCAGACCACTGAGTTATATCCATTCACTAATAGATCTCATATCACAGACCACTGAGTCATTCTCTATGCGCCAAGACGCGCACTTGATGGCTTTTGGGTGAGACGCGCACTTGCTGTCTTTGGGGTGCTTGATCTAGCGCCCCAGACCACTGAGTTATATCCATTCACTAATAGATCTCATATCATAGACCACTGAGTCATTCACTATCGCCAAGATGCGCACTTGCTGTCTTTGGGTGCTTGGTCTCCATATAAACCACATACAATCCTACATCAGCACTATCAACAAAATTATATCCCCCTCGGGACCCTACGTCATCCCTCCCTTTTCACAGGGCACAGGACCCGCGTCTCCTCTGTTATGTCATGATTGCGTCATCTGTTATGTCATGATTGCGTCATCACACCCTCACACCGTCCGGCCGGGCAAGCACCGATTATGTCATGATTGCGTCACGATTACGTCATCCACCCCAATCCACCCCGAATAAAATACCAGGTACCCGGCCGAGTATACTACTACTACCAACCACGAAGTCCGAGAGACCATCACACAAGCCCTTGGACAACACGATGACATGTTCACAGTGGTGAAGAAACGGAAACTACGATGGTATGACCACGTCACCAAAGCATCAGGCCTTGCAAAGACCATCCTGAAAGGCACGGTGTAAGGAGCCAGAAGAAGAGGGAGACGCAAAAAGAGGTGGGAGGACAACATTCGAGAATGGACTGGCTTGACACTGAGCGAAGCCATGGGGTTGCTGAGGACAGAGAGAGATGGCGTACGCTGGTTAAACGATCATCTGTGGTTCCTCAACGACTTACGAGTTACGGGATATGATAGAATGGGATAATTAGACTGAATTCAATTAAGATAAAATGACTTAAATTCAATTAAATGAACTGAATTCAAGTCAGATAAAAATGACAAATTAAAATGAAATTCAAATAAAACACATTACATTAAATTCAAATTGATTGAACTGAGTTGAATTGAATTGAATTAGACCAAGTATTGGAGAGAAACAAATCTTGAAAGAAACTGAAATGAATTGAATAGGTCCTACCTGTCCGCCCAGACTTTGCTCACTTTGTCCTCTTTAGCCTCTATTTTCTTGTTTGGTTTAGAGACATCTTGGGCTTCTTGCTTCACTTGACTTTTTTCCTTGGCTTGGGCCGTTTCCTTGATTTGTCCTTTCTCTCTTGCTTTTTCCTTGGCTTGATCTTCACTTTTTTCTTTTTCCTTGGCTTGATCTTCACTTTTTTCTTTTGCCTTGGCTTGTTCTTCACTTTGTTCTATTGCCTTGGCTTGTTCTTCATTTGCCTTGGCTTGATCTTTGGCTTTGGCTTTCCCTTTGGCTTCCTTGGATTTTGATTTGGCGTCCGTTGGCCGCGGGGAGGGTGAAGGAGTTGAGAGGGTTTTATCAGAATTGAGGAGCGGATTCAAGAGATTTTTCCATGACCAGCTGCTGGTGTTAAACGACCACACGCTCCTATTGATTATCTGATGGATGAATAAAGGTAAGTCAATCAGTCAAATCTACAAACCAACTAATTTATCAATCAAGCCAATACAAAATTCATCTAGTCAGTCACCCGTCAATCCAAAAACAAATAAATAATTCATCCATTCGTCAAAAAATGAATTTTTTTTTTAAAATCCACCCGTCCCAGGTGCCGTTGGCAATGAAGGTTTGTTCACTACGACTTCGTTGACTTTGAAACAGTCATGTGTCATTTTAGCCACAACAAAAAACCAGTTTTTTCTAACCAGTCACTCGTTAATAAATTAGCCCACAAAAAAATCATATAGCCAGACAGCCGTTAGTCAATAAACAATCAATCAGCCATCAATAAATCCCAAAACCACCATTCCATTCCATCGGGAGCATATCTAACTCTATGTTCCCTCAGACCTAGTTCCCCAAGTCTGTGATCCCCAGATATAATTATGCTCCTTCAGATCTATGAACTCTACTTTTATGTTCACCCAGATCTATGTTCCCCAGGTCTATGAACTCAAATGTGTTCTCCAGCTCTAACAAATTCCAAAACCATCATTTGGTTCCATCGGGAGCACGTCTATGTCCCTTCAGGCCTATGTTCCCCAAAGTCTACGATCCCAAGGTAAGCTTATAATTGTGTTCCCACACATCTATGTTCTTGCAGATCTATGAACCCCACGTCTATGTTCTCCAGGTCTATTTTACTAAAGTCCATATCACCCAAGGTCTGTGTTCCCAAGGTTTCTGTTTGTTCGGGTCTTAAAAAAATTATAATAAAAAGGATATTTATAAGGCATTTTTCCTAGTAAGGAACAATTCAAACGCACCATCACGCATTCACACACTCATTGGGGTGTTGGATAGCGCAGTGGTTGGAGCACTCGCTGCTGTGTCGCAAGTTAAGCACCGTCCAGTGCGGTTAGCACTTGGATGGGTGACCGCAAAACGTGAAGCGACAAATAACAACGCCCCCAGTTGACTCAACTGTGACTGAGTACCTACTCTCTTAAGGGTGGGGAAGGTAAAGCAGCGAGGAAGAGAGATGGGCATCACCCTCATTACGCTGGCCCAAGATAAGTGTCATCTATCCCGCGTTGGGTCATCGTCCAGAGACCAGGGCTGGCGTGCATGAACGAACTTAAAAGCCGACTTAGACTTAAGTAGCTTGTTTCAGTGAAGCGTTAAGTCTAAGTCGGCTTTTAAGTTCGTTCATGCACGCCAGCCCTGGTCTGTGGGCACCGATAGCCCAGTCAGAGACGAGCCACCTAGGGAGTTCAAAAATCGCTCAATTCAGGTCTCGCCTGATACGGTATATGACACCGATGGCACTCCCATTAGTCGGGGGGGGGGGGGGGGGGGGCGCCGAATATATTCAACGTATCCTGGGCAGCTTGTCCCACATGCGGACGGTTCTGCCCCACGATGACGTGGATAAGTTTGAACAAGCAGTTAAATATGTTGTACTGCAGGTTAGGGCCGTAGAAGCCGCCAATGTATCTGGCGCGAAACCCAAGCGTACCGCAAAGCGTTAGTTGGTCCCTGAGTGACATTGGACCCAGATTATTGTATATATCATAAATTAGATTTTATATGTACTCGTTTTTATCGGCTTTTAGCCTAAATCGCGCCATAGAGAATGGTATAGTATTTGCGCCCTTGTTGTTTTACTCGCGCTGCCAAGGTTGATCTGCATATTTGTTTTATGGGCTTACATTTTAAACTAGTGTTCCTTTCTTTGGGGGGGGGGGGTGTCCCGCCGCTCTGCCACACGCCTGTATAAATTCATCTTGTCGACTGGCTCTGAGCCGGTTTATCCATATATATTGCACATGCCAGACCTGGTCTGGTTACCTTTATTGTTGGCATATTTGCCTAAACTCCTGCCCCTGACCCAGCCCTGACGACACCCGCCCTTGCTTCCTGATTGGCACCCTTATTTCTCCACCGCTACTGAATTACTGATACAACTATCTTGTCTACTGGACGTCGTAGCTGCCTTGGCGCTCCATCTTCATGTTACTTCTACTGCATCATGACTCTCTTTTCAAATGGACTTCTTAACATTACAGTCTCCTATATGCATATGTGTCGGGACTTTAAATTTACAAAAACGAAACGAAACGAAACGCTGTCCATGCATGCAACGACAAACAAAAAAATAAACATTTACAAGGAGAATTGTGTGCAGCGTCCATTTGCATATGTAAATAAAAAATGTGTTAGAAATACTAAACAAATAAATTTATTTGAATTATTAAAAGACATTACTATAATACCATAACAGCTGAAATAATGATGTTAACACAAAGATTAAAATGTTTCTATAAATCACTAATCAGCAATACTTACCGAAAAATCTAACCTTCCATTAATAGTCCTGCACACAATACAATACAGTACAATACAATACAATACGACCCGTTGCGCTGCAATTAGATACGATATGATGCCGTAAACTGCGATGCAATTATGCGATACAATATGACAAACTGCAATACAGTTAGGATAATAGAATGTTATACAATACTATACAAGAGCACTGGCTAACAACGCACACACACACACTCTGTCTCACTCTCTCTCTCTCTCTCTCTCTCTCTCTCTCTCTCTCTCTCTCTCTCTCACCCACACACACACCCTACTGACTCCAAAACACACAACCTTACTCACTGACCGACCAACCCACTAACAACAGTCGTTTGCCTCCCTTGGGTCCCAGGCTTACCCTTTCCAATTCCGGCAATCAACGCTCGATCGTTCACAAGTCAAGTAAGGAAATCTTTATTCCGCAGGTCGAATATTTTACATCTTGCAACAGGTGATCGAAAAAACACAAGGCCATGGCAGCACACCACACCCACCACACAATACAGCACTTTCCACATGAATATAATGAATTCGTGTGTAGACTAGCGGATTGATAACACTCCTAGGTCCTCGCTCCCTCCCCCCACCCCACCCCACCCACCCAAAAAAAAGTTAATTAATTAATTCAAATAAACAAATAAAATAAAGTTTACACAAATAGAGGCGTGCTCAAAGCGCTTCCAACAAATAATAATTATTTAATATAATAATTTATGTCCACTGAATTCAAGATTCAAGATTCAAGATTCAAGATAATTTATTGCCAAGTGAATAATACACAAGGAATGCATTCGGTAAAAGCTGCAGCACCACACAAAAGCATATATAAAACATAGAGAACATGTGAACAAGCTAACAGCAAATCACAATAAAAGGATAAGAAGATAAAGTCATGAAACGAATGAACTGTACAAAAGGGCAAATATATATTTGCTAGTCAACACACACACACACACACACACACACACACACGCGCGCGCGCGCGCGCGCACACACATACACACACCAACACAAGCGCACATTGCTGACTCCCAGCCATCCAGTTTTCACTCTCCATCCATTCGGTCTCGTGTTAATGTAACATTAGCGCGTCTATGTGCAGCAAGTAGGCCTACTTGTACGAAACGAGCGACAAAGTTACTAGGGATCTTTCGGAAGCGGGTGAAAGTGAAAGTGAATGTGAATCGGGACTACTTATTGTTGTGACGTCAGCAATGTATGTGTCGCTTTTACTTCCCGTGGTGAACGGTCACGAAGTCTGCCTACCACAACGAATAAAACTTCGTGGAAATCAGGTTTTCCACGAACTAATGTTCGTGAGTACATTTTGGTTATTAAATCGTTTGTAAAATGTCCAAAAATGATTTGAATTTGTATATGGTACATTACTCAACCATTTTAAAAGTAATATTGGGGATCTAAACTCGGTATCAGACTTAAAACGTATTTTCAAACGAGCTACTGAAAAGAGTGCCCAAACCCTCATGCCGTCATGGCTGTCTAGAATCTATCTATTCTGTATCACCAATCAGCAGTCCAAAAACTGTTTTATGTGACAAAAATGAAACTCGAAGCTAGAATGTAAAATATCTTCAACGTTAGAGCACTAATCCATCTTTAAAGTTCAACCTAATCGTTACATTCGTGTCAAATCATGATTTGTTAGAAGAAGCCTTACGTAGGCATAATAGTACTAGTGCTCTGCCTCTGGGCCTGCCCTGTGTGTGCTCAATAAGATGTAAACGTTAGACTATTTTTATCATCTTGTTGTACTAATTAGTGTAATAGTAATTTATTGAATCTAAAAGTAACATGGTTTGAAAAGATGGCACAACTGGAGCACCTTTTAAGTAGTTATGAAATTGCTTCATGGTATAATAATAGGCCTAATTACTAGGATTATTTTAACAGTACAACTGTACCTGGACACACATCTATATTCTCATTCTGTATGATTAATTTTTACAATTTTACTTTTTATTTTTCAGAAGTCACTCGCGCAAAATCACAACGAAACTAGGTGCTGGAATCGAAAGCGCACAGAAACACGTTCGTTTCGTTTCGTAACGCGGCGTAAGAATCAGCGGCGTGCCTCTCGTTGGACGAAACGAACACACAATCACTTTCACTTTCACCCGTTCCGAAAGACCCCTACTGTCTCTCGCCAACACGTTATGGCGACGACATGTGGTTAGGCAATGGGCAGAGAACAGGGGCCCGTTGTCTAAGGCGGGCGCACGCCAACGCTCGCTGGCTTTCGGCTTGGAAACGGTACGCACGCCGCCGGCGTGCGCGTGCGTTGGCGAGCGGTGGCTGAAGGTAGTATGCCGCGTGCTTCATGATCTCGGAGCACAGCACTGCAGCAATCGTCTTCACACGGTTTCTGTTTACAATCTTTCCTTCTTCTGCCGCCATTTTGAAAACGCTCACCACGCGCAAACCGTTTCAAAGTGTGCAGTGCGCGCGCTCACGGCAGGCGTTTTGTTCTAGGCAACAGGCCCCTGGATATATACAATAAATTTGATAAACTGTGTTTATGAAGGAGAAGGACTACACTGTTGAATGCACTGACATTGGATACACTGACATTGGATACAGGGAAGAAAGAAGAGACGGCTTAGCATAGGAGGTAAGAGAATAGTATGTTCTGCATGTGGAAATCCATGTTTAGCCTAGAGCAGAAGGGGGAGCTTTTCTGCAGAAAACACGAGTCCCGTTTGACACAAGCCGCAGCATCCGTGACCCGCAACGACAACACCGCAGAGCATGCACACCAAACAAAAAATAATATAATATGTCATAATCACAGCTTTAAAAACTACAGAGTCACAGTAGCAGATATTGCCAAAAACCACTGTACACAAATATCACAAATACAAACACATCAGTTATATCACAAACACTGCACCATCCGCATAAAAGGAGTAACAAAGTGTTCTTTATAAGATATGCATAATAGAGACCACCGATAAAACAACAGGAGACACCAATAAAACCTAATTCAACAGACACAACTAGGAAAAAAAAAAAGTCTAACAACCCATTAAATGAAGTTCCACATTGGTGATGGCTCTAATATTAGCTGCCTAATCACCATTGTACACAGGGGAGGGTATTGCACAAAGAGTTTCCAAGGGTGACACTAGTATACAAGTCTTGTATTCATGCTTAGATGCAGATTACCCAACAGTGGACAGTGTATGGGGGACACACACTCATCCGTATTGTCTACGTTGTGGGGTGTTTAAGTATTAATGTATGTGCATACACACACACTCGCCCACATGCCCCCCACCAACACACTGGGGCGATCAGCCCATCTCAAGATTAAGCAGTTTAACTGCTTGTGGGAAAAAACTATTGAGGGATCTTGATGTGGTGCATCGAGGCATTCTTAATCTACACCCAGAGGGAAGCAGCTGGAAGAGCTGGCTGGCTGGGTGGAGTTTGTCTTTATATATATTCTGAGCTCTGCGGTTGGCTCGGAGCAGATACATTGATTCAATTGATGGGAGAACGCTCCCAACGACTTTTGATGCCTGTCGTACAACACGGTCAAGTCTGTCCCTGTCCTGACTGCTCGCACTAGAGTGCCATACCATGACCGAGAAAGTGAGAACGCTCTCTACTATGGACCGGTAGAACAGTGACAGAATATTCTGACTGACTCTGAACTTTTTGAGCTGACGGAGGAAATACAACCTTTGGTGGGCTTTCTTAATGGCACCAGAAATGTGTGCCTCCCACCGGAGGTCAGCTGAAATTGTAGTACCTAAAAACCTGAAACTTTCAACTTGTTCGACCGCTTCTCCATTAATGAGGAGATGATGGATAGGAGTTTTCTTCTTCCGAAAGTCAACGATAATTTCTTTTGTTTTTGAGACATTCAGCTCCGAATTATTATTGCTACACCAGCCAACAAGATCATCCACTGCATCACGATATGCTGTTTCGTCGGCATCCGAGATCAAACCCTCAACAGTGGTGTCATCTGAGAATTTCAGGATGTGTACTGACGTATGCTTTGACACACAGTCATTTGTGAACAGGGTGAATAGCAGCGGGGACAGCACGCAACCTTGAGGCGCACCAGTATTGAGGATGATCTGACTGGAAAGTATGTCACCTACTCTGACTGACTGCGGACGCTCCAGCAGAAAGTCGAGGACCCAACGACAAACCGGCAACCCCAAACCCATGTCAACTAGCTTACTGTATAGCTTATGGGGAATAATAGTATTGAAGGCGGATGAATAGTCTACAAACAGAATCCTAGCGTAAGTCTTGGGATGGTCAAGATGCTGAAGGATGTAGTGCAGTGCCAGTGCAACTGCATCGTCAACAGACCTATTTCTGTAAATACTATAATATGTAAATATGTTCAAAGAACTCACACTATATTGTTGTTGTCTTAATATGTTTGAGAAAGACGAAGAGGAGGAGGAGGAGAACAAGGAGGGAAAATATCAGAAAGATGCCGCTGTTGTAGTCAAATTATTTATAGCTATGACGACGATGACTACGACGACAACAATGATGATGATGATGATGATGATGATGATGATGATGATGATGATGATGATGATCATGATGATGATGATCATGATGATGATCTATAATACCCATTGACTTTCAACAAGGAGTAGGACAGTGTGATGAGAATTCCAACTGTAAGCATTGTCAATAGGAGGTAAATTCGGCTCATAGCGCGAGGACCTGTCACAGCGCACCGGTACGTCATCTTGTTCATTGATGACGTCGAATCGCTTCTTGTTGACGTTATCTTGATACAATGCGGCTGGGTCTGGTCTTAATAATACGCTGACTTTTTCCTGCACAACAAAAATAAAAGTTTGTATTGCAGAATCATAAATTATATAACTGTTTTCTGGAACGAACAGTAAATTATTGTCAGTCGGCATAACAGCGTATTAACCATCTCGCAGTCTCCGCTCAGCTTCCAAGTTTCTCAACGTGTCCCTGAGCCCGAGCAGTTTAATTCTCAGAGCTATGGCCAGAAATCTTTGAGATACACTGTACCGGTCTGGTGACATACTTTTCCAGAGGGCATAAAGAGGACAGATTCTGTCGACGCATTGTGCAGAAATCTGAAAACACGTCTGTTTTCTTCTTGCTAAGCTGTCTTCATTGGACAACACGATGACGTGCTCACAGTTGTGAAGAAACGGAAACTCCGATGGTAGGGCCACTTCACCAGAGCATCAGGCCCTGCAAAGACCATCCTGCAAGGCACGGTGCAAAGAGGCAGAAGAAGAGGGAGACAGAAAAAAGGTGGGAGGACAACATTCGAGAATGGACTGGCTTGATACTGAGCGAAGCCATGAGGGTTGCTGAGAGCAGAGAAACATGGCGTACGCAGGTTAAACGATCATCTGTGGTGCCCCAACGACCTTCGAGTTACGGGATAGAATAGGATAGGAAGCTGTCTTCAGATACACTTCATCTGTCTGATGTAATACTCTTCCAGAGGGCATAAATAGGACAGATTCTGTGAACGAAATTCTCAGAAATCTGAAATCAAAACACGTCTGTTTTATTATTGCTAAGTTGTGTGTTTAACTATTCTTGCTAAGTTGTGTGTTTAACTATCTGATCTGTGAACTCTCTCTCTCTCTCTCTCTCTCTCTCTCTCTCTCTCTCTCTCTCTCTCTCTCTCTCTCTCTCTCTCTCTCTCTCTGTCTATGAATAAATAATAAACACTATGGTTCATTTCAATGAGGGTGTTTGGAAAAAAGGTTAACATGCGTTTACAATAGCATCGAATAGAAGCAAATATCGCGCTGTGCAATGCACACGCGGTTGTCGACATGAAATGGAGACCAAGCCACTAGCACGAAAAGTTACAGTCCTGTAATCAAATCATAGGCGACCGACAATTGTCACTTTTTCAAACAGTGAATGAAACGCAAAATGTCAATTTGTCAAGCGAGAAGTTGTCGAATGGCAAAAAATGCAGTTGGTGGTGACCTCTCTGACGTCATCATCATGGAGTTGTTTGTCTGGTAGTTTCCTAGTTTTCAGATGGTCTAGACAGGAGCGTTCCACTGCGATCAGTTTGGCGTTCTGTTGCTTTACAAACAATTGATGAACCTGGCGGCTGCTGCAGTTGTACATCACCATGATGTCGTCAGATTCACAGAGAAGAAGTTCATAGCATGTGTGGAATCAATGACAGTCTTTCTGAATAGGCTTACATTATTACGACGTTTGTTTTTCAGTCGTCCTAGCAATGGCTTGTTGTTGATGGTGCTGAGATATTGCTTAATGCCGGAAGGAGCTTCTATACCGCTGTCAAGTCAAGTCAGGTCACGGCGCTTTATTCCATAAAACCCCTTAGGGCACGTGGATATAATAAAAATAAACCAGAATGATAATGGAACGCATAAAATACAACACAAAACACGCATTTACAAATATTACAAATTTGAAGTTAATCAATCACACTCGCACATGATACACATTCGCAATATACACAATAATTCATTATTATCATGCAACACAATCATACTACATAAATATTATGTCCACAAAACCTTATCACAAATGGCACGCACCCTGTCGTAAGATTGGTGCCGGTCAGAAGGAAGTGGAAGGAGTGGGGTGAAGGGTACAAATTGGTTTTGATTGGGGGAGGAGGCTACTTTACATATTTATAAATTGTCATTATTGGTCAAATTAATTAGTAGTATTACTGTCATTATCATTAACAGCTCATATCACTTTCGATTCTATTACATTCTGAAGCAATCCATTATTATTTTTATGAACTTAGTTTCAACAGGGTAGTCTTATTCTTTGTTGAAAATAAAGCACACAAATTTAATAGCATTGGGTCGCTGTAAAGTGGGGTTTAGTTGTTGCTGGGCTCTGCACAATGGAATGCTGTAACCCTCACGCTTTATTCTATGGGGGCCGCTAGTGAGTCACCCTGTGAATTACTTTAATACATTTATTTATTTAGCTCGGTCTATGTTAAGGTTGGGGTACAGAGATAGATAGAAAAATGGTAAAAAATCACTGTCACACTAGCTTTCACACGGCTATGAATCATATGTAGTCCAGCCACTTGATAACAGTTAAAATCACACATTTATTTCTTCTACTCTATACAAGATCTTCGATGTACTAATCTACCTTAAAAAAGTCATAAGTCAATACAAATGATTCGATCGCTGATAGTCTAGGCAGCTATTGTCTCATCCTAGGGCACTGGCTACTAACGTTCTTGAAGATTGGACTACTGTGGTACTCTTTACTATAGTTTCGGAAGAGTGGACTACTGTGGTCCTTTTGCTATCAGTTTTAGTGCACAGTTTCCTCTGCATTTAACTTGTGTGTAGCGGGTTTGAAGCCCTTCGTTGAGGTAGCTTCTGGTACACGCTGGGTCGTCGTGTAGTTTGGTTCCTTGACACGCTGTGTTGTCTTGGAGAGTGTTTTCCAGGGTTGCTCTCTCAGTCCTGTCCTGTAGAGGCTAAACAGCCAACTCGTTTGTTTTGTTGAGTTGGGCGCACGGTATATCTCGCCTGCTCGTCTGTAACATAAGAGACAAAATTCTGCACAACCCTGAGTAATAGGTCTGTGCAGAGCGTCTCACTGAAAGCCAAAGTAACCCTCAGTGATAGCTCCACATCTCTATACATAAGCGACGAACATTCTGCTACGTCCGTGGTCCACTGGAATCTCAACTCTAATTTCCTATACATACATAAATATAAATCGTGGCTAACTATACACATAAAGAATTAATATTATAAACATTCACTGGTACAGCCACTGGTCTGCAAACATACATATAGGTTCAACAACAGTGGTTCCGTCAGGTATGCAACATGGCGTCCAAACCGGTCGTGCTTAACACGTGTTCGGCTTCTCCACGTGGTAAGGCAAATTCGGATTAACAATTCAAATTTATGCATAGCAAAATTCCACAAACATAATTTCAACAATAATATAAATATATCACGATGAAACAGAAGTATGTTCATTTACCTGTTTGACAAAGTCAGGCCCGTGGCTACTTGATTGAGTTCTAAGATTCACCAGTCCTGCTTCCTGGTCTATGAGTGGAGAGATAGTGCTGCTAACTGTGTAGCTGGTTACTGCTCCTCGGTTCAAACTAGACTCCCGTTCTATCTCTCTATTTGAATCAGCCAGACCTGGTTGAATCCATTCTAAACTGTGTTCCCATTGGCTGGTAATCGACTCGCCTAACGTAGCTACGATGATGTCATTGCCTGGCTCTTACCGTCAGCTACCACTGTGTGTAAACGGCAGTATATCATTGCTACGCTTGATTACCTCCATCGTCTGCTGCAGCCTAACATTAACATTCTAAGATTTCCTGTCTATACAAACAAAAACGTAAATAAGGCAGGGTAAAACTAGTCATCTTGCGACAGTCGCACATAAAAATACCTTTTAAGCAACTCGTTTCGATCATCATCAAATTGTGGACATATAAAAATAAAATAAAAATCATCTCCTAGCTCATAGAGAGTACATTTATTACAGATTCTGTCACCTCTCTGGATTCCAAAAAACCGCCCCTTTTGTACTGGAAGCTTTTGATTTAAGGTTCTACATTTTATGACGACAGCAGATAGATTGGCGGGCAAAACTGTCAAGTATTCTTCAAATTCAAAATTTTCTTTATACATTCTATAATTATAATATAAATCGTTTGTATACATTTCTGAGTGCCAGTTTTGTACATGGTAATCCTGCAGCATTTTCTTTATCTCTTCTTTAAACCCTTCAGCAGACAGATTCCATCCTCAATAATAATAATAATTAACATTTATATAGCGCCCTTTCTAATGAAAGCTCAGAGCGCTTTACATTCACATAAGACACTTCTTCTAAGAACTAAAATGACTAAACAATAACAATATAAAAACATGGTAAACAAAACATACAGAATGTAATTACATAATATAAACACGCACGCACACACACACGCACCCCTCCCCCCCCACACACACACGCCAAGTTCAACACGAATTTAAATTGTGATGTCAGCAAAGGAACGTTTGAACAGATGGGTCTTGAGGCCAGAACGAAAGGCAGCAGATGTTTGGGAAGAATGGAGAGACATGGGAAGGGAGTTCCAGACGGTGGGAGCAGAAAATGAAAATGAGCGTTTGCCAAAGGACTTGTTCACTCGAGGAATGGAGAGATTTTGGGCAGAAGAAGATCGAAGGGTTCTAGAGGGTATGTAGGGGTTAACCATGGTTTTGAGATAAGAAGGGCCGGATGAAGAGAGAGCATTGAAGCAGAGGCAAGCAATTTTGTACTCAATTCTTTGTTCAATGGGAAGCCAGTGTAGGGATTTAAGATGAGGAGTTATATGGGCAGATTTTGGAATGCGAAGAATGAGACGGGCGGCATTATTTTGAATCTTTTGAAGTCCTTGCAATAGATAGTCCGGGCAACCACAAAAGAGAGAGTTACAATAGTCAAGCCGTGAGAGAATGAAAGCTGAGACAAGAGTTTGAGTGGCTTTGGCAGACAGAAAGTGACGGATGCTGTTGATTCGACGGAGTTCAAAATTTAGGTTTCGGATTAGAGTTTGAATGTGAGCTTGCATAGTCAGGTGAGAGTCCAAAATCACGCCCAAGTTTTTGACAGAATCAGAAAACTGGACAACAGTTACCAACAACAAAGGAAGATGGAAGCTGAGATGTTATGCGAGGAGATAAAATAATTATGGCTTCTGTCTTTTCGTCATTAAGTTTCAATTTGTTGAACGTCATCCAAGGCTTGACATCACAGATGCACTCTTGCATCGAATTTATTGTAATGCCTAGATCCTGTGGGTCACAAGGTTTATGAAGTTGTGTATCGTCCGCAAAGGAATGATGACTGACAGAGTGAGAATCGATGATGTAAGAAAGAGGGAAATGTGTACAGAACAAAGAGGACAGGACCCAAAACCGATCCTTGCGGCACGCCACAGAGGATCGGAGCAGGATCAGAGCGGTCATTGTCAACTTTTAATCCTTGAGACTGATCATACCAAACATTTCCCAACCCTTGTTTTTCCAGATAATTACTGACACAGTCTAAATAATCAGATTTGTACAAGTTCAGTTCGTACATCTTCAGCAAAAAGGTATAAACCACACACGATAATTTAGTACTACAGTAAAACCTCCGTTTTACGACCTTTAAATTGCCATTAAAACGAGGTCTTAAATTGGAGGGGTCTTAAAAAGGAGGTAGGACATTTTCGAAAAAGACATTTAGAAAATTAAGTAAAATAAATACATGTACAAAATGTACACATACCATTAAGTATAGGGAACATCTACCATCTTTCAGAAATATAGATTAAACTGTCTCACAACCAATACAGTCAATATCTTCCTGTTCCTCATTATTTACAAAATAAAAAATCAATGTTGGTATGATAGTTGTTTAAAAGTCTATGTAAGTGCTGAGTGCATGTTTGGAGTTATAACTATTTATAAGATAACCCCATTAACATTGTTGTAATTATTTTTATTTAATCATTGAATAGTTTCTTTCTTTTTTTCTTTTCTTTTTTTTAAAGAAAGCGATTTCTTTTTGTTTGCATGATCCTCCCACCCGTGCATGTTCTCTTAGTATGTCACTTTGAACACCAGACATGGTGTCGGCAAGATCTGAAAGGCCTCTGCTCAGGGCAAATCTGGTGTATTTCAAGCTGCTTTAATGCATCGTCTGCTGTTAAAGTTGTAAACAAAACTTTTTTTTAAAGCGCACAAATAATTATAGTACTGCTTTGGAATCTGAATTTTTTAGATGCTAGGTCGTAAAATTTAATTATTTGAAGGCCGCAAGTCGCGTTTTAGAGGTAGTCGTTTAAGAGAGGTCGTTTATATAGTACAAACCATCGGTGAATTTGTTTCCGGTCGTATGTTGGAGGATGTCGTTTAAGAAAGGGTCTCAAAACGGAGGTTTTACTGTATTTCTTTCAAAAGCAAGCTCAGTAGACTCATTACCAACCGTCTAGTCTGAGAGCAGCCCCTTTCAACAACACCATCATCAAGGCATATGCCCCAACATCAGACTATGACGACAGCGAAGTCGAAAATTGCTATGGAGATCTACGGGCTGTCCATCGCCGCGCTTTGAGTTCGAAATCATTCGAAGTAAAGCGCGTATTAGCATCCGGTATTATTATTATTAAGTGCCGGAGAAGGACATAGTCATAGTGCAAGACGACTGGAATGCAAAGGTTGGCCAAGATGCGCACCGCAATTGGGGAGACACATGTGAACCCCAACGAGACAAATGACAGAAGTCTGAGAGTCTTGGAGTTTGCCAGATACAACAATCTGATACTGGCAAACAAGCTTGGCCTCAACAAAAGATCCAGACGATGGACATGGCACAGTCCCGGCGGGGGGGGGGGGGGGGAGCATCATAACCAGATCGACTACATCATGGTCAAGACACGCTTCAGGTCAAGTATCAACATTGGCAGGACACGCGCTTTTCCAGGAGCAGACATCGGAAGTGTCCACGATCTCGTGATGATGTCCTTCCGACTCCACTTGAAGAGAGAAACACATCAAAGTGCATTAGACTGAAGTTCGACCTAGACAAATTGCAAGACCTGGAGGTGGCAGAAATATTTCAAGCCACAATTGGAGGGACATATGCACCACTGCTCATTTTGGGAGCTGATGTTAACACCATGACCACCGCCTTCAACTCAGCTGTGAAAGATGTCGCCACTGAGATCCTTGGCAAGCACCGCTCACCTGAACTTTTGGATCTGTATGATAAACGAAGAGAGATGAAAAAGAAAAAGAATACCTCAGAGGGAGCTGATGTAGAATCAACAATGACATCCGAAACGGTATGCGCACAGCAAAGGAGAACTTGGTAGAAGATCAATGCTAGGAAAAAGAGAATATTGTAGAGAACGCGAATTTTCCATTTTTCAATAATATTATATTTTTAGAATGTGAGTAATTTTTTCCAAAATAAATATATCTCATGTTATTACTTTCATTGGCTGAAAATGTTGAGCCAATAGAATAATGAATTGATGGAAGTAAGGGGAAGTGGTGCTGAGTTGGTTATTGTGTCCCAAGGTTTGAGGTTGTGTCAAGTCATTGTGTCAGGATAGGAAAAAAAAGATAGGAAAAAAAGATAAAGAAAGGAAAAAAAGATTGTTGTAAATATTGAAGAGGTAGAAAGCATCGAGGACTTAGTATAGGTTCAGTGGACTTTCTCTCTGAACGTGGATCGTATATTGTGCTGTAAAGATTGCAGGTATTTATAATGTTGTTCATGATTGTGAAATGTTGGAGAAGTATATTTTTGCATTGGATGTATTGTGTTCAGAAGTGGTGAGCTGTTGTCCACTAAGATGAAATATAATTTTTATTGATGTAATAATATTATTAATTACATGGGGCTATAATTATAGAGTGGTAGATAATGTAATATGAATGTGAGTGTGAGTGTGAGTGTGAGCATGTTGATAGTAATTTTCATTCATGAAATAATTATACCTGGATATGGATAACATTGTGGGAGAAGGAAAGAAACGATCACATATGGAGCGGAATTGAAAGAGTGAAGAAACAAAGGGAGATGAGCAAGGATGAAACAAAGAAGAATAATATTATTATAAAAATCTGAGTATTGACGAGTGTATATATATATATATACATTGTTTTAGCTGCCTACGGGAGGCTGGTAGCTTCAAACACTTGGACACACGGCGTTGTCAGACAACGGATAAAAGGCGACTCGAAAAACATCGGCAGTCAGCCGTACTTCATATTCCTGACCAAGAAACGTTATCTACCTCAGACAGATAGGTCAGACATGCCTATCTGTCTGTCTACAACAGCAACTGTTCGTCTAGGCCTATGTTACACCAGGTAACGAGTTTTGTTTTGATTTGGCTCAGGACATGCGAATGCCGGCTGTTCGATTTGCAGACGCTTAACCTAAAACATAATGTGTGAAAGATTGGTGTAAAAAAGGGTGTAAAATATTGTTGTTTATTTATATAAAGTATTGAGAGCGTGGAACTTATATTTGTGTTGGTGTTTGCCTGTGTTAGTGAGAATCTGTGAATTTGTGGGTGTGATATTTAACAGAATCTTATATGCACACTTTGTTTTGAATTAGGTGTCAGATATATTTTGCATTCACTTAGCTATTATAAACACAGGGGCGGACGAGGGGGGGGGGGGTTTCCGGTGTTTCCGGAACCCCCCCCCCCCCCCCCCAGTCCAAAAAAAAAAAAAAAGGAGAAAAAGAAGAAGAGAGAGAAAGAGAGAAAAAAAATCACTTTAATATATATATATATATATATATATATATATATATATATATATATATAAGTATTAAGGGTACATTATGTGGGCATTACGTCCCTCTAAAGGCCATTTTTACAAGACTTGTGCATTACCGGGTCATATAGCGCGTCCCCTTAATGAAATCAGCTGTGGAGGGTTAAATAATAAGAATTGAACAGTACCACTGCGCTACCAAGAACTCCTCAGTCCTTGGCTTAATCTCACAAATTTTCCGTTTGCAAATGTAAACCGTTTGAAAGTTATGCTGTTTGAAGTAAATAGTTCATTATGAGGACTGTTGTATTTTTGGCCTTTATGATGCCATACTTGTCTTCGACATATCTAATATATGTAAAGCTATATTTTTAAAAAAAATTGACCTGAACCTTCTGACCTATTACTCTTTAAAACCAAATTAAAAAATTATCACATAATCCACTTTTTATCGGTAATCTGCACATCGTACAACATATAGAAAAGTTGGCTATTTTAAGAACGGAGAGAGAGGGAGAGATCACGAAGACCGGATGTGGTTCCAAGTTCTTTTTCGCACTGTGTTCGTAGGACTGGTGGCCATGTTTGGATAAAAAGGTGAGTTTTTATTTTATAACTTGTTATTATTATTTTTGTCTTCCCTAAGATTTTGAGGGTTTTGTATAAATACTTAGCTTTGATACAAAGAATGAAAGATTATACCACAGTAAATTCATCTCAATCGCGTCAATGTTTCACCATTGCCGATTCAGGGATATCAATTAATGAATTATTAATATTATGGCGGTCAGTTTGCAAATCCTATTCATCCTATCCTATCCTGTCCCGTAACCCGGAGGTCGTAGGGGCACCACAGATGATCGTTTAACCAGCAAACTCCATTTTTCTCTGTCCTCAGCAGCCCTGATTGTTTCGTTCAGTGTCAAACCAGTCCATTCTCGAATGTTGTCCTCCCACCTCTTTTTCGGTCTCCCTCTTCTTCTACCTCCTTGCACTCACTGTGCCTTGCAGAATAGTCTTTGCAAGGCCTGATGATCTGGTAATGTGGCCATACCATCGGAGTTTTCGTTTCTTCACCACTGTGAGCAGGTCATCGTGTTGTCCAATGGCTTGTGTGATGGTCTGTCGGACTTCGTCGTTGGTGATGTGTTGGGTATAGGAAATGCACAGAAGTCTTCTGTAGCACCTCATCTCCATGCTTTGTATTCTTCGTTGTAGATCTGCTGTGAGGGTCCATGCTTCGCAAGCATATATGAAGATGGAGATGACAAGGGAGCGCAGCAGTCTTGCTTTGGAATGTAGACTGAAGGTCCTGTCTTTCCAAATGGGCTTGAACCTTGTCAGGGCAGCAGTTGTTTGTGCGATCCTGGAGAGGACTTACTGTCGGCACTCATTGTCAGATACAATACTCCTAAATATTTGAAGCTATGCACTGTGTTGAGGGATTGGCCTTGGACTTTGATGTCCGTGTTGATGCCATTGGTGTTGTTGGTCATCATTTTGGTCTTCTCTAATAGGCCTAAGTGCAGAGAAGACCAAAATGATGATTGATTGATTGTTTGATTGGACTTAAAGCAAAAATCAATCAATCAATAAATCAATCAATCATCATTTTGGTCTTCTCTGCACTTATTTCCATTTCCTAAGCTCTGGAGGTGGTGTCAAGCCTCTATACCAGCTGTTCAAGTTCTTGTTCCTCTCCAGCCAATCCATCAATGTCATCCTCAAAACGAAGATTGGAGATTGCTCTACCCCCTATGCTGACTGTGCCTTCATGATCTGCAAGAACATCTGACTTGATGCGCTCTAGGAAGATGTTGAAGAGTTTTGGAGAGAGTAGGCATCCTTGACGCACACCGATTGTTGTTCTGAACCAGTTCCCGATGGCGCTGTTGTGGAGGACTGCACTGGTAGCCTTGTCATACAGGCTTTTGATGACTTCAATAATTTTAGGACTGATGTTGTACACTTTCATTGTTGCCCATTGAGCTGCATGCCAGACTCGGTCAAACGCCTTCTTGAAGTCTATGAACACATGATATAGATGTTGTTGGTGCTGTAGGTATTTCTCACAGATTATTCTGAGATTGAAAATCTGTTCAGTGGTACTTTGCCCTGCCCTGAATCCTGCTTGTTCTTCAGCTGTGATTTGTTTAGCTTGGGGTTTCAACCTGTTGAGTATTATTTTTAGGAGTTTGCAAAACTAAATGAAATTTGGACTTTGGCCTATCAATTTTAAATTACTTTTAGATGGCAATCTTTAAGAACATAAAACTAATAAGTAATATTGTATTTTTAACACTTCCTAGAATAAAGCCCACTGTACTGGGATTTAACCTAAAATATTATATATTATATATGTGTTGACCGGTCTAGTTTGAAATCTACCAACAACATGGCGTAAGCCTAAGTAGTACTTCGAAATCATGTTTAGTAGCCGCCCAAAGCGTCATTTTAACAAGTTAACATTTCTTTAGAATTTAGCAGAATCAACCCTTTTTGAGCTTATAGATAAATAATTTCTGCGTTTGCTCAGGAATATGATAATTACATTATACTCTTTTCACACTTCCCACAGTTTATACTTTCCCTAGTTAGAGTGATAGTCACTTATCAGCATAGACAATTCTTTAAACACATAAACAGTATTCAGTATTGTAAGTTTTCTCCACATTAACTTTTACAGCACGCAGAGATGAAGACATAACCATGCTGGTGCCTGCAAACCTACCTGGAAGGTCGGGCCTTCCTGAGAGGCAGGCAGGCCCTAGTCATGATGAAAGTAAGTTGCAAGTTATAACATGTACTAAGGTTTTTTGTGTGTTTTATGGGCTACATTTTATTTTTTGTTGTTATTATTTTTGTTTTGTTCTAACTTTGCCTGCATTTGTTAATTTTGGACTTTTTGTTTGTAAGATTTCGTTACGTAAGTTTGTGTGTGTGTAACACATTCACCATTTTAAGAACTTTGCTTGTCTGTGCATATATATAAACATTATTTTTCTTTTTATAATCCACATTTTATTATCATTACATTATAGCTTGTTCACATCTCCCACTGCTTAAGTTTCTTTAGTTATTGTGATTGTCACTTTAGGCATAAAAAATATGTTAAATACATAATCATTATTCAGTTTTGTAGGCTGTCACCACAGTTTAACTTTTGCAGCAGGCACTGATGAAGACCTAACCCTGCCGGTTCCTGCTAACCTACCTGGAAGGTCGGGCATACCTGAGAGGCAGGCACGCCCTAGTCATGATGAAAGTGAGTTGCAAGTGATAAATATTTCTAAAGTTATGGGCCAGAAGTTTGTTTGTTTATTTATTTTGCTGAATGTCGACAGAGACCATCAGCCTTTTAGAGATGAAGACAGTGATAACCATCCTAGGAATTAGAGGACTGGGAACCTAATTAATAAATCATCGAACCATCCCAACAATGGAATATTAAAATAGATGATGAAATAAGGCTACTTTTTTTCTGCCCGCTGCATTTGAACTCTGATTGCTAGTCCGACGCGCAAACCAACTGCGCTAGCCCGGTGAAACGGCCAGGAGTGTTATATTATATTGGAGATTAGTATATTATTACTTTATTTTTTGTTGTTATTGTTATTTTTTTTCCTTAGGTTTGTGTTTGTGTAAAGTATGCATCGTCTTAAAACATAACTTGTCTGTGCATATATAAACACAAATTCTGTTTTTTATAATCCACATTTTTTTATAATTACATTGTACCCTGTTCACATTTTCCAGAGTTTAAGCTTACCCTAGTTATTGAGATTGTCACTTTAGGCATAAAAAGTCTGTTAAATACATAATCATTATTCAGTGTAAATACGTAATCATTATTCAGTGTTGTAGGTTGTCACTACAGTTTAACTTTTCCAGCAGGCAGTGATGAAGACGTGAACCTGTCGGTCCCTGCAAACCTGCGTAGAAGGTCTGGCATACCTGAGAGGCAGGCAGGCCCTCGTCATGATGAAAGTGAGTTGCAAGTGATACTAAGGCTTTTGTTTTTTGTAAGCTTATGGGCCACAAGTGTTATATATTAAAAGATAACTATTATTATTTTATTTTTTTATTTTTTTTCAAACTTTGCCTGCATTTTTTTATTTTAGTTTGTATATAAGATTTTGTTGATACTTTGGTTTGTGTGTGTGTGTAATGCATGCGCCATATTAAGAACATGACTTGTCTGTGCATATATAAACAAACTTTTTTTTTGTAATCCACATTTTATTCAATCTTTTTTAAAATTCTTTTTCTAAAATTATGTCACAGAGAACAAATGATAAAGAACCTAAGCAGTCTACACAAATGATGAGTCTTCAAACTTTAAAATTTGATTATCTTCTATTTCTCTGTTTGCAAATTAGCTCCTTTTTCCCTCGGACTCCTCAAATATTATACCTTGTTCACATTTCCTGCAGTTTAAGCTTTCTCTGGTTATTTTGATTGTCACTTTAGGCATAAAAAATTGTCACTTTAGGCATAAAAAAATCTGTTAAATACATAATCATTAGTCAATGTAGTAGGTTGTCACCACAGTTTAACTTTTTCAGCAGGCAGCGATGAAGACCAGACCTTGCCGGTGCCAGCAAACCTACCTAGAAGGTCGGGCATGCCTGAATTGATTGATTGATTGATTTATTGTTGCTTTAGGTCCAGCGGACTCCTCCGAGCCAAATCAGGACCGGACAACCCCCGATCCGCATAAAAGATTTGCTGAAACAACCCTAGTGGGAAAATTGAACGCCCTCCACCGCCAGTCACTTTACAATAAAGACATCCCACGCGGGGGACGGCTGAGGGTTTACCTCAACTACGCGAACCCCCGGTTACAAAAACAAAATAGAATACAACCATTATTACAAATCATCAACGAAACATATACATATAAAATGCCTATATTGCTAAATACTAACATCATAGGAAGCCCTAGTGACCACCCAGCAGAAAGCGTCCAACACTCCCAAACTGATCCAACAGACCTCATACACAAACAAGGAGTCTTGTCCAGGAAGAGTTTTCAAGAAAAAAGGTAGGTCATTGATCTAGCGAAGAAGAAGATAGAATAGCAGAGTGATAGGACAGAGCAGGAATGGGAAAGAGTATATGAGGAAGATAGCAACAGTGGGAATTTAAAGCATGGGCATGCCTGAAAGGTAGGCAAGACCTAGTCATGATGAAAGTAAGTTGCACATGATAAGTAGTTCTATAAGTAGTTCTAAGGTTATGAGACAGAAGTGTTATAATAATAATAATAATAATAATAATAATAATAATAATAATAATAATAATAATAATAATAATAATAATAATAACAATAACAGAATTTGTAATGCGCTTATCTGAAAATAAATTAAATCTAAGGGCGCATTCGCGCACAAAAATCACACAAGACATTCACGTTCATACTAGCCTGACAAACATAAGTTATTGTGCAGATAATTAAAATTGTTGAAACAAAGGAGTTTTAAAAGCAGATGTGAATGAAGATTTTTAATGGTTTTTGTGTGTGTGTGTGTGTTTGTGAAGAAATATAATAATAATAATAATTATATTTTTATAATAATAATAAAATAATGATGATTTGCAAAACTCTTAACATTGACTGCCTGTTTTGCTCTTTTAAACCAATCTTTTGTTTATGGTATCTATTTTTAACTTTAAAACTGTTTCCATTAAAATACTAAGTGTACTAACTCTGTGAGAGTGTTTAATAAGTTCATACAGGTGCAACAATCTCCTTTCTGGATTTATTTACTGATACCACCCTTTTTCTATTCAGATGTCGCAAATTATGCATTTTTTTCTGACAAGAGCTAGTAACAAGTTTGTTTGTTATTAGTGAACAGTACAAAATGCGTTTCAAATTCCCTCTTTCCTTCCACGCTTTTATCTACCGGTAATTAAGGAATAAACAGATAAACTGAAGTAATGGTGAGCAAAACGAACCTGTTCAGACCTCCAACAATAAAGAATATCAAGGGGGAGTCACTGTTTTAGAAGTTTTCTTCAATCCATTGCTAAGGGCTGGAGTCATCTAAGAAATGGTTAGATATTTTTATTTTATATAGGGCTCTTTAACGCATCAAACAGAATATTCAAAATAGTGCATTTTACTGACACTTTACTAATAAAAACTAAATTTAGGACAAAAATTCCTTTTACTGTTGCAGCTGGAAAGGGAGACCGACCTGCAAGGCCGTGCCCCTTCTGTGGCGTTTTCCAAACCAAACTATCGCGGCACCTCAAAAGTAAGCATTCAAAAGAAGAAAAAGTAGTGGCTGCTCTGAGCAAAGGCAAGCCTTTGATGCCTTAAGAAAGCAAGGCATCTATCAGCAAAATATGTCATTATTAAAAAATGGAGAAGAGCTACTGAGAGAAAGACAGCAAGGGGAAAGTAAGATTGTGATGTGCAGTGGTTGCCAAGGCTTTTTTAGTGACCGGAGGATTAGAACACAATCATAAGAAGCAGCGTCCCAGCATCCGGGGTCGGTCAAGATGTGGACTAAGGAAAGTGTGGTTTTTGCACAGACTCTTTTCAACAAGGTTGTTCGTATCAACAAGTTTCCAGACTTAAATATAAAGCTTGGCATTGACTCTTTGACTCCGACTGGTCTTCCCAAACTACGCGAAAGACTTCAATTTCTAGCAAGAAAAAACGCCAAATGGAGAGATGTTTTCGGCACAATATCGCCTAAAGACATTGATAGGGACGTAACAAAAAGTAAAGAAATTGTTCAGCTTGCCATAAGAGACTTGTTAAGCAGCTGGAAAATAAATGTGTGAAATGTGTAAAAAATATGTGTCTGTTTTAGGCAATTGACCTACGTTATCCTATTTTTTCTAATTATGCATGGTTAGCACTAGTGTAGTTTGGAACATTATGACCAAAATAGTACGTTTTTTTTATTGTTTCATTTTTTTATATATTTTTTTAATAATTATTAATTTAATTATTAGTTTTATCATTATTATTATTATTATTATTATTATTATTATTATTATTATTATTATTATTATTATATTTTCATTTTTTGTTGCTTATTATTGCCATTATTACTATTGTTTAAGTGTTTGAATGTTCATTTATTTATCCTAATACGGCCTATCTGACTGGATTTTTCCTTTCCTCCTAAATAAATATCTGGATCTTTTCTCATCTCTGTCTCTCTCTCTGTCTCTCTCTCTGTCTCTCTCTCTGTCTGTCTGTCTGTCTCTCTCTCTCTCTCTCTCTCTCTCTCTCTCTCTCTCTCTCTCCCTCCCTCTTTCTACTTCTCTCTTTCCTTCTTTTTTTTTCATCATATGTCTGTACACATCAGTTTTTACTTTTCTTCTTAGTTATATGGTTATAGATCTGCAGATGTTTTAAACATTTGAATGTGTACAACTGTGTGTAATTATTGTAAGCATTGTGTAAACATGTGTGTCTATGTTTATTTTTTAATTTTTGTTGACATGATCTCCTCTTAGTCATTTAAATGATTAATATTTGGTTCTAGTATGGAACTATTTATTTGTTGACATTTGCTTATTATTGCGTTCTTATTATTGTGGTTTCAAGCTAATAAATGATCAGTTGAAAGCTATTTTTTGATCGGTCTGTGCCTATTGTCCAAATTACTTTTTTTCTTTATCATTATATTGTTTACAATTAAACTTTTTTCCCCACCCCTGCTATCTTCCCTTCTCTCTTACACCCTCTCTCTCCTTTTTGCTCACACTTTCTTTCTCACTATGGAAGTATGGTTTCAAGCTAATAAATGATCATCTGAAAGCACAACTTTTTAGATATCAGTTTGTGCCTATTATCCAAATTACTTAAGCAAAGTTGTCATTACATAGATTAAGATGGACACTACAATGGAGAACAAAACGCGGCAGAAAGATGATTTGTTAAAAAAAAAAAAGTGTTTTGATTTAATGTTATGCAGTTTTAATGATCCATTAAAATGTTTTAATTGATGCTTCCTGACTTTTACTTTACTCATAATAAATAATTATGGAGGGAAGAATGCATCAAGTGATTCAAAAAAATGCAAAGTGGTTTCACTGTTACAAAAATTTATTTAAGATGCTATTCTCTCTCTCTCTCTCTCTCTCTCTCTCTCTCCCTCCCCCTCTCTCTCCATCATCATCATCATCAGCATACTCAGCGATATCACAATTTACATTCATATCAGTGACTCCAACATTCAATTTTTTCCCTCCATTGACTAAGGACATATAATAAATGATAATGCTATAGTCAATGCTATTTGCATTAACAAAAAAATAAAAGGTGTCTTTATAAGAGCCCAATCAGATTCCTATCCTATCCTATCCTATCCTGTCCAGTAATCCTGAGGTCGTAGGGGCACCACAGAAGATCGTTTAACCAGCATACTCCATCTTTCTCTGTCTTCAGCAGTTCAGTGTCAAACCAGTCCATTCTCGAATGTGGTCCTCCCACCTCTTTTTCGGTCTCCCTCTTCTTCTACCTCCTTGCACTGTGCCTTGCAGAATAGTCTTTGCAAGGCCTGATGATCTGGTGACGTGGCCATACCATCGGAGTTTCCGTTTCTTCTCCACTGTGAGCAGGTCATCGTGTTGTCCAATGGCTTGTGTGATGGTCTGTCGGACTTCATTGTTGGTGATGTGTTGGGTATAGGAAATGCCCAGAAGTCTTCTGTAGCACCTCATCTCCATGCTTTTTATTCTTCGTTGGAGATCTGCTGTGAGGGTCCATGCTTCGCAAGCATATAGGAAGATGGAGATGACAAGGGAGCGCAGCAGTCTTACTTTGGAATGTAGACTGATGGTCCTGTCTTTCCAAAAATTAATGGGCTTCAACCTTGTCAGGGCAGCAGTTGTTTGTGCGATCCTGGAGAGGACTTCCTGTTGGGACCCATTGTCTGATACAATGGCTCCTAAATATTTGAAGCTATGCATTGTGTTGAGGGATTGGCCTTGGACTTTGATGTCCGTGTTGATGCCATTGGTTTTGTTGGTCATCATTTTGGTCTTCTCTGCACTTATTTCCAATCCATAAGTTGTGGAGGTGGTGTCAAGCCTCTGTACCAGCTGTTCAACAGCCAATAAGATTGTGGGATATAATTGTTCTCATAAGAGCCCAAAATAGCTGTCTTCATAAGAGTCCAATAAGATTGTAGATGTATCTGTCCTCGTAAGAGTCCAATATGATTGTGGGATATAGCTGTCCTCATAAGAGCCCAATAAGATTGTGAGATATACTTGTTCTCATAAGAGGCCAATATAGCTGTCTTCATAAGAGTCCAATAAGATTGTGGATAGAGCTGTCCTCGTAAGAGTCCAATATGATTGTGGGATATTGCTGTCTTCATAAGAGCCCAATATTATTGTGGGATATAGCTGTCCTCATAAGAGCCCAATATGATTGTGGGATATAGCTGTCCTCATAAGAGCGCAATATGATTGTGGGATATAGCTGTCCTCATAAGAGCCCAATATGATTGTGGGATATAGCTGTCCTCATAAGAGTCCAATAAGATTATGGGATATAGCTGTCCTCATAAGAGCCCAATATGATTGTGGGATATAGCTGTCCTCATAAGAGCCCAATATGATTGTGGGATATAGCTGTCCTCATAAGAGCCCAATATGATTGTGGGATATAGCTGTCCTCATAAGAGCCCAATATGATTGTGGGATATAGCTGTCCTCATAAGAGTCCAATAAGATTATGGGATATAGCTGTCCTCATAAGAGCCCAATAAGATTGTGGGATATAGCTGTCGTCCTAAGAGCCATAATATGCTAATGTCCCTCTAAATAACGGTCAAGATTTATTTTCATTAAAGGGACCGACCATTTTTTCTATATCTCAGAATAAATATTATAATGACACAATGATACATGTATTATAGATGGCTACTATAAACCTAACACATGATATAACATATCAGAAAAAATAAGTGCACATGACAGATATAGCTGTGGTCTACTTAAGAGCCATTTTTACAAGAGTCCCTCTAAAAGACGATTTATACTTATATATATATATATATATATATATATATATATATATATATATATATATATATATATATATATATATATATATATATATATAAAATTATAAAAAATAAAATTTAAAGAAAAATTAAAATAATTAAATAAAAAAATTATATATATATATATATTATTTTATTTTATTTTTTTGGGTACGAGTATTTGACTTTTCCCACAATATGCAAGCCCTCGCAATCTTCTCCCTAAAAAAACTTCAATCATTGCAATTATTCTAAACAATCTCCAGACAAACACCGTCTTTCGTGCTCCACAAAGAGCAAAGCTGATATTTCCCGTCTTCGTCGACATTCTATTTATTTATTTATTTATTTATTTATTTATTTATTTATTTTATTTATTTTTAGTTTTTGTTTATTTTTTAGGAGGAGGGGGCGGGGGGGGGGGGGCGCCACGAGCGGAAGAAATGAAAAGAAAGAAAACGATATTCCTAATGGATAATATAATGGATTACGACAGGAGTGCCCAATACGTCGATCGCGATCGATCGGTCCATCGTGAAGGCAGTGTGACTCAGATCGCTAGCATTAAAAAAAATTGACGTCAGCCTATTATATGACTATATATTAGTTTTGCATTTTGGTGGTAGGTAGATCATTTTGGCTTGGTCATTTTAAAAGTACCTCGCATGCTGAAAAAGTCATAGTGTGGGCAACCCAGCGCTTCAAATTGCCGCGAACGCCGTCGTTGAAGCCCTCCGATTCGAAAGGTGTGGCAAAGCTCAGTACATATTTTGGGAGCAAAGGAGGTAATTATTATTTTGAAAATTTAATCTTAAAAGTAAATAACATATCCTATCCTATCGTATCCTATCCCATAACTCGGAGGTCGAAGGGGCACCACAGATGATCGTTTAACCAACGCACTCGATCTTTCCCTGTCCTCAGCAACCCTGATTGTTTCGCTCAGTGTCAAACCAGTCTAGTCTCGAATGTTGTCATCCCACCTCTTTTTCGGTCTCCCTCTTCTTCTACCTCCTTGCACTGTGCCTTGCAGGATGGTCTTTGCAAGACCTGATGATCTGGTGACATGGCCATACCATCGGAGTTCCCGTTTTTTCACCATTGTGAGCACGTCATCGTGTTGTCCAATGGCTTGTGTGATGGTCTGTCGGACTTCGTCGTTGGTGATGTTCTGGGTATAGGAAATGCCCAGAAGTCTTCTGAAGCACCTCATCTCCATGCTTTGTATTCTTCGCTGGAGATCTGCTTTGAGGGTCCATGTTTCGCAAGCATTTAGGAAGATGGAGATGACAAGGGAGCGCAGCAGCCTTACCTTGGAATGTAGACTGATGGCCCTGTCTTTCCAAATTGTCTTCAACCTCGCCAGGGTAGCAGTTGTTCGTGCGATCCTGGAGAGGACTTCCTGTCGGGACCCATTGTCTGATACAATGGCTCCTAAATATTTGAAGCTATGCACTGTGTTGAGGGAATGGCTTTGGACTTTGATGTCCGTGTTGGTGCCATTGGTGTTGTTGGTCATCATTTTGGTCTTCTCTGCACTTATTTCCATTCCATAAGCTCTGGAAGTGGTGTCAAGCCTCTGTACCAGCTGTTCAAATTCTTGTTCTTCTCCAGCCAATCCATCAATGTCATCCGCAAAACGAAGGTTGGAGATTGCTCTTCCCCCTATGCTGACTGTGCCTTCGTGGTCTGCAAGGGCATCTCACATGATGCGCTCGAGGAAGATGTTGAAGAGTGTTGGAGAGAGTAGGCATCCCTGACGCACACCGATTGTTGTTCTGAACCAGTTTCCGATGGTGCTGTTGTGGAGGACTGCACTGGTAGCCTTGTCATACAGGCTTTTGATGACTTCAACAATTTTAGGGCTGATGTTGTGCACTCTCATGGTTGCCCACAGAGCTGCATGCCAGACTCGGTCAAACGCCTTTTTGATGTCTACGAACACATGATATAGATGTTGGTGCTGTAGGTATTTCTCGCAGATTATTCTGAGGTTGAAAATCTGTTCAGTGGTACTTCGCGCTGCCCTAAACCCTGTTTGCTCTTCGGCTATGATTTTTTCAGCTTGGGGTTTCAACCTGTTGAGTATTATATTTCAGGAGGACCTTGCTGGGATGGCTGATGAGGCTGATGGTGCGGTAATTTTCACATTCCTGAAGGTTACCTTTTTTGGAAAGAGTGATGACAAGTGATGTCCATGGTGAAGGCCACTCCCCACTCTGCCACATCTTGTTACACATAATGGTGAGTGCGTCGATCATCGCTTCTCCTCCTGCTTGAAGCAGTTCCGCGGGTATGTTGTCCACTCCCGCTGACTTCCTCTTCTTCAGCGATTGCACTGCTGCCTCAACTTCTTCTCGGAGAATTGGGAGGATTTCTTCTTCTTCTCTGTTCTCTGGACATGCTAGAACTGATGGGTCTCCGTTTGGTTTGTGGTTGTAAAGGTCAGAGCAGTACTCTGTCCATCTGTCCAAGACTTGTTGTTCTTCTGTAAGGCATAAGCCACTTGCTTTGGATCGTGGAGACCTTGGGCTGTTTAACACTTGTCAGCGGCTTCACAGCCTGGTAGGCCTTCTTGCTGTTGTTTTTGGTCAGACTGTTATCTATTTCCTGGCATTGAGCTTCTGTCCAGTTCTCCTTTGCTGTGCGCATGCCTTTTCGGATGTCATTGTTGATTTTTCGGTAGGCATCAGCTCCCTGTCAGGTGTTCCTTTTCTTTTTCATCTCTTCGTTTATCACACAGGTCCAAAAGTTCAGGTGTGATCCACAGCTTCTTCTTTGACCGGTGCTTTCCAAGGATTTCCGTGGAGGCATCTGTCACAGCTAAGTTGAAGGTGGTGGTCATGGTGTTAACATCTACTTCACCAGCTCTTAAAATGAGCAGTGGTGCAAATTTCCCTACAATTGTGGCCTAAAATATTTCTGTCACCTCCGGGTCTTGCAGTTTGTCCAGGTCGAACTTTAGTCTAGTGCACTTTGCTGTGTTTACTCTCTTCAAGTGAAGTCGGAAAGACATCACCACAAGATTGTGGTCACTTCCGATGTCTGCTCGAAAAGTGCGTGTCCTGCCAATGTTGATGCTTGATCTGAAGCGTTTCTTGACCATCATTAACATTTACCGAGTAAGTCCCTTTAGTAGAATTTTGGAAACCCCCCCCCCCCCCCAAAAAAAAAAAAAAACCTAACTGATCCGCCCCTGAAACAGGTACCCACCCAAAATATCCATACGTTACAAATAGTCTGAACAAGAACAACAGTGAGAAGGCCTACCAGACTGAAGCAGCTGACAAGTTTTAAACAGCCCAAGATCTCCACGATCCAAAGCAAGTCTGGCATATGCCTTACAGAAGAACAAGAAGTCTTGGATAGATGGACAGAGTACTACTCTGATCTTTACAACCACACACCAAATGGAGACGCATCAATTCTAGCATGTCCTTAGAACAGAGAAAAAGAAGAAATCCTCCCAATTCTCCGAGAAGAAGTTGAGGCAGCAGTGCAATCACTGAACAAAGGGACGTCAGCTGGAGTGGACAACATACCCGCGGAATTGTTTCAAGCAGGAGGAGAATCGGAATTGTTTCAAGCAGGAGGAGAATCGATAATTGACGCCCTCACCAAAAATTGTAACAAGATCTGACCTAAACTATGGACCCAGTCGTTTGTCATCATTCTTCCAAAAAAAGGTAACTTTCAGGAGAGTGAACTTTACCGTCACTCATTGTCACGCGCCGGCTACCATACATTTTTTTTAACTGTACATAAACCCGTGCTTTTCGTAAGTTAGTTGCTATTTCTTATTTAGCTGTCAATTCCGAGCAAGAGTGTACGCATAAATGATATAGAGAGAGGGAACCGGCTTAGACCTGGCCGACCGGTTGCTGAGCAGGTTCACTATTCTAGAAAGTTACAACGGGTATTATACTGCAGTGATAGAGGTCAGTCAGTCAGAAAGAGTCAGAGAGAACAGACTTCCGCACTGAGGGTAGGACTAGGCGTATATCTATGTGGTTGATATCCTTAGTAAGCAGTAGTGGAAACTCTATTGGATCCCCTGCAAAGCCATTTTCAGTAGCCCTGACTTGGATGCCCTGTGACCCGGAGGAGTGCGGCGGAGACTGAAGGACGCCTCAACTTGTGTTGTAATGTGTTGTGTTGTCTGCGTTGCCAGTTGAGGTTTCATCACCAGTGGAGGTAAATACTCATGCTTTTCTTTAGTGGCGTGCTGCATTCTCTGGTGTATGAGTGTGTAAATAGGTAAGCCTGTAGAATGTAATATTTTTCACCATTATGTTAGGTCATTGTTCTGGGGTAAAAACATTTATAGGGGGGATTTTATTCTGTTATTTTATGATGGATTTTTCTTCTTATTATTATTTATTTAATAGGGAATGAATTATTGAATTCAGTATAATCGTTTTATTTAATGAAGGGAGAGAATTATTCTGTACATATACCTTGCCTTCATTATTTTCGCAAGGGAGATAATCTGTCAGTATATTATCAGTATTTTTTAAAAGGAAATTTAATAAGTATTTTAGTAGAGGAATGACTGCATTTAAAATGAAATATAAATTGAATGGAAGTATTTTCATTGCTATATCATTAAAGGTTTGATTGTGGTTAGTATCTAAACAATTGTTGAATTTCATCTTTTATGTATTTTCATAAGGCATGATGTCAATAGTAAAGATTTGTGCTGGAGTATCTGAGTTGAAGGCAAAGGTAAACAATTTAGAGAGAGTATAGTCAAGATTGTGTACGCTGAAAGACATTTAATAATCATGAATCGGAACAAGTATGAACAATGAAACATAGACATTGATAAAGTTTTTGTGTTACGATTTTATTCATGATGACGTTTGTGCGCGGAAAACAGTGAAGACAACACGATGGTGACAGTTTTGGCAAATATAATCGTGTTGGCAAATGTTAGGATATCTGACTGTATTTTCAGTGCACTGATGCTGATGATGATGACGATTGTTTTGAACATCTGCCGAGACGATCTGAGCGGCTGAGGTTGAACTGATTCTGGTTCCGGTCCGACTTGGGTTGGACGCTGAGAGGTCTGGTCAGCTACGCAGGAGCCACCCAGCCGAGTTACCTTCCCCCTGTACTGAGGACCGTGTACGGTTCAGATGGGAACTGTGTGAGGGCCGCCTATGCGTTGCTGTGTCTTCAGGGGTGGTAATTCTGTATCGTCTACAGGAAGGTCGACGTCAAGGAGTGTTTCGTTCTGTTTTGAAAAAAGAAACCTGAAAAAAGAACTTAAACGACTTTGAGTAATAGGTTATGAGAGTATAACAAGAAAGGCCTTAATATGCGCATATTTTTCTAGAGTTTTTGAATAGAGCGAATTTAAAAACAAGTTTTCATAAATCAGTTTGTTTATTTTCATTTCACCATTGCATTTGTAAATATCATTTGTTTATTGTTAAATATGTTGTGTATGCTTGTGAGTATGAGTGAGGGAAGTGTGTGCTGTTAGAGGGACGGGTGGGTAGTTAGTACGTTTGGGGAATAAAAGAGTTGTTTCGTTAATTTACCACTGGTGTTTGTGTTCTTATTTAGTGTGTGGGTGGGATGTGCTCGGGTTGTAAGGACTAACAATGTTCGCGGGATTCTGACTTACGTCAGCGTCACGTGACACTCATCAGACAACCCAGCAAAGTCCTCCTGAAAATAATGCTGAACAGGTTGTTACACCAAGCTGAACAAATAATAGCTGAAGAACAAGCAGGATTCAGGGCAGGGCGAAGTACCACGAAACAGATTTTCAACCTCAGAATAATCTGTGTCACGTGGAGAGTTTTTGTGAATTGTGACTCACCTACGTCTCGTTCCAAGAACAAGTATAGATCAAAAGTAGTATTGAAAGATAAAGAAAACTCAAAACAACGAAGTAAAATTTCCCTTTTGTTATTATTTACACCACTAGACCTCGATCCACAAAATCTGCCGAAATGTTTTCAATTAATCTGTACAACAACTCCGAAATATTCTTAAAGTAACAGTCTGGTTTGGTACCCCCAAAATCCTTTAGGTTTCAATCAGATAAACAGCTTTTCATCATCTGGTGGGGAAGTCGGAACTACTGCTGGCTTCAGCAAAGTTGAGACCACTTAGCTGAGTCCCGCTGTGGAGTGGTCGCCCTTGCCGAGGATGTTACCAAAGAGCTTAGTGATAGAAAGAGGGGGAACTTGGTAATAATAATAATAATAATAATAATAATACCGGATGCTAATACGCGCTTTACTTCGAATGATTTCAAACTCAAAGCGCGGCGAGACGAAAGGTACCGCGAGACGAAAGGTACGAGTTATACTCCCTTGTCGACATGCTGAAAATGGCTCATGGCAGAAAGTTAAAAGGCGACCGAGTGAAACAGGGCGGTGACTTTTGCACAGCCATCAATTGCCATAATGCCAGATACAAGAAAAGTTGTGTTGGCAAGTCCTTTTTCAAATTTCCAAGAGACAAAGAAAGGTAAATTGCAATTGAAAAACATTTTTTTGTGTTTTTGTAGGCCTAAACTAAGACCGCTGCAGTGTTGTTAGTGTTAAAACAATCGGAGAGCGGATTAAATGATTCATGTTATACCTATGTGCTAAATCCAAAACAGTTTGCTTGCTGACAGTTTACGTTCAACAGGTCGCTCACTGTTTACGTTATTGCTAGGTTGTTTGACTATATTTGTGCTTATATTTTTTTTAAAGTAGATGTCAGATTGGCAGTTTGGCTTCGTCAAACTGCTTATGTTAACAAGTTAAATTAGACTAAGTCTGTTTTCTCCTCGTGATCAAATACTGTGCAAGATAACCCCTTACCTAGGCACAAAAATGGTTCTTGATCTGTTGTAATCCCTTTTCGTTTGAGGGTAAACGGGAAAAAAAAAAGTAATGTAGATAGTCCTTGTTCTGATCTGTGAATTTCTGCGCATTAGATCTATATTGCGTGGAAAATTGTAGTCTAGGTTCTGATTGTTCTGTCTAATTAATTATTTTCCATGAAGTGACTGATGTTCTTAAGCCAGTTGTCGCGGTGCGACGTGAAATAAATAAGAAGTAGGGCAGTGATTAAGATAAATACGTAGATGGACTCGGATTGGTAGATAATCCTAGTACAGTGTGTGTGTGTGTGTGTGTGTGGAGCGAGCGGTTCCGTAGCTGCCAAACCGACCAGAACCAGTTGGTGAGCTCTCAAAAGTTTGAAATGCGAAGTCGCAATGTGACAGGGGTAAGAACGAGGCAGAACAGAGGGAGAAAGCCTTGGAGAAGGTTGTTTCTAAGTGTAAAGCTGTATTCTCTGAAGGTGATAGAGGACGTAGGTAAACCAGAAAAGTGTTTAATACGTGACAGTAAGAAGGGACAGGAAGTGTGTTATAAAGTATAATAACTTGTAGTCCTTCTTTTGTCGGAAGTGGTAGTACCAGGGAAGCTTATTGCTGGGACCTGTCAACGAATAATTAGTTGTCAGTAAGATAAGCTGAGAATAGTGTTTGCCAGTGTCATTGACGCCAGTTAGGTGTGAGTTTATGCGACGGCATAATATGCAGTGACAGCTGGACTCATTATTGGGTAGCTACTACTAGCGCAGGATAGGCCTGTGCCGGTGACTTGCCACACGTTGGAAGTCAGTTCTATCTACCTTTTGTCACTTGGCCAGTGATTCTCTGTTTCTCAGTCAAGAGCCGAATTGGGCTCGCGGTGTCACCTTACATCATCGCCTTGAGGATCTCTGTTTCTCACCGATCTTCATATCATTCTTCTCTTCTTTCATCGTGAGGGCGGCCATCATGCCGGACTTCTTCTACGACGTCATGGAATGCTGCTGGCCTGGTCTTCTCCGGATGTCAACAAAGCCACGTGATGCAACGCAGATGACAGTGGTGTCGTATAACCATAGGTGCTGACTTCACTAGGACTTCTGGCAGTTAGTCTGCTATTGTATCAGCGGAAGTCTCATCTGGGAATTCAGGCCAGTACCGTCCTTTCATACCATCCCCATTCATTCCCCTCCCTCCTTCTTATTATTGAACAGTTTATTCTATAATATATTGAGAACTTGGTGTAGTTTCTGTGCAGAGAACATTCAGTAGGGTTTGTGGAACTCTGGACATTATTATTTTCCAGTAACTGTGTTACAGAGACTCTGGGACTCATATGCAAGAATTCTATTCTAGATGATGTGTTATTATAATTATTATCATGGGTATGCAAGTGGGTATGCATGTTGTATGAATAAAGTGTGACAGTGATTGTGATCATCCTCTTCTGTTATCATTTTGTGGTTTGTGTTTGTGGTTGTCTCTTCTCGTCTCAACAACTATAGGTGACCGCCAGCGGACATTTTGATTGAGAGTGTGACAGTTATATGTTTGTACGATAGCGAGAGTGATTGTGGTCCGCTGTTGCGCGTCAAATGGTGGAGATGCCGGGGACCTAGTGTGGTGTAGACCAGCTAGCCCCATAGTTACCTAGTTGTTGAGTGTCTTGTCCTGTGTGTGTCTGTTTACATCTCATCGTGTGTGGTTGCCTGTGCTGATCCTTAGTGTGTTTGTGTGGGTGATTGAATGCGCGCCGGTGGGTGGTTGGAGGGAGTCCGGGAAGCTGTACGGCGAAGGGACCCAGGACCACCAAGTGTTCGGGCGTACGACATTACTTACACTTTCGTGCTTCGTGATTAGTAGACAAGCGACTGATGAGTTGCACCACTGCGATTTAGTATAGTTGTTTGGAGTAGGTTGTTAGGGTGTAGATTTAGAGTTAGGATAGATTAGAGTATAAGGTAGGCAAAAACTTTGGTCAGTATTTTTATTATCATGTCTTATCAAGGAGATTTAAGCCCTGTTGCTGCACATACACGCAGTCGTGAGCAGGCAAGATCAGAGAGGAAATCTCGAAGAGACTTGAGTGGGAGAAGGAGGATGGCTGAAGTGTATAGAACCCCTTCACCCTCGGTGGGGGATTATCCTGATGTTCCTAGCCAAGTCTATGGTTCTCTCTATCAAGTAACCAGTACCACAGAGTCGATCACTAGAAGTGAGGCGTACATGGATACAGAACTAAAGGTCATAGCATCTGGAGAGTACACATTTAGCAAAATGGGCTATGGGGGTGGTACTACAGACGCAGGAGGTTATGGCGGATTTGGTGTGTCACGAGTAGGCCAAGATGCCCCGGTAAGCAAGGGGGAGGATGTGGGACTAGAGAAATACCTAAGGATAGGCAAGGATCTTGATCTGAAGGGCAAAGATCTTATTGAGTTCGCTAGGGAAGAAAGCGAGAAAGAGAGACGTTTTGCTAGAGAAGAGAGCGAGAAAGATAGACTTTTTGAAAGAGAGGAGCGAGAAAGAGTGAGACAACTTGAGCTAGAATTAGCCAAGATTAGGGTTCAAGAACCTAAAGCCAACACCGACACCCAGTTCGAGTCAATGGGATTTAGACTTCCATTTTTGGAAGATAAAGATGATTTGGAATCCTACTTAGCTCAATTTGAAAGATTCGCAAAAATTCAAAATTGGAGGAAAGATTCATGGGCTGTCAGGATGGGTACTCTGTTGAAGGGAAAAGCTCGACAGGTGTATGTAGGTCTGACTGATGAGGAAGCAGCAAACTATGATGTTCTGAAAGAAGCATTGTTGATCTGTTTCAAACTTACAGCAGAGTCTTACAGGAAAAAGTTTCGCACGACACGTCGTGATGGGAACGAGACCTACAGACAGCTGGTTGCCAGGTCCAGGTTATACCTGTCAAGATGGTTGAGCTTAGCAGGTAAGACTGCTACCTTTGATGATTTGCAAGACTTAGTTCTCATGGAGCAACTAATGGATAATTTGCCTGCAGACTTATCCACATTCATCAGAGAGAGGAAACCAGGAAATGTAGAAGAGGCTGCAACTCTCGCTCAGCAGTACACCGACGCTCGGGCGGCCATTACAGTGTCCGGCAGGAGACCTCAGCAGGAAAGGGGAAGTCAGCAGTCAGCGAGGGATAATTTGAAGACATCCAATGTCACATCACGTAGAGACCAGACGGCGTCCAAACTCTGCTACAAGTGCAAACAGCCAGGACATTTTCAGAGAAATTGTCCTACATTGCGGAGGTCAGGGGGAGGAGTAAGCAACGTGACAGAGGCTAGTGCTATGCCGCAAGTGAACGAGTTCAGATGTGAAGTCAAAGTGAATGGAATTCCGACATCAGCTTTGCGTGACACAGGCGCTGAAATCCTATGTGTCAGACAGGAACTGATAAAGAATGGTTTGACCGGATGGCAAAGAGACGTTTTCCTTGCATCATCGAACCATGTGGAACGAGTTTGGACAGCATGGGTAGATTTAGAATCCCCATATTTCACCGGAGAAGTGGAAGCAGCTCTGATCCCAGGTTTGATGGTTGGGGTGCTGATACCCAACTGCGTCAAAAACATCTCAGGAGAGAAGTTTGATGTTCCAGTGTTTCCAGTGCAACGACACTACAGGTGTGCTGCTCAGGTCCAAACCCGGGCTCAGGAAAAAGCTGAAAAGGAATTACCTGGAAAGTTGGTAGTGTCAGAACCCACGCAACTGAACATGACACCACGGAAACTGCAAGAGCTCCAGAACGCAGACGACTCATTGGCCAGAGTTCGCCACTTTGCTGATGAGAAGTTACCTCACATACAACATCGGACTGGTAGGGTAGCTTTTGTCCGGAAAAGAGGATGTGTGTACAGAGAGTACTCAGGACGTGATGGAGTGGATTACACACAATTGGTGGTGCCCAAAAGTTTAAGGAAAGAAGTCATGCGACTTGCACATGATCCTCCCATGGGTGGTCATCTTGGTACCAAAAAGACCCAGGACAGAATATGGAACCAGTTTTATTGGCCAGGGATGTGTCAAGACATTCGCCAGTACTGTCGAACGTGTGATACCTGTCAGCGTACTACACCTAAGGGCAATGTGCGAAGAATACCCATTGGATCTATGCCCATTGTGAAAGAGCCATTTCAGAGGGTTGGAATTGACTTGATAGACCCCATCAAACCATCTTCTGAAAGGGGGCATCGATATATACTGGTGGTGGTGGATTTCGCAACAAGATACCCTGAGGCGGTACCTCTCAGAAGGATAGACACGGACACTGTAGCCGAAGCTCTTTTTGAGATGTGGACGAGAGTGGGCGTACCAGAGGAAATCCTTACGGACAATGGAACACAGTTCGTCGGCGGGGTGATGAAGGAGATCAACAGGACTCTGACCATCAAAGGATTGCGTACAACACCATACCACGCCCAATGCAACGGCTTGGTAGAACGTTTCAATGGGACACTGAAGAGCATGTTGAGGAAATTATGTCAGGAGCAACCTCGAGAGTGGGATAGATTCATTCCAGCGTTGCTGTTCGCCTACAGGGAAGTTCCGCAAGAATCGTTGGGGTTTTCCCCATTTGAACTACTTTATGGCAGAACAGTTCGTGGGTCAATGCAGATTCTGCGACAGCTCTGGACAAGGGAAGATCAGACTCCTGAACGTAGAACGATCGCGGAGTATGTGGTGAACTTACGCAACAGGATAGAAGCAACGTGCGAGTTAGCTCACCAAAACCTGCGACAAGCCACTACGCGTCATGCGAAGAACTTCAATGCCAAAGCAGTCGATCGGCAATTCAAAGTGGGCGAGCAGGTGTTATTGTTACTACCTACAAAGAAGAACAAGATGGAAGTAGCATGGCAAGGACCGTATGAGATTTTACAGCGAGTTGGTCAGTGCGATTACCGCATTCTGCGGAACAGGAAGAGGTGTTTATATCACGCCAACCTACTCAAGCTGTACCATCCAAGGACGGTGTCGATCCCAACAGTCGGAGTGGTGATTCAAGAGGAACAGGAAGAACCATTGGAAGCATCAGGTTATGGTCAGGAGGTACCACTGATTCCATTGCGTGCGACCGAAGGACCAGGAGATGTAGATATCAGCCCGGATCTGGATAGCGTGAAAAGGGCTCAACTACAAAAACTGTGTGGAGAATTTGGAAAGGTACTCGCCGATCTTCCTCAGAGGACAGTAAAACAAGTGGTCTGGACAGGGGAGTGCCAGAAGGCGTTTGACCAACTTAAACGGTTGTTGACTAATGAGCCTGTAGTCAAACTACCAGACTTTGAGAAAACCTTCATCTTGAGAACCGATGCCTCAGATCAAGGGATAGGAGCCGCGTTGCTGCAGGAGAGTGAAGATGGATTACACCCCGTGGGGTATGCCAGCAAGAAACTGCTGCCGGCCGAAAAGAAGTATTCGACCATTGAAAAGGAATGTTTGGCGGTGGTTTGGGGAGTCAAGCGGTTCGAGCCATATCTGTTCGGACGACACTTCATCATCGAGACGGACCATCATCCTCTTCAGTATTTGCAGAGAACCCAGCCAGCAAATTCTAGACTGACAAGATGGGCGCTGCAACTGCAAGTTTACTCATTTGAAGTGAGAGCGATCGCAGGAGCAAAGAACTTGGAAGCAGATTATCTGAGTAGATCCATGGAATGAGAAATGAAGTTGAACTCAGCAAGCTTCGTCTTGAGGGGGAGGTTTGTCGCGGTGCGACGTGAAATAAATAAGAAGTAGGGCAGTGATTAAGATAAATACGTAGATGGACTCGGATTGGTAGATAATCCTAGTACAGTGTGTGTGTGTGTGTGTGTGTGTGTGGAGCGAGCGGTTCCGTAGCTGCCAAACCGACCAGAACCAGTTGGTGAGCTCTCAAAAGTTTGAAATGCGAAGTCGCAATGTGACAGGGGTAAGAACGAGGCAGAACAGAGGGAGAAAGCCTTGGAGAAGGTTGTTTCTAAGTGTAAAGCTGTATTCTCTGAAGGTGATAGAGGACGTAGGTAAACCAGAAAAGTGTTTAATACGTGACAGTAAGAAGGGACAGGAAGTGTGTTATAAAGTATAATAACTTGTAGTCCTTCTTTTGTCGGAAGTGGTAGTACCAGGGAAGCTTATTGCTGGGACCTGTCAACGAATAATTAGTTGTCAGTAAGATAAGCTGAGAATAGTGTTTGCCAGTGTCATTGACGCCAGTTAGGTGTGAGTTTATGCGACGGCATAATATGCAGTGACAGCTGGACTCATTATTGGGTAGCTACTACTAGCGCAGGATAGGCCTGTGCCGGTGACTTGCCACACGTTGGAAGTCAGTTCTATCTACCTTTTGTCACTTGGCCAGTGATTCTCTGTTTCTCAGTCAAGAGCCGAATTGGGCTCGCGGTGTCACCTTACATCATCGCCTTGAGGATCTCTGTTTCTCACCGATCTTCATATCATTCTTCTCTTCTTTCATCGTGAGGGCGGCCATCATGCCGGACTTCTTCTACGACGTCATGGAATGCTGCTGGCCTGGTCTTCTCCGGATGTCAACAAAGCCACGTGATGCAACGCAGATGACAGTGGTGTCGTATAACCATAGGTGCTGACTTCACTAGGACTTCTGGCAGTTAGTCTGCTATTGTATCAGCGGAAGTCTCATCTGGGAATTCAGGCCAGTACCGTCCTTTCATACCATCCCCATTCATTCCCCTCCCTCCTTCTTATTATTGAACAGTTTATTCTATAATATATTGAGAACTTGGTGTAGTTTCTGTGCAAAGAACATTCAGTAGGGTTTGTGGAACTCTGGACATTATTATTTTCCAGTAACTGTGTTACAGAGACTCTGGGACTCATATGCAAGAATTCTATTCTAGATGATGTGTTATTATAATTATTATCATGGGTATGCAAGTGGGTATGCATGTTGTATGAATAAAGTGTGACAGTGATTGTGATCATCCTCTTCTGTTATCATTTTGTGGTTTGTGTTTGTGGTTGTCTCTTCTCGTCTCAACAACTATAGGTGACCGCCAGCGGACATTTTGATTGAGAGTGTGACAGTTATATGTTTGTACGATAGCGAGAGTGATTGTGGTCCGCTGTTGCGCGTCACCAGTGATGTGGGAGGTGAGAGGGTTGGGGGGTAGGGGGACACCTGATATAAATTAAATTCACACTATTAGTGAAACATTTTGTTATTGTGCTTTATTGTGATTAATTGATTGAATGACAGAGCTCTCTCTTCCCCCAACCCCCCCCCCTCCCCTCTCTCTCTCCCTCTCTCTCTCTCTCACGATTACGGATTTACACAGTTTCGGATAAATGAAACAGTCTATCATGCATATTTTAATTTTAAAATATCTGTCGCTGATTAAAAAATAATAAATTCCAGGGCAGAAAACGAACCTATGACATACACACATAAGCAGCATAAAAGCACCTAATAATAATAATAATACGGTAGATTTATATAGCGTGGTACCCCAACAAACATGGGCTCGCCACGCTTTACAATGCAATAAAAAAAGCAATAGTATTAAAAACAAAACAAAATAAAATATGTAAAACAAAAACATGCCTAGTAAAAACTGCTAAACCAGAAGTATGTACCTTAATTAACAGTACACACACAGACACACACACACAATCACACACACACAGACGCACGAGCGCCTGGCCAAAGTACATGTCCACAATAAAAGCATTCATTATCACATCATTTAACAAAGCAATACAACTAAAAATATTACACACCTTAAAAACAAAACATATGATTGTAAACATTTCTTAAAACAGTAAAATACAATGAAAAGACATCAATCACAACATTAAAAGGGACTAGACTCAACTACAACAGATACATTTAACTAAACTAGTAGTATAAAAGAACTTGAACGACATTGGTAAATACTCTTATATAAAATTAATAGATGACCTTCAACACGGACACAATACAAGCATTCACCTCAAGGTAATAGTTTAAAACTGGGCAGTCGACTGGATGTCAGCAGGCAGAAGAATTGTGATATTCGTTAGTTCAATCAGTGGGAAAGTATTGCTTGAAAAGATGTGTTTTGAGTGCTTTCTTGAAAGTCTGCGTGGATGCAATACAACGAATGTTAGCTGGCAGCGAATTCCATTGTTTAGGGCCACAAAAAGCAAAAGATCTTTCACCGTAGGTTTTTGTGCGTATTCTTTGTGTGGTGAGGACATGAGTGTCTGCGGATGAACGCAACTGTCGGGCAGGTGAGTAAGCAGACAGGAGTTGACTAAGATAGGATGGACAGGTATCAGAGAAGAAACTGTGACAGAGAACTGACAGTTTGTAGTCAATGCGTGCTTGGATAGGAAGCCAGTGAAGGGAAAATAGTAGTGGTGTCACGTGATCGCGTTTTTTTTGCTTTCAGTACGAGCCGTGCTGCAGAATTTTGAACTTTTTGTAGTTTATCGATCAAAGATTTAGGACAGCCAGTGAGTAGGGAGTTACAATAGTCAAGACGAGAGAGAACAAAGGCACACACCAGAGTTTTGGTGGCATATACTGTAAGATACTGACGGATTGAGCTGATTTGGCGAATGGCAGTGTATGCAGAACGACAAACATGTGAAACATGGTTATCAAGGGACATGTCATCAGATATGATGTAACCGAGATTCCTGGCAGAGGATGAGAAAGTAATGTCAGAGTTGCCAACAGAAATAGAAGTAGGAAGGGTAGAGTGTGAAGACAATCTAGGATTATGGAATAACAGCGCTTCTGTTTTGTCATCATTCAATTTAAGTTTGTTGTGAGCCATCCAAGACCTTACATCAGAAATGCACTGCTGCACGCTCTGGACGCAAGAATGAATCTCGGAAGGGCGGGAAGAATTGTACAGCTGTGTATCGTCAGCGAACGACTGGTTATCAATGGCATGATTATCAAGAAGTAACAGCAATGGTCTGGTGTACATCACAAAAAGCACAGGTCCTAAAACAGAACCCTGTGGCACACCAAAGATCATTTCTGTCTCATTAGACACGCTGCCATCGACAACAACAGCCTGCTTCCTTTCAAAGAGATAAGACTGAAACCAATTTAGTACCGACCCAGAGATACCAAAATGAAGCTGAAGAGTTTTAAGCAAAATGTCATGATCTACAGTATCAAATGCTGCAGATAAATCTAGCAGAGTGAGAACTGAAACATTTCCACAGTCCAGAGCGAGCAACAGGTCATTGGTAACTTTTAACAGAGCTGTTTCGGTACTATGAAAAGGTCTGTAAGCCGACTGGTTGGAGCAGATCAAAGAATGTGTATTTAAATATGAAAATAACTGTTTCAAAACAATCTTTTCCAATATCTTTGACAAAAATGATAGGTTTGACACTGGTCTATAGTTCTGAAGGGTATTCTTGTCTAAACTAGGTTTCTTGAGTAAAGGCTTTACAACAGCAGATTTCATTGATGATGGAACAACACCAGAGGACAGGCTATCATTTATAATGTTGGTTATAGTTGGTAACAGCTGGTCTACGCATTCTACTAACAGAGGGGTAGGAAGGGAATCAAGAGAACAAGTTGTAGGCTTTGACTTCAAAATCACATTTCTAATTTCTTGCTCAGACACTGGTTGAAAAACATTAAGTGATGAATCAGTGGGGTATGTATCTCCTCGTAGGTCAGCACAATGAATGGAAGAAGACATAGACTTCAAGCCATCTAATTTTGCCCGAATGTCAACTACTTTACTAGTGAAGAAATCACAGAAAATATTGGGCAGCTGGCATAAAGGGTGTGTGGAAGGCAGAACCGTTTTTAATAAATGTCAATAAGTAAACAAACAAACAAACCAAAAAAAAGACAGCAGTAGCGGAATGTTAATAATAATGATGGTTAAAAGTTTGGTTTTTGCAAACGTTGCCATAAAAATGTTCTTTTGCAATGGCATAGGCTCAATAAGTTACCACGCACAGATCATTCATATAGCAGATGACGAAATATAGCCAGCCCGAGCAAAGGGAAATAATCCGTGAGAGCGTCTCGCAGTTTTGTATAGGACATAATGGAAGTTCCCCCTCTTTCCGTGATAAGCTCTTTGATGTTACTGATGAAGAAGAAGGTGGTCGGCGTCGTAGTTGGCGGCGAATGGCTAGTTAGATGATTGGTTTTGGTAATGGCGGCGGATGGCTGGTGGGATGATGGATGTAGGGTGTGGTGTGGTCGGTTGGTTGGTTGGTTGGTTGTATGGTCCTCCCCCCTTTCCACGGCTATGGATCCGGGAAATCTCCCCAGGCAAGGGATCCGGGAAAAAAAATCTGCAACATGCTGAAAGACCATACAGCATCCCGACTCCCATAACATTACCTAACCAGGCAAAGTTTACACCATCAGAGGAAAATACAGTGCGTCGTTTATTATGGGTAATAAACGACCCTGCGTCCAGCACTGCTGTCTCATCTTGCAAGGAATTTTGGGGTTAAACACTTGTCTGCATTAATAATGATAAAAGAAAACTAATAAATTCTCACCTCAAAAGATTATGTTGTATTATAAAAGAGTATCCAAATGAACGCATGTGACACTGATAGTCCAGGCCTACTATAATTCCAAAAGTCTAGACCTGCTTTATTCTATTTTATTCTATTCTGACACAACTGTCACTTGCCACTGACATGACCCTGCAATAATGTCCACAGGTTCACAAAACACTTTGCTTTGATAACTGAAAACTGCACACGCAGTTAATATATTTCTGCCACAGAAATAATAATTAATATAATTATCACTTTCAACAGCGCTCCGTTATTTATGCCTAAATAACGAACTTACAAACGCCAGTTTTCAAAAACAGAGATATTCGCTAACCTAGCGAAAATCACAAACGTATTACAACGTGCTTCTACTCTAGTAGACGGCAAAGAAGTGACGATTCTTATTGCGCTTTCAAAACCTATTGCTCACCTTTCTTCAAAACTTGGACTCTGCACGGATTACACTGATAAAACTAATATCTGAAAGTAGCCATGCTAGGCCATACTCTACAGTTACTATCCTAGCAGAATTATTCATTAGTGCAACTCAAAGCAAACAAACACGTGTTTATTAAGCTATATCAGAGTAATTTATTTTCCATACTTTTTACATTATATATTACATTGTCATTTTACATGTGACAATCTGCGAGAAATACCTACAGCACCAACAACATCTATATCATGTGTTTGTAGACTTCAAGAAAGCGTTTGGCCGCTCTGTGGGCAACCATGAGCATGAGAGTGTACAACATCAGCCCTAACATTATTGAAGTCATCAAAAGCCTGTATGGCAAGTCTACCAGTGCAGTTCTCCACAACAGCAATATCATAAATTGGTTCAGAACAACAATAGGTGTGCGTCAAGGATGTCTACTCTCTCCAACACTCTTTAACATCTTCCTAAAGCGCATAATGTCAGATGCCCTTTGTTACACGGTTGTTATTTTTATCAATGGTTGATTCAGCTCCGATGCTTGAATCTTGATAAGTGTAACACAGATTCGTTTATCCACTCAACCTGTTTACTCAGCAACAAGGCAGGAGTGTTCGTATGAAAATTTCCAACTTTATTCAGTATACATCAACAACTGCATACAAGATCGCTTTCCGAAAATCACTTCGAAGACCATCATCAAACATTATCCATTAATCAATCACTTCTTCACTTTTTCACTATCCAAACAGTTTATGTGTGTTATTAGTTTATAGTCCCCTCTCTTCCCAATAAGGATTTTCAGAGAGGAGACTACGACACAGTGCACCACTTATATAGTCTCTCCATAATCGAGAGAAAGTTCGAACAATCCAGCATGACGCAATAACATCCAATCAAAATAAAACTCGTCACCGGAACTATGCATTGTCTTACGTCATATAACCTTATTTAGGTTAGGAGAAAGTCTTAGCTATTATTAGATTTATCTAGATGCTTCGATCGATAGTAAACAAGTAATTCTAGAAAATTCTCCAATAATATCGACGAACAAAAATTATCATCATTATACAAAGCTTTTTCTAGCAACAACAACGCAAAAGGTTGTTTCGGCAGATCTTTTATGCGAATCAGGCGCGAGTCCTCTTTCAGCGAAGTTGTGGTCTTGATTTTGTGGACCTGATTCGGCTCTTTGCAGTCCGCTGGACCCTGTAAGCTATGAATAACTGACAACGCAAAATCAAATCAAAGGTAAATATGCTCTACTCAGGGTGGAGAACCACTGAATCAAGAAATTTCTTAAATCCGGCCGGGGCCCAGGGGTCCATGGGCCAAGTCCCGGCAGGATGTCCCATGGGACGAAGCCCCCTGAAAGAACATGAATTTATGCAATTTTGAAAGTAATTTAGGGCCTCTCCTGCGAGCAAAAAGCACAAAGTAAACATGTATAGAAACAACAACAAAAAGAATGTTTTATGCACATGTCTTTCAAAAATGTTAAGAATCTTGATTTGTAGGCCTAACAAAGTTTGAGGTCCACCACTGTTACACACATATGGGAGGCGAGATATAGCATTTGCGCGCGCGGTTGCTACGCCCGTTGCTATGAGGGTTTTGCTGAAAACTGTCAACGGAAAGGAACTGAAAATGAACAAAACGCAGACGCCAAAGATTAAAGAAGGAAAAAAATAGATCTAGCGTACATTTTGTAGTGGTTGGGCGCGGCTTTGTCACTGAGTAGCCTATAATAATATCATATGTGAGTTTATAGATTGATGTTAATAATAAATGCAAGAAATATTTAATTTGTGCACGACTCAAATTCTTTCACAGACACATTCTTTTCCGGGTATAATTTTTTTACGTGTATGGAGCGGAATATAGCAAATGCGAGCGCAAATGCGAGCGTGTGTGTGTGTGTGTGTGTGTGTGTGTGTGTGTGTGTGGGTGTGGGTGTGTGGGTGTGTGTGGGTGTGTGTGTGTGTGTGTGTGTATCTGTCTGCAATACAGTCCCATGCCATAAAAATGTTCTCAATACCTTGACAGTGCCCCAGTTTTTACTATTTTAAAAAAGGGTATATATTGATTTTATTCCATAACATAGAATGAATGCTATGACATACAATGAATTCTATGACATAGAATGAATTCTATAACATAGAAGGAATTCTATGACATAGAATGAATTCTATAACAGAGAATGAATTCTATGACATAGAATGTTTTCTATGACATGAAATTCATTCTATGACATAGAATGAATTTTATAACATAGAATGCATTCTATGTTACAGAATGAATTCTATGTCATAGAATTCATTCTATGCTGTAGAATTAATTCTAAGTTATAGAATTCATTCTATGCTGTAGAATTAATTCTAAGTTATAGAATTCATTCTATGCTATAGAATTCATTCTATGTCATAGAATTCATTTTATGTCATAGCATTCATTCTATGTTATAGAATGAATTCTATGTCATAGAATTCATTCTATGTTATAGAATTCATTCTATGTTATAGAATTCATTCTATGATATAGAATTCATTCTATGCCTATAGAATTAATTCTATGTCATAGAATTTATTCTATGTTACAGAATTCATTCTATGCTATAGAATTCATTCTATGCTATAAAATTCATTTTTTATTATATAATTCATTCTATGTTATACAATTTATTCTATGCACATAGAATTCATTTTATGTCATAGAATTTATTCCATGTTAAAGAATTCATTTTGTGTTAAAGAATTCATTCTATGCACATAGAATTCATTCTATGCTATAAAATGTATTCTATGTTACCTAATCCATTCGATGTTAAAAAAATTTCATTCTATGTTATTGAACCTAACTCTAAGCATACAATTGCATTCTATAATATAGGATTTTATTACATACATAGAATTTTATTTTATATTATAGAATGTTATTCGATACAAAGAATTTTATTATGTACATATAATTTTTTTCAATATAAAGAATTGCATTCTTTAATATAGAATGTTATTTTATACAATTTTTTCTTTACATAGAATTGTATACTGTATTATAGAATTTTATTCTATCACTAACTAATTTATTTCCTTTTTAATAAATTCAATTTGAAATAAAGAATGCTTTTTGTGTGCATAGAATGCTTTCTATGTGCATAGAATTTATTCTATGTATAGAATGATTACATAGAATAAATGGACACATGGCGCCCCATAGCAAGTGGGCGCCTAGCCCGGCTTGAATAAGATCTTGTAACGACCAGCGTCTTGGGGGGCTCTTGAGCTGGAAAAGCGCGGTATAAAAGTGATTACATAAATAAATAAATTTTAAAGTTGTTTTTTTCCTACTACCCCACACACCCATTTTTTGCAAAAAGTAAAAACTGCTTTAATTTGTCTTGAGTATTGAACCTTAACTGAATTTAAATATATGATGATGACGACCTGTGAGAAGGAACTGATGGTATAACGACATTGAAATGAGTTTTTACAACTGTATTTTGATACTTTTAGCGTGTGGGAAAAAAAACCAGGGATAACAGCCAAGATGTCTGAAAGCAGTTATCTGGACCTGGTTCCTGGAAAGGAATAAGGTTTTTAAATTAAATTGAGGAAAATTACATTTCTTTCAAGAGACACCTGTGATAAGAATATTAGGAAGGCAGCGGAGGGAAGAAAACTGGTGGTGGTGTTTTTTTGTAAGTGATTTGATAGTGCGTGTGTGGATGGGAGGGGGTGAGAGGGGGTGAGGGTGGCTGGGTGCTGTGGAGGGAATAGAAGAAGGGATGTGCTCAAAAGAGTTTAGGGTGTGGGGATGTGTGTTTGTGTTCGTGTGTGATGGAAGGGTTGGGGGGGGGGGGATGTAACAAAAAATTGGGGGACATGGAGCGTGTTGCATAAACGACCCATTTGAGAAACTGAATGGAACTTGAGAAGAAAATGGGCTTCGGTTGAAAGAGGGAGGGGGAGGGGTGAGGAGCTGTGGGTTTGGGCGTGTGTATGTGGTGTGTTTATGTGTATGCTTGTGTGTCTGTGTGCGTGCGCGTAGTGTGTGTGTGTGTGTGTGTGTGTGTGTGTGTGTATGTGTGTGTGTGTGTGTGTAAGTTATGTGTGCCTTAGTGCGCGAGCTCGTTTATGTGCTTATGATTTTTTTTTAAAATAAAAAGGGGGGTTGGGGGATTAGGAGGGGGCAGTAGGAGTGATAGAGTTGGAAAAAAGAAGTCAGGGGGGGGGGGGGGGAAACAAATAAGCACTCTCTGGGCATTATCGCATTTTCGTAACAACTGATAAAGGAACATAGCATCAGTTGTATGAAGGAATAGAAAGAGTAAGTTGAAAGAGTATGCACGGGGGAGGGAGACGAACAAGAAAGAAAAGACAAAGGGTTAATGGTGAGAGGAAGACAAATGAGGAAAGAGGAATAGAGAGAGAGAGAACAACTGTGCTTGAGAGGAAGAGATTGGGCACAGTGCAAAGAGGAAGTGAAAAGGACAAAGGGGAAAAAAAGCAAAGAAGGGGTTGGTGGGGAGATGAGATGTCTGGGAAAGAAGAATATTGTTTTATAGCTTATACAGATAACAATATTGTCTTTTTACATAGTCTGAAATTAAAAAAAAAGAAATGGCATTTTATGGTGAGCGGTAAAAATAAAGTGAAACGAATGTGATAAATTAAGTAAAATAAATTGTAATAAAAGCTCTCGCCGTTTCAAAGGTTACTCATTTGCTAATGAATTTACCACACCCAGGCGCTGAGTGTTTGAATGCTATTAATATTATGCTTTACAAATTTCTTTGGGATAATAAACCGGATAAAGTTAACCGCACTCGTGCGTGTCAGGATTATACGCATGGTGGCTTGCGCAACTATTTCAGGCCACAATTGGAGGGAAATTTGCACCACTGCTCATTTTGGGGGCTGGTGAAGTAGATGTCAACACCATGACCACCACCTTCAACTCAGCTGTGACAGATGCCGCCACTGAGATCCTTGGCAAGCACCGACCAAAGAAGAAGCCGTGGATCACACCTAAACTTTTGGATCTGTGTGATAAACGAAGAGAGATGAAAAAGAAAAAGAACACCTCACAGGGAGATGATGTCTACCGAAAAATCAACAATGACATCCGAAAAGGCATGCGCACAGCAAAGGAGAACTGGATAGAAGATCAATGCCAGGAAATAGAGAACAGTCTGAACAAGAACAACAGCAAGAAGGCCTACCAGACTGTGAAGCGGCTGACAAGTGTCAAACAGCCCAAAGTCTTCACGATCAAAAGCAAGTCTGGCATATGCCTTACAGAAGAACAAGAAGTCTTGGACAGATGGACAGAGTACTGCTCTGACCTTTACAACCATACACCAAATGGAGACCCATTAGTTCTAGCATGTCCCGAGAACAGAGAAGAAGAAGAAATCCTCCCAATTCTCCGGGAAGAAGTTGAGGCAGCAGTGCAAGCGCTAAAGAAAGGGAAGTCAGCGGGAGTAGACAACATACCCGCGGAACTGCAACAAGCAGGAGGAGAAGCGATGATTGATGCCCTCACCATTATCTGTAACAAGATCTGGCAGAGTGGGGAGTGGCCTATACCATGGACCCAGTCGCTTGTCATCACTCTTCCCAAAAAAGGTAACCTTCAGGAGTGTGAAAATTACCGGACCATCTGCCTCATCACCCATCCCAGCAAGGTCCTCCTGAAAATAATACTCAACAGGTTGAAACCTCAAGCTGAACAAATCATAGCTGAAGAACAAGCAGGATTCAGGGCAGGGCGAAGTACCACTGAGCAGACTTTCAACCTCAGAATAATCTGTGAGAAATACCTACAGCACCAACAACATCTATATCATGTGTTCATAGACTTCAAGAAGGCGTTTGACCGAGTCTGGCATGCAGCTCTATGGGCAACTATGAAAGTGTACAACATCAGCCCTAAAATTATTGAAGTCATCAAAAGCCTGTATGACAAGGCTACCAGTGCAGTCCTCCACAACAGCGCCATCGGGAACTGGTTCAGAACAACAATCGATGTGCGTCAAGGATGCCTACTCTTTCCAACACTCTTCAACATCTTCCTAGAGCGCATCATGTCAGGATGCCCTTGCGGACCATGAAGGCACAGTCAGCATAGGGGGTAGAGCAATCTCCAATCTTCGTTTTGCAGATGACATTGATGGATTGGCTGGAGAGGAACAAGAACTTGAACAGCTGGTACAGAGGCTTGACACCACCTCCAGAGCCTATTGAATGGAAATAAGTGCAGAGAAGACCAAAATGATGACCAACAACACCAATGGCATCAATACGGACATCAAAGTCCAAGGCCAATCCCTCAACACAGTGCATAGCTTCAAATATTTAGGAGCCATTGTATCAGACAATGGGTCCCGACAGGAAGTCCTCTCCAGGATCGCACAAACAACTGCTGCCCTGACAAGGTTGAAGCCCATTTGGAAAGACAGGACCATCAGTCTACATTCCAAAGTAAGACTGCTGCGCTCCCTTGTCGTCTCCATCTTCCTATATGCTTGCGAAGCATAGACCCTCACAGCAGATCTCCAACGAAGAATACAAAGCATGGAGATGAGGTGCTACAGAAGACTTCTGGGCATTTCCTATACCCAACACATCACCCATGACGAAGTCCGACAGACCATCACACAAGCCATTGGACAACACGATGACCTGCTAACAGTGGTGAAGAAACGGAAACTCCGATGGTATGGCCACATCACCAGATCATCAGGCCTTGCAAAGATTATTCTGCAAGGCACAGTGCAAGGAGGTAGAAGAAGAGGGAGACCGAAAAAGAGGTGGGAGGACAACATTCGAGAATGGACTGGTTTGACACTGAGCGAAGCCATCAGGGCTGCTGAGGACAGAGAATGATGGAGTATGCTGGTTTAGCGATCATCTGTGGTGCCCCTACGACCTTCGGGTTACGGGACAGGTTAGGATAGGATAGGATAGGATAGGATAGGCTTGAAGTATGTTAGACGTTAAATCGTTTATGTCAGCTCTGAAAGTTAGTTGGTTGACGCGCATATTGCGTGATGAAGGGAACATTTCTAAAATTGTTAAAGCAACCTGTCACTGGATTTTTGATGTAAAACTGTACGGCGGAGAAATTGCTAATTGTCACGTCACCCGAGCGGGTTCCACGACGTCAGCACATTCAACGAGTGATTAGGATGAAACTCAAACAAAAATAAACTAACACCAATGCCAGAATAACAGTCACACTCTTTTATTCAACAATTAACATACATACACAGGACAATGTGGAACTAACCACCCTCCACCCCTATCAAGACCCCACCCCAGTATTTAACTAACAATTACCTCCCTTGTTCAACCCAAAACAACTAAACATCAACAGATTTTTCCACAAAAGTACAACAAATTGGCAATAAACAAACAATTCAAGATACTATAAATTCCAACTAAGAAATGGAGCTGCAAAACTTTTATCAACAATCACTGTCCAAGTTAACTTGCAGAACTGTCCTATCCTATCCTATCCTGTCCCATAACCCGAAGGTCGTAGGGGCACCACAGATGATTGTTTAACCAGCATACTCCATCTTTCTCTGTCCTCAGCAGCCCTCATGGCTTCGCTCAGTGTCAAACCAGTCCATTCTCGAATGTTGTCCTCCCACTTCTTTTTCGGTCTCCCCCTTCTTCTACCTCCTTGCACTGTGCCTTGCAGAATGGTCTTTGCAAGGCCTGATGATCTGGTGACGTGGCCATACCATCGGAGTTTCCGTTTCTTCACCACTGTGAGCAGGTCATCGTGTTGTCCAATGGCTTGTGTGATGGTCTGTCGGATTTCGTCGTTGGTGATGTGTTGGGTATAGGAAATGCACAGAAGTCTTCTGTAGCACCTCATCTCCATGCTTTGTATTCTTCGTTGGAGATCTGCTGTGAGGGTCCATGCTTCGCAAGCATATAGGAAGATGGAGATGACCAAAGAGCGCAGCAGTCTTACTTTGGAATGTAGACTGATGGTTCTGTCTTTCCAAATGGGCTTCAACCTTGTCAGGGCAGCTGTTGTTTGTGCGATCCTGGAGAGGACTTCCTGTCGAGACCCATTGTCTGACACAATGGCTCCTAAATATTTGAAGCTGTGCACTGTGTTGAGGGATTGGCCTTGTACTTTGATGTCCGTGTTGATGCCATTGGTGTTGTTGGTCATCATTTTGGTCTTCTCTGCACTTATTTCCATTCCATAAGCTCTGGAGGTGGTGTCAAGCCTCTGTACAAGCTGTTCAAGTTCTTGTTCCTCTCCAGCCAATCCATCAATATCATCCGCAAAACGAAGACTGGAGATTGCTCTGCCCCCTATGCTGACTGTGCCTTCGTGATCTGCAAGAGCATCTGACATGATGCGCTCTAGGAAGATGTTGAAGAGTGTTGGAGAGAGTAGGCATCCTTGACGCACACCGATTGTTGTTCTGAACCAGTTCCCGATGACGCTGTTATGGAGGACTGCACTGGTAGCCTTGTCATACAGGCTTTTGATGACTTCTATAATTTTAGGGCTGATGTTGTACACTTTCATGGTTGCCCATAGAGCTGCATGCCAGACTCGGTCAAATGCCTTCTTGAAGTCTATGAACACATGATATAGATGTTGTTGGTGCTGTAGGTATTTCTCACAGATTATTCTGAGGTTGAAAATCTGTTCAGTGGTACTTCGCCCTGCCATGAATCCTGCTTGTTCTTCAGCTATGATTTGTTCAGCTTGTGGTTTCAACCTGTTGAGTATTATTTTCAGGAGGACCTTGCTGGGATGGCTGATGAGGCTGATGGTGCGGTAATTTTCACACTCCTGAAGGTTACCTTTTTTGGGAAGAGTGATGACAAGCGACTGGGTCCATGGTGTAGGCCATTCCCCACTCTGCCAGATCTTGTTACAGATAATGGTGAGAGCATCAGTCATCGCTTCTCCTCCTGCTTGTAGCAGTTCCGCTGGTATGTTGTCCACTCCCGCTGACTTCCCTTTCTTCATCGATTGCACTGCTGCCTCAACTTCTTCCCGGAGAATTGGGAGGATTTCTTCTTCTTCTCTGCTCTCGGGACATGCTAGAACTGATGGGTCTCCATTTGGTGTATGGTTGTAAAGGTCAGAGCAGTACTCTGTCCATCTGTCCAAGACTTCTTGTTCTTCTGTAAGGCAAATGCCAGACTTGCTTTGGATATTGGAGACTTTGGGCTGTTTAACACTTGTCAGCCGCTTCACAGTCTGGTAGGCCTTCTTGCTGTTGTTCTTGTTCAGATTGTTCTCTATTTCCTGGCATTGATCTTCTATCCAGTTCTCCTTTGCTGTGCGCATGCCTTTTCGGATGTCATTGTTGATTTTTCGGTAGACATCATCTCCCTGTGAGGTGTTCTTTTTCTTTTTTAACTCTCTTCGTTTATCACACAGATCCAGCAGAACTGTAGCAATGTTCAAAACGTCAATTTTCCGTAGCTCAGTAGGAGCTAAACAGTTATTCACACGATATGATGGATGAACTTTATTAACTAGATGAAGTATGTTTTTATGTGTGGTGCCGTGCAAGTCTGTGTGTGCGCGGTGTGGTGCGTGGAGTTCCTGTAATAAATGGCGACGCCCACGATACTGTGGCAAGACGAGGCAGTAGTGGCGAAGTTAACTTCCACGCTCTCCAACTGTAGAGGCAAGGGTTACAGCACAGTTGCACGTCCCCGCAAAGAGGTAACGGTGTAATGGAAACGCAACTACATCACCAAAGGATTAAACAGCATAATACAGCCCAAACCTGTAAGCAAATATATAGTCTCAACAGTCTGCCTACAAAACACAAATACTACATAACATAATACGCCGGCCGCCGGCCGCCATCTTGACCTGGTTATGCATAACAACAATGATAATAATACATGATGCTATGCATACGTTCAATAATATAATGCAACTCTTGATACTAATAATTAATCTCTTCATAAGCACAGACATTTATATAAATATACATATTCATCACGACCACACTTCAATCACACAGTCCTAATTCATTCCATCCTCATCTTCATCTTCACCTTCCCCCTCAACTGTTATAAATACATCACGATTATCTCCCTTCGTCCATACTATCTTATCGTACTATAATATAAACATGCCCTCCTCGTATCCACCACTTCCTTCATCTCTCTCCAGCATAGTATGATTTCTCTCTCCCCATACATACACCCTCACCCTCTCTCTCTCTCTCTCTAACATGCATTCTTCATCGTCACCCTTGACCCACTTTTAACCACAATAGCAACGACATTTCTCATTCATGTACATAATAAGAAAATCATATGAAAATCATACAAAATCAATACATCATTATTCATCAAAATACATCCCTTTCCCCCTCATTCATCACCATTCATTCGCGTACGCAGTCTCGGAGCGCTTTGCCACTAAGAAACTAAATTACAGGGTTTTACTCACCGTCCTAGGTCTCGGCTTGTGACACACCTTCCCCAACACAGTGACAACACAACACAGTCACAACACAGTTGACACAGTGGTTAGTCCTGAGAGTTAATTCCGTGTCTGGCTATTCGCTAGTTATTCTCACAACAATAACACTGATAAGGATAAGGACATCTCAATTCTTCAAAAGACCTTGAGCCTCGGCAGGTGTCCAATAGAGAACCACACAACCTTAGGAAGGAATTCTACATTTATCTTATAAATGGCAATTACAATCCTCCTTAATTTCAGACTCTAGACATTCTTATCCCGACGAGGGCGTAAGACCTTGGGTGGCTCGAACCAACGATACACACCCTTCCAAGCACAACACCTATTTCTAATTTGACACACAGTCACAGGGATACTGCCTGACTAGAGCTGACCTCTCGCAAAAAGCACCAAATTCACTCTGCCTTACCAAACGCACCCAGGCCAAAGGCAAAACAGTCGAGTTCTCATCAGTACCCCTCTTCTTATTCTGCATACCCCTATTTACTACAATACGCACGTGGATTTACAGCTACTGCATTCTTTCGTAGGCAATAAAGAAAACGGTCAAGCTATGCTATGTACACTACACAGTAGAGAAGTGCAACTTCGCACAAAATATAGCTCTCTCTGTTAATGCTGAAACTCGTGTCGTCACACTAATGTTATTATGAAACAATGTAATAATCTATTTTGGGTCGATGTATTTAAACATGTTAAACAGTTATTTTCTAAATGCACACCTAATACATTCAATGACTTTGTCTCTGAAAACATTTTTTACAATGTCAATATTTGCAGGGATCACAAAGTAATCTTTCTTCGGGACTGGTTGCAGAATGATATTGTTAAAATTGGGGATATCATTGGACTGAATGGCTATTTATCTTTTAATGAATTTAAGCATAAATACCCGAATGTTACAACCAATTTTTTGTTATATGAAGGTGTAACGCGTGCTGTCAAACGCTACCAAAGCGCACTGCACATTGAAACAGAAAACGAATTTGTAATCGAAGATGCCTTAGTTTGGCGGTATTTATCGAAAGGAGATGTGAAGCAAATATATTCAGCTTTAATCTATTGTCCGGATATCCCTAAAGCTATTGAAAAGTGGAATGAAGAATTCAACATCCAATTAGACTATCAAAAGTTGTTTAAGCAAATCATATTTACAACACATGATTCTAAACTAAGATGGTTTCACTATACAGGATTCTTCCTACAGGCCGCTTTCTATACCAAAGACGTACCATTCCCTCGACCTTATGTACATTCTGTCAACAAGATGAAGAAACCTTACTGCATCTTTTGGGGGATTGCTCTAAATGCCAAAATTATTGGATTGAAATTCAAAACTGGATCACTGATACTTTCCCGCATTGCTCAAGTTTTATACTTTCACGGGAACTAACTGTGTTCGGAGTTAATAATGATACAAAGACTGACAGAGTTATTGATCTCTTCTTGTTGACAGCCAAATACAATATCTTTTGCTCCAAACAGAAGGCAGTGCCACCGTCGCTAACCTCTTTTCTAATAAGACTCAAACAATATTTTGAGGCTGAAAGAGCAAAAGCTTTTATTAATCCCGGCTCCCGTTTTTCTTCCGACTGGATGTTGTATAGAAAAGCCTTTGAATAGTTAAAAAAAATGTACAGTGATTTCTTGTGTGCCGTATAATTTTTTTTCTCTTTTTTTTTCTTCTTCTACTCCTGAAATGTTAAATATTATATTCCAAATACTTAAGACTCGATATATTCTACTAGGCTGCTCTTGGAACTGCGAAAAGGCATTTACATGCTTCTAGTGTTCATAGATCCCTGCCTGGATGTATGCTTGTTTCTGTTTATGTGATTTTTTGTTTACTATAAACTAGAAAATGTATGGATTTGATGTTTTGATGTTGTATATGTACGTATTGTGATTTATTATATGTCAAAAACTCAAAACAAAACAAAAAAAGAAGAAGGGGTTGGTGGGGAGATGAGATGTTTGGGAAAGAAGAATATTGTTTTATAGCTTATACAGATAACAATATTTTCTCTTTACATAGTCTGATATTAAAAAAAAAAGAAATGGCATTTTATGGTGAGCGGTAAAAAGAAAGTGAAACGAATGTGATCCGGGACGTGGATAGATTCTATAAGATAATTGGTGAATAATGATAGAGAATGTTTGTAAAACGGATAAACAGCTACAGCTCTGGAACAGATGTAGTTTTATAGTACAGATTTGTGGATACCTGTTTTGTAGTGATTTCAACGGCTAGCAGAAATATTGTGTGACACTGACCAGGGGCGGACGAGGGGGGTGGGGGGGGGGTTTCCGGGGTTTTTCCGGAACCCCCCCCCCCCCCCCCCCCCCCCCCCCCCCCCCCCCAGCCCAAGAATTTAGCTCTCATAAAAAAATTACCAATATCTTCTCACAAGAAACAGACTAACAATAATATAAAATCATCGTATCCAAATAACTATTAAACCGATCCGTGACAAAGTGTATCACGTTAGATCTACATTAACATAAGGGGCAGAGGTTGCATAGATTATCCTTCGTTGTTATTCTTCTTGCATGATGCTGCATATTCCGTTCAAATAAGTGTGTGTATGTTTTTTTTCTCTGTGTGTTTGTTTGTGTGTGTATGTGTGAATGTGTGTGTATTTGAGATAGTGTGTGAGAGAGATCGCACGCTTGTGTGTGTGAGAGAGAGAGAAAGAGAGAGCGATAGAGAGACAGAAAGAGAGACAGACAGACATACAGTCAGACAGAGACAAAGAGTGTATCTGTCCTACCTGTCAATGTTTGTATAATATTTAATTCAGTAAACGCATAGATACCTGGGTGATGTATGTAAATGCTGATGTAAATTATACAGAGCAAATACGGAAGATAAGCGGTATATGAAAATTATACCAGTGTATTCATAGGCTCATTTACAATAGAAAACGACAAGGCAGAGATACCGATACCTGCGCATAATAATTGTCTATATAAGTATTTTATTTTTATTTTTTGGTACTAAGATTATTTGTTCTTGCCTTAACCTAAGTTATGGTAACGAAAACTCTTCTTCTTCATCTTCATCTTTGTCTTCGTACTCTTCTTCTCATTCAGTATTTTGGGACATTAAATCTCACAGGCGCCCTATCTGGAAGCTCTATACAGTTCGCGTTCCTCTTCTATTATACTAGATATATAACACAACAGAGAGGGGTGTTCTCTATGGAAACACGCTATCACATAATAATAATAATAATAATAATAATAATAATAATAATAATAATAATAATAATAATAATAATAATAATAATAATACGAACATTTTTATGACGCCAAATCTAGAAGAAAAAACAACCATTCTACTCTATGCACATTTCAACTGACTTTCGCAACATGCACACAAAGGAAAAAAAAGAAGACGAAGGAGAGAGAGAGAGAGAGAGAGAGAGAGAGAGAGAGAGAGAGAGAGAGAGAGAGAGAGAGAGAGAGAGTGTGTGTGTGTCACGTGGGGTTTATGGGCTCTGCACAATGGAATTATGGACCCTCACGTTTATTCGGTGGGAACTGCTAGTAAGTCACCCTATGAATTACTTTAATAAATTTATTTGTTTAGCTCGTTCTGTGTTAAGGTTGGGGTACAGAGATAGATAGAAAAATGGTAAGAGATTACTGTCACACTAGCTTTCACACGGCTATGAATCATATGTAGTCCAGCCACTTGATAACAGTTAAAATCACACATTTATTTCTTCTACTCTATACAAGTTTTCCTAAGTACTAATCTAACTTAAAATGTCTCAGTCACTGCTAATAGTTCGATCGCTGATAGTCTAGGCAGCTGTTATATCTTCCTCGGGCACTTGCTATAATATTTCATGTAGATTTGGACTACTGTGGTCCGTTTTACAGTTTCTGAAGAGTTGGACTACTGTGGTCCTGTTATGATCAGTTTAAGTGCACCTTCGTTTTTGCACTTAACTGCTAGATGGTGCGTGCGAAGTCCTTCTGTGAGGTAGCTTCTGGTCCACCTGTGTCGTTGTGTAGTTGGGTTCCCTTGCCACGCTGTGGGGTCTGACAGGGTGTTTTTCAAGGTAGCTCTTTCCGACTTGTGCGGTAGAGTCTCCTCATCCAACTAGTCGTTTCTGTGGAGTGGGGTGCACAGGATAGCTCGGGATAGCTCGGGATAGTTCGCCTGCTCGTCTGTAATATAAGAGACGAAATTCTGCACAACCCTGAATAATCGGTTTGTGCAGAGCGTCTCACTGAAAGCCAAAGTAGCCCTCAGTGATAGCTCCACATCTCTATACATAAGCGACGAACATTCTGCTACTTCCGGGTTCCACTGGAATCTCACTCTAAATTCCTATACATACATAAATATCAATCGTGTCTAACTATACACATACCGAATTAATAATAATATAAACATTCAGTGGTACAGCCACTGGTCTGCAAACATACATATAAGTTAAACAACAGTGGTTCCGTACGGGATACAACATGGCGGCGCAACCGGTCGTGTTTCGCCTCGTGGTCGGCTCTTCCACGTGGTACGGCAAATTCGGATTAACAATTCACATTTATGCATAGCAAATTCCACAAACATAATTTCAACAATAATATAAATATATCACGATGAAACAGAAGGGTGTTCATTTACCTGTTTGACAAGTTCAGGCCCGTGTTGACTAAATAGAATTCTGAGATTCCTAAGTCCTGCTTCCTGGTCTATGAGTGAAGAGATTTCTCTAGCTGTGGAGATGTTGACTCTACCTCGTCTCACACACGACTGATTCAAACTGTGTTAGGCTCTGACACAGTCAAACTGGCGCGAACCGCTTTGCCTAAGCTCTCATTGGGTAAAACGGTCCGATTCAACGCTCAAGTGCTGACTCACTGCGTAGCGTGGGTCGGGCTCGCGGTGTGTACTTTACTTGCTGCTGTGTTATATACTGACTCTCTACTGTTACAAAAACTACATAAGGCTAAATAGTCACTAGGCAGGGTAAAACTAGCCAATTCATGACAGAGAGAGAGAAAACTTTAAAGGAAACAGATCAATCACTTGGAAACGGTAACCTCTATATCCCATATATGTATGTATATAACATAAAATTATAAACATTAAAATAAAATAAAAAAGACATTAATATATATATATATATATATATATATATATATATATATATATATATATATATATATATATATATATATATATATATATATCTTTTTTTTTAATTTTTTTTTGTACGAGTTTTTGACCTTTCCCACAATATGCAAGCCCTCGCAATCTTCTCCCTAAAAAACTTCAATCATTGCAATCATTCTAAACAATCTCGAGACGAACACCGTCTTTCGTTCTCCACAAAGAGCAAAGCTGATATTTCCCGTCTTCGGCGACATTCTATTTATTTATTTATTTATTTATTTATTTATTTATTTATTTATTTATTTTATTTTTATTTTTATTTTTTTAAGGGGGGGGGAGGGGGGGCTGCGCCACGAGAGGAAGAAATGAAAAGAAATAAAACGATGTTCCTAATGGATAATATAATGGATTACGACAGGAGTGCCCAATACGTCGATCGCGATCGACCGGTCCATCGTGAAGGCAGTGTGACTGAGTAGATCGCGTAGCAGTAAATAAATTGACGTCAGCCTATTATAAGTCTATATAATATATGTTTCGCATTTTGGTGGTAGGTAGATCATTTTGGCTTGGTCATTTTAAAAATACCTCGCATGCTGAAAAAGTCATAGTGTGGGCAACCCTGGCTTACGTTGACGTTTTAGCAAAAAGACAAATAGTCAAAGTTCCGTCCCCTTGCTTGCTTATTCCGACTCGCGCCAGCGCTTCAATATGCCGCGAACGCCGTCTTTGAAGCCCTCCGATTCGAAAGGTGTGGCTAAGCTCAGTACATATTTTGGGAGCAAATGAGGTAATTATTATATTGATGATTTAATCTTACAAGTAAATAACATATCCTATCCTATCCCCTAATTCGGAGGTCGTAGCGGCACCACAGATGATCGTTTAACCAACGTACTCCATCTTTCCCTGTCCTCAGCAACCCTGATTGTTTCGCTCAGTGTCAAACCAATCCAGTCTCGAATGTTGTCATCCCACCTCTTTTTCGGTCTCCCTCTTCTTCTACCTCCTTGCACTGTGCCTTACAGGATGGTCTTTGCAAGACCTGATGATCTGGTGACGTGGCCATACCATCGGAGTTTCCGTTTTTTCACCACTGTGAGCAGGTCATCGTGTTTTCCAATGGCTTGTGTGATGGTCTGTCGGACTTCGTGGTTGGTGATGTTCTGGGTATAGGAAATGCCCAGAAGTCTTCTGTAGCACCTCATCTCCATGCTTTGTATTCTTCGTTGGAGATCTGCTGTGAGGGTCCATGTTTTGCAAGCATATAGGAAGATGGAGATGACAAGGGAGCCCAGAAGCCTTACCCTGGAATGTAGACTGGTGGTCCTGTCTTTCCAAATGGGCTTCAACCTTGTCAGGGCAGCAGTTGTTTGTGCGATCCTGGAGAGGACTTCCTGTCGGGACCCATTGTCTGATACAATGGCTCCTAAATATTTGAAGCTATGCACTGTGTTGAGGGATTGGCCTTGGACTTTGATGTCCGTGTTGATGCCATGGGTGTTGTTGGTTATCATTTTGGTCTTCTCTGCACTTATTTCCATTCAATAGGCTCTGGAGGTGGTGTCAAGCCTCTGTACCAGCCGTTCAAGTTCTTGTTCCTCTCCAGCCAATCTGTCACGCTACGCAGTTTGCAGTCGTGCGCCTATGTATATAGTTTAATCATCAGCCTGTACATAGAGGTTAAAAGTTACGGTAGTAAGGGGAGAGTATTAGAATAAAATTAATTAAGTTTATAATTAATAAAAGTAGCGAGTGAATCACGCCCGTGCAGAACGCACTATTGTTAGAAAACAGTAGTTGGCTATTTTGTTATGAGAAGATTGATTGCTGCCATGCGATTTGCTATGTGTGGAATGCGTGCTCTAATCGCGAATGGTTCTGGAAATAAATTATAATTGAAATGAGTATATTCAAGAACATTCTAGGTTAACGGTATAAAACCTCTTGCACTGCATATTTTGTTAGGGAAGAGAAATTTTTCACATCGCTTGTGTAGTAAGATCGGCGTACAAGTAAAGTCGGTGGATCTGTGTTTTTTCAAGGTGACAGATAGTGGCAGTGTCTGTGAGATGTTACTGAACAGACTGTCAACGAAAACGAGCCTAAGTCGGAAGAGGAAGATTATCTAAGGAACACTTTGGGAAGTGTTTGTTGAACTTACATTTTCTTAAACCGATCTAATACCTGCTGTGTATTTACGGTGAAATCCGAGCTACGTACGTGTAACGTCGGGTGCCCTGTGACGCCGCCTAGGACTTCTATGTGCCTGTGTACCACCTTGAATAACCATCTGTGCCTGTGTGTCTGTCTCGTCGTTCGTATGTCTTTGTCTCCACAGGCCGGAGGATTCCCACTGGTATCGTAAGTCGCCTGTTTCAATTTCTCAGTTGGCCATATCGTTCGGGGGGCTGGGTTATGAGTGTGAGCGTGAATGGATAGTTGATTATGTTCTCTTTGATTCTATTTTGTGTTTCAAATTATCTGCTACATAAATACCAAAGAGAGAGTGAAAGGATTTTCTAAAATGAATTATAAATTAAATGATTGTAAGTTAATATAAGAGAATTCGCTGTTATGTAGCGAAGAAATGACAGGAAGGAGGTGAATGGAAATGCATGTGTGCAGTGACAGAAGTTATGACAGTGAGAATGATTAAGAATGCGCGTGGTGCAAGGGAGACAATCATACCGTTAGAGGAATGATTGTGCAATATGTTGTAATATAATTATTTATGGTTATGTATTTTGTATGTATTGCTGCAGATGTACCAAAACCAAAAACCAGATTCAGTGATTGCTGTACTGTAGCCTAGCTGGGGTGATGTGATGTGCCACGTCCTGTGACGACGCTTTTCCTTGAGTCGACCTTAGTTCTAAAGGTTGAGGTAGTCGGAAGGAAAACCTTATTTTGTTTACATAGCACACACACACACACCCCGCAATTCACAACAAATAATTATAACTATCGATAAACAGTTGTGAAAAAGAAATATTTATTTACATGTGATAACTTGTAAATTACAGCAGATTAAAATATATTTAATTAGTATTAAGTAATAACTTTTGACTGTGAAATATTACATACCTAGTAGAATAGTTTTGTGATGTATAGTTGTTCTGGGGGAATTAATTCGCCAGGCCATTATTAGTTATCGAGTTGAACAATTTTCTTGCAAATTCTATTTGTATAAAATATAAATTTTCTTTATTGTTTTATGTATTTGAAAGGAGTTGTTAACAGCTGTTTAAAGTTTAAGTGAAACAAGGTTTGAATATATATAAAGATCTAAAGCAATTGCTTACATTTATTTACCTTGTTATTAGTAAGCTGATCCAGATTTAATTATTATAAATCTTTTGTACATTTTGTAGTTAGTCATCTATTTTCATTTTGATTTAATTATTATTATTATTTTGAGTGAATAATTGTTTTATGTGTAGTTTTGGGTTGTATTAGTGTTATTGAGGGTTGGAAGGTTGGGAAGGGGGAAAAAGGGAGTTAATTTGAGTGTGAATCTGTGAGTGGAATAAAGAAATTGTCTTGTCAATTCTGGTTTTGTCTTTTAGATTTTATTTAGGTGTTGGGTTGTTTTCTCGTGTGGAAGTGCACGCATGTCGAACCACTGTTGAGGCAGTTGGGACGTGACACAATCCATCAATGTCATCCGCAAAACGAAGGTTGGAGATTGCTCTTCCCCCTATGATGACTGTGCCTTCGTGGTCTGCAAGGGCATCTGACATGATGCGCTCTAGGAAAATGTTGAAGAGTGTTGGAGAGAGTAGGCATCCCTGACGCACACCGATTGTTGTTCTGAACCAGTTTCCGATGGCGCTGTTGTGGAGGACTGCACTGGTAGCCTTGTCATACAGGCTTTTGATGACTTCAAAAATTTTAGGGCTGATGTTGTACACTCTCATGGTTGCCCACAGAGCTGCATGCCAGACTCGGTCAAACGCCTTTTTGATGTCTACGAACACATGATATAGATGTTGTTGGTGCTGTAGGTACTTCTCACAGATTATTCTGAGGTTGAAAATCTGTTCAGTGGTACTTCGCCCTGCCCTAAATCCTGCTTGCTCTTCGGCTATGATTTGTTCAGCTTGTGGTTTCAACCTGTTGAGTATTATTTTCAGGAGGACCTTGCTGGGATGGCTGATGAGGCTGATAGTGCGGTAGTTTTCACATTCCTGAAGGTTACCTTTTTTGGGAAGAGTGATGACAAGCGACTGGGTTCATGGTGTAGGCCACTCCCCACTCTGCCACATCTTGTTACACATAATGGTGAGTGCGTCGATCATCGCTTCTCCTCCTGCTTGAAGCAGTTCCGCGGGTATTGTGTCCACTCCCGCTGACTTCCCCTTCTTCAACGATTGCACTGCAGCCTCAACTTCTAAAGGTCTGAGCAGTACTCTGTCCATCTGTCCAAGACTTCTTGTTCTTCTGTAAGGCATAAGCCACTTGCTTTGGATCGTTGAGACCTTGGGCTGTTTAACACTTCTCAGCGGTTTCACAGTCTGGTAGGCCTTCTTGCTGTTGTTCTTGTTGAGACTGTTCTCTATTTCCTGGCATTGAGCTTCTATCCAGTTCTCCTTTGCTGTGCGCATGCCTTTTCGGATGTCATTGTTGATTTTTCGGTAGGCCTCAGCTCCCTGTCAGGTGTTCTTTTTTCTTTTTCATCTCTCTTCGTTTATCACACAGGTCCAAAAGTTCAGGTGTGATCCACAGCGTCTTCTTTGACCGGTGCTTTCCAAGGGTCTCCGTGGCGGCATCTGTCACAGCTAAGTTGAAGGTGGTGGTCATGGTGTTGAAATCTACTTCACCAGCTCCCAAAATGAGCAGTGGTGCAAATTTCCCTCCAATTGTGGCCTGAAATATTTCTGTCACCTCCGAGTCTTGCAGTTTGTCCAGGTCGAACTTCAGTCTAGTGCAATTTGCTGTGTTTACTCTCTTAAAGTGAAGCCGGAAAGACATCATCACAAGATTGTGGTCTCTCCCGATGTCTGCTCCTGGAAAAGTGCATGTCCTGCCAATGTTGATGCTTGATCTGAAGCGTTTCTTGACCATCATTAACATTTACCGAGTAAGTCCCTTTAATAGAATTTTGGAAACCCTCCACCAAAAACTAACTGATCCGCCCCTGCTGACAGTCTTCAAAGAATACTAGTTGCTGCTGTGTAAATAATAATTAGCGTAGCCTAATGTTAAAATAAACTAGGTCGAAAGTTCAGAATTTTATTTATTTTTGTTTGTTTGTTTGGGGGGAAGAGGGGAGCCCAGAGTAAAAGGTTAAAGTCTGTATGGTTGAACGCGTGCGTTCACGGACTAGAACTCGGTTCTATACTCTCATCCAAATAAATGCAGGGGCAGAGTGTTCCAAGGTCATGTAACCTCCGCTCCAGCACTCTCAGATTGCCAACCAATCCCGAACCATCGCAACGCTAACCCCCAACACCCAGTGCCCCCAACCGTCCCGCCCTTGAGTACCCCACCTATCCAGCTGCATCCCAGGGTCATGCCACCTTCCGTCTCGCCACCCCAGGTCGTCAAACGGTCTCGAACCATCACCGCCTGCACGAACCGCTACGCCATCGTTCAACATCCTTTCCCCAAAAGTAAACAAATTCTTCGAACTAGGGCTCTTTAAGCATGTACATGTACATTTGAACATGGGACAGGCTTTATTCGAAGTGGCAAGCATAAAAAAATTAAATAAATAAAAGTAATAAAATAATAAAATCATGATTTTGCAGCTATTAACCGAGTAGGCCGGTGGTTTGTGAGGGAAAGGAAATAAGCTTTACCCTCACAAGGCTGTTCCTGAAAAAAATGAAAAAAAGGTCCTTCGAAGGTCCTTCATCCTCCAACCCTTCACTCTTCAAGGTTACCTACCAGAACGTCAGTCGTTATCTGTATAGCCTGGTTCATACAAAATGGAAACAGCTTGACTATGAATTGGTAAGGAAAATAACAGCATGACCACCCTTCTGACAAAAACAACAACAACAAACAAACAAACAAACACGTCCGTTGTGACGATAAACTGGTCTCAAGCATGGGTGACATGTCCTCAGCACACAGCCGTCCTCCTCATTCCTGGCTTTATACGTACCTTCCTTTTAACTGTACTTCTTTTGTAACGGATCGCAATTTTTATAACGCGCGCCCGTTACAAAAACATTGTGTGTATTACAAAAAACAGTGTGTGTGTGTATATATATCTGTTGATGCGCCTGTGATTGCGCAGTATTTAGTATAAGTTAGTCACATGACGTAGTCGCTCACGTCCGTTATGTCCTAGAGGAAAAATGCACGTATATATGTGTATATATAAATATAATATATGTTACAAAAAACAGTGTGTGTGTGTGTGTGTGTGGGTGTGTGTGTGTGTGTGTATCTGTTGATGCGCCTGTGATTGCGCAGTATTTAGTATAAGTTAGTCACATGACGCAGTCGCTCACGTCCGTTATGTCCTAGAGGAAAAATGCACGTATAATCTCCGTTGGAAGAGAACGGGTAAATAGATATTTTAAATACGTATTTTTATGAAGAGAAAAAGGTCCTAGATCTAGTCATTTTTTGTTCATACCTATATGTTTGAATGTTCTTTCGGGAAACTAATTGTGTTGTGATTTTTATTTGTAACTAGCTAACCTAGTGAAAAAGAAAGGTTCTAGATCTATTCATTTTGTTCACAGGACTATGTTTGAATGTTGTTTCAGAATTTGTGTTATGCCTTTTATTTGTAAGCTAACTTAATATAACCATATTGAAGCATTATGATGTATACACAAGTATATCAACTAGTTGATATACTTGTGGATGTAGCCTATACTATTTAGTATTTTCTGTATATGAGAAAAAAAGAAATAAAAGCCAACAAAAACACCAGAGATAGATCTGAATGTAAACAAAATGGTGGCTTCGGTTTTTTTTAACAGTGCTTAGATTAGTGATGAGAAGACTGCAAAAATGATGGGCACTCAAGTGTGAAATTATTTATTGTAATGATTGATTACTGTAAGAATGCTGGTATTCTACAGAGTTTCGAGTCCGGGAGGGACTGAGGTCTGCAGCTGGCGCGACCAGTCGACCAGTGCTGTGCAAGCGAAGTTCTTGAAAAATCGTCGAGATGACGTAAAGTGTAGTGGTAGTCGGGGTGTTCATAGCTCGACTGTGAGTACATTTATTCTAATTTAACTTTTAACCTGTGCCAGCAAAGAAGCAGGGGCAACAAGGATTTGGAAAGGTCAAGGAGCGGACTGCCGGACTAATTGAAAAATATCTACTTTTCTTTTGGGCCCTATTTTTTGTTTTTTTTTGTGTGTGCACACTAATTATTTATTGTGTTAGTATTAGACGCCGGCATTAATATTAGTATCAGAATTTTTGTAGTTGGTGGATAATTTTATTTTAGATCTGTGTATTGAAAGAATAGATATTTATTGTCTTGATAGTTTTTGTCTTATGCGAGTGTTGTATGAATATATAGTCAGAAAGTAAGCATAATATTATTACTGTGTGGGCTCCCTTGGTATGTTAGATGGCCGATGTGTGGGTATGAATGAAATCGAACATGCAGCCATAAGTATTTCTGATATGCAGATAGATTGAGTATATCATTAGTTATTCATATTTTAGTAATACCCCAGTCGGCTACATCTTTATTCAAAAGACTACCGGAGTGTATGTGTACGTGCATGTGTGTACGTACCTAACCATAACAGTGGGTTTATGCATAGGTTACACTTACGTGCAACTGGGTTTAAAAAAATACTGGGTTCCAAAATCTGAAACTCAGTTTTTTTAAAACCGGCTTTGCAATAGGAATAACAAAAAAAGTGTATACGCAAAGTCTGAGCGAGAAACCCACAATTGCGGTTGAGTCAACTTTGAGTTTGAGCCAGTTAACACTCCGCGATGTGTGTTCCCGCTGGTCAACCAGTCGAATACACGCACTGTCAGGGGAAGTAACTCGGAACGCCACACGCTACGTGCCGGCTTGCAAGATGGAGGTACGTGTTTTTTCGTTTTATTCAGTTGTATTTTGTCCTTCTGTCTCTGTAAATTGTTCTTTAATCTATATTTTGTGCTTCTAGGATGTGGCTTTAAAATGTTCCCTTGTTAAAATTTCAAGCTTTTTCTGTGTGCTTTTGTACTTTTAAAATCATATCAATTTTCGTGTGGATGTTGTGGTCGATTGTCAACACAGGGTCTGCATTTTTGTTTGTTACTTTTTGAAGAACACAAAAATAAATTTGCTGCATTTTAAGCGTCCTTGTATCTGATATTAATGAAGAGTCTTGTGAAGTCTCTTGAACATTGAAACAGTTACCATGAGAAATGTATGTCTCCTTTGTTCACACTGGGGTTTTCAAAACTTGCATTTTTTCTCATTTACAAAAAAGACGGTCAGTGAAGATAGTACAAGAAGTAAATAAAGGAGGTATTCATGTGTTATTTTATTCATATGTAGATTGATTAAATAAATGTTTAAAAATATTTTTGCAGAATAACAATTTTAGTAGGCAAAATGCAATGTTATCAGAATAAAAAACAATAAGCTTTTAACGTGTACCGTTTATTATACTGCAACTTTTATTTTTCTGTATTTTCCTTGTGTTCTGATGTAATTAAAAAAAAATACATGTTGCAACAAACAGTAAAATACAAAATTCTGGATGCCGTTACCTACATAAGTTATAGCTTTTGGTTTATGGTTCACCTGTCTGTTTTCCTTGGATGAAGGGAAATAGAATATGTGAAAACTGATTGATGCATTAAACTGCTTATCATTTGGATTTTTTGTGGAGACCAAGCGTGTTTGCCAGTATCAAATTGTTGTATCTGGCAAACTCCAACAGTCTCAGACCCCTGTCATTTGTCTCGTTGTTGCAGTGGGGTCCACATTAATAGCTAGAGCACCATTTTCAGATCTGCATCTACTCCATTTCCCAAATTGTTAGCTGTAATTCTGAGTAAGCATAATTATTGTAATAAATTCTGTTATTCCTTTTTTTCCCAGAACATCCTGTTATGCCTCGAGTTTATCCGGTTGCGGAGAAGTCGCTGTAGTCCGACGACGACCCAGGAGGCGTTTGGAAGGAAGACGTCCCACTCCATCACCATCAACATCTTCATCGCCTTCATTGTACTCATCAGGTGACAACTGGTGTGTGTCAGTACTTATTGAATTTTATAATATTGTTGTTCGCTTTGAAAAAAACACTCATTGATTGCTGTATAAAATCGGTGCCACAGCAAAGCAGTTAACAACTGGCAGCTCCACGCCTCAGATCAAACTGTGACCTGCTAACACAAGGTGTTGGTGGTATATTGTTTCTACATTGCAAAGGGGGAGGTGAGGAAAGCTTGGATGAGGGAGGAGAATGGGGGGGGGGGAACATTAGTGTACATGGCAGAGCTAGACATCCTTGTTGAATAAGATCAAAGTTTTAGCTCAATTTTACAGTTGTTAATGGGGCACATGAAATGCAGATTACATTATTATAATGTACACAATTCGCTCTGGGCTTTTCAGGTTGTATAGCTATGCTTTGGATTTTAAAAAGCAGGCATGTTGAGGAACCTTTGTACTTGTGCTTTCATGGGGTGGCCTCGTGGCGCAGTTGATAAGTCGCCGGTTTCCTATGCCGAAGGTCGCGGGTTCGATTCCCGCAAGGGGCGAACGTATGTGACTTAGGTACGAGACTATTGAGGTCACCGAGGATTTTCTCCGGGCACTCCGGTTTCCTCCCTCCCTTCAATAATGGTACAGGATGCAGTCAATATAAAAATTTCAAAAATAAAAAATTCGATTTTCTTCCGTCTTCTAATAGCGATCTCCCTGCCTTTACACCACCTGTTTGAGTGATGTATGTGTATTTGGTGTGTGAGAGGGTAAATGAGACAGGTGAGCGTGTATGTTGGTATAGATCGCCGCGCTTTGAGCCTTGGGGAAAGGCGCGTACATAGCATCCTGTATTATTATTTATTATTATTTTACTGAGTAGCTAGTAAGCATAAGAGTTTCTATAACTATTTTATAATTTGGTTGCTAGTAGCTAGTGTGTCGAAGTGGTTAGTGGGAAAAAATGCTGTCCCACTTCCTCCGGGCTTTTGTGCCCTTTTTTCCCCAACCTCTACCCCCAAAACTTTAAATGTGTTTTGCTTGTTTCTTTTACACTTTAAAGAGGGTGAGTAGTACATTCATGTACAAGAAAATTAAAGTCCAGAATATAATATTTCATTGATGAATCAGTAGACAGTATTGTCAGTCAATCCCTTTTTGTAGTTGAGCCAGTTCAAGTCTCTACTCTTTTCAACTTCCATTCCCTTCTCCCACCCCAGGCCCACCACCCCACCCTTTGACCATCCTCATACCTTGGTTTGAAAATGTTCTTATGCCGCTGAATTTGTTCTGTTGCTTAAACCCTGTGTTCTGATGCTGCTACTTGTTTGCAGGAGGGCTGAAGAGCAGCATGAGGATTCTAAAGACTCTAATTCATCGGAAGGTTCAGTCAAGAAACAAGCTAGAAAAAGGCGTCAAAGCCAGCAGACCGAAATGCATACAACATCCCCATCATTGTTGCTGCCATCAGTGCTACCCCGTTCTCCAGGGTGTGAACCAAGTGCCATGAATCGTTTAGATATAGAATATATATTCAAATTTGTTTGCAAATCTATTCAAGATGAGTCCTAAATAGTAAAAAATTGCATGTTTAAATAATAATAATAATGTTCGTCATTTGTAAGGCGCCTTAGCCTAAGGATCAAGGCGCTGGCCGATACAGGATCTAACTCAAACCGCCCGAGACGCCACCCGCAGCCTTTGGGCGCATGGTCTGACGCCCGGACAACTGAGCACAATCCTGGGAAGCCAGGGATGGAGAAGAAGGACCAAGTGCATGCTGGGTGTGTTCTTGTTACCGGCACTGACCCGTCTAGGACATGAGCGTCAGGATCTTTAAATAAAGTCCGTTATGATGGAATGCATGCGACACAGACTAGACCTCGGTTTATACTCTCATCCGAAGGAGAAGGAAAACAGGAGTAAAGTGGTTTTCCCAGGGACACAACACAATGGCCCGGCCAGGGCTTGAACCCGGGACCTTCAGTTAATGTTGTCTGTCTGTCTGCCTTCCATCTGTGCAAAACTTTAAAGTGGCTAATTACACGAGACCTCGAAAATTATCAGTGATTGAATGACTACACTTCAAGGTCAAGGTCACAGGTTCAACAAATGTTAGTCAAGCTATGTCAATTTTCCACAAAATTTCTTGTTAATCCTAAGTTATTAATATTAACTAAACTTCAGATTGTTTGATGCATGATAGGTATCAATGAGACGCACATGCATATTTTGTCAACCTTGCTCCAAGGTGAAGGTCATTGGAGATGTCCAAAATAATAAAATCTTTTGCTGTAGTTTATTTTATCGTACATGAGTGCATTTATAGCTGGAGGTCAAGGTCAAGAGCATCGAAATATCAAAGCTTGTATTACTTTGCATTTTAAACCCACCGTTTCAATCATTTAACTTTTTTTTTCTGGCATCTCATTTTTGTGTTATTTATTGGGAGTTCCATAAGGAGCATGTGAGTCATATGGACTTGCCTTTACAGTGATTGATGGTGTTCATCATGTTCAAAGCTTTTTGAGGTGCTACTTGTCATTAAGTAATGGAAATTTACTGCTCTGTATTGTGTAGACTAGTTTTTAGGCCCGTTTTGTTATGTAGTAGATTTCTGTCTTAAACTTAAGAGAAAGCGTGGATTAATCTGGCAAAGTACCAAATTATATTTCTTTGCCAAGTTAATACATATGTTATTCTCGGGGTTCTTGTTCATCAAAAAGCAATGTCAAGACTAATGACTATATAATAATATTCTGCTCTTCACATGGTTTTTGAGGTGCTGGAAAAAAAAACGAATTATAAGTGGTTGCACTCAATTGATCCTTATTCAGAATATATTAACGTAACGGGAAACCATCAACAATTTATGTAAAACTTAACTAAATGAAGTTGATAAAAAAGTAATAATAATATATACAAATTATGCTCTACTAGACACTTTCAAAATAAAAATGTTAACAAATTATGTCTGTGTTATGTTGTTCATATGTTTGTTTTACATTACCAATTCTCTGCTTTTTTATTTTTCAATTCCTCTTCTTTTCCAATGAAGATTTGTATACTTTTCCACCCTTCTCATTCTTTCTTTTCCTCTGGAGATTTTATGCTTTTTCTCCACGCTTCTCCTCATTCTTTCTATTAATTCTTCTTCATACTCCTCATACTTTTTCTTCTTTCTCCTTCTTGCCTTTTCTTCAATGATTTGATTTAAATCTGGAAGTAAAGTAATAAATTGAACATGAAAAAATTATCCACAGTTAACATTTGAGAACGACAAGATATCTTTTTTTTGCAGATCTTCCAGTCTGGATTCAAATTTAAAAAACTTTAAAACCATACAATACAAAGTAAATGTAAGCAAAGTAAATATGACAAAAATGTTTGCTTAATGCCGAATTCTTCTTTTCGATTTTTACTGACACCAGCTAATAATTTATTTTTTGGGCTATGGGGAGAAAAAGAGGGTCATGCACTGACCTATCCAGAGGTACACTGTAACAACCTCAGACCTTTCGGTTCTCAGTTCAATGCTTTAACCACTGAGCTACCGCCCAGTTCTTAAAGTAAATGGCAAAAGTCTATCCTTCAATAACAGCTCTAATTCTATACAGTAGCCTATATATCAACTGAAAATATTGTAATTGAAATTATAAAAACAAAATCAGAGGAAATTCTGAGCAATAGTAAAAGTTGTTTCATTAGTTGAATTAAACTAAAAGTGTCAGTGTACTGCACTCACGTACTGAAAATCTTGCAAATGCAACCTTGGCCATTTATACGTTTTGGTTGTGTCCGTGTGTGTGATAAACCCAGTTTTTCCACAGAAACCCAGATGTCCAATATGCATGTGTAAAAACCCACTGGTATCAAATGAACCCACTATTTCATAGCGCAATTTCTCCTTTTGTTTTTGTCAAAAATGAAAACGGTTGTGACAGATAACCTTACAAGAGGCTATTGTATCCGTTGAGTGAATAGGAATGGTCTGTAATGAAGGGAAAGGATGGAACCCAGTTTGCCTTGTTTTGAACATAAACCCACTATTGTAGTTTTGAACGTATGTGTGTTTGTGCGTGTGTGTGTGGGTGCGTTTGCGTGTTTTCGAACGCGAGTAAGTCTATCCCTGTGTATGCCGGTGCGTTTTCTTTGGCCTACCTCCTAAATTCCATCAGTCTTCGGGAAATGGGTCTTCTTTCGATAAGTCTTCAACACGTACGACCTTTCGCATTCAATAAGGAGGTCTTTGAAGTTTCTAACTCTTAATTTAAGTCTCCAAAAAGTTGCCGCTTGTAACATTTTAATCACTCGTGACTCTCTTCTTCTTTCTTTTCTATATGGGATGTGCGTCCTCCTACTGGTGCGTTGAATAAAGCATTGTTGATTAGACTTAACTTGACCTGACTCGACCGTTTGAAACGTCTTTATACTCTTATAATTTGACTGATATGGAATCTGTCGTGTTCAAGTCTTTTCACATCACAGTGCTATTAAGTTTTAGTAAACTGACTAAAAACGTAAAAGTAACTATTTGCCTTGAAGTTTCTACAGTCGCACAATTTACTACAGTATTGTATATTTAAATCTTTAAGTGTACATTTCTGTATCTTTTATCATATTAAAATGATACCTTTAAGTGTGAAAAGATCTGTTCTCCTTTTTTTTTTTTTATTACATTTACTGTTTTAGAATAGTACAATACTTATAAATGTTTTACCGTACCATTAAATTTGAAAAACTGTGTCCGTCTATTTTACTGTTTTGTCGAACAATACATTTGAATGTGCAGCGACCTTTTTTTTCCCCATTGTACAGTATCTCTTTAAATGTGGAGAAATCTGTTGGTCTGGATTATACTTTTCCGTAAGGAAAGATCTATTTAGTTTCATAATAAAGTACCTTTAAATAGGGAAAGATCTGCTTTGTGCCCCAGTGCAATGTCCTTAAATATGGAAATATCTGTTTAGTTCTACAGCACAGCACAGTAAAGTATGCAATATAATATGAATGTGGAAACAAATCTGTTTCGTACTATAGTAAAACGCCTTTCAAAGCGGAGAGATCTGCCTCACATCAGCACACACATTGCTGTTGTTGTTGTTGGTGGTGGTGGAGGTGGTTGTAGTGGTGTTAGGGAATTGTTGTTGTTGATGATGTTGTTGTTGTTGTTGTTGTTCTTCTTCTTCTTCTTCTTCTTCTTGTCATCGTCGGCCTCATTGTTCTTTTTGTACAAGCTCTTGTCGTTGTCCTCATTGTTCTTCTTGTCGTCATCATTTGCGTCGTCTTTGTCGTCATTGTTGTTGTTTGTTATTGTTGGTGTTTCCTTGTGTATTGAAGTTATTTTTCCCTATGCTAGTATGGGGCGCCATGTGTCCATTTATTCTATGTGACCATTCTATACATAGAATAAATTCTATGCACATAGAAAGCATTCTATGGACACAAAAAGCATTCATTAGTTGAAATTCCATTTATAAAAAAGAAACCAATATTGTAAGTCATAGAATAAAATTCTTTGTATAGAATAACATTCTATAGTATAGTGTAAAATTCTATGTCCATAATAAAATTCTATGTATAGAATAACATTTTATAATAGAGAATAAGATTCTATGTATGTACTACAATTCTATATTATATAATGCACTTGTATGCATAGAATTATATTCTATAACATAGAATGAATTCTATTACAAAGAATGAATTCTATAACATAGAATGAATTCTTTAACATAAAATAAATTGCATGACATAGAATTAATTCTATACGCATAGAATTCATTCTATAACATAGAATGAATTCTTTAACATAAAATAAATTATATGACATAAAATGAATTCTATGTCCATAGAATAAATTGTATAACATAGAATGAATTCTATAATAAAGAATGAATTCTATATGCATAGAATGAATTTTATAGCATAGAATGAATTCTATGACATAGAATGAATTCTATGACATAGAATGAATTCTATAGGCATAGAATAAATAGTATAACATAGAATGAATAAGATGACATAGAATGAACTCTATGACATAGAATGAATTCTATAACATAGAATGAATTCTATAGCATAGAATGAATTCTATGACATAGAATTTATTCTATAGCATAGAATGAATTCTATGTTACACTTACAGAATGAATTCTATGTCATAGAATTCATTCTATGCTGTAGAATTCATTCTATGTTATAGAATTCATTCTATGCTATACTATAGAATAAATTCTATGTCATAGAATTCATTCTTTGCTATAGAATTCATTCTATGTTATAGAATTCATTCTATTTCATAGAATTCATTCTATGTCATCTTATTCATTCTATGTTATACTATTCATTCTATGCTATAGAATTCATTCTATGTCATAGAATTCATTCTATGTCATAGAATTCATTCTATGTTATAGAATGAAATCAATAAGCCTATATACACTTTTTTAAAATAGTAAAAACTGGGGCACTGTCAAGGTATAGAGAACATTTTGTATGGCATGGGACTGTATTGCAGAGAGATACACATTGCCACATCCCATCACCACACCACATCACTCTACATCAATGGCTGACGTACGTTCCTAATGCTATTATGCTATCCATTTTATTAACGGAAGGAACTATACATAAATGTGGTTGTTCTCACAAAGGGGGGCCAAATTCACAACACAGCTATTTAGCTGAAAATAGGTGATGGGGGGGGGAAGGGGGGGCGGGGGCCGCCTGGGGTGAAATAGATTTTTTGCAATAATCAGCTTTATAAACCTTTCATTTAATATGTCTCAGAGTTGTGTAGCAATATTCGACCTTTAAATATATTAATTATTGCTTTTTATGAGTGTACAGTACGGTTATTTCTTTGGTATTGAGCGAAAAGAACTGATTATTTAATTAGATTTTGTCACTATAAACCCTTACAGAACCTCAGCACATTGTAATGAAAAAAGCAAGCACGCGGGGGCGGAGGGGGGGGGAGGGGTGACGTCAATTATTTTTATTGCTACGCGATCTACTTACACTACCGTCGAAGTCGTCCGCATCAAGAAACCTAAATGCTTGTTCGCGAAATTATGATGTCTGATAAAGCCCGCAGAACGCTTGGTACGTCAGCCATTTCTTCAGTTTTCGCGCGCGTGCAAAGGGGTGCCACATGTCCATTTATTCGTCAGAGCCTCGTTTCACATAGAATGACCTAGTTGCGCATAGAATGAGCATTCTATGTTATAGAATGGATTCTATGTTATAGAAGCATGGAGGCACGGTGGCCTAATGGTAGAGCTTTGGCTTGCGGATCTGAAGGTCCCGGGTTCGAGCCCAGGCCGGGGCATTGTGTTGTGTCCTTGGGAAAGACACTTTACTCCCGTTTCCTACTCCTTCGGATGAGAGTATAAACCGAGGTCTAGTCTGTGTCGCATACATTCCATCATAACGGACTTTAAAGATCCTGACGCTCATGTCCTAGACGGGTGAGTGCCGGTGACAAGAACACACCCAGCATGCACCTAGGTCCTTCTCCCCCATCCCTGGCTGGCCAGGATTGTGCTCAGTTGTACGGGCGTCAGACCCTGCGCCAAAGGCTGCGGGTGGGCGTCTCGGGCGGCTTGAGTTAGATCCTGTATCAGCCAGCGCCTTGAGCAGCTCTTGAGCTGGTAAAGCGCTATATAAGAACGATTAAATAAATAGAATGAACATTCTATGTTATAGAATGGATTCTATGTTATAGAATGAACATTCTAAGTTATGGAATGGATTCTATGTTATAGAATGAACATTCTATGTTATAGAATGGATTCTATGTTATAGAATGACCATTCTATGTTATAGATTGAACATTCTATGTTATAGAATGGATCCTATGTTATAGAATGAACATTCTATGTTATAGAATGAACATTCTATAATATAGAATGCATTCTATGTGCACCAAATGTTAAAAAACAATTCTATGAAAATAAAATTCAGTGTTGCGAATAAAATCCATTTTATGTTAAAAAAAGGAATTTTATGTCATACAATTCTTGCTGTGTTATACAATTAATTCTATATACATAAAATTCATTTCATTCACATATAATTAAAAAAACACAACTAATAAATTGTAACAAAATTTAGAATTAAAAAATAGATTGTATGACACATCACCACATCGCATCATCACCACATCGATCACATCATCACATCACATCATTGCATCACATTGCTTCATCACCATCATCTGAAAACGCACCACCACATGAAATCACATCACATCAACAAATCATCACATAACATCAGCCGACATCACAGCAGCAGCACATCTTCACATTGCAGCAGACAGCACATATCACACATCACATTAATCTAATCACCCCACCCCTCCAACCCATCACATTTGTGGTGCAGTGTGGTGTGATTTAGAGTGATGTAGTGTGGTGATGTGATGTGGTAATGTGTATGTATGTATCTGCAATACAGTTCTATTATGCCTTAAAAGCGAGTGAATCAGACCACATCATCACATAACCTAATCACTCCACCCCACCTATTTTATTTAATCGTTCTTATATAGCGCTTTTCCAGCTCAAGAGCTGCTCAAGGCGCTGGCCGATACAGGATCTAACTCTAGCCGCCCAAGACGCCCACCCGCAGCCTTTGGGCGCATGGTCTGACGCCCGGACAACTGAGCACAATCCTGGGCAGCCAGGGATGGGGGAGAAGGAGGTGCATGCTGGGTGTTTTCTTGTCACCGGCACTCACCCGTCTTGGACATGAGCGTCAGGATCTTTAAAGTCCGTTATGATGGAATGTATGCGACACAGACTAGACCTCGGTTTATACTCTCATCCGAAGGAGTACCCATCACATTTGTGGTGCAGTGTGATGTAGACTGATGTGGTGCGGTGATGGGATGTGGCAATGTGGATCTCTCTGCAATACAGTCCCATGCCATTAAAAATGTTCTCTATACCTTGACAGTGCCCCAGTTTTTACTATTTTAAAAAAAATGTATATATTGATTTCATTCTATAACATAGAATAAAGTCTATGACATAGAATGAATTCTATGACATAGAATGAATTCTATGTCATAGAATGAATTCTATAGCATAGAATGAATAGTATCACATAGAATGAATAAGATGACATAGAATGAATTCTATGACATAGAATGAATTCTATAACATAGAATGAATTCTATAGCAAAGAATGAATTCTATGACATAGAATGAATTCTATAGCATAGAATGATTTCTATGACATAGAATTCATTCTGTAACATAGAATTCATTCTATGCTATAGAATAAATTCTATGTCATAGAATTCATTCTATGCTATAGAATTCATTCTATGTTATAGAATTCATTCTATGTCATAGAATTAATTCTATGTCATCTTATTCATTCTATGTTATACTATTCATTCTATGCCTATAGAATTCATTCTATGTCATAGAATTCATTCTATGCTATAAAATTCATTCTATGCATATAGAATTCATTCTTTATTATAGAATTCATTCTATGTTATACAATTTATTCTATGCACATAGAATTCATTTTATGTCATATAATTTATTTTATGTTAAAGAATTCATTCTATGAATTCTATGCGTATAGAATTCATTCTATGAATTCTATGCGTATAGAATTCATTCTATGTCATGCAATTTATTTTATGTTAAAGAATTCATTCTATGTTATAGAATGAATTCTATGCACATAGAATAAATTCTATGTTATAGAATTCATTCTTTGTAATATATACTGGGTGTTTGCATTCTAACGAGGGCACAAGTAAGCGGGAGAGTGTTCAGATTTTTGTTTCTAACGCTACTTTTAAGGGGCATACAGGAATATTTTCAAAATGTGTTTCCCTTTCTTATAATCAGTTTGATTTGCACTTATTTTTATAGAGGTGTTTGTTGGTCTTGCCCTTCCTCAGCCTATCTGCTGGTTTGAAATCTTGGTAGGTCTGGTGTGTTCGTCAAAGTCAAAGTAAAGAAAGACATAGGCATAAGCTAAAGGAAACTCAGTCTGAATATAATTATAGCATGGTTAAGACCTACCGGTGATGATGTGCAACAATCTTTTGAACGTTACTCACAAAATCCAACAATTCCACGAGAAAGGAAAACATAAATCTTGCAACGGATTTTTTTTAATCGTTCTTGTAAAGCACTTTTCCATCTCAAGAACTTAAGAGCTGGAAAAGCGCTGAATCAGGAACACACCTTCACCAAAATATAAATGAATAGTTTTGTGAAGAAACGAGACCCGTGCATAAAAATGGCATAGTCTTGATTCCTCTTATGCCGGTAAAACAACGCATCGTTCGTCAGATGCACGCTGTCAGTAACAGCAAAAACAACAACATCATCATCATTGAGTTGATTTATTATTATTTACTGCTCTCAAATCCCATTAGTTCCCCTATTAAAGGCTGCCTTGATCTTACTTGCGCTGACCGGCTTGCACAGCGTCTACAGACATATCACTGTGTGTTGCATGTGTGTGTATGGGTCTGTATGGTGTGTGAGGGTGGAGTATTTCTTCCACAACGTATATTGCTTTTTTCCTGATAAAACTGGACATCCATTGTTTTATCGTTGTTTGTTTCTATGTACCATTTTCTATTATATGTGGAAATGCGTGAGAATGCACCTTAAATCATTCTTTTTGTGTGAGATATGTGCGCTATATAAATCTCTCTCTGTATGTATGTATGTATGTATTATTATTATTATTATTATTATTATTATTATTATTATTATTATTATTATTATTATTATTATTATTATTATTATTTATTCAAATCCGTGAATATATTGTAGAAATTCATCATACCCATGTACAATTTAGTATCCCCACAAACAACTTCACACGTTTTATGCAACAACTGAAATTTACACTGCGTGCTGTTCTGTTAAAGCTGACTTTGAAAAGATAGAGCCTGAGTTTAAAGATAGAATGTTTCAGGTTATATAGGAATGCAAAAATCTGCATCTGTTAACAAAAGCATGTCCTGGAATGCATGTTATAAACTACTCAACAAATATATGAGTACTGAAGACACTAAGTAAAAGTAGGATGGGTAGAAAATAATTATTTTTGACTGTTTTTTAAGAGCAAAACAAAACTACGTGGGTTTTTTTTTGTTTTTTTTTTGGCATTTCGCCTTTTGCTTTTACTATTAGGTAATGTTCAGGAATTGTATAGCATCAGCATTTAATAGTATTATCACTATTGAGTTTCCTCAGGAATATTATTCTTATGCAATGTTGGTAACGGCTTTGTTTATATAAAAAGAACTGCGCTTGAATGTCGCTCTTTTCTGCGCTTAGGACGCTTGACCCCAGCCGTCAACCTATCTATATATATAAATTGCTTAGCCGGAAGTCCTTCTTCGCCACTACTATAAAGTTTGTCTCCTATGGACGCTGATCTGGGCACGTGCTGAGAGCTGCTGATCGGCCTGCTGTGTGCTCAAAACCAGCCAAATTGTTATAGCCGACATTTCCTTACCGAACGTTTAACCGTTTCTGAGATAAATAAATAAACAAAATGTCCACAAACTGCAATAGCCTCATTCCGCGCGCTTCCATTAAAAATCAAATTGAGGTTTCAGCATGTTTTCCCATATAGAACAAAAAATTCATGGATTTTCTACGAAGCCTTCGTAGCTTAGTGGTTTAATCTTTCGCCTACGGTTTTGTGCGACCCAAGATCGATACTCACGCGGGCCATATTTTTTTTAATTTTTACACTACAATATGGATATTTTTTTTAAAATTTAGACTTTTTACATTTAATTTATTATTATTATTATTATTATTATTATTATTATTATTATTATTATTATTATTATTGTTATTATTAATAAACTAATAATAATAATAATAATAATAATACATTATTATTATTATTATTATTATTGTTATTATTATTATTATTATTATTATTGTTATTATTATTATTATTATTATTATTATTATTATTATTATTATTATTATTATTATTATTATTATTATCATTATTATTATATCAAATTTTCTTTTAAAACCTTATTGTTTTTTATGATTTCTATTTGTATTATTCTATATTCAATAGTAGTAGTAGTAGTAGTAGTAGTAGTAGTAGTAGTAGTAGTAGTAGTAGTAGTAGGCCTGCTGTGTGCTCAAAACCAGCGAAATCGTTTTAGCCGACATTTCCTTACCGATCGTTTAACCGTTTCTGAGATAAATAAATAAACAAAATGTCCACAAACTGTAATAGCCTCATTCCGCGCGCTTCCATTAAAATGGTATGGGGAGGTATCAAGTGGGTTCGGGGAGGTATCAAGGGGGTATGATGAGGCATCATGGGGGGGGGGGACGGGGAGATATCAGGGGGGGCGGTATGGTGAGGTATCAAGGGGGATATGAGGAGGTATCATCGTCCAAATGAAACTCGCAGACAAAAGTTCTCTCTGTCTACATTTTAAACAGCATCATGTGTACCCTGGCTTGCCAGGGTACAAAAACCACTAGTCATTCATATTCAGGGATGTTGCTAGGAAATGTTTTCTTCGGCGATTTGGCCGAAACAGCCGTGAAACTTTCGGCTTTTTACAGAAAGTTTCGGCTCTCTCTTCCAAAGCAGTCACACATGTTTTTTGACCAGATTCACTACGTTAACGTGCACCCTCCACCTCCATATATTAAAGGTGTTCTGTGTATGCATATCTTTGTAATAAAACATGGTTTTAAGAGTAGAATAAGAACATTGAAAAGAAATGTTATTTTCTTAAATTTTAGACACACAAAAACAATAAAAAGTTTAGACTGTCCCTTGACAAACCACAATACTGTCAGAGTTTCTGGGTTTCACCTTAGTAATTATCGATCATCACCTAAACTGCAAGCGTACAGCACAGGAATATCGCAAAAATGGACAAAATTGAGCCGATTCACCCGTGAAAACTTCGGCTCGGCAAGCCGACATGACGGACAGTTTATCGGCTTTTTTTATAAATATTTCGGCTAAAAGCCGAAGATCCGACCCAAACGACATCCCTGCATATTATCTGTTTACTAGGCAGACTATGGTAAAATAGAACATCGTTATCTTTATGAAAATCATCATTATGATAGCATGCTGGCCAACCAGCTCAACTAGTGCCTGTGTACCGCACAGTTACACTTCCCACAAGCGCAAGCCATCCAATAATAATGCATAATGCATATCTACTTTGTATAGGAAGGTGGTAAAATAGATTATTATAATAGCCAGGGTGTCCTAAATACTCGCTTGCTGCATGCCTAGCGCGTTGTGTCTCGCCTCTGACCGCAAAAGCCCAAATTATGCGGACAGATAATGCATATGCTTTTTCTTTAACTAAGTAGGTGGTAAAACAGAATATTACTTTCGTTATAGTATTTAATAATGTCGTGTAAGCCTCACGTGTAGCATATATTGTTTTGTCCTTGTCTGAAACTGGATCTGTGCACCCCAAGAAGCATCAGAGACTGCCGAGTCAGTCAGTCAGTCGAATAAATTTAAAGTCTGCCGAGGCGTAGAATATCGCCTGAAAGATCCCTGGCACTCAGTATGTATGTGCACTATGCTGCGGCAACAGAGTAAACACACACATGCCTCATCACCCAGGGTGTGACCCATGTTGGTTGAGGACCCTAAAGTGCATTTCTAGCTGTTGCACTGTTATAGCTGGTAGCAACTGTGCATGTGAAAGCTGACATGTAGACTCCCTTCTTTCAACCCCCACAACCTCTTGCTCCAAACTCCTGTTACTCTGTGTGTGCATAAGCATGTCGTTTTCTGGTAGACGCCCACTGAACCTCTAAATAGCAGGCAACTGCCAAAATGAGTAGACATTAGCGGTTGCGGAAAAATCCTTTCTGCGTGATCCAGACGAAGACTCGCACATATACGCGCGCAATACACAGACGCACAAACACACGCACACACAAAACACACATGCACGAACGCGCATACACACACATACACAAACATACACACACACATACACAATTATACACACAGACACAAACATACACACACAGACACAGGTACCCACACATAGACACAGATACACATACACCCACACACATAAACATACACACACCAAGCAGTTCCCAGTTGTCGTCATGTTTTTTTATCAGTTCGAAAATGTCGACACCCAACACCCAAGCGAGAGTGCATAGAATTTCCACTCTTTTTTTTCTTTCTGTGTGCTCTCTCCCACAACCACCTCTCACGCACTCTTTCTGTTTCACTGTATGGTACCTCCACCCTCCCTCTCCCTCCTCACTTCTTCTTCTTCTTCCTCCTGATTTTAAAATTCTACAATTTGACCTTCTAGGACTAAGGTTGATTTTATAGAGTTGTCGGACGTTACACTTTGGGTTAAACATAATTTTATTCAAGAAAACATGTAAAAGTATTACATAGATTACATAAAGGGCAAGATGCCAGTTATCCAACATTTGTTAATAATTGTATGTAAAATAGTTATCCATTTATCAGGGAGATGCATTAATAAATTATAGGATATTCCATCCAATCCTACAGCTGATCGTTTTCTTCCCAAGTCTAAAACAACATTTTTAACTTCTTTAATTCTAATTTCTGAATTAATATATAAATTATTATCTTGTGGGGGCGCATTATATTCTTCAGTATTTTCTAATATTTCTCTTTCATTTTTAATATGATGTGACAAATTATTAGAATTACTAGTTTTTGCAAATACTTTTACAAATTCTTCAGCTTTATCTTTAGGAGTAGGGAAATCATTATCTATTAATTTTAAAGGACACTGTGGAAGCTGAAATCCATTTTTCATTTCTGAAAGTTTCTTCCATACCTTGATAGCATCTTTGGAAGTATTAATTTCAGATTTACAATAGTCAGACCAAAAGTTTCTTTTTACAAGCGCTATTATTTTGTTACATTTAATTTTAGCTTTTTTCATGTCTTTAAAATTTACTTCTGATCTGCATTTTATCCAATTTTTGTATGCAATCCGTTTTTCTTTTATAGCCGTTTCACATGTACTATTCCACCATATATTTCCCGTATATTTTTTCTTAAAAGATTTTCTTTTTTCGAGAAATCGAATTAGAAGCTGCTAAGTGAATATATCGCACAAAATTATCATATGCATAACTGATATCATCATTGTTCACAAAATCAGTATCATATTCCAGTAGTAAACTTTGATACCTTTCCCAGTTTGCACGACTATAATTATACTTTGGCACACAATCTTCTTCAAGTTGTGTATCAACAATGTTATTAAGAATTATAATTATAGGAAGATGATCACTGCCGAGGGAATCAGTCTCAACATCCCATACACAATCCACAACCAGATCTGGAGTAACAAAAGTCAGATCAATGGCTGAAGGACGATGTGTAGAGACGTCAGGAATGCGAGTTATTCTTCCATCATTAATCAAAATTTAATCAGAGTCAATAACATTTTCATTAAAACAGTTATTATTTGTTCCCCGACAGCTTTTATCCCACAAAGGTGAATGAGTATTAAAGTCACCACATATTACCCATTGATCAGAAATGTCGAAATGTTGTATCCAGTCACTGTCTATATTGTCAGTACCTCTTGTGTAATATATTGATGCAATGTTAATACACTGTTCTTTATTCACCTTTAATTTCACAGCACACGAAAAGACGCCTTCCAAGTCCCTCGGAGCTGGTGATGTTAAAATGTCATAGTCTAAATCATCTCTAATGTATATAGCAGCTTGCACTTTGTTACTATTAATATTATACACAGGTGGATTATAGAATCCCTTTAATTTAGGCAATTTACTTTTGTTTACATGTAACGATTGCAAACATAATATATGATGATCTTTTTCACATAAGTATTGTTTTAAATATTGTAAATTAGTCGAAATAGATCTACAGTTCCACTGGAAAATACTTAGTTTTTCACTTTTCATACAATGATGCCTGTTAACAAATATTTACAGTAACAAAAGAGAGAGGGAGAGAAGGGGGAAAAACAACACAAAATAAAATCACTGATTCTTGGAAGTCTTCTTTGATAATACCTATATTAAAATCAGGAAAACATCGGGCAGTTTTGTCAAGTTATAGACCCACTTCCTTAACATCTCACACTTGTAAAATAATGGAAAAAATTATATTACAAAGGATTTCATATTATTGTATTAAACAAAATATTATACCTGTAAATCAGGCAGGGTTTCAGAAAGGGCGGTCGACAACAGATCATATTGCTAAAATTACCACACATATAAAAAGACAATTTGCAAAGAGAAAAAGTGTTTTGGCTACATTTTTTGACGTAACAAAAGCATACGACCGAGTCTGGCATGCTAGACTGATGTATAAATTAAAACAAATTGGGTTGTCTGGTCGTATATATTAGTACTTTTTTGAAAAATAGAAATATAAAGGTTAAGGTGGGGAACTCATATTCTTCTGGTTTTGCAACTGATATGGGAATTCCACAAGGTTCTATAATCTCTCCAATTTTATTTAAGATATTAATTTATGACTTGCCAACAGTTTTAGGTAATAGATCAACGCTTGCTCAATATGCAGATGATCTAGCTATATGGATGAACGTCAATTTAAAAAAAGATAACCTCTTTGTATGAAATAAAACAGATTGAAAAATTATATCAAAAAGAAATAAACAACATCATCCAGTTTATGAATCAAAATGGTCTCGAACTGTCAAAAGAAAAAACAAATTTGGTACTTTTTAGTAATGGTCAGGAACAAAGACAACTTCCAAAATTAGTACTTGAAAATGAAGAACTAAAATATGTTAAAGAGTTTAAATTTTTAGGAGTATATTTAACATGCAAGTTACATTGGAAAAGACACATAGAGTATGTAATACAAAAGGCTGTTAGAAGTTATAACCTATTAAAAATTATAAGCAAACAATCTTGGGGACAAGATGAAAAAACATTAGTTCATTTAGCTAATGCCCTAGTGAGATCAAAGTTAACATATGGACAGGAAGCATATTTTTCTTCTTCAAATTGTTACTTTAAAAAGTTACAAAGCGTAGACAGTAAGGCAATAAAATTCATACAAAAACTACAGAAGCATATAAACTTGCAGAAATTATGAACTTAGATGAATATAGGAGATTATCTTGTGCGAAATATATAATCAGAGCTAAAGCTGTAAACAATAGTACAGATGAAGAGATTAGTATTAGATCGGATGTAGATTTTCCAAAACATGCTTAAAAGGTGCACTCTTTTCAAACAATAGCAACATATACTAAAGATCTTATTCAGTTAGATTTAACATATATTGATAATTTATGTAAGGATACAATATCCCCAGTACCTCCATGGGAACTTGAAACAGCACATTATGATATACATTATTGTAATGAAAAAAAGAGTCAAAATCCGAATCTTATTGCAGTTGAAGTTCGGAATCATTTATGTGAAAAATATTCAGAAAAATTAAAAGTATACACTGACGGATCTGTTTTAGAAACAGGGGAAACAAGAGCTGCTTTTGTTATACCAGATTTGAAAATATCAGAATCATTTTATATAGGAAAGGGTTATTCTATTTTTACTGCGGAATTAATTGCTATATTAATGGCGCTAAATAAAATTTCTAGTTTATGTCTGAATATATATAGTATAGTTCTATGCGTAGATTCTCGATCTGTTTTAGAAGCTCTAAAATCTAATATTACCTGTGAACGAAAAGAGATTATTTTTTAGATTAATAACGTTATTAATGGATTGATAATTAGTGGTACTGAAGTGACCTTTTGCTGGATTCTATCGCATTGTGGATTTCTATATAATGATTGGGCTAATCATGCTGCAAAATTAGGTGCATTAAATATTAATTCCCTATCAGTTAAATTAAATCTGTCTTCCAAAGGAATTCAAAACAATATTGAACATGATATTGTAAAGAAACTTCAGTTCCATACAAACTATAAAAATCTTCGTGGATTTCCCAGATCAGTTTCATCTATAGCAAACAGAATATTATTAAATTCAATTAAAACCAAATATTGTAAAAATGTAAAGTGCATTTGTGATGAACCTTTAACTCTAAAACATCTATTATTTGATTGCATTCAGGTTCATCCTCTTTTGCCCCTTGAAGTAAATACTATAACATCAGTTAAAAACATTAGCAATGAATTGAGTGTGGGATTGGCAAAAGCTCTAATTACTTCTCATCCTAAGCTACGCGATTATATTCAAGTGGTTGACTATTTTCTCGAGGGTAGAACTCAGTTTGCATTTGTGGGTGACTTAGCTGCACTGTCGTTTGAGTGTGCTTGGGTCCTTCTGAGAAGTCTTGCCTCTCAGGTTGAGCGGGTGAGTCGTGTAGCTCCTTGCTCTCCTTCCTCTCGTCTCTTCTTCCTCTTCCTCATAACACCATCCTCTTCACTTCAATGACGCAAGATCCAAACGCATACAGAGTGTCTGCGCCCCTTGAGACATGTGCCGTAAGACTCTGTCGCGTTGTAGGGTCCCACAAGATAAAATCACTTTGAGCGTAATCATCCCCAAACCCGATCCTTTGCCTTGTGTGTGTGGGTGCGTGTGTGTGTGTGTGTGGGTGTGTGTGTACGTGTGTGTGTGTTGTCGTTTGCAGGAAATTCAAGGTCAAGGTCGAGCGTCGCGGGAAGTTGAAATTCGCATGAAAGGTGATATCAAGCGGTTAAATGAAAAATTTCCTGCTCCATTTTTAGCAACAGCTCACTCAACCTGTCAAACATTATATAATGTTCATGAGTCGACGCAAGCGAGACAGGTTTATTTTAAAGTTTGTCTCTCTCAGGACACAAAAAAAGCATAATCTCTCTCTCTCTCTCTCCATCTCTCTCTCCCTCCCTCCCTCCCTCTATCTTTGGGCTAAAAGAGTTAAAACATTTCTCTTTTTTTTCTTCTTCTTTTTTTTAAGAAGATAGTTCAAACTCTGTTACAAGGTTTTAGTGGCCCATTTTGTTTGAGAGAAAAAAAGTATTCAGGAATACTTGCTTTTTCTCCGTGGTTGTTTTCAGAGTGCTATCGTGCTCTCTCTCCTTCCCTCCTCTTCCTTCCTCCCATTCATGGAAACAATTTTTTTTTTCAAGTTTCACTCCACACGTCATGAAGCAATAACTAAAAACTTCTCTCTGTCTCTCTCTCTTTCTCTCTCTCTCTGTCTCTCTCTTTCTCTCTCTCCTTCTCTTCCTCCCTCTGTCATGGAAACCATCTTCACGTTTTCGTTGTTTACAGTTTAAACATCAGCATTCCTCTTTCTTTCGATGGCGTTTTCAAATTACAGCCTACGTCTTGTCAAGCCTTTCACTCGTGGCATTCAGTTTACGCTTGACTTCGTGCAGCCTCAGTATTACATAATGCAGACTTGGGTATTTCAAATTTAAATATAAATGAATAGAAATTTTAGAAGCTTACCTTCAGCGCGCATATGTTGATGATCATCGTGACCCTTCGTAGCAACAGATTAAAACTCTTGCCTGGAGCGCAGGAGAACCTCTGGGTTCGCACTCTCCACGCATGGTGACGTAAGATTTTTCTCTCAGGGAAATATTTGACTTTCTGGAATGACTCTGATCGGTGGTCCACTTCCCTTCCCTTACCTCATGTCGCCGCAGCGGCTCGTTAAAGAACCCAGTCATTCTGTCAACACGAGCTGGTGATAGATTCAAATACAGATGCATACAGTTGTGTGTATCTATCAGTGTGGAGCAGTTGTCCGTAGCTGTTGACCGTGCGTTCGCTGATGCAAGTTGTTGCCTTGAAAGGCTCTTGATATAGGTTCTGGTTTCGGCCAATCACTTGAGCAGCTTCTGAGTTGGTAAGCGCAATATATTATAAGATCAGTTCGTTTCATGTTTCAGCGCTTTTAATATTGAGTTTTAAATACTTAAACAAGGTTAAGCCTCTGAAGTCTCTAATACTCAGTGCGTAGCTCTTGCTTTAATTTAAGGAACAGCGCATGGGGAAAAGCATGTTTACCTGCACAGGGGCGGATCTTTCCATTGTTGAGGGGGTGTGCACAGCTAATGCGAAGTGGCGTAGCCACAAGCGCGAGCCTGCGAAGCAGTCGAGTGTACTAGGGGAATCCGGGGGCATGCCCCCCTGGAAAAACTTGAAAATAGTGGTTAAAATCTATGCAATCTGGTGCATTTTGGGCATTAAAGGACTGAAAATAGTATTGTTTTGTGCTAAAAGTCCTGTTTTAGTCCCCCCCCCCCCCCCCACACACACACACACAAACACCCCTCTGCAAACTCTGATGATAAAATTTACAATAGCAGAACATCTTGCATAAAGGCTTATACAAAGACAGATAAAGTTACTGCAAATAAAACAAGAAATAGCCACTCACATCAGTTTTATTTAAAAACTGACCTGATGCATGTACAAGTTTGGTCACAAAAAAAACCAACAACAAAAAAACCAAACTGGAGCACTAAAGATTAGAGGTGCACACGCACTACAGATTATGGTCATAACAAGGTAAGTTTCTACAGAAATCAGTTCAGTGTCTTTCACAGAAAAGGTGCAGATAGATCTTAGAAATAAAACTGGATTTTTTTTGTTGTAATATTTCTGTAACATCTATCCTTCTTATGCACACACACTGTCTTCGCGCATGTCCAACAGAGCATAAAAACAGAAACCTATTGTTCTATCAGTCTAACATTGGCATAAACTGGCTCCCGCTCTCAATGTCTGTTTAGTCTTGTCACGCTTCAGTTTGCTAACCTATTGTCGCACTTGGACTAGAACGACAATTACTTGGCGATTACGCAACATTATCAGAACTTTAACACCGTCGGGCCCTCCTGCTTTCATTGTTAAAGTGTTAAACATGTCTAACTACACGTGTCTTTATTGTTTTATATTCACACATTGTTAAAGTGTGGACAAGACTATGAGGAGCTGTCAATGATAGCAGTAAACTTCGATTATCTGTCTGTTTTAAGGACAACAGATGCGTAATATATCGCCGCGATGGTGGGTGAAACATTAAAGATAAGCAAAATGTGCGATTTGACTGGTCTAATCTTGTGTTCTAAGGTTTAATAGGCCTATTAACTTTACAAGTAACAATTAGCCATGCCAGGCCACAGATAATCATATCCATTAGTGCAATTGTCTCATTGCAGCCCACAAATGCAGTGCTCACATAGTCTTGTCCAAGAAGGCAGCGAGGTAGTAGTGTTGCCATTCTTGTCTTGAACCGAGCGCTGAATGCGTCCACAATTGCCTCTGGGTTTACATGAATCTGTCTCTGCAGTCGCATGAGGGCCAGTCCATTCAGACGCTTTTCACTCATGGTCGATCTCAGGCAGGACTTCAGGAGCCTTAGACTGCTAATGGTTATCTCACAGGACGCCGTGGTGACAGGTAGAGAAGCGACTAACTTGAGCATGACATAAATGTTCGGAAAGAACAAGGAACTGCACTGCTGCAAAGATGCAGTAACAGTTGAAGGAATCGCCTGCTGTTTGTCTGCTGCTGTCCTCCACTTAACACACCAGCGGTGGAATTCTGCTAAGGTATCATGTGGGCTGGGCAAGTCGGACTCCCACAACTCTACCAGGCGTCTGATGCCCTCAGGAAGCTGATGCTGTGGGCTGTCAATACGGGCAGCTTGGTCTGCCACAAGCTTGAGCCCACCATGCGCCACTTCAGAGTTCCGGAACCGGCTACTGAACTCTGACAATAAGTGGTCCAGGAAAGGCACGGCGATGCTTCGTCTGAAGTATTCCTGTGCTGTGTCTGCAGGCAGGCTTGGCCTCTGTGTCTGTCTGTCGACTGTTCTTGGCATTGTCACTTGTTCATTGATGCTTTCTGCAAGAGTCTCAGCCTCGATGAACCAGACTGCGAATGTGTCCTCCAGGTCAGCGCGAATGTCGCTCAGTGCAGTGGCCACTTCTTCAACGTGTGTATATGCTTCGATTATGTCCCTTGTTTTCTTTTGAAGACTCACTGACAAGGGTTTGATGTATCTCAGGCAGTTTCTTGTGGTGACAAATGAAACCAAGAACTCACTGCTTGAGATTGCTACTCTCAGACCTCGACACTTTGTCAGTGTATCACTGTCCCACTCACTGTCTCCAGTTTCCATGTCAGTCAGGCACTGGCGCACATAGACGAAGAGATCTGTCAGCGTCTCAAACGAACTGTGGGTTTCAATCCACCTCGTACGGCATAGGTCTACCAGCTTTTGCTTTCTGGTGACGTCACAACCATCCAGAATGTGCTCCAGGCGCCTTTGCCTCTTTGGTGAGAGCGCGAAGAGGGCAAGCTCTCTCATAGTGCCATACATGTTTCTGATGCTATGCACAGCACAAGCTTTGACGATACAGAGACTAATGCAGTGGGCGGCACAATGGAAGTAAATGGTCTTTTGGTTCAGCTGCATAATCCTTGCTTGCAAGCCTTTGTACTTGCCTGCCATGTTTGAACCGCCGTCGTAGCCTTGACCTCTAAGATCATCCACCTTAAGACCCCAGGTTCGAAGACAGCAAAGGATCGTCTCGGTCAGCGCCTCCCCTGTTATTTGTTCGCATGGCACAAAAGCTATGAACTCTTCTCTTATGCTGTTGGTGGTGTCCACAAAGCGCAGGATAACAGCAAGTTGCTCCCAGTTAGATACATCCGTCACTTCGTCAGCCAAAATGGAGAACTGCTTTGCCTCTTTCACTTCGGCCAAAAGTTTCTCTCGGATGTAATCACCGATCAGCCCGATTATGTTATTTTGAGTAGTCTTGCTGACGTACGTGGGATGACCATTATCTTCAGTACTGGACTCCAGATGTTTTTGGAGAACCGTGTCTCCCGACTGGATACGGAATCGAATGAGGGCGTTGAAGTTGCTTTGACTGTGAGTGTCAGACTCACTATTTTCGTTTACGAGTCCATCATCCCTGTGTCCTCGCAAAGGAAGGCTTTGCCTACCGCAGAGAAGCACAGTTTCAATAATGCTGCGTAAAACAGCTCTGTTGTCCTTGTGTTACGTTGAAACGCGAATGGTAGTACGTCGGAAGCGCGCACGATAGATCTAATCGTTTCGATTTGCAAAGTATTCAATAATGGAGTTTATTTACCTTTGATTTGAGTTTGCATTGTTGTTAGGAGAGGCTTTGTATAACGTTGATAATTTTTGTTGGTCGATATTGTTGTAGAATTCTCTGGACCCGCTTGTTTACTATCGATCGAAGTTTCGGGATAAATATCGAAGTATGGCGGAAGGAGAAGAAATATGTATGACGTAAGACAGTAATGACGAAGTTAGAAGCGATTGGTTAAATTGCGTCACACGAGATTGATCCAGGTTATTCGGGAGTATCAAGAGACTATTTAAGTGCCGCGCTGTTTAAAAAATGTGATAATTGTTGTTGATAGTAAGTTGGAAAGTAAATTTGAGAGTGGAAAGGCGATTGAGCGATTGTATGCAGTTGTTGATGTGTGCTGAATAAAAGTGGAAAACTTCATACGTTGACTTTGTGACTTGTATGCTGCTTGAGCAGGCTGCGTGAATAAACGAATCTGAGTTACACCTTATCAGGAATTCAGCATTGGGGCTGAATCGGATACTGATAAAGAAAAACACCAACATCGAACCGAGTGTAACATTTTGGGGGTCAAGCCGCGATTCACGCCATAGCCAAGGGTTCAACTGCTACAACAAGCGAGTCAACGTTACGAGAGGCAGTCATCGAGGGTAGCCGCCAACGAGTTGCGTCGAGAGGGGCCAACATACTGGGACTACATCCGATAGATTCGGGTTGACTGCAAGGGCGTGTAGTCGCTGAAGAGTTGCTTCGTGAGCGAACAACAGATCAGGACTACGTAGCTGCCGCAGGACTACGTCGAGGGACAGTCTCGGAGCTACATCGCCAGTGTTACAGAGAGCGACGAGCGGACGTCGCGTCTGCTTCAGCACAGGAGCGTATACATCAACACCAGCGTGGTGCAGCGTCGCATACGACGAGGACAGCGGGGCCTGCGTCAACGAAGGCGACTAGTGACAAGCATCAGCGCTACTGCAGAAAGCGTGCTGTTCTAGAACAGTCTAGAAAGGTACAGCACAGTCAAGAACTTTCCAGAAAAAAAGAACTCTACAGTCAAGAACTTTCTAGAAAAAGAACTTTCCAGAAAAGAACTTTCCAGAAAAGAACTTTCCAGAAGCATCAAGATGGCTGACTTCTGGCAGAAAGGGATGCAACTGAATCTAAAAGGCAAACAGCTGACGGAGTACGTCAAGTCTCAGGAGAGAATACAAGAAAGAGAAGAACAACGTCAGCGTGAAGAAAGAGAAGATGAGCGACGGCGTGAAGAAAGAGAAATAGAGGAGCAGCGACGTCGTGAAGAAAGAGAATTTGAACTGAAGCGTCTGGAAATTGAACAGCAGCAGCAAGAAAGAGAGCGTCAGTACCAGCTAGAGTTGGCGCGTATCCAAAACAATCAGCATGCGCCACAAGTCACCAACGACCATACGGCTCCAAAATTGCCAGCTTTCGTCGACGGGAAGGACCAGATCGACAGCTATCTGGCGAGATTCGAAAGGTTCGCCGAAAGCTCCAATTGGCAAATTCGAGACTGGGCGATTCGACTAAGTGCACTTCTGACGGGGCAAGCTCTCGAAGTTTACACCAGACTGTCGAACGATGACGCCAAAACCTACGACGTCTTGAAAGAGGCCCTGTTGCAGTGCTACAACTTTACAGAGAAGGGCTACCGTAAACGCTTCCGTGAATGCCGGCCTAAGTCAGACGAGACGCCAAAGCAGTTTGTGGAGCGCCTGTCGTCATATCTACACAAGTGGGTGGAGTTATCAGGCGAAAGGAAGTCTTACGACAGTCTCCATGACCTGATCGTGAAGGAACAATTTCTCAATGCCTGTCACAAGGACCTAGCGACCCACTTAGAAGAACAAAAGCTGCAGACGCTTAAAGATGTGACTGAGGCTGCTGAAAGATATCTTATCGCTCATGGGAAAACCCTGGGGCCACCCAGCGCGACGAAACATTTTCAGAAGACTGCAAACCATGGGAACCAGATCCAAGGGAGCCAGACGAGCCAGAGACAGACGGACTCCACGCCTCCTCCCAGGGAAGGGCATTCAAGAGGCTGTTTCACCTGCAACGCTACAGACCACAGGGCGGCTAATTGTCCTCAAAACAAAAGTAGCGGACAGCGGAGCAGTACGGACAATTCAGCGGCGGGCAACCGGCAGAGGCGGTTCTCCAATCAACGGCAAACCAGTAGATCTGACCATCAGGTGTGCGGCGGGAGCGTCATTCTTCCGAGTGAGACCGAGCGCACAGCTACCCCTGCGGACGTGCAAGAGTGCATGACCGATGGCCAACTTCTCCTTGCCAACGGAAAATCCATCCCCGTCGTCGCCAGCGCAGCTGTGACCGTCCAGAACATGCCTGTTTCAAAGGGACGCGTCGGAAATCATGAAGTGACTGTCTTAAGAGACTCTGGCTGTAGTGGGGTCATCGTCAGAGAAGACCTAATCGCTAAAGAACAGTTCACTGGCGATTCAAAATGGACACTTATGGCCGACAGCAAATGTTTGAAAGCGCCAATTGCGAAGATTCATGTCAACACCCCTTTCTACATAGGCGAAGTCGAAGCGGTTTGCCTGAAGAAGCCGCTGTATGATTTGATGATCGGGAATATCGACGGCGCGAGACGACCCGACGACCCCGATCCAGAGTGGAATCCTGCCTCAACCCAACGCGTCGAAGTTGTGGAGGAGGATCCATTGCCGTTTCCCGATGGAGACCTTACAGAGGTGCTACGGGACAATATGGTTACTCCGGCTCAGCCCTGCCGACCAGAGATCGTCAGTGCTGTTACTACCAGGGCCCAGGCCAAGAGAGACAAGATGTCTACGCCACTGAAGGTCGCTGACAACTCCAAAGCTGCCATCGTGGACAGAGATAAGCTGATCCAGCTCCAGGAAGCTGATAGCACTTTAAACAAGTACAGGAACCGCCAAGACCACGTGACCAAAGGCAGTGGTACGGTCTATTTTGAGGTGAAGGCCAAGATCCTGTACCGAATCTTCCAGCACCCGAGGGTCAACGGAGGGAAACCACTACGTCAAGTCTTGGTACCGTTACCCCTAAGGCGCCAGGTGATGGAAGTAGCGCATGACTCAATCATGGGAGGTCACCTGGGTATCAAGAAGACGTCGGATAGAATCCAGGCGGTATTCTACTGGCCAGGACTTCATGCGGACGTCAGCCGTTTCTGCCGATCGTGTGACATTTGCCAGAAGACCATACCTCGAGGAAGGGTCCCGAAAGTGCCTATGCAGAGGATGCCTCTGATCGACCAACCTTTCAAGAGGGTGGCCTTAGACTTAATCGGCGAAATAAGACCTCCGAGTGAAGGTCATCGGTGGGTACTGACTTTAGTGGACTGTCGCGTCCCAACTGCCTCAACAGAGGTTCGACATGTGCAACTTCCACACGAGCAAAAAAACCCAACACCTAAATAAACTCTAAAAGACAAAACCAGAAGTAACAAGACAATTTCTTTATTTCACACACACATTCATACTCAAAATTAACTCCCTTTTCCCACTTCCCAACCTACCAACCCTCAATCCCACTAATATAACCCCAAACTAATACATAAACACTTCGCTCAAAATAATAATGATAATTAAATCAAAATGAAAAATGACTAACTACAAAATGTACAAAAGATTTATAACAATTATGGCTGAAACAGCTTACTGACAACAAGGTAAATAATTGGAGCAAATGCTTTAAATCTTTATAAATATTCGAACCTTGTTACACTTAAATTTCAAACAGATACAACAAGTCTTTTATATTATATAAAATGAATAAAGAAAATTTATCCTTTATGCAAAATAGAATTTGTAAGAAAATAATCTAAATTATTAATTAATTAATATCTGGCGAATTAATTCCCCCAGACAAAACTATACAATCACAGGGCTACTTAATCAGGTAGGTAATATTACTCAACAATGTTTATCAATCAGTTCAGATTAAATATATTTCAATGTGCTGTAATTTATAATTTATCACATGTAAAACAATTATTGTTCCTCACAACTGTTTATCAATGGTTATAGTTATTTGTTGTGAATGGTGGAGTGTGCGTGTGTGTGCTTTATAAACAAAATAAGGTTCCTTTTCCGACTACCGCAACCTTCGCAACTGAGGTTGACTCAAGGAACACCGGCGTCATAGACCGTGGCACACCAGCGTCACCCAGCTAGGTTACAGCAACACAATCAACGCTCTGGTTTAAGGTTTCTGGTTTTGGTTTTGGTACATCTACAACAATACATACAAAATATGCAACCATTAATAATTATATTACAATATACTGCACAAGCATTCCGCTGTCGGAATGGTTGTCTCCCTTTCAACATCCTTACTCATCCTCCCTGTCATTACTTCTGTCATCGCACATATACATTCACAATCACCTCCTTTCTGTCATCTCTTCGCTACACAACAGCGAATTCTCTTATATTAATTTATAATCATTTAATTTATAATTCAGTTTAGAAAATCCTCTCTCTCTCTCTAGGTATTTATGCAGCAAATAATATGAAACATAAAACAGAATTTAAGAAAACATAATTAACTATCCATTCACACTGCATGCATAACCCAAACCCCCGAACGTTATGGCCAACTGAGAAATTGAGATAAGCAACTTACGGCTACCAGTGGGATCCTCCGGCCTGTTGACAAAGACACACAAATGACTGGACAGACACACAGGCACAGATGGTTAGGCAAGGTGATACACAGGCAGAAGAAGCCCTAGACGGAGTCACAGGTCACCCGACGTTATACGTAGATAACTCAGATTTCACTGAGAATACACAGCTGGTATTCTAAACAGCTTAGAACGGTTCCAGTTAAACAAACACTTCCAAAGTGTTCCCAAAACAGTCCTCCTCTTCCGATAACTAGTCTCTCTTTTTCGTTGACAGTCTGATCAGTACGACCCACAGACGACGTCACTATCTGGCACCTTGACACAACACAGATCTGTTGATTCTGGCTACAAAAGCGATATGAAAATGTTTTCTGCTCCTATCAAAATATACAGTGCATGGGGTTTTATACGATTAGTCTAGAGTGTTCTAGAACATACTCATTTTAATTATAATTCATCTCCTGCACTGTTCGCGAAAAGAGCACGCATTCCACACATAGAATATCGCATGGCAGCAATTAATCTCAATAACAAAATAGCCACACTACCGCTTTCTAACAATAGTTCGTTCTGCACGGGCGCAATACATTCGCTACTTCTATTAATTATAAACTTAATTAATTTATTCTGATGCTCTCCCCTTGTCTACCGTAACTTCTAACCTCTATGTACAGGCTGATGATTAGACTATATACATAGGCGCACGACTGCAAACTGCGTAGCGTGACATGGACTATGCGACTCGGTACCCAGAAGCAGTGCCTCTGAAGAAGATTGACACTGAAACTGTTGCAGAGGCGCTAGTGGACATGTTCAGTAGACTTGGAGTGCCTGAAGAGATCCTGACAGACCTCGGGACGCAGTTCGTCTCTGACTGCATGAAGAAGGTCAACAGACTGCTTAGCATCCGGCATTTGACTACGACACCCTACCATCCAATGTGCAACGGGCTTGTCGAAAAGTTCAATGCTACACTGAAGTCCACCCTGAAGAAACTGTGCAGCGAGCAGCCCAGACAATGGCATCGCTACATCAACGCCTTACTTTTCGCCTACAGAGAAGTACCGCAGGAGTCCACCGGCTTCTCTCCGTTCGAGCTGCTGTACGGAAGAACCATCCGAGGGCCGATGCACATCCTAAAAGAACTGTGGACGAAAGAAGTAGAGACCCCAGAGGTGAAGAACAGCTACCACCAGTACGTGTTTGAGCTACGGGAGAAGCTGGAGCAGACTCTCGAGATAGCCAGAGAAAACCTGAAGAAGTCCCAGGACTGTGGAAAGCACTACTATGACCGTAGGGCTGTGAACAGGAAGTTCAAACCTGGCAACAAAGTGCTGGTGCTGCTACCTACCGATCACAATAAGTTGCTGATGCAGTGGAAAGGCCCGTACGAAGTGGAGACCGTGGTGGGGATCAACGACTATAAGGTAAAGGTCGGCCAGCATTCCAAGATATACCATGCCAACCTCCTTAAGCTGTACGTGGAAAGACCATCAGAGACTGTACACGCAGCAACAGCAGCTGAGGTCGACAACAGCTTTGACAGCGAAGAACTGTTGGAACTGGGGGACTTCCACAGAAAAGAAGGCATCAATGATGTCCCAGGCTCTACGACTTTGGTCGAACATGAAGTCCACACCCAGACCTGGAAGGAGCATCTGCAGACCTTGAGGGAGCTGTTCCACCGTCCCGCAGAAGCCAACCTGACCGTGAGACCCAGCAAATGCATTCTGGGAGCTGACAATGTCGACTTCATCGGATGTTCGATGGAAGAGGGAGACAACGGAGGATGCACTGACTCCAGGAAAGCCCACGAGATCACCGTCTTTGACCCTGGGCCGATGACAACTGCAACGGACGAGGGCGTCGTTTCCTTGCGGTTGGAGGAATATTGACTGTGTGGATGAACTAAGAACATCGGTAATATCTAGACAGACTTGAAGATGAAAAACATTGACTGTGTAGATAAAGTGTGAACATTGACAATATCCAGATAGACTTGCGGATGGAAGAACATTGACTCTGTGTGAATGAACTGTGAACACTGACAGTATTCAGACAGTCCGAAATAAGTTTTAATTCTAAACTTTGTTTGTGCATTACGTTTCAACGTTGCTGAAAGAAATTGGGTAAATTTCTTTTTGAGTGGGGGGTTATGTTACGTTGAAACGCGAATGGTAGTACGTCGGAAGCGCGCACGATAGATCTAATCATTTCGATTTGCAAAGTATTCAATAATGGAGTTTATTTACCTTTGATTTGAGTTTGCATTGTTGTTAGGAGAGGCTTTGTATAACGTTGATCATTTTTGTTGGTCGATATTGTTGTAGAATTCTCTGGACCCGCTTGTTTACTATCGATCGAAGTTTCGGGATAAATATCGAAGTATGGTGGAAGGAGAAGAAATATGTATGACGTAAGACAGTAATGACGAAGTTAGAAGCGATTGGTTAAATTGCGTCACACGAGATTGATCCAGGTTATTCGGGAGTATCAAGAGACTATTTAAGTGCCGCGCTGTTTCAAAAATGTGATAATTGTTGTTGATAGTAAGTTGGAAAGTAAATTTGAGAGTGGAAAGGCGATTGAGCCATTGTATGCAGTTGTTGATGTGTGCTGAATAAAAGTGGAAAACTTCATACGTTGACTTTGTGACTTGTATGCTGCTTGAGCAGGCTGCGTGAATCTGAGTTACACCTTATCAGGAATTCAGCATTGGGGCCGAATCGGATACTGATAAAGAAAAACACCAACATCGAACGGAGTGTAACACCTTGATCCTCTGAATACTCGTTTGGTTCACCTGAACATCGATTGTTTTTGTTGGATTCTTGATGCTCCAAAGAAACGCTTCAGCCTTTGTCATTGCAGCTTGATGGTACTCTGCCTTCTGGTGCTTCTTCATGTCTTAATTGGCTCTGTTCCAGAGTCTGTATGGCTTGTTTACAAAGCAACCGAGATCTCCTCGCATTGTGAAACAGGCACAAGCTGTACAAAACCCACCGTCCTGCTTTGGCGAGTAGCACAGCCATCTGTACTCTTGTAGCCACTCTGCACGAAAGCGACGCTGTCTGCCGTGTATGGCGGTAAAAGGGAATTCGTGACACTTTGGTGGCTGCCAGTGATTTGTCAAAATATCCAGTTTGGTTCCATCTGACATGGGTCTTTGGGTATCTAAGATCTCTGCAATGTCGACTGGTACCGGTGATATACTGCAAAGCAAACGTAACAGTTATATTATTATGGCACAATTATCAAAGCAAGCTACACACACACACACACACAGATGTAGCATGCATGAGCGCGCACAACATGCACACACAAAACATGCACAAGCACAGGCACACACTGCTACAAGCACACACACACACCGAATGCACGCACGCACATACACACGCACATACACAAACACACACACCATAGAAGCAGTAGTTACCAGCTTTGCTTAATAAGGCTTCTGCTTCGAGCGCTCGGGTGGCTGCCGATGGGTCTGACAGCGAGGAAGATGTGGTTGCTGGGTGCTTGGTAGAACAGGTGGCTTCCCCAAAAATAATTGAATGACCATCAGCTGCAGGCAGTATGACATCAGCAGACCCAGAACTATCAGTGGCTTCTAAGCCTTCATCAGAGGCTACCGCAGCACGTACCATATCAGCATCATCAGGCTCTGTCAAAATATCAAATCTTAAGTGCAACTGATGAAATACGAAAGCACTAGTCTCATAATGGGAAGTAACCTTTGCTAGTGCTGAGAAAAATAACTTGTGTGCAGTTAATTTCCCTGAGGGGCTGTCCATTAATTACGTCAACAAAATAGGGGGGAGGGGGTGGATTGAAATATTTTGACAATTGTTGACAAGGGGGAGGGGGGAGGTGAAGAAAAGTTGACGTCAACAATATTACTGTTATTAATAAATTTAATTATTGGGGGGGGGGGGAGGGGGGGGGAAGAAAATTAGTCAGCGTTTGTAGTCCTGTGTTACATACATACTTGCTCACCCATCAGTATTTTAAGAAAACTTTTTAAAAGCCGCGCTGTGCTTTAAAAAAAAAATAAATAAATAAATAAGCACGCACGAGATGTTAACCCGTAACACTTTTATTATTATTATTATTATTATTATTATTATTATTATTATTATTATTATTATTATTATTATTATTATTAAAATTATTATTATTATTATTGTTATTATAATTATTATTTCAAAGTTGTTAGTCTGCTGTGTAAACTAATAAATATTTATGTAAGTACATACATTATATTAAACTCGCTCACCCGTCAGTATTTTGACAAAACTGACTATAGATCTATTCCTACTTTTTAAAAGACGTGCTGTGCATTAAAAACAAACAAACAGTGCAGAACAAAATAAGCACACATATTTTGTAAAACTTTTAATCTCGTTTTTGTTTTAAAGTTAGAGCAATTCTTTGTAATTAAAATACAGTCTATAAAGTGTTATATTCATTTGAAATATGTTCATAATTTAAACGTGTACAGTTTATACATTTTTGTGTAAATCATTTAATCTCTTTTCTGTTTAGAGCAATCCTTTGTAATTAAAAAGGGTTTTATTCCTTTGAAATATGTTGATAAGTTAAAAGTTGATTAAATTTTTTTTAAACCTTTTAATCACCTTTTGTTGTAAACTGAATACAAATTTTTTATTTTTTTTTTATTTTTTATTTTTTTTGGGGGGTGGGGTAGGTAAACAAATGTTGACGTAATTGTATAGGGGGGTCTCTGGAAGTTTGACAAGTGGTTGACAAGGGGGAGGGGGGAGGTAAAAATCGCCAAAAAAATGTTGACGTAATTAATGGACAGCCCCTGAACAGAAGAACTACTAAAGTTTTAAAAAATGTGGGGAAAAAAAGTAGACCGATTTCATTTTAATTTTACTGAATGAATATATTTCACAATGCCAAATGGTGTGATCTATGAATTTCATAATGTACTGATTATGTAGTCATAAAATACATACCAGGAATTAGATTCAGACTGTCTGTGGATGTTCCACCAGCTGTTAGGTCTTGTGCCCCCTGTGGATTGGTCTGCTGAATCTCTTGAGCTTCACGGCAACCATCACTTGTTCTCTTTTTTGAAGTTGTGTCCCCAACTGTGTAAGCAGCACGATCATTCATTGACAATTAATCCAAAGGTAAAATTTCTGAGTTTAAAAATGATTTAAGGAAATAAATCTCCCTCTAGAAAAAAAAATCAAACTCATGGTTATGATTTTTTTTTCCTCACGTTCAAGGTTTGTAGATTTTACGATTAGACTCTGTGACTGTGAGTACGTGCATGGGAAAGAAATTAAAATCAAGCAGCCAGCATGATTAACTATGACTCAGCCAAAAACAGCTAGGCCCTCCCAAAGACCCACGGAAGAAACTCAAGAAATATAAAAACCAACATACCTTCAAAAAAGCAGCTCAGCTTACACGATCCTTTGGCATCAGATGCTTTTAGAAGCCTTTTCCTTGGCATTATTTTGAAAAAAAAGGTGCAAATTAAGCGGGATCTGAAGAGGTCAGGTAGAAGCACTGCCAGCCAAAGAGCTTTTTCTGGTGACGCTCCGGGTATAGACCATGTTTACACAATAGGTCCAATGGCGATCGAGATCGGAAGCATAAATAACCAATCAAAACCATTGAGAAAAAAAAAACAAAACAACTTTTTGCACCAAGGGGGAAAAAAGAAAAATGAGCAGCAACTGTTTGTCTTCAACTTCCCTTCATGGATAAAAATTTTATATTGCAAGAAATACCTGTAGATTTAAATCTGAGGAATAAAAAAAAAAAAACTAATTTGGAGGTACATGAAACTGTGTGGTGAGTGAGAATTAGTATTTTTTTTTCTCTTCTTTCTTCTCCTTTTCTCCCTACTTTTCTTTTTTTTTTCTTTTTTCTTTTTTTTTTTTTTTGATCGCCAGGGGTGTGTGCATGTGCACAAGTGGCACAAGAACAAGATCCGCCCCTGACTGCATGTATGTTAACTATTTGCCAGCCGAACCGAAACTTGGACACTTGGCTCTTCTAAGTTAGTTTACCTCACATTAGTTGGCTTTGCAAGTAAAAAAAAGATTGCACATTCGGAAAAAAGCACGCCGCTTGGCTTAATTACGTAAAACCATACGTAGAACACGATTCCGAGGGGAAGCAGCCCATCTCTCTCATGAGAAGAAAGATCCGAACCCTCAAAGTTGCGTGAAAACAGGTCATGACTTTCCGCACCCGCCATAGGTAAAACAACAGTAGAAATACTCTTCAGCTTTGAAGTCAGAAAAATTGTTGCCCAGCTTGTTTTCATCACTTTCACTGGCAATGGATTCCGCACGAAAAACGGTAAGAACCCATTTATAACTTTAGGCTGTATGTTTTGAAGATAGCATTGTTCTTTTATAACTTTGACCTGATTTATAGCAAGAAAATTTGCGTCACTTTCTAACACATGCTTTGAAAGCGACGTCTGCTAGTTGCCGTTCTATTATTACCGCAATTTGTTTACTAAAAATATGTGAGATAAGAAATTTAACGAGTACAAATACAGAGCGTTAATAAATTTGATAGAAATTGCACTGTAACAAATTATTTAGAGCGTTGAATAAAAACTATTAGATGGATAATATTACGGCATCTCGCTCGGTTAAAAAAAACTATGACGGGCCAAAAGTGTCATAAGACGTAAGGCATTCTTTTCACGATTTTGTTAATTTTGCGTATTGATGCACTTTTTTGGCTATAAGGCCGCAAAATACTTACCCCAGTATGACACAAAATAGTACTTTTTGTCTTCCTTAGTGCACTAGTTTACATTTACAAGCAATAATGCATCTCCTGTGTCCCAAGATATATGTTATTGCTCAATAATAATAATAATGATTATGATGATGATGATGATGATGATGATGATGATGATGATGATGATGATGATGATGATAAAAACAGTTATAGGTTACTACAAAATATTACAAATTACATTTTGCAGACAAATGACACCGAAACAGCATCTCTTGAGACTGGTAAAAGAACACCAGAAACTTTTGGGCCCTCAACTTCAGAGCAGCCTATTGATTGGCAGTGCTGCTGTATTTGCCAGAAAACAACAAATGAGACAGTTATTTGTCCTGGTACTTCAAAATGTGGTGGTTCTGGCTATACTTATGTTGGTACAAATTTGATGCACTTCAAGCAGCTGGGTATTGATGTCGTTCCATTTTCATGGTCACAGCTTGATGAAGAAGAAGGAATTGAAAACAATCTTGCCAAAAACAAAGCAGTCTGGCATTAGTCATGTCGAGATAAGATCAGCAACAGAAGCCTGGAGAGAACAAAAAAAAGCTGCAAAGTTCTGATGAGCATGAAAGTCCTCTAAAAACGAGAAGTACTGTGAGATGCAGTTCAGAAAATGCATGCTTTTTTGTGATGGTCCAGCTGGCAAGGAAGCTCTACACAAAGCATCAACTCTAGGTCTTGACTACAAAGTCAGACAGTGTGCAACCCTTCTGAATGACAAAAACATTCTGAAAAAACTTGTCGCTGGAGACATGATAGCCACAGATTCAGTGTATCACACCAACTGTCTCTCAAAGTTTTACAAACGAGCTGCAAAATCAGAAGCCAGTGAAGATGTTTGAAAAAACATATTACAAAGTAATTGAGAGCATTGCCTTTCATACATAGAAAACCTTGAAATTAATGCTGAAAGAAGTATTTTTTAATGTCTGATTTATGCAAGATGTACGAGTCACGAGTAGTGAGTGCTCTTGGGGCTGGGGTGTCATTTAAATCTCACAGTACTCGATTGCTGTTAGCTGCTTGTCCAAATCTACACGAGTGTGAAGCAGGGTGCGGAAAGGACATTAAATTAGTCTTTAAACATGACATCAAAAGAGTCATTAGGAAGGCTGTAGATTATGTCAGAAGCTTTGCAGCTGGCACAAGCTGCAAAGTTTGTGCGCAGGGACATGTGTGCTATGCACGGGTCTCTGCAAGTGTGGAGGAGACTGCGAGTCTAGCTAAGTAGGCTACAAGGTATTTACATGTTTATTCTTACAGGACAAAGTATCTCTACATCGAATTGGATGTGTGTCGTTGTATGGGCATAGCCGTTTCTGTGTAGGTTCGACCCCGGGCAAAGAACGTGCGCACATTCTTAAGCTACCTGTCCTCCCCACCAAATTTGAAGCTTGTAGGTCAAACATCTCGTTACCATAGAGAGCATGTGGTCGTATAGGCATCGATGTTTCCGTAGAGTTTTGACCCTGGCTCAAAAATATGCCTACACTCCTAAGCTACCTGCCCGCCAAATTTGAAGCTCATACATCAATCGGTTCGTGAGCCCTCTGAAAAAAGAACTATGGAGAGCATGTGGTCGTATGGGCATCGTCGTTTTCTGTAGAGGTTAGAATCCGGGCAAAGAACATGCCCACAATCCTAAGCTACTTGCCCAACAAATTTGAAGTTCGTATATCAAACTGTTTATGAGCCATCTGGTGAAAAAAAACCTCATTGAGAGCATGTGGTCGTATGGGCATTGCCGTTTGCGTTCGACCCCGGGCAGAGAACACGCCCACACTCCTTAGCTACCTGCGTACTAAATTTGAAGCTCGTACGTCTTACAGTTGATGAGCTATCACCAGCTAAAGAAGAAAAACAAAAAAACGTCGAAAGCATGTGGTCGTATGGGCATAATTGCTGTTTTCGTGGAAATTCGACCCCGGGCAACGAACTTGCCCACTCTCATAAGCTACCTCCCCACCAAATTTAAAAGTCGTACGTTTCACGGTTCTCGCGTGATTGTGGGACACCACACACACACACTTGGAGCACTCGCTACTGTGTCGAAAGTGAAGCACCGTCCGGTGCGGTTAGCACTTGGATGGGTGACCGCTAAGGTGTGAAGCGACAAACAACAACGCCCCCAGTTGACTCAACTGTGATTGAGTACCTACTCTCTTGAGGGTGGGGAAGGTAAAGCAGCGAGGGAGAGAGTTGGGCATCACCCTCATTACGCTGGCCCAAGATAAGTGTGATCTCCAACATCACGCTCCCCTACGGCCACAAGGCTATGGGACTACCTTTACCTTTTACCTTTACACACACACACACACATACACACAGACAGAATGTACTGTCTTATTGAAGAGATAGTTGACCCATTTTTGTTTCTTGATCTAGTTGAGTGTTTACCTATTTACGCGACCTTGTTAATTTTAGCGACCTTCATTTAATAAATTCTGCAGATAAGTTGACTTTCAACAGTTGTTTATAATACAATTAATACATTTGTGAAGGATAGTTTGAGTCCTGGCCTGAATAACAATTAAACAGTCGTTGACCTACTTTTCTGACCATGCCACGCCCACCTAGTACAACTAAAGTGCTGCTTCCCCTCAGATTCATATTCCACATGGTCTTACGCATTTTTTGAGCCATGGTGCATGATTTTTTCCAAAAGTGCAATCTACTGGCATAATGCTGGTCTTAGCAAGCGTACTACATCGAGACTTGGATTACTAGAAAAGAAGATAAACATATTCCATGTACAAAATGTTACGAGGCAGGGATACATGCTCTCATTCGAAGGTGGATTGCATTACCACACAGTCAAACCTTGTTAGGAGAGATTTTCTAGATTTATTGTGAATACTGAAATACACGCATGTCCTGTTTGAATTCTACTTTGTTTAAAACAACAACTTTAAGTTAAAAGCGATTTAATAAGAATGCGCTTTGAGTGGAGTTTTATTTAGGAATCGCGCTACATAAAAGCTGTTTATTATTATTATTATTATTATTATTATTATTATTATTATTATTATTATTATTATTATTATTAAGAATATATAACATACAATTAAAAAATACATATTGGATTTATGCATTGAACCTTGGTTGATTTATTTTTTTGATTTCATTATTAAAGATTTAAGGACTACAATTTCTCTGTTGTCATTTAACGTTGTCCGGCAGAACCAAGTCCAATATCTATCTGGATATTAAGTATACTGTTCCATGCAGACCCATTAAACACTCAAGTTCTGAGGGTTTTTTTTTTCTTAAAGTAGCATTAAAAAATTCGATTGGGTGTTCTTGACATTTTATGTTGGGTGTTCTTGACATTTCAGGTTGCTGGAGGATATTGGTGGCGCGTTAGGGGAATATGGGTTCGGAGATAGAAGCGCCTGTGAAGTTAGGGTAGAGTGGAATTATGGTTGAGTGGAGTTATGGTAAAGTGGAGTTAGGGTCCCTGCTCCCACCTTGAAGCGCCTGTGAAGTTAGGGTAGAGTGGAATTATGGTAGAGTGGAGTTATGGTAAAGTGGAGTTAGGGTCCCTGCTCCCACCTTGAAAAGTTTGACTTTTAACTTGTAAGCACTGCATGACGCCCCTTTTCCAATCACGCGATCGCACTAGAATCTTTGGCGGCTTTCCAAACTTAGTTTAAAAAGTGATCGGATTTCATTATCGTATCTTCGATAAGATTCATTATGATTGGCGGTGCTAGGTGCATAAAGAGTTACGGCGCAGGTAGCCTAGATAGGCATCGTATCTTGGCCATTGGCGAATTATATGCTCCTGTTGTTCCAAATTTAGGCGTTTATGTCATCGATTATAATTTTATTAGCTGACTGACTGATTGGTTAACTGATTGAAGATTTTTAAATTTACCGTGAATTTACATTGCATTCTATTGCATACCCCGAACACGATGAACTAGGCTGGCACTGACGCATAAGGGTATGGTTATGAAAAGTGAAGACAGCATTAATTTTATCTTTGGTCTGCCGGCGCAAGTTCTGATAGGTCTACTCGACCAGTATTGCACTGATGATTTCAATGGACAATGTACGGCATGGGTTTAAATTAAAGACGTTTTAAAGCATTGAAATGTAACATTCTCTTACTTTCTTTTACAGCTGTACCCCTATAGGCACCCACACATCCACCCGCCCACACTCACACACACATACAAGCACACACACACATAAATGATATACACCCTGCAATCACCACCATTTCCTACCCCACCCTACCCCTAAACACAAATCCTCATGTCACAAAAACAACCTTAACAAATAATCTCGTTCTTCATTGTTGGGCGCATGTCCCACTCCTGACTACCAGTATGCCACCATACAATATCCTTATTTTGTGTCATATTGCTTTATTCATTGTGCAGATGAAAGGGCTTCACAATGCACATATATCATGAAAATATGCTTTTTAAAAAAACCGTTGGCTACATCCTCGGTGGGACTTGCAATCAACAAGGTCATATAGCAAGTCTATAACCAGTTTCTCTCATTTCTTGTGCAGAAGAAATGTTTTCTTCTTTTCCGAGCTTGTAAATATGCTATTCAATACAGGTAGTAGTAGTACTATACTTTTTTTTTTTATTAACGTCTACTAAAACTAAAGGTCTTTCGATACGGCATTAAGTACAGGTGCAATATAAAAGTGTGCATAATGTCAATAAATGGAAAACAACAGTAAAACGATGAAATCGAGTTCACAGTAATAAGACCGGAACTATCCTTTTGAAATGAAAGGTTAATTCGTAAGCAGAATATAGCCTGACATCCATCCATTAAGGTTTGAGATCCACCATCATTATTCCTTTAGCCTTTTGTTAATTTTTTGGGGTTAAAACTAGTGTAAGGTAATTGCTTACAAAAGGAAAAGAGAGAGAAGATTAATGGCTTTTAATATTGAAATTACTTTTCTGTGGAAGTTCAAATTCATGAACATCTTTCACACACACACACACACACACACACACACACACACACACACAACCACACCCCCCCCCCCACACCCCCCCACACACACACACTGTTACATGACAATGACAATGATAGATTTAGCAGCCCCAATGCTTGCATCTTGCGTAACTCGAATTCGTTATCCACGCAGCCCGTTCACTCACTAACAAGGCAGGAGTCGTCGTTATGAGGTTTTCCAACTTTATTCAGCAAACAGCATCAACCACTGCATACAAAATCTTCTTTTTTTTCCAAAAAACATTCTCCTGACAAGAAGAAGAAAAACATTGAGGTTTAACGTCTACACCCACCATTGGCGATATGGCAGACGGTCTGCTGGCATGCAGGCAGGCATGTAAATTATCGTCCCAGGACACTATAAGCATATAGGGGACTTATGGCATGCACAGAGGACAAAGAAAATAATTATAAAAAGTAGTTGAAGTAAAACTGAAAGTTGATAGGCATTGCACTGAAAACACACACACACACACACACACACACACACCCATACACACGCACACACGCACAAAACCAGAATCCCTCCTTGAAGCACATACACTAATCACAGAGGCATTACACTAGTTGGTTAGCGGATACCCCCATAGCAAACCGGTAGCTAGCACACAGACTCGGTAAAAAAGGTAAAGGTAGTCCCATTGTGGCCGTAGGGGAGCGTGATGTTGGAGATCACACTTATCTTGGGCCAGCGTAATAAGGGTGATGACCATCTCTCTCCCTCGCTGCTTTACCTTCCCCACCCTTAAGAGAGTAGGTACAGTCACAGATGATTCAACTGGTAAAAAAAAGGTAAAGGTAGTCCCATACCCTTGTGGCCGTAGGGGAGCGTGATGTTGGAGATCACACTTATCTTGGGCCAGCGTAATGAGGGTGATGCTCATCTCTCTCCCTCGCTGTTTTACCTTCCCCACCCTTAAGAGAGTAGGTACCCAGTCACAGTTGGCATACCGATGACCCAGGTTCGAAAATGTGGCCATTTTTACTGTCCATTTTAGCAGTATGAATGCTTTGGTAGTTCAGTGTTGATTCAGGTCCCTACCCCTCTTTCCCTGGGATGGTAATCCCCGTCTGCCATATCGCCAATGGTGGGTGTAGACGTTAAACCTCAATGTTCATTCGTTCACAGTTGAGTCAACTGAGGGCGTTGTTATTTGTCGCTTCACATTTTGCGGTCAGTCACCCATCCAAATGCTAACCGCACTGGACGGTGCTTAACTTGCGACACAGTAGCGAGTGCTCCAACCATTGCGCTATCCGACACCACACAGACTCACGTATGATTTATACAAGGGAAGTTTTTCTCTTTTTAAAAATGTGTGGTAGCACGAGCAGGGTAGGGCGAAGTACCACTGAGCAGATTTTCAACCTCAGAATAATCTGTGAGAAATACCTACAGCACCAACATCTATATCATGTGTTCATAGACTTCAAGAAGGCGTTTGACCGAGTCTGGCATGCAGCTCTATGGGCAACAATGAAAGTGTACAACATCAGCCCTAAAATTATTGAAGTCATCAAAAGCCTGTATGACAAGGCTACCAGTGCAGTCCTCCACAACAGCGCCATCGGGAACTGGTTTAGAACAACAATCGGTGTGCGTCAAGGATGCCTACTCTCTCCAACACTCTTCAACATCTTCCTAGAGCGCATCATGTCAGATGCTCTTGCAGACCATGAAGGCACAGTCAGCATAGGGGGTAGAGCAATCTCCAATCTTCGTTTTGCAGATGGCATTGATGGATTGGCTGGAGAGGAACAAGAACTTGAACAGCTGGTACAGAGGCTTGACACCACCTCCAGAGCCTATGGAATGGAGATAAGTGCAGAGAAGACCAAAATGATGACCAACAACACCAATGGCATCAATACGGACATCAAAGTCCAAGGTCAATCCCTCAACACAGTGCATAGCTTCAAATATTTAGGAGCCATTGTATCAGACAATGGGTCCCGACAGGAAGTCCTCTCCAGGATCGCACAAACAACTGCTGCCCTGACAAGGTTGAAGCCCATTTGGAAAGACAGGACCATCAGTCTACATTCCAAAGTAAGACTGCTGCGCTCCCTTGTCATCTCCATCTTCCTATATGCTTGCGAAGCATGGACCCTCACAGCAGATCTCCAACGAAGAATACAAAGCATGGAGATGAGGTGCTACAGAAGACTTCTGGGCATTTCCTATACCCAACACATCACCAATGACGAAGTCCGACAGACCATCACACAAGCCATTGGACAACACGATGACCTGCTAACAGTGGTGAAGAAACGGAAACTCCGATGGTATGGCCACATCACCAGATCATCAGGCCTTGCAAAGACTATTCTGGAAGGCACAGTGCAAGGAGGTAGAAGAAAAGGGAGACCGAAAAAGAGGTGGGAGGACAACATTCGAGAATGGACTGGTTTGACACTGAGCGAAGCGAAGCCATCAGGGCTGCTGAGGACAGAGAAAGATGGAGTATGCTGGTTAAACGATCATCTGTGGTGCCCCTACGACCTTCGGGTTACGGGACAGGATAGGATAGGATAGGGTAGCAGCAATTTTCATGAAAACATATAAGAGTCAGAGCAAGAACGAAAGTAACGTATCATTAGCTGTTGTACTACCAAGATGAAGTACATTAACGATATATTTTGCAGTTACTTACGTAATAGTTTTAACGTGTATCAGCAATGTTGTGAGTGCAGCTTTGTTGTCATGTCAAGGTTTGCTTAGAATAATATTAATTTATTATTATTCCCGCAATTAAGGCATATTCCTTTCTCCAACGCTTTCGTGAATGAATGAATGAATGAACATTGAGGTTTAACGTCTACACCCACCATTGGCGATATGGCAGACCGGGATAACCATCCCAGGAAACAAGGAGTAGGGAAATAAGTAACACTGAACCATCAGAGCAATCATACTGCTAAAATGAACAGTGAAAATGGCCACTTTGATTTTGTCCACTCCAGGATTCGAACCTGGGTCAGGCGGACGCTCTACCACTTGAGCTACGGCAGTGGGACCCAACGTTTTCGTTTGCATGCATTGTTTCAGTTTCTAAGCCTGTGTTCTACCTCTTTGCTATAGAGGATGCGCTATACAGACACCAAACTCGTGTAATGCCCTTGTGATTCAAACCATATCATTAGGATATAAGCATGCTATGTATGAGATCTGTTTGGGTTAAAACTAAATTTGTTCAGACCACTGAATTAAATAAACTTTCTTTTAGATCAGTGGTTCAGACTGCTGAGTTGACTAGGCTACTCCAGATAATAATAATAATAATAATAATAATAATAATAATAATAATAATAATAATAATAATAATAATAATAATAATAGAGTGATTTCCCTTTACCAAAGCCGTGACCTTCTACCCTATTTCTGGACGAATCGCTCAGCTTGAACAGTGTGGGGTAGAGTAGGGTCTACCTCTTTGCTATAGAGGATGCGCTATAGAGACACCAAACTCGTGTAATGCCCTTGTGATTCAAACCATATCATTAGGATATAAGCATGCTATGTATGAGATCTGTTTGGGTTAAAACTAAATTTGTTCAGACCACTGAACTAAATAAACTTTCTTTTAGATCAGTGGTTCAGACTGCTGAGTTGACTAGGCTACTCCAGATAATAATAATAATAATAATAATAATAATAATAATAATAATAATAATAATAATAATAATAATAATAATAATAATAATAATAATAATAATTAAATTAAAAAGACCGTGCAGACTGCGTTAGCAAAGCACTCCAATTTTATAATTTATCCGGGCACTTCAAATCAACATTGGCAGGACACGCACTTTTTGCAGGAGCCGACATCGGAAGATACCACGATCTTCCGGCTCCACTTGAAGACAGTAAACACAGCAAAGTGCACCGGACTGAAACGGTTCTAAAAGGTTTTATTCTTCGAGATGGCGAAACAACTGACGGAGTCTTTTTCATGGATTTTTGAGAGAGAAGAGAGAAAGGACAATGCGACAATTATTGAGAACATTGGAGTCTAAGTTTGCTTTCTTCAACAGAAAAGTACGGTAAATTTTAGGAACATAACCGTCATATTCTACCAACCAACCATCTCACACTAATCACATCCAAGAGGCGTATTAGTCCTAAGGCTACAAGCGAATTTATATACCTCAATATTGTAGTAAACGAACCCAGAAACAAAAGCAAACATAATATAATCTTTCCTCCCAAGAACAGTAATTAACTGGAAGAACTTGGACGATAAACCCACCTCTGCGTACAGTGCAAACAGCTTAATTAAGGTCAGTGCGTGGTTTCCCACTTAGGGACCATCTAGTGCCCTTTCCTCAACCACACTGCCGGTCTTAATTATGCCAATGCTGGAACACTGCCGGCGTAAACGCGCTATCAAGATCAAGAAGATATTATACTATTATTGTAGTTAATCCCTTATCTCAGTCCAAAGAGCGTGGTGTTGGAGTCATGTATGGACTGGTAGTGTTCGTGGAGCTTGTTCACATTGGCCAGTATTTCCTTGCCAAATCCCCACAAGTGCGGGTCGTCGACAGTGTTGTTGGAGACCATTGTGTAGCGATAGTGGTGTAGGAGACCTTCACTAGAGCTGAGTGCACAGAACTCAGTGAAACCTGCAAAACGTAGAGAACGAGCTGAAAATACGCCTCACTAAATTCTTTCGGGTTATTATGCCCAACTTGCCGCATGATTCTCCATTTGACATCACAATCAATCTAGATTGTACAACATTTTTTGCTGCCTTGTTGCATAAAGGATAGCGTTTCCATACGTACACCTAATTGTATCGCTCAAATCTAATTAAGTACTTTAAGACATGGAGAACGTTTTCATATTTACCCCTAGCTGTGTCGCTCACATCAAATTAAGTGCCATAAAATTGGCATTGTAATTATATTCAACAATGATGGAGTGGGATTTTGAATTCGTTGCTCAAACCAACCGCTAAAGTTTAAATTTTCCATTTAAATGGAGTGATTTCCCTTTACCAAAGCCGTGGCCTTCTACCCTATTTCTGGATGAATCGCTCAGCTTCAACAGTGTGGGGTAGAGTAGGGTCTATTGTATTAACCTAAAACGAAAAACCTTACGAAGAAATACTTTAATGGGTTTTGCCTCTTACCAGTTCAGTTCAGTGGGTAGATTACCGTCCCCGGACACAATAACGTATAGGGGACTGCCCCTCTTACCATCAGGGGTACAGGCTATTTATAGCTCAGGAGGGGTGGCTATAGGTTGCTAAATAAAAGGCACACTAACTACCGAATTTATTGATTGAATAAATACACTTTACTTTCGTTTATTGTAAACTCATTTTTTTGTGGGGCAACACTCACTGTGAATGTGAAAGTCTCTGTCGAGGACGCGTGATCAAAGTGGGTCCCTTTAAGTTACATAGACTACGTTTGTATCATCTGTGAACCATTAGGTCTGCATACAGCGTGGCTGAGATCAGACAAGATCATCACTTGAGAGAGAGATCAAGACTTTAGTTTCAGCTACGCTGTACGTTCGGTTTGTTTACTTTGCGCTTAAAGTGCAAAGGATGCTGTTGTTGTTGGTGGTGATGATGATGATGATGATGATGATGATGATGATGATGATGATGATGATGATGATGATGATGATGATGATGACAACGACATCAACGGCTATGACTGAGACTGACTTAGACTGAAACTTTATTCGTCTATGAAATGTTTATAGAAATTCGGCTTTCGTCTTAACAAACATAGTAAATATCTTTAAAAGAATGGCAAATATCCAAACAAAAAATAAATAGTACAACACAAACTATAATTTAAAAAAAACAACTACGATCCCACACCCCAAACATACTTGCGCTGTACATTCCCGCATACACACACACATACACACACGTGTAGAAACGCCGTTGTGATGACTTTCATGAAATTCTACATAAATTACTTTGACATTTTTACAAATTTGTCCATTTAACCCTAACCCAAACCCTAACCCAAACGGAACACTGTTTTGACGTCAAAATAACGGGGTTCGTCAAAAGAAAGTACGTAGAGGTTCAAGGGTATGTCAGAATAAAGGCGTTTCTAAAGGCGTAGCCACACACACACCACACACACACATACAGGAGTTGACCCCGTTAAGCGGTCTTTAACAATTTTCCATCATTACGCTGCCGGTATATATCTGGCTACCGAACAGCTCTATGAACTCCAAATTATTCCAAATTATGGAATTTGCTTCGTTTTTGCATTCTAAGAGCTGTGGTATATAAATTATTTCTCTAAAGCAACAAACATGGAAGTGTGATTTCTTACCATCATTGTGCAGCCATTGTGTGTGACCTCTTTGGCACTAACATTATGTGGTCATTGTGTGTAAGCTCATCTGTATCAACATTATGTGGTCATTGTGTGTAAGCTCATCCGTATCAACATTATGTGGTCATTGTGTGTAAATTCATGTGTACCATCATTATATGATCATTTTGTGTATGCTCATTTGTACTAACTTTATGCGGTCATTGTGTATCATCATTAAGTAGTCATGGTGTGTAAACTCTTATGTACCATCATTATGTAGTCATTGTTGGTAAGCTCATCTGTACCATTATTGTGTAGTTAATTTGTGTAAACTCTTATGCATTATTACCAGGCGGTCTGCAGGTGTACCATCATACTTATAAAGATGTTACATTCTAAAATCACATAATTTGTAAACTGATTTCAAATACATTGAATTGAAATCTTCAAAAAGACTTTATTGTAAATCTTTAGTGGATTTTAGTTAACTAGCAGTAGAACATGTTAAAGACATTTGTATTATGATGCTGAGAATATGAATAAACTTTTCTTGACTCACTATGAAAACTGCTTTGAAGTTTGATGCAGAATGTGCTTTAAAAAAACTTATGTAATCGTAACTGAGCTGAGCAACAGAATGAGAAAAAGATAGAGAAAAAGAAAACACAAATCGGTCAAATGGCTTCAGTATAAATGTATTCAAACTGTAATACATATTTTAATGTTCAAACAACTGGTAGCGTGCAGTACTATGGACAAGACATAAACATGTGTGGTTTGCAGACAGTGGCAATGGGTGAGCTGGCATCTCAAAGATAGAAAATCACACTGGTTTTGCTTGATTGATTGATTGATTAATTGTTGCTTTAGGTCCAGCGGACTCTTCCGAGCCAAATCAGGACCGGACAACCCCCGATCCGCATAAAAGATCTGCTGAAACAACCCTAGTGAGAAAACTGAATGCCCTCCACCGGCCAGTCACTTTACAATAAAGACATCCCACGCAGGGGACGGCTGAGGCTTTACCCCAACTACTCGAACCCCCGGTTACAAAAACAAAATAGAATACAAACATCATTATAAATTATCAACAAAACACAAACATATAAAATGCCTACAGTGCTAAATAATAACATCATAGGAAGCCCCAGTGACCACCCGGCAGAAAGCGTCCAATACTCCCAAGCTGATCCAACAGACCTCATACACAAACAAGGAGTCTTGTCCAGGAAGAGTTTTCAAGAAAAAAGGTAGGTCATTGATCTAGCGCAGAAGAAGATAGTATAGCAGAGTGATAGGACAGAATGATTGATTGATAGTTGCTTTAGGTCCAGCGGACTCTTCCGAGCCAAATCAGGACCGGACAACCCCCGATCCGCATAAAAGATCTGCTGAAACAACCCTAGTGGGAAAATTGAATGCCCTCCACCGGCCAGTCACATTACAATAAAGACAGTCCCCTATACGCTACTGTGTCCGGGGATGGTAATCTACCCACTGAACTGAACTGAACGCTGAGGCTATACTCTTAATTTATCGAACCCCCGTTTACAAAATTGGAATAAAAATATGATAAAATATTAAAACAAAACACATACATATAAAATGCCTACATTGCTAAATAATATCATAGAAAGCCCTAGTGTCCATTTGGCAGAGAGCGTCCAATATCCCCAAGCTGACCCAATGCACAAACGAGGAGTTTTGGGAGAGTTTTCAAGAAAAAAGGTAGATGACTGGTCTAGCGAAGAAGATAGTAGAGCTATAGAACAGAGTATGAATACGAAAACAACAAAGAAGAAAGACTGCTACAGTGGGAATTTAAACTACAGCACTAAATTTTCAGAAAGTGAGGATGCTATTCATACAGAAACCCCCGGCCACTCCACGGTGGTGTTACTTCCAACACACAAAAAAATAAAAATTAATCAGTCAACTAACAAGAAAATGTAACAAAAAAATGTTGTTTTTTTAAATTTAAAAAAGCACATATTTAACAACAAAAAACAAAAACAAAAAAGTGGGGAAAAAACCTACAACAACACTAATTAAAAAACATAAAAATCAATAAATTGCACATTTTGCAGACATCTTTACATACGCACGGAACGCACATTCATCACTCAGACATGCAAAGTCACTATTAGAAGATGGAAAGGGAATCTAATTTTAATTTTGAAATGTTTAGATTGACTGCATCCAATATTTTTATTGAAGGGAGCGAGGAAACCAGAGTACCCAGAGAAAACCAACAGTGACCTGAAAAGCCTCGTACCTAAAAGTCGCACAAGTTCATCCCTTGATATTTGATATTCGAGCTTCGATATTTTTATTTACACTGCCCAAGCACGAACATCGACATAAGAGATTCGGCTATTAATTTGCATAACTTCGTGTAACATAAAATTAATATGGGTGCTTGGGCTGTGTCAATAACGAATGGTGGTTTAATTGAATGAATGATTACAAGTACATCAATGTCTTATCAATTTCCTGAAAACCTGTAGCAGACTACTTAGTAAACAGGGCAACATACAAACCATTATTTCACTGTGCACGATATCTACTACGATTGCTAAAGGATGCTCTAAAATAAAATAGAAAGATCATTCAAACACTGAACCATTTCACTATAAGTATTTAGGGCACTGTTCGGGATGCATATTTGCAGACAATAGGACAGAGCTGCTCAAAGTGCTGGCCGATACAGGATCTAGCCAAAGCGGCCCAAGGCGCCAACCTGCAACCTCTGGGCGCATAGTCTGATGCTCAACCTGCAACCTCTGGACATATAGTCTGACTCTCAAACGACTGAGCACAATCCTGGGCGATGAGGTATTGGACCTAGTTGAGTGCAAAGTGTATTTAGGTAGCTGGCACTCGCCCAGCTAGAACATGAGCGTCAAGATCTTTAAAGTCCGTGCAATGGAATGCATGCATGCAAACTTGATCTCAGTTTATACTCTCATCTGAAATACTAAAAGAAATGTTATCCTTTCCAATTGCCCACTGCATGCTTACCTAAACTAAAAACTTCAAAATATAATCGATTTTTTTCACGCGCACCCAACTGTCTTAATTATGTTCATGGCATTGTACATGTGCCCTTGACCCATCCAGCTCACACGAAATCTCTATTACCAATCATATTTGGCACTCACCCTAAGACAAGCATACATTTAATTTTGATCTTTACCGATTCTTACATCTCATGAAAACTGACAGTGGACGCATCAAAATATTGATTACACCTCATCAATAAAGATCATGCATAGTCCATTTCGCCATTTCCATTTGTTTGGTTACTGCTCCCTCTAAACATGACTCAGCACACTATTCAATTTCAACAAGTTAGATTGTCAGAATTTTTTAGCAACAATTTATTCACGGACTAGAGAAAGCAGTACCAGCACAATTTGTGTTCCCAACGATTCATGCTTTCAGTCACATACTGTCCTGTACAACGAGACGGAAATACTGTAGAATTACATAAGGAAAGAACACTGAACGTTTACATTACATTACATAATTGTTGCTTTAGGTCCAGCGGACTCTTCTGAGCCAAATCAGGACCGGACAACCCCCAATGCGCATAAAAAAAGATCTGCTGAAACAACCCTAGTGGGAAAACTGAATGCCCCCCCACCAGCCAGTCACTTTACAATAAAGACATCCCACGCAGGGGACGGCTGAGGCTTCACCCCAACTTATCGAACCCCCGTTTACAAAAACAAAATAGAATACAAACATCATTATAAATTATCAACAAAAAACATACATATAACATGCCTACATTGCTAAATAATAACATCATAGGAAGCCCTAGTGACCACCTGGCAGAAAGCGTCCAATATTACCAAGCTGATCCAACAGACCTCATACACAATTGATTGATTGATTGATTGTTGCTTTAGGTCCAGCGGACTCCTCCGAGCCAAATCAGGACCGGACAACCCCCGATCCGCATAAAAGATCTGCTGAAACAACCCTAATGGGAAAATTGAATGCCCTCCACCGGCCAGTCACTTTACAATAAAGACATCCCACGCAGGGGACGGCTGAGGCTTTACCCCAACTACTCGAACCCCCGGTTACAAAAACAAAATAGAATACAAACATCATTATAAATTATCAACAAAACATATACATATAAAATGCCTATATTGCTAAATACTAACATCATAGGAAGCCCTAGTGACCACCCGGCAGAAAGCGTCCAACACTCCCAAGCTGTATAGTATAGCAGAGTGATAGGACAGAGCAGGAAAGGGAAAGAGTAAATGAGGAAGACAGCGACAGTGGGAATTTAAAGCACTAAATTTCCAGAAAGTGGGGATACTATTTATACTGAAACCCCCGGCACCCCAAACAAGGAGTCTTGTACCGGAAGAGTTTTCAAGAAAAAAGGTAGGAGACTGATCTAGCGAAGAAGACGATAGTATAGCAGATTGATAGAACAGAGCATTACATTACATTACATTACATTACATTACATGATTATTGTTTTAGTTCCAGCGGACTCTTCCGAGCCAAATCAGGACCGGACAACCCCTACCAATACCATGTAATGTGGACAAAAATGTTGGTCATTAGACAGAGACACTTGAATCCCAGCAAAGGTACAGAAAAACTATCATTATCAATAATGTTGTGCAACTGATTTTTCTGTACCTTTGCTGGGATCCAAGTGTCTCTGTCTAATGACCAACATTTTTGTCCACGTTACATGGTATTGGTATTGCTTACTATCCAAAAATCCTATTTGAATCAATTATAAAAAATATTCACATTATAATATTTATTAAAAAAAAACAACAAGAAAAAAATGCATGCACACAAGCACACACATCACTTACGTGCAAGCACACCAATCACCCAGTTACATGCATATGAGAGCTAGTAGGCCTATGTCTCCACCAATCACCCAGTTACATGCATCAGAGCTTGTGGGCCAATGTCTCCACCAATCACCCAGTTACATGCATCAGAGCTAGTGGGCCTATGTCTCCAGCAATCACCCAGTTATATGCATAGCAGAGCTAGTGGGCTTATGTCTCCACAACCTCCCCGGCTGGTCATGATAAAAGTAAATAAAAACGAATACTTTTCCATGTACAAACTGTTTTTTCCTTGCCACTAGTTATATTCTAACATTCTTTATACTTCTCAATAGCTAAGGTAAAAATAATGAGTCTGAATCAGGACTGTAGAAATATCTACAGTTGGCAGGTAGAGGTGGTGGAGACGCAGGCCTACTAACTCTGCTACACAGTGTGATTGAACACCACATAAATGAGGAATGTACATGTCCATGGTATTCTCTCTCACCTCTCTTCACTCCAAAGCCAATAAAGTTTCTGAATTTTCCTTTCTTGCCAAGGTCGACAAACAAGTCGAAGGAAAGTGAAAGTGTTTGCTCGAACATTTCAACTTGCAAACACAATTTAGGCTGCTTGACCGTTTCTACCGGCACAGTTCTGCAGTTCAAAATATAGTTCTCAGTTTCACAAACCTAAAAAATAGTAGGGATCTTTCACACATACCACTTGATGCTACATGGGTCATTTTTGGTGCCATTCATATACAGGCAATTGCCTTGATCACAGAATTTTCAGTAATTGGTTTCAAACGACGTTCTACATTACATTACAAATTGTTCCACAAAACCACGCTGTCATCAAAGGTTGTCTACACAGTGCATACACGCAGCCATTTAGTGCATGAAGTCTTTACCAGTGAAAAGGTTTAGTGTACTTAAAACATGAGGAATCACAACATCACACTATTTTTGGAGAGCTGCAATGGTGCAGTAGTGGACCATCAGTCTCAAAAGTCCAGAGTTTGGTATCTAGAAGTTTCTGAAGCAGTGCAGGTGTGACTGAAAAGAATCGAGTCCCTCATACACAGAGTTTGTACACAGTGTTTTTATCTAGCTGCGTTAGCTGTTGCTGTGGCCCGATTTCTTACAAAATCTTTGATGTTTTTCCAAGTTATGTGCCTGAGAACAGGTTCTTTTTGAAGGCAGTCTTCTATAACAGCTTTACCAGGTAAGGTGTGGAGGTGAATGTAGCGACCCAACTGTCGATAACAAGCTGCTACTTCCTCTTTACTCCATGGACGCCTGGCTGGATGCTCTGCAGAAAAATCCAAATGTTACTTCAGGGGCGTCGCACACGGGGAGGCGGGGGGGCACCTGCCCCCCCAATAATTTGGCCAAAAAAAAAAAAGAAAGAGAGAGAGAAAGAAGAAAAGAAGAAGAAGAAGAAGAAGAAGAAGAAGAAGAAGAAGAAGAAGAAGATTTCAATCGATAGAGGAAGGCAGGAAGAATCAATAATTAAAAAAATCACCATATTTTTAAACCGTAGTGTAAAGGACTAACGTACGAAATAATATTACAATAATCTATTAGCATGTACCTGTGTTTCACAACAAAATATTTCGTGGCGCTAACGCAATTACCGGGCAGCAGAGCTGGCTTTCGCTGTTTGAAAGAAGTGTCATTTCATCACGCAAAGAGCAAAATTAACAAAACAATGGAATCGTCTGTTTTCCAGGTTTGTTGATATCAATTATTTACTTTAGTCTGTAAAATGAGTAAGGCAAGGGTGAATGTGCAAGTGTCAATAAATGGTTGAGGTGCGCGATATTTTTTAATTTAGATTTAGTTTGTTGATAGGCCTACACGTGCACGTGCTTTGATCGCAAAAGGGGAAAAAAAGGACCCGTTCGCTTTTCTGGGGACAGATAACGTGGGCTTGACTGCTTTGATTATTACACCACCACCCCCACACCCCACCCCCAATATAAGTTATAGGTTTCACTTGGTTTGTTTGTTTGTTTGTTTGTTTGTTTTGTTTGTTTATGTGTCCGCGAATAGATCTCCGATGTTTGTGGACTGAACTAGCTGAGATTTTGTTCATGGACTACTAGTAAGATCATCTGTGATCACAAAGACAAAAGGCACTCAGACAGACAGTATTTTGCTTTAGAGAAACTGCGAGTAATATACGCCCTAGTAAAACAAATTGATCAATTGACTGATTTTCTGAAACTGGTAGTGGAAGTGTTTGGTCATTATATGTATGCAATATGCAAAACGAGTTGTGATTTATAGAGAAGACACAATTTCAACCTAGATGATCTTGCGGCAGGTAATTAATGTTCGTGTTTCCTGGTTTTAATCATTATCACATATCGCTAATCATGTATTTGTAGTTTCTGGAAATGAATCTTGTATTTTCAGTAAAGAAGAACATAAATAATTAAATGTTTTTACTCTCAGTCTTTCAGTTGGATGAAGGTACGAGGATATATTACAGGGTGCGTCCCGCTTGTCAGCCCCTCCCCCCCCACCTCCCCTTCGACAGGGTTGCCCCCCCCCCCCCCCAATATTTTGGACCGTGCGACGCCCCTGTACTTGTTTACTATATAAAGCCCAACTGTGGTAATATTTTACAACCAACCGTAATTAGTAAATTGTGTGGGGTGGGAGGAAGAAAATAGGGAGGATGTGTGGGGGTGAAAGAGGGTGTCCACTAGGGATAAATCCATAGCTTCAAGAGTTTTTAAGATATAATGTGGAGATATTTCGAAGCACAATCAACAGGTTTTCTACTTTCTAGGTGCAGCCAATGAAACTGTCGGATAATTAATTATATTTACTAGTTTAGATGTGAATATCAATATAACATTTTCCAAGTATTTAGCAGTCAGGTGAAACTTTTTATTTACTGCAACAATGTGACAATGTTACGGATATAAAATTAAATGCTTTACTGTCATAAGCAAGCAGAATTCTAAAAAAAAAAAAATGTGTGGTCGGTGGTGTATTCCCGTCCTGTACTGTGCAATCAATACATGCTTGATACGGTCTAACAACCCCTGTTTTTAACTGACAGTACGAGTTCATTACAGCCACCTTAATAAACTGCACGGTCTCTTTGTTAATAAAGATAGAGACAGAGAGAGAGAGAGAGAGAGAGAGAGAGAGAGAGAGAGAGAGAGAGAGAGAGACATATAGAGAGAGACACAGAGAGAGAGAGAGAGAGAGGGGGGGGGGGGAAGGGAAAGGCAAAAAAAAAACGAAAATCAACTTTATTAAATGTCCGATACATTATGGCGAAGTTAGTAGATAATTTTGGAGAAAATAAAAATAAATATAACATAGTGTCAACCACAAACACTATCCTTTGTACCCAGGCTTCCGTAATTTGTTAATTTCTAACCTTCAAGCTGAATTATATTTTTCAATTTCGTATTTTATTTTTAGATATCTGTTAAATGCAGAATTTTCCATCGTTAAGTCAGCTAAAGATCACATCCGGTACATTCACCAACATTTAGATCTCGGCATGTGTATGCTGTTTTTGTACAGTAGTTAACTGTCACTATGTGGCAGGGTTAGCTTAATGCAGTTGCCAACACTATGCGGAGATTGTGGTCAGTGACCTTAATCAGTGTCAAGTTCATGCAAGTATGGACACTTATGTACAAAGTAACACTATCATAATAATATAAATAAATGTAAAAGTCAGAAATATTAACTAACAAAGAACTTTCTGGATTCAAATTTTAAATATACTTACTTTCTGATTGCTTTCCAGGCGAATTGTAAACCTCAGAATTTCCAGAACATTCTAAAAAAGAAAAAAATCCATAAGTACTCAATGACTGTCAAATTAATGACTGACAAATGTGGCAGTGTTAGCTTAACACAGTTTCTTACAAACACTATATGGACATTGTGGTCAGTAACCATAAACTACTATTGTTTATTTATTTATTTACATATTTACATCTGACAATCACAATGTTGTTCATACAAAATGGCATGCCTCTCCCTTTAGTCGTCGGTTGGTGAATGGACCCTGAATTTCACCAACACTATGTGAATGGTTGTGTATTCTGTTTTTGTTCAGTTGTTTACTTTCACTGTACCACTACTAGTAGTATAGGAGCAAAATGAGCATGTGATTTTCCTACACATTTCATTATCATACTCATAGCAATAAAATATATTTTTAAACTGTGGAAGTATATCTAACTGGTGTTTAAAGTTATTTATGCTTGGTGCATTATTAAGTGAAATAGCTAGATTAGTCCAGTTAGTAACAACTCTGCTAGAAAACAAAAACTTCATATTTTAGTATTGGAATGCTGAATAAATACTTTTCCTTCCAACATTCATCATCATGTAAAGAAAAAACAAACATCAGAACTGATAATTAATTTGAATTAACCAACGTGATTCTGAATCAACAATGGAAGGAAACAAAGTAGAATTAGATCTAGAACAGTGCTGTCAGTAGAAGAGGGATGGAGACGCAGCATGCCATGAAAGTGGCACTAGCTTCAATGGACTCTCCACAGAAAAAGGGAAGAAAAAATGTTGAATTTTCACTGACACTAGCATCCATGGTTTTCTCATAATAATGGCACAAATACATAAGCACTCAAAGTAAATAATTAACAAACGAAAAATCAACTAAAGCACAGCAACTTACCAGCGGCTCTTTTCAATTCAAGATGGCGACTTGTGCACACTTGTTTTCAAAAACTAGTTCCCTCTCTCTCCTTAGTGTGTGATTTCACGTCTACTTTTTACAGCACAAATGCTGCCGTGATACACACACGTGTGTTAAGGGTCGTGTGTGACCATCAATGAATTTCCCGCGTTATGCTGCCTAAACCAATCACAGCTCGGATTATAATTTATGCATATTTTAGAGGTTAGGGAGTTCAAAAATCGCAATTGTGCATTATGCGGTCGGCAGCATAATGAGCGCGGCAGTATAACGTGAGTGTGTAACCATACGAATGGCAGCCTAACGGGGTCAACACCTACGCACACACACCACACACACACACACACACGATCTCACACACACGCACATCTCCACACATATAAAGACCCATAATGCACACACAATAATGATGAAACGGTAAAACAAAGTTATCTACAACTGACCTTTCCTGGCCTTCTGTATAATATGGACACTGCCAATCTCCGTTCGGTGTGGGTCCACTGCTGGTTTCGATCGACTGCCTGCGTAGAGGATTGCCTTTTCTCGTCGGATGTGCGTCATGAATACAAGAGCATGCTTCGCAAAAATTCCGCTTTTGTCCACGTCAGTCGGGGGCGTGAATGTAGGGTATTTCCTGTTGAAAAATGTGTTGCGAAACAGTTGGCAGGCGCATCTCGGATTCTGAAACACCAGTGTTTATGCGCGGATTAGATTTCAATGCTACTTGATTACTTAACTTAATGTTAACAATTAATATTATGACAGACCTAAAATGAAATATAAACAACCAAACATTCCGTTACTTAGAATCTTGGGAGTGAGTGGAGGGGGAGGTGAGAGGGCCGTATAGCCAAACAAATGGAGAGTGAGACATTCAAATTCAGAACTTTATTTGGGTTTGGATTGTAGATTATGGATCCTATACGTCACCAATGAGAACGAAGTACTGGGGTTGCTTTCTCTGTAAAAGCCCGGCAGCAGCGAGCAGAGCAGCGCCATCCAGTATGAGGGGTGAAGTGTATGTGTGGGAGGGGGGGGAAGTTTGGGTGGAGGGGCTAGGACGCATCAAATCCCTAGTAGTGTTTTTTTCGTTGGAAGAATGTAATCACACAGACAGAAAGGGTTGTGACCTTTGTCAGATATTAAACATGCACACACTCCCTTACACACATTCAAGTCCCCTTCACCAACCCCAACCCCACTCGCACCTCCCTACTAACCATTTTGAAGGCCTTTTCCAGCGTAGGCAGGAGGGCCGTGGAGTTCCGTGGCATGAACAACTCATCCATGTCGCCAAACAGGACGTACCTGACGTTTTACCAATCACATTCGGGCTTTCAGTTATAAAACGTCATTTTTATACACAAACATACTATCATCATCATCATCATCATCATCATCATCATCATCATCATCATCATCATCATCATCATCATCACCATCATCATCATCAATCATCATCATCATCATCATCATCATCCATCAATCAATGATCATCATCATTATCGTCATCACCATCATCAAACAACAACTACAACATCATGCCTTGAGCTCCAAAGATTCCTGTAGAGGCAGTCCTGTATGTGTGAGAACTGACCAGCGTACAGCAACTCCATCTGTGATATTTGTAGGTTCCAGGGATGAATCTCCGCTATTCCTTCAGCCTCCAAAGCCTGCACAATATTAATTTTATTTTCTATAATTTTCGTTAAGAAAATACGATTTTTTTTCTTCTCTTGGCCAGCTTTGTGAGGAACAATTATTCAGCCTGCAAAACCTGCTCCTTGTGAACACATTTTTGGTTCACGTGTTGTAAAAGCAAACTAAATACTTAAAATGTTTGCGAATAGTTAAAACGGCCATACAGAATGTAGGCTTAGATACAATTGTACCTTCAGGGAAAAAACAACACCCCTCATTCAATGTTCTAAGATGTTGACAGATAAAAAGCAAAAGGTTAATGCAGGTTTTTTCTAAACGTGCAGGTGCTGCTGCGAATGAGACAGCAATCCAATCGCAATAATGTATTACACAGCACTGCCCATAATAATAATAATAATAATAATAATAATAATAATAATAATAATAATAATATTTGGCGGAATGGGAGGCGACTAGATTACGCTTGGGAGAGAGATTGTCTACCTTCCATTTGTTGGTTAGTCTAGCCTTGGGTGGCTCCTGCTGTGCAGAATCCTTTGGTTCAGGCATTGGGTTATGCAGGACAAGGCGACACGACGTATGTTCTCCCCGCTTGACCATTCGCCTTCTGCTTTTGGTGGTGAGCATTGTCGGCAGGCATTTAATGCAGATTAGTGGCAGTGGCCTGTAGAGAGTGTTGTGGCACTAAGTAGCCGGCATCCCGGTTTATTAGCAACACGCTTCACCGCCTTGCAAGGCAAATATTTTTTGTCTCTCTTACGTGGGACAATTGAAAAATAAAAGTTCGGGTCGGGCCGTGTTCTCAAGGGCGTGGCCGAGAGGCAGGAGTCAAATACTCCGCACAGCTACAAATAATAATAATAATAATAATAATAATAATAATAATAATAATAATAATAATAATAATAATAATAATAATAATAATAATAATAATGATAATAATAATAATAATAATAATAATAATAATAATAATAATAATAATAATAATAATAATCTAATTTATATAGCGCACATATCTCACGGTACATAGCGATTCATGGCGCCTTTCATGCAAGCACAACACACTCAAATAGACACGTATATACATAGAAGAAGAAAGAAAGAAAAGGACAAAAATATACTTTTAAAAAAATCAACATACAAACTACTACATTAGGCAAGTTGAGGAAAAAAAGGATACAGAAAATAATATGTATGTTCTGTGCAGCAAACAATGAACTATTATACTCGTAGTATAATACCATAGTAGCAGGTGCAGGAAACAACGTATTTTACGTAAAGGGGGCAGATGAATGACACTGTGAGTACCGCTGTGGTGTCTCGGAGTCGATCTAGATGATATTACCATCATGGACCAGAGCCGTCACCCTGATTTAAACCCTAATAGCCCGAAGGGAGAGAGACGTTGGAGATTCACTTGTCCTTTTTTTTTCAGGGAGAGGTTTACGCAATTTTTCTTGTGAATGTTTATGATGAAAATATGTCTTCTCCATAGCATCCTTTGCCGGTCTCAGAAAGCTATTTTATGAATGAACTGGGCGTTTAGCTCAACTTCTTTTGTTTTGAGCAGGTGAATGGCCCTGTGAAAAGATACCCATATTATTTTTAAAAAACAACAATGAATTAAACTACCTGCAACAGTCTAAGCACGTTGGGGCCGGCTTCCAAAACGTAGAAGACAAAGTGCTCAACGCCCACGGCCATGCTCGCTGCCACCATCTCCAACAACTCCTGGTATTTGTCGTAGCCTCTCTGAATGGCTGGCGTGCATCGGGTGATGTTCCATCTCCAGCCAGGGTCTACAGCCCGCAATCTGCACAAATCATCATTATCAACCATCATTATCGTTATCATCATTAACAGCAGTAGCTGCAGAAGCAATACAAACATTATTATTATCGTCATCACCATAAACTTCGTCGCCATCATCGTCATCGTCATCGTCACCGTTGTCCAACTTATAACTTTAATAACGAGACAAAACCGAGATGTTTTAGCTAATATAAGAACAACATGTAAACAACAGTAGTAACAAACCGTAAAAAATAACAATTAAGCCTACAACAAGTACTGGACCATATAATGGGTGCAGAGTTCCCTCGCGTGCAAACTCACACACACATACAAACATGCACACACACAACCTGTATTTAAGACAATGTAGAACTCTCTTTTAGGCTCATTGCCATCCGTCTGAGAGCAGCCCCTTTCAACATCACCACCATCCAGGCCTATGCCCCAACATCAGACTATGACGACAGCAAAGTGGAGGACTTCTATGAAAAACTACATGCGGTCCTTGACCGAGTGCCGAAGAAGGACATAGTCCTAGTTGAAGGCGACTGGAATGCCAAGGTTGGCCAAGATGCGCATCACAACTTAACTGGGGAGACACATGTGGACCCCATTGCAACAACGAGACAAATGACAGGGGATCTGAGACTCTCGGAGTTTGCCAGATACACCAATCTGATACTGGCAAACACGCTTAGTCTCTACAAAAAATCCAGGCGATGGAAAATAGCACAGTCCGGGCGGGGAGCATCACAGCCAGATCGACTACATCATGGTCAAGAAACGCTTCAGATCAATCATCAACATTGGCAGGACAAGCACTTTACTAGGAGCAAACATCGGAAGTGACCACGATCTCGTGATGATTTCTCTCCGGCTCCACTTGAAGAGAGTAAACACAGCAAAGTGCACGAGACTGAAGTTCGACCTGGACAAATTGCAAGACTCGGAGGTGGCAGAAATATTTTAGGCCACAATTGGAGGGAAATGTGCACCACTGCTCATTTTGGGAGCTGGTGAAATAGATGTCAACACCATGACCACCACCAGCTGTGACAGATGCCGCAACGGAGATCCTTGGAAATCATCGGCCAAAGAAGAAGCTATGGACCACACCTGAACTTTTGGACCTGTGTGATAAACAAAGAGAGATGAAAAAGAAAAAGAACACCTCACAGGGAGCTGATGCCTACCAAAAAATCAACAATGACATCCGAAAAGACATGCGCACTGCAAAGAATAACTGGATACAAGATCAATGCCAGAAAATAGAGAACACCCTGAACAAGAACAACAGCAAGAAAGCCAACCAGACTGTGAAGCGGCTGAAAAGTGTTAAACAGCCCAAGGTCTCCACGATCCAATCCAAAGCAAGTCTAGCATTACAGAAGAACAAGAAGTCTTGGATAGATGGACAGAGTACTTCTCTGACCTTTACAACCACACACCAAACGGAGACTCATTAGATCTAACATTATCATGAGAACAGAGAAGAATACGAAATCCTCCCAATTCTCCGAGAAGAAGTTGAGGCAGCAGTGCAATCGCTGAAGAAATGGAGGTCAGCGGGAGTGGACAGCATACAATCGGAACTGCTTCAAGCAGGAGGAGAAGCGATGATTGACGTACTCACCATTATCTGTAACAAGATCTGGCAGAGTGGGGAGTGGCCTACACCATGGACCCAGTCGCTTGTCATCACTCTTCCCAAAAAAGGTAACCTTCAGGAATTTGAAAATTATCGCACCATCAGCCTCATCTGCCATCCCAGCAAGGGCCTCCTGAAAATAAAACTCAACAGGTTGAAACCCCAAGTTGAACAAATCATAGCTGAAGTACAAGCAGGATTCAGGGCAGGGCGAAGTACCACTGAACAGATTTTCAACCTCAGAATAATCTGCGAGAAATACCTACAACACCAACAACATCTACATCATGTGTTCATAGACTTTAAAAAGGGGGTTTGACCGAGTCTGGCATGCAGCTCTGTGGGCAACCATGAGAGTGTACAACATCAGCCCTACAATTATTGAAGTTATCAAAAGCCTGTATGACAAGGCTACCAGTGCAGTCCTCCACTACAGCGCCATCGGAAACTGGTTCAGAACAACAATCGGTGTACGTCAGGGATGTCTACTCTCTCCAACACTCTTCAACATCTTCCTAGAGCGCATCATGTCAGATGCCCTTGCAGATCACGAAGGCACAGTCCACATAGGGGGTAGAGTAATCTCCAACCTTCGTTTTGCGGATGACATTGATGGATTGGCTGGAGAGGAACAAGAACTTGAACAGCTGGTACAGAGGCTTGGCACCACCTCCAGAGCCTATGGTTTGGAAATAAGTGCAGAGAAGACCAAAATGATGACAACAACACCAACACGGACATCAAAGTCCAAGGCCAATCCCTCAACACAGTGCATAGCTTCAAATATTTAGGAGACATTGTATCAGACAATGGGTCCCGACAGGATCGAGTCCTCTCCAAGATGCACAAACAACTGCTGCCCTGGCGAACGACGAAGTCCGACAGACCATCACACAAGCCATTGGACAACACGATCGGATGGTATGGCCACGTCACCAGATCATCAGGTCTTGCAAAGACTATCATGCATTCAATTCCTATCATATCCCGTAACTCGAAAGTCGTTGGGGATTCAATTACAAAAGAATAAATATTGCTTTTTTGTGCTTAAAAATCTTTATGCATTCTCGGGTAATGCTATTAGTCTCTTGAACTGGACCTGGAATTGTCTGACTTAATTCCCCCAAAACGTTATGCAATTCTTAGCTTTGCAATTGGTGCATTTTAAAATCACTATGGCGCAGACACCCCAGTGGCAAACGGAATTTTTGCTGAATGGACAGGAAAGTTTCTGCAGTGAAGTACCAAAGTCAAATAAATATACATATAAATTTACGTCAAACATTAGTTTGTGCACTCGGGACAAATCAAGATGATAAAATGTAATTGTTTGTGCAGTTGTGTATTTCACAGTGTTTTGTAAAGTTCAGTGTGAAAGTCCATATATAACACAAGTAAATACAATTTATTTATTCTATGTGAGATGAGAGTGTATCCTTCAATGCATCGTAGCAACAACAACTTCACTAGATTTCCGCACCTAGATGGGACAGCACGTCGATTCGGAGATGTGAGAAGCGATCTTCGTATCCTTCCTCGATCTGCTTTAGATTCATAGTTTTACAATCAAAGTAGGTTCTAGTCGAACTTAGCGTGCACTGGACTGTGGAACCCTTGGAAGAATCTGCATTGATAAGATAATTTTTGTCTTTATGGCAGGTACAATTGCTCGACCTTTACATCATTCTGGTCAACATTACGGAAGCCCAGCTCGAGAACTAACAAGTGGATGTTCACGGAAACACAACTAAGTAAAATAGAAATATAACCGCTCACTGCAGCTCCTCGCCCAAACGTTTTACACATACCTTTCGGTTGTAAAAAAATATAATAATAAAATAAATAAAAAATAATAATAACAAAAAAAAACACATACGCGTTGATTCTCTCAAACGTGTTAAGATGAGATAAAAGAGCCTCTGGTTCCGTGTGAGCCTTTTTCCACGCTTCACTGTGACTGTAGTGAATGTTCAGGTAGTTCAACACTGTAGCGTTGTTGTTGCTGCTACTGCTGCAGCTACTACTACTACTGCTACAACTATTATTACTGTTGCTGCTGCTGTTGTTGTTGATCTTGGTGGAGTTGACGAAGATAGAGAGAGCGGTAGGGAAGTGATGGTAATTTTTAGGCAAAAGGCAATCCACGAACGCTCCAATGTGTCTGAAACAAGAAAATCAAGAGAAGTCAAGTCAAGAGGTTGAAGCGATTTGGGTTCAGTTTTGGATGGTGACGGCGGGAAATATTGTTCTCATCAAAATTCTACTGTTTTCCTTGATATTTATTCTTGTAGAGTGACTGAATGTTTTACCGCATCACGAAAACAAAATTCTATGTATTTTGAATTATTTGGGTAATAAATGTTTTGAATCTTGAATTGAGTTTAGCAGCTCCATTAGTCCATAAATAGAAAAATGTCCTGTACAAAATAGAGAAATGTCCGTGTACACTAACTTCCTGTTGTTGGGAAGACGGAAATGGTAGAGGCTTCCGGAAGTAGATGCGGGGTTGCCGGGACCGTAGTAGAGGCACGTGACGTTGATAGGCATGATGGGTTTCAGACTGACGGCGGCAAAACCCACTACACGCACCACCGGGGGGTTTTCCACGTCATCGTAGTGGGCGGCGTAGACAAAGGCTGTGAAGTCTGGGTCCAGTCTCTGCCACTGTGGGTTTCCCTTGGGTATAGGGGTACCCTTCCATTTTAACCTGTGGATTCGGGTTAGACAAGAGGTTAGAGCATCAGGACTCCATGTTTCAAAAGTATACAGTGCTTTATATATAAACACGAGGGCAAATTATTAAAGTGTATTTCTAGACATTCACACATATAGCTGAAGAAACAAAGTAAAAGGGCACATCCCATACGACTCACATGCCCCTTATAATACTCGCAAAATTTAACATAAAAATGAGTGCCTCCCTCCATCCTCCCCCGCCCCAAAAAATTAAACGGTGGCATTAAAATGCAAAGTAATACCGACTTTGATCTTTCTATGCTCTTAAACTTGAGATTCAACCTATTGTGCACCCAGACAATGGAACGCTCTTCCAGCCAACATCAGACACAAGCAGACCTGCCTACCTCAGATTTTCAGTTTCAGTATTCTGACTGGCAAAATGTGGTATTCTGGGACCAAAATTCGTATTTTCACTCTCGGCGAATCGACGTATTCGCAAGTAGGAATGTAACAATTGTAAATGTAACTTAGTGAAGATAAAGAAGAAGTAATCACTGCATTAAAAAAAAACACCTCAAACTGATTCCTTAAATACACTGTTCCCCGATTTATTTATTTATTGACTACCGAACAAGCGCAAAACTGTCATTGCTAGAGAGCAAAAATTCAGTTGATAAAAACTTAAATTGGAATTGGAAACAACAAAATAATTTATCTATAGTGAAGGACTAAGTAATTTATATGATGTGCAAAAATGTCAACATTGTTTTCCTTCAGCTGCTGGCTATAGCAGCTCTTGAGCCTGTCTGGTTCTTTGCTACAAAATAATTTACAGTAACTAACTGGGAAAAAATTATACGCAAACTGTCACTCATCACTGTTTTCTTTCAGATGCAAGCTATAACAGCTCTTGGGTCTGTCTAGTTCTTTGCTGGTGTACACTCACACTGTTGCAGCAGGTTTGGACTTGAGGACTAGTAACTGAACGTTCTGCTTAGTAAATTGTCTACCTTGGCCATATTAAAATAAACTAAGAACCAACAGTTTGTGTAATTTTAAATAACAAATTTAATATTTTCATTGTTCTAAACATATACCAATACTAATGTTAAGGTACCGATAACACATCTATTTTTAACAAAAAGTGAAATGGCTGACCTTTAGCGATTTTACTTTTTAGAATCAGGAAACATTCTCTGAAACATGGCTGTCATTCTGTCTACTGTGGCAATTGGAAGCTTCATCCAATTCATCATCAGTTTCATGGGCTCTTATTATTTTTCTTTTCTTGGCACCCGGGGCAGACATGGTTGAACTTAATGTAGTAATCTCTGACAATGAAAAGTTTCAATTGTTTCTGACTTAAGTATGGCGCGCAGTATGGCGCCGTGTAAAATGTCTTAAAACCCAAAACAAACGTCTTATTACACCAAAAAAAAAAAAAACTAAAAAAAAAAAAAAAAGTTGTCAAAATTCGTATTTTTTAAGGCCTTTGCGTATTTTCGTATTCTAGGTCTCAAATCCGTGAAAATACGGAAAAATCCGTAACGGTAGGCAGGTCTGCACAAGCAGACCACACCCTCATTCAAGCAAGCTCTAAAATCTCACCTCTTCAAACTCTACTATCCTGACTAAATCCTTCATTCTATAGACCCTAGCCCCAGCACATATTTGTTCTGCTTTTGGCTATGCTTGTGGATTTTGTTGTGATTGTGATGACTTGTTTGCATTACATGATTATTGCTTTAGGTCCAGCGGACTCTTACGAGCCAAATCAGGACCAGAGAGACTTTATCTTAAAATATTATAAAATGTTTCAAATCTTAAAAAACAAACCTGTTACTCTTAAACACCCAAACAAACTTTCACATGACACCTCTTTAAAAGTCTTCTTTAAAATTGATGTTTTAAAAATATGTTCTCTTTCTTCAATCAAATCACTAAATTCAGTCCTATCAATAAAATCCAAACTAAACAAAACATGTCGATATGATTTATATGCGATAAAACAAACCAACATCATGTAAAAATTGAAACAGGTGTTGACCGTTACATACTTTAAAAATCTCTTTGAAAGGTATTGAACCAAAATATGTTTCTCTTTCCTCAATCAGATCAGCACATTCAGACATGAAATGGCGAACGGAAAAGGATTGATCACATGCAAAGCACCATGGTGGTTCTTCTCCTTTTAAAAGGAAACTGTGAGTGACATAAGTATGCCCAATATGAAGGCGAGACAAAACTGTTTCTTCTTTGCGAGTGGATGCAAAGTTAGGCAAAGAAGCTGACAAATCGGGAAGATTTTGAAATAATTTGTTGTTGATATGGTTAGGACAGTCAGTCTGCCACAGTCGTTTACAATAAGATCCAGTCATACAACGTAGGTCAGAGTAGGGAACAAACTAGAAAATCTCTGGAGGTAAATAGAGATGCAAAGCATCTTTAGCCGCTTTGTCCACTGCAATATTGCCGCGGATGCCCATGTGACCAGGGACCCACATAAAAACTTTTTACCATCAGAAACAAGTTGTGTATGGAGGTCATGGATCTCTGCCAGAAAAGGGTGTGATATCTTTCTCATGGAAAGAGCCTGAAGTGCTGGCAATGAATCAGACATGATTAAAAACGAGGTTCTTTTGGATTGTTAAACTTGTTTCAGAGCGAGATGAATTGCCTTGAGCTCAGCTGTATAAACAGAACAAAAATCAGGTAAGCGCTTTTGCAAAGGCTGGTCTAAGTGTCTACCAGAGACCGACGCAGCAGCAACTGAATTTCCTTTCTTTGACCCGTCTGTAAAAGGTTTTTCATATCCTGGGTATAAGGCACACTGTTCTAAATAAAGCTGGTTATATACGGTTTCAGATGTATTGTTTTTGAGGAAAGCAGACAATTGCCAATTAATGTTTGGGGTACATAATTTCCGTGGGGGAGCTTGAGTCCGAAGTTCATCGTCGTTGATGGAAGCAACATCAATGCCTGCTTTTTCCAAATGAGCTTGCATTCTGATGCCAAACGGAGGAATTGCGTTAGGTTTGGCTTCAAATTTCTGAACAAAATCTGGGTTGAAAACACAGTCATAGGCGGGGTTCATAGGATCAGTTTTAAATTTTAAATAGTAATTCTGTGACAATTTTGTACGTCTCAGCTCCAGCGGGGGTTCGTTAGCTTCCACATAAAGGCTTTCACAAGGGGAGGTGCGAAAAGCACCCAAAGCAATGCGTAATTGCTGATGAGCAACTGGATCTAACATTTTAAGATAGGATTTTCTAGCAGATCCGTAAACAATGCAATCATAATCTAACTTGGATATAATTAAAGAACGATATAACAGCAATAAACTTTTCTTGTCAGCTCCCCAGTCTGTACCACTGATAACCTTGAGCAAGTTGCAGGCCTGTTGACATTTAGTTTTCAAAATTTTCAGATGAGGAAGAAAGGATAGCCTTTGATAAAAAAAAAAATAACACCCAAAAATTTGACTTGTTGGATCGCCTTTATTGGAGTTTTATTGAGGGTAATATTAGGATCTTGAAGAATTCCCCGGTGCTTGGAAAAGTGAATACATTCAGTTTTTGCTTCAGAAAATTTAAAACCATTTTGTAAATCCCAGTCTTCAACGGCATCGATACATAACTGTATCTGACGTTCTGCAGATGCCAAGGTTTTACCTTTGGCTACTAATGCAAAATCGTCGACAAACAAAGAATAATTGTCAATTCCCCGTTTAACGGAACGAACCATATTATTTATTTTAATATTAAACAGCAAGGGAGACAAGATGCTACCCTGAGGCACTCCCATCTCCTGTTCCCTCGTATCTGATAAAGATCTCCCAACCTTAACCTGAACAATTCTGTCCGTTAGAAAATTGGATATAAACAGAGGTAAATGTCCCTTCAAACCCATTTCTTGTAAATCTGAAAGAATGCCATATTTCCATGTGGTATCATAGGCTTTTTTCAAATCAAACATGATGGCAACGACATGTTCACCCTGGACGAACGCGTTACGGATAAAAGTTTCGAGTCAACTTTATGTATTGTCTGATTTTGTATATGGGTTTTTTTCATTGTATAATTTCTAATGCAACATAGTAAGTTGTTTCATGTTTGTTTCTTTCTTTTCGTGTAAAGCGCTATGCGCTTGTCTATAAAAAGACAATTGATAGCGCTACATAAATATCCATTATTATTATTATTATTATTATGACCTTGACCTTCACGTGACCTCTCATGCATGTCTGATTAAATAACCCAATGTTGGTGCCTACTATGGGTTTAATAAACAGCCATTCCACTGTACGATGACATAGGCTTATGTTTTGTACGTTTTTGCAAGGTCTAAAATGACCTTGATATTCAAGCTCAACACAAACATGGAACACAAATGAAAGATCATTCTATCATCTGTAAAAACAACAAGCTTGGAATTTATATATCTCATAGTTAAGGGTCAATCACTTCAAAGTACCTATACTAACTGAATTTTGACAGCTCCGGTGACATTGACCTTGGAGTGAGGTTGACCAAATTTGTATAATATGTGTGTGTCATTTATATCTATCATGCTTCAAAGAATCTTAAGTTCAATATTAATAACCTAGAAAAAAACATTAATATTGAACTTAACGTATCTGCATGAAAACCACACCCAAAAACAATATGTCGATCGCATGTCGACCTAATGTCAGTAAAAAAAAAAAAAAAAAAAAAAAAAAAAAAAGACAATTTTTCACAAAACTTTTTTTTTAACTAGCATTAGTTGATCTTGTGAACTTGACCTGTAATTGAAGTCATTCATTCACTGATCATTTATGAGATCTCAAGGGTATACACCACCTTACCAAGTTTGGTTGTGATAATTGAAATAGATTTTGACATAAGCCTATTAATCCCCTTTCAAGTTTCCACAGACGGAGAACAGAAAAACGGACGGACGGACCCCCACCACACAAAAAAATCAAAAAAACATCATAATTTTTTGACTATTTAGGCCTCTCTCGCACAGATTTAAAAAAAATTGAATTATTATTATGTTGTGGTTTTTTTTTAGGTTTACGTGGGGGTTGAGTACATAGATTTACATTGCTATGCATGTGAGTCAAAAATAATTGAAAGAACGAATTTTAAAAAAAGAAAGAAAGGATAGAAATAAAACAAGAAAGAAAAGAAAATATCGAAAAATATAAAGAAAGAAAGGAAGTGGAAAACGATATGCACAAACTTGATTATCGAAAACAATGTCTACAATTGGGTAAGGATCCCCCATTTGCAGTCATCTCCAAAATGCAACAAAATACGCTTTCCAGACGTCATGACAGATTGAAGATGCAACGTTCTCTATCATTGTCAATGCGATCGACATACTGTTTTTCGGTGTGGTTTTCATGCAGATACGTTGTTATCAATTTTGCACCCTCGTATACATTGGATTTGGACAATCATAGCCTAGGGAACTTTTCGTTAGTACTGTACGACTCATTTCATCCTCCAAATAAAATAAAATCGCCCTTCGTTTATTCAGACCCACGATCGTTTTGTTTTCTTACTTTTCCTTTTAAACTCAAAATTGACTGCAGTTCACTGAAACATATATCTGCATAAAATAATGATCGACTGTTGACTTATATTGATACAAAAGATTCCCCCTAGTGCTTTAAATTCCCACTGTCGCTGTCTTTCTCATTTGTTCTTTCTCATTCCTGCTCTGTTCTATCAATCTGCTATACTATCTTCTTCTTCGCTAGACCAGTCACCTACCTTTTTTCTTGAAAACTCTTCCGGGACAAAACTCGTTTGCGTGTGAGGTCTGTTGGATCAGCTTGGGAATATTGTACGCTTTCTGCCAGGTGGTCACTAAGGCTTCCTATGATATTATTTAGCAATGTATGCATTTTCTATGTTTGTGTTTTGTTGATATTTTATCATGATGTTTGTATTCTATTTTGTTTTTGTAAACGGCGGTTCGATAAATTAGAGTATAGCCTCAGCGTCCCCTGCGTGGGATGTCTTTATTGTAAAGTGACTGGCTGGTGGAGTGCCTTTAGTTTTACCACTAGGGTTGTTTCAGCAGATCTTTTATGCGGATCAGGGGTTGTCTGGTTCTGATTTGGCTCGGAAGAGTCCGATGTACCCAAAGCAATAATCATGTAATGTAATGATACAAAAGATCAGGCAAGTGGGCAGATGCAATCGAGTACAAGTTATAGCTATCCTATCCTATCCTATCCCGTAACTCTGAGGTCGTAGGGGCACCACGGATGATCGTTTAACTAGCGTACTCCATCTTTCTCTGTCCTCAGCAACCCTGGTGGCTTCGCTCAGTGTCAAACCAGACAATTCTCGAATGTTGTCCTTCCACCTCTTTTTTGGTCTCCCTCTTCTTCTACCACCTTGCACTGTGCCTTGCAGGATGGTCTTTGCAAGGCCTGATGATCTGGTGACGTGGTGACTTCTGCGCATTTCCTATACCCAGCACATCACCAACGACGAAGTCCGACATCCATCACACAAGCCATTGGACAACACGATGACCTGCTCACAGTGGTGAAGAAACGGAAACTCCGATGGTATGGCCATGTCACCAGAAGTTATAACTGTCCACAAAAAAGGGGACTCTAAGAAATGAAAAAGGACCCGTTAGTGTCCTAAATATCCTTCTTTGGTTATTCTTCATCTTCATCCATTAGACGGCCTCAATCATCAGGTTGATTACTCTGCCGTACTGAACGGGGTTTGCGTGGGGAAAAGAAAAAAAAAATAAAAAAATAAAAATTGATAGGAAGTGACAGACCTAAGACAGATGAGAATGAAATCTGCACTAAAAGGACACCTACTCTAAGTGGGTTTTTCTTGCAGGGTACTACTTTTCCCTCTTCGCTCCAGGGAGCTAGCAAGTCCCAGTATGTCCTTACACAAAACTGGCCCCCCCCCCCCCCCCCCCCCCCCCCAAAAAAAAAAAAAAAACAAAAAAAAAACAATGAATTGGGGAAAGAGATGGGGATGGGGACAATCTAAGCATACCTACTCTATTTAACCTCTGGAAAACTATTTATAGTTGTGGCACTCGTGACTTAAAGGAGTCAAGAGTATCAGCTGTCACTGTTGTTTTGGGCAGCTCGTTCCAGTCCTTGATGGTGTTGGGAAGGAAAGAGACCAGGCGGTATTTGGTTCTACATTGAATTTGGGTGAGCTGTTGGGGGTGGCTTCTTCGCTGACGTGGAAGCTGGGACTAATTTGCTGGTGTCAACGACTGCCTCGTTGTTGAGTATCTTACGTAGCATGGCAAGTCTAGCGACCTTTCTGCGGTGTTGGAGAGAAGGCCATTGCAGTTTGTCGATCATCTCGGAGACACTAGAAGTCGTTGTGGTACCGGTTGACGACAAAACGTGCTGCTCTTCTCTGGACTGCCTCTAATTTGTTGATGTTAGCCTCTGTGTGGGGATCCCATACCGTGCAGGCATATTCCAGTATGGGGCGGACGAAGGTCTTGTAAGCAGTCTCCCTGAGGTGGGTGGCGCTGACATTGAGGTTGCGCCGGAGGAAGCCAAGGGTCTTGTTGGCTTTAGCACAGATGTTAATGATGTGCTTATCCCAGCTGAGATCTTGAGAGATGGTAACACCTAGATACTTGGCAGAGGTGACAGTTTCCAGTGTGTGATCATGTAGCTGGTAGTCCGTTGGTTTGATGGTCCGCTTTCTAGTGATGGGGAGGGTGGTACATTTGTCGGGGTGGAAGGCCATGTCCCAGCTCTGTTCCCACTCTTCCAGTCGGCGTAGATCTTCTTGGAGCTGGTTTTGGTCATGGTCTGTGGAGTTCAGGCGGTAGACAGCTGTGTCGTCAGCAAAAAGGCAGGTCGGTGAAGAGAGTTGTTCTGGGAGGTCATTAATATACACTAAGAAAAGTGCTGGGCCCAGAACAGAGCCTTGAGGGACCCCAGATCTCACTCTGGCCTGGCCTGATGCTGCACCGTTGACTACTACCACCTGTTGCCTGTCATGTAAAAATGCTCCAATCCATCTATTGATTTCGCCCTGGATACCATAGTGGTGCAGCTTGTGCAGCAGGAGGCTATGATTAATCCGGTCAAAGGCTTTGGCAAAGTCCATAATGATGACGTCAGCTTGGTTGCCTCCCTCCATAGTGGTAAACAGCTCTTCTGTGAAGTTCAGAAGCTGGGTTTCGCATGACCTTGCTTTGCGAAATCCATGTTGTTCTGGACGTAGGATGTTATTGTTATCAAGATGGCTCATCACGGCGCTAACAACTATATGCTCGAATATCTTGCAGGGGATGCTTGTCAGGGAAACAGGTCTGTAATTGGCAGGATCATAATGTTCGCCCTTCTTAAATATTGGAGCTACGTTGGCATGTCTCCAGTCTGATGGTACGTGGCCGGTGTCGAGTGATGACTGATAAATGATGGTTAAGATTGGGGCGACCTCTTCGGCAAGTTCTTTCAGTATACGAGGACTGATGTTGTCAGGGCCACACGACTTGTAGGGATTAAGATTGTGTAATATTTTACGGATACCATCTTCTGATATGGTGAGGCTGGTGAGCGTGGATCTGAGAGTTATATCAGGCATCGGGCACTTGGCATGGAACTCATCATCTGTGTACTCTCTCCCTTTACTGAAGACGGACTTAAACTGCTCATTCAGCACTTCCGCTTGGGCCTTTGGGTCGGTTATGAGCTGTCCGTTAACTTTCAGAGGGGAGACACCCGATTTGGAGGAGCGCTGGTGCTTGATGAAGGTGAGTGGGACCCTTCTGCTGTCTCCGAATATCCTGTGATGGCCTTATTGATGTACTCCCAGTACGATCTGCGAATCTTGCGCTGGATCTGGCGCCTAAGTTGGGAGGATGCTTTCCTTAGTTCTACAGTTCCCTGTTTCTTCATCATCTTGTAGACACGCTGTCGTCGCTTAATAAGCGGACAGGTGGCAATAATGTGGTAAAACGTTAACAGTGAAGACTATCGTTGATTAATTAGACCTATAGGTATCATTATTGTTAACATTCAAAAAACAGTAGAGTGTGAGTTAGAGCAGTGGTTAAAGCGTTATGACTCAATGTTTTGAAGAAAAAGTTCGATATACCTATAAATTATAGTACTTTTACCGTATCAACGGAATACAATAAGACTTAACTCCATCTGAACTGAACTATATAAATTAAATTCAGATAAAACGATGTTAAATTATATTGAGAAAAAAATAAAACAAATTAAATTGAACTTCCTTGTAATAAACAGAATTCAAAATATTTAAATTCAATTAATTGACTCCATCTCCTGAGCCTTTGGAATGGAAATAATTGCAGAGAAGACCGAAATGATGACCAAAACAACACCAATGGCATCAACATGGACATCAAAGTCCAAGGTCAATCCCTCAACACGGTGCGTAGCTTCAAATATTTAGGAGCCATTGTATCAGACAATGGGTCCCGACGGGAAGTCCTCTCCACGATCGCACAAGCAACTGCTGCCCTGACAAGGTTGAAGCCCATTTGGAAAGACAGGAACATCAGTCTATGTCCCAAGGTAAGGCTACTGCGTTCCTTTGCCATTCCATCTTGATATATGCTTGCGAAACATGGACCCCCATAACACATCTACAACGAAGGATACAAAGCATGGAGATGAGATGCTACAGAAGACTTCTGGGCATTTCCTATACCCACCACATCACCAACCACGAAGTCCGATAGACCATCACACAAGCCCTTGGACAACACGATGACATGTTCACAGTGGTGAAGAAACGGAAACTCCGATAGTATGACCACGTCACCAAAGCATCAGGCCTTGCAAAGACCATCCTGAAAGGCACGGTGCAAGGAGCCAGAAGAAGAGGGAGACGCAAAAAGAGGTGGGAGGACAACATTCGAGAATGGACTGGCTTGACACTGAGCGAAGCCATGAGGGTTGCTGAGGACAGAGAGAGATGGCGTACGCTGGTTAAACGATCATCTGTGGTGCCTCAACGACTTTCGAGTTACGGGATATGATAGAATGGGATAATTGGACTGAATTCAATTCAGATAAAATGACTTAACTTCAATTAAATGAACTGAATTCAAGTCAGATGAAAATGACGTTAAATTAAAATGAAATTCAATTAAAACACATTACATTAAATTCAAATTGATTGAACTGAGTTGAATTGAATTAAATTAGACCAAGTATTGGAGAGAAACAAATCTTGAAAGAAACTGAAATGAATTGAATAGGTCCTACCTGTCCGCCCAGACTTTGCTCACTTTGTCCTCTTTAGCCTCTATTTTCTTGTTTGGTTTAGAGACATCTTGGGCTTCTTGCTTCACTTGACTTTTTTCCTTGGCTTGGGCCGTTTCCTTGATTTGTCCTTTCTCTTTTGCATTTTCCTTGGCTTGTTCTTCACTTTTTTCTTTTTCCTTGGCTAGTTCTTCACTTTGTTCTATTGCCTTGGCTTGTTCTTCATTTGCCTTGGCTTGATCTTTGGCTTTGGCTTTCCCTTTGGCTTCCTTGGATTTTGATTTGACGTCCGTTGGCCGCGGGGAGGGTGAAGGAGTTGAGAGGGTTTTATCAGAATTGAGGAGCGGATTCAAGAGATTTTTCCATGACCAGCTGCTGGTGTTAAACGACCACACGCTCCTACTGATTATCTGATGGATGAATAAAGGTAAGTCAATCAGTCAAATCTACAAACCAACTAATTTATCAATCAAGCCAATACAAAATTCATCTAGTCAGTCACCCGTCAATCCAAAAGCAAATAAATAATTCATCCGTTCGTCAATAAATGAAATTTTTTTTAAACTACACCCGTCCAAGGTGCCGTTGGCAATAAAGGTTTGTTCACTACGACTTCGTTGACTTTGAAACAGTCATGTGTCATTTTAGCCACAAAAAAAAAACAGTTTTTTCTAACCAGTCACCCGTTAATAAATTAGCCCACAAAAACAAATTCATTTAGCCAGACATCCGTTAATCAATAAACAATCAATATCTAACTCTATGTTCCCTCAGACCTAGGTTCCCCAAGTCTGTGATCCCCAGATATAATTATGCTCCTTCAGATCTATGAACTCTACTTTTATGTTCACCCAGATCTATGTTCCCCAAGTCTATGAACTCAACTGTGTTCTCCAGTTCTAACAAATTCCAAAACCATCATTTGGTTCCATCGGGAGCACGTCTATGTCCCTTCAGGCCTATGTTCCCCAAAGTCTACGATCCCAAGGTAAGCTTATAATTGTGTTCCCCCATATCTATGTTCTTGCAGATCTATGAACCCACGTCTATGTTCTCCAAGTCTATGTTACTAAAGGCCATATCACCCAAGGTCTGTGTTCCCAAGGTTTCTGTTTGTTCGGGTCTAAAAAAAATAATAATAATAACAAGGATATTTATAAGGCATTTTTCCTAGTAAGGAACAATTCAAAACGCACCATCACGCATTCACACACTCAATGGGGTGTTGGATAGCGCAGTGGTTGGAGCACTCGCTACTGTGTCGCAAGTTAAGCACCGTCCAGTGCGGTTAGCACTTGGATGGGTGACCGCAAAACGTGAAGCGACAAATAACAACGCCCCCAGTTGACTCAACTGTGACTGAGTACCTACTCTCTTAAGGGTGGGGAAGGTAAAGCAGCGAGGAAGAGAGATGGGCATCACCCTCATTACGCTGGCCCAAGATAAGTGTGATCTCCAACATCACGCTCCCCTACGGCCACAAGGCTATGGGACTACCTTTACCTTTTTTACAATACATAGATCTATATATAAATTGCTGGGAGCAGGCGAACTCGAAGCGGACTGGGGGAGAGGCAGTAATAAACAAAGTGATTTCTGTCACGTGGGGTTTAGTGGTTACTGGGCTCTGCACAATGGAATGCTGTAACCCTCACGCTTTATTCGATGGGAACTGGTAGTTAGTCACCCTGTGAATTACTTTAATAAATTTATTTGTTTAGCTCGGTCTGTGTTAAGGCTGGGGTACAGAGATAGATAGAAAAATGGTAAAAGAACACTGTCACACTAGCTTTCACACGGCTATGAATCATATGTAGTTCAGCCACTTGATAACAGTTAAAATCACACATTTAATTCTTCTACTCTATACAAAATCTTCGATGTACTAATCTACCTTAAAAAGTCATTAGTCAATGCAAATAATTCGATCGCTGATAGTCTAGGCAGCTGTTATGTCTTCATCGGGCACTGGCTACTAGATTTCATGAAGATTGGACTACTGTGGTCCGTTTTACTACAGTTCTGAAGAGTGGACTACTGTGGTCCTTTTCCTATCAGTTTGGGTGCACCTCTTGCGGGTCACTTAACTGCTGTGTGGTGTGTTTGAAGCCCTTCGTTGAGGTAGCTTCTGGTACACGCGGTGTCGTCGTGTAGTTTGGTCCCTTGCCACGCTGTGGTGTCTTGCAGGGGTTTTTCCAGGGTTGCTCCCTCAGCCTTGTGCTGTAGGGGCTAAACAGCCAACTTGGTTTTCCTGTGGAGTTGGGCGCACGGGATAACTCGCCTGCTCGTCTGTAATATAAGAGACGAAATTCTGCACAACCTTGAACAATAGGTTTGTGCAGAGCGTCTCACTGAAAAGCCAAAGTAGCCCTCAGTGATAGCTCCACATCTCTATACATAAGCGACGAACATTCCGCTACGTCCGTGGTCCACTGGAATCTCAACTCTACTTTCCTATACATACATCAATATAAATCGTGGCTAACTATACACATACAGAATTAATAATAATATAAACATTCTCTGGTACAGCCACTGGTCTGCAAACATACATATAGGTTAAACAACAGTGGTTCCGTACATAATTCAAGATGGCGTCGGCCGGTCGTGCTTAACACGTGGTCGGCTTTTTCACGTGGTAAGGCAAATTCGGATTAATAATTCACATCTATGCATGGCAAATTCTACAAACATAATTTCAACAATATTATAAATATATCACAATGAAACAGAAGGATGTTCATTTACCTGTTTGACAAAGTTCAGGCCCGTGGCTACCTGAGTGAATTCTAAGATTCTCAAGTCCTGTTTCCTGGTCTATGACTGAAGATAGTTCTGCTAGCTATGTAGCTGTTAACTCTTCCTCGTCTCACACACGACTGACCCAAGCTATGCTAGGTTTTGACCCAGTCAGAACCGGCTCTAACCGCTCTGCCTGAGTCCCATTGGTTAAAATTTTTAAGAATCACGCACACAGTGCTGACGTCACTGCGCTGTCTGCGTCAAACTCGCTGTGTGTGTACCTCCGTGTACTGTAAACGTCTGCTGTGTAATACACTAACTTTCTAATGTTACAATGACTAAACAAGGCTAAATAGCAAATAGGCAGGGTAAACTGATTTGTTCGTGACAATTTCCCCCGCCTCCCTTCCTTCACACACACACACACTCACAACCACACCCACACCAACACACCCACCCACACACATACACACACACAAAGGATGAGGCAATATGGAAGAAGCAGTTTGAAGATAGAACATATCAGGAGAAGACTTTAGAGACGAAATTAGCTTTGAGATTTGCTTAAAGGTGTTAATATTTGGTATGCTGCGGAAAGAAAGTGGTAATGAATTCCAGGCAGTTGGTCCAAAGACAGAAAAAGATATAGAACCAACAGAGGACAGTTTGTGGCAGGGTATCAAAAGAAGGAGTGTGTCGGATGAAGAGCGCAAGTTGCAAGAGGAGTGTAGCGTTGGGCATTATAGGCAAGGTATATGAAGGAGCGGAGCCATGAAGACACTTGTAAAAGAAAAGACAGATTTTGTAAAGAATTCTTTGCGATATGAAAAGCCAGTAGAGTGCGCCAAGAAGTTGAGTGATATGGTCAGATTTTTTTCTTTTTGAGAATGAAGCGAGCGGCAGCATTTTGAACACCTTGCAGATTGTGGATGAAAGAAGCAGGCAGAACAGAAAAAAGAGAGTTGCAATAGTCAAGTTCAGAGATATGAAAGAAGTCACAAGTTTAGAAGTTGCGTCGATTGTCAGGTATTTACGGATAAATCCAATGTGGCGGAGTTGGTAGTGGCAAGCATGACATATTTTGCGGATACAATTTGACATATTTAAGGTATTGTCCAGGACAAGTTCCTTGCAGTAGGTGAAAGAGGGATGGTGTTATGACCTAAAGCTATTGTGTCCCTCCAGGTCTATGTTCTTCCCTTCTGTGTTCCATAATACCTTTCCAACCAAATGTAGTTGTTTGACCATTATGTAAATAAAAAATGTGTTAAAAATACTAAACAATTAAACTTATTTGAATTATTAAAAGACATTACTATAAAGCCATAACAGCTGAAATAATGATGTTAACACAAAGATTAAAATGTTTCTATAAATCATAATCAGCAATACTTACCGAGAAATCTAACCTTCCATTAATAGTCCTGCACACAATACAATACAGTACAATACAATACAATACGACCCGTTGCGCTGCAATTAGATACGATATGATGCCGTAAACTGCAATAACAATACACATTTATTGACAACATGCGACCCGATGCAGGGGGATGCGAAACAATATGACAAACTGCAATACAGTTAGGATAATAGAATGTTATACAATAATATACAAGAGCACTGGCTAACAACGCACACACACACTCTCTCTCTCTCTCACTCTCACTCTCTCTCTCTCTCACACCCACACACCCTACTGACTCCAAAACACACAACATTACTCACTGACCGACCAACCCACTAACAACATTCGTTTGCCTCCCTTGGGTCCCAGGCTTACCCTTTCTAATTCCGGCAATCAACGCTCGATCGTTCACAAGTCAAGTAAGGAAATCTTTATTCCGCAGGTCGAATATTTTACATCTTGCAACCGGTGATCGAAAAAGCACAAGGCCATGGCAGCACACCACACCCACCACACAATACAGCACTTTCCACATGAATATAATGAATTCGTGTGTAGACTAACGGATTGATAACACTCCTCGCTCCCCCACACCCCTCCCCCTCCAAAAAAAAGTTAATTAATTAATTCAAATAAACAAATAAAATAAAGATTACACAAATAGAGGCGTGCTCAAAGCGCTTCCAACAAATAATAATTATTTAAAATATTAATTTATGTCCACTGAATATAATATGTAAATATGTTCAAAGAACTCACACTATATTGTTGTTGTCTTAATATGTTTGAGAAAGACGAAGAGGAGGAGGAGGAGAACGAGGAGGGAAAATATCAGAAAGATGCCGCTGTTGTAGTCAAATTATTTTTAGCTTTGACGACGATGACTACGACGACTACGACGACAACAATGATGATGATGATGATGATGATGATGATGATGATGGTGATGATGATGATGATGATGATGATGATGATGATGATGATGATGATGATGATGATGATGATGATGATGATGATGATGATGATGATGATGCACCCATTGCACATAGCTACGATCGAAAGAAAGTATACTCCAGGCACACGCTGCGCAGCAGGCCAAAGTATGTCCCTTGTCCCTTGAAGGGATACTTTGGCGAGGTTAGCAGCCTGCTCAGTTACAGTGTCGATGAAAGACAAACGGAGAAGTAAGTTTCGTCTCCTCTAGGCGACGAATTAGGTCACGCTGTATTTGTTTCTAGGTCAACTGTATTTTACGAACCGTTTGAGAATCTTTTCGAACCCTTTATTGACGCCGGATAGTGTCCTGACTTGGTTTCATACAATTTAAGAACCCAAGAAGGCAAATGGGTTTTTGGGACGGAAAAAGAGCATTTTTGTAGAGAAACGGGTTAAGGCAAGGGATAGATCTACAACTAACCCTTACCCGAACCCTTGTAGCAATATTCCGCTCTTTCCATCACTTTTAAACAGTACTGCGGTTCGCATGCGCGGCTAGCAGCGAGCCCAAAGTATACTTTGAAGGGATGGAGGGAATACTTTCACCTGCTGCTAGCGGGAGTTTTGGCGATACTTTCTACCGATCGCAGCAATGTGTGTTACCTCGATGATGATGATCATGATGATGATCATGATGATGACGATGATTTATAATACCCATTGACTTTCGACAAGGAGTAGGACAGCGTGATGAGAATTCCAACTGTAAGCATTGTCAATAGGAGGTAAACTCGGCTCATAGCGCGAGGATCTTGCACAGCGCACCGGTACGTCATCTTGTTCATCGATAACGTCGAATCGCTTCTTGTTGACGTTATCTTGGTACAATGCGGCTGGGTCTGATACGCTGACTTTTTCCTGCACAAGAAAAATAAAAGTGTGTATTGCAGAATCATAAATTATATAACTGTTTCCGGGAACGAAAAGTAAATTATTGTCAGTCGGCATAACAGCGTATTAACCATCTCGCAGTCTCCGCTCAGCTTCCAAGTCTCTCAACGTGTCCCTGAGCCAGAGCAGTGTAATTTTCAGAGCTATGGCCAAATGTCTTTGAGTTACACTGTACCGGTCTGGTGAAATACTTTTCCAGAGGGCATAAAGAGGGCAGATTATGTGGACGCATTGTGCAGAAATCTGAAAACACGTCTGTTTTCTTCTTGCTAAGCTGTCTTCATTGGACAACACGATGACGTGCTCACAGTGGTGAAGAAACGGAAACTCCGATGGTAGGGCCACTTCACCAGAGCATCAGGCCCTGCAAAGACCATCCTGCAAGGCACGGTGCAAAGAGGCAGAAGAAGAGGGAGACAGAAAAAAAAGGTGGGAGGAAAACATTCGAGAATGGACTGGCTTGATACTGAGCGAAGCCATGAGGGTTGCTGAGAGCAGAGAAACATGGCGTACGCTGGTTAAACGATCATCTGTGGTGCCCCAACGACCTTCGAGTTACGGGATAGAATAGGATAGGAAGCTGTCTTCAGATACACTTCATCTGTCAGTATTATTGTCAGTCGGCATAACAGCGTATTAACCATCTCGCAGTCTCCGCTCAGCTTCCAAGTCTCTCAACGTGTCCCTGAGCCAGAGCAGTGTAATTTTCAGAGCTATGGCCAAATGTCTTTGAGTTACACTGTACCGGTCTGGTGAAATACTCTTCCAGAGGGCATAAATAGGACAGATTCTGTGGACGAAATTCTCAGAAATCTGAAATCAAAACACGTCTGTTTTATTCTTGCTAAGTTGTGTGTTTAACTATTCTTGCTAAGTTGTGTGTTTAACTATCTGATCTGTGAACTCTCTCTCTCTTTCTCTGTGTGTGTGTCTGTGAAATAATAAACACTATGGTTCTTTTCAATGAAGGTGTTTGGAAAAAAAAAGGTTAACATGCGTGTACAATAGCATCAAATAGGCAAGTAAGTCTCCTCTCTGAAAATCCTTATCGGGAAGAGAGGGGACTATAAACTGATACACACACATCAAATATCGCGCTGTGCAATGCACACGCGGTTGTCGACATGAAATGGAGACCAAGCCACTAGCACGAAAAGTTACAGTCCTGTAATCAAATCATAGGCGACCGACAATTGTCACTTTTTCAAACAGTGGATGAAACGCAAAATGTCAATTTGTCAAGCGAGAAGTTGTCGAATTGCAGAAAATGCAGTTGGTGGTGACCTCTCTAACGTCATCAGCATGGAGTTGTTTGTCTGGTGGTTTCCTAGTTTTCAGATGGTCCAGACAGGAGCGTTCCACTGCGATCAGTTTGGCGTTCTGTTGCTTTACAAACCATTGATGAACCTGGCGGCTGCTGCAGTTGTACATCACCATGATGTCGTCAGATTCACAGAGAAGAAGTTCATAGCATGTGTGGAATCAATGACAGTCTTTCTGAATAGGCTTACATCATTACGACGTTTGTTTTTCAGTCGTCCTAGCAATGGCTTGTTGTTGGTGGTGCTGAGATATTGCTTAATGCCGGAAGGAGCTTCTATACCGCTGACAAGTCAAGTCAGGTCACGGCGCTTTATTCCATAAAACCCCTTAGGGCACGTGGATATAATAAAAATAAAACAGAATGATAATGGAACGCATAAAATACAACACAAAACACGCATTTACAAATATCACAAAATTGAAGTTAATCAATCACACTCGCACATGATACACATTCGCAATATACACAATCATTCATTATTATCATGCAACACAATCATACTGCATAAATATTATGTCCACAAAACCTTATCACAAATGGCACGCACCCTGTCGTAAGATTGGGTGAGAAGGAAGTGGAAAGAGTGGGGTGAAGGGTACAAATTGGTTTTGATTGGGGGAGGAGGCTACTTTACATATTTATAAATTGTCATTATTGGTCAAAATTAATTAGTAGTATTACTGTCATTATCATTACAGCTCATATCACTTTCGATTCTATTACGTTCTAAAGCAATCCATTAATATTTTTTATGAACTTAGACAGTTTCAGCAGGGTAGTCTTATTCTTTGTTGAAAATAAAGCACAAAAATTTAATAGCATTGGGTCGCACATAAAAATACCTTTTAAGCAACTCGTTTCGATCATTATCAAATTGTGGACATATAAAAATAAAATAAAAATCATCTCCTAGCTCATAGAAAGTACATTTATTACAGATTCTGTCACCTCTCTGGATTCCAAAAAAACGCCCCTTTTGTACTGGAAGCTTTTGATTTAAGGTTCTACATTTTATTACGACAGCAGATAGATTGGTGGGCAAAACTGTCAAATATTCTTCAAATTCAAAATTTTCTTTAAACAAACTATAATTATAATATAAATCGTTTGTATACATTTCTGAGTGCCAGTTTCGTACATGTTAATCCTGCAGCCTTTTCTTTATCTCTTCTTTAAACCCTTCAGCAGACAGATTCCATCCTTGAGACTGATCATACCAAACATTTCCCAACCCTAGTTTTTCCAGATAATTACTGACACAGTCTAAATAATCAGATTTGTACAAGTTCAGTTCGTACATCTTCAGCAAAAAGGTATAAACCACACACGATAATTTAGTACTACAGTAAAACCTCCGTTTAACGACCTTTAAATTGCCATTAAAACGAGGTCTTAAATTAGAGGGGTCTTAAAAAGGAGGTAGGACATTTTCGAAAAAGACATTTAGACAATTAATTAAGTAAAATAAATACATGTACAAAAAGTACACATACCATTAAGTATAGGGAACATCTACCATCTTTCAGAAATATAGATTAAACTCTGTCTCACAACCAATACAGTACCCCCGTTGGGGTGCCGGGGGTTTCAGTATAAATAGTATCCCACCTTTCTGGAAATTTAGTGCTTTAAATTCCCACTGTCGCTGTCTTTCTCATTTGCTCTTTCTCATTCCTGCTCTATTATATCAATCGGTTATAATATCGTCTTCTTCGCTAGCCCAGTCTTCTACCTTTTTTCTTGAAAACTCTTCCGGGACAAGACTAGACTCCTTATTTGTGTATGAGGTCTGTTGGATCAGCTTGGGAATATTGGACGCTTTCTGCCAGGTGGTCACTAGGGCTTCCTATGATGTTATTAATTAGTAATATATGCATTTTATATGTATGTGTTTTGTTGATAATTTATAATGATGTTTGTATTCTATTTTGTTTTTGTAAACGGGGGTTCGATAATTTGGGGTAAAGCCTCAGCCGTCCCCTGCGTGGGATGTCTTTATTGTAAAGTGACTGGCTGGTGGAGAGTTTTCAGTTTTACCACTAGGGTTGTTTCAGCAGATCTTTTATGCCGATCGAGGGTTGTCCGGTCCTGATTTGGCTCGGAAGAGTCCGCTGAACCTAAAACAATAATCATGTAATGTAATGTAACCAATACAGTCAATATCTTCCTGTTCCTTATTATTTACAAAATAAAAAATCAATGTTGGTATGATAGTTGTTTAAAAGTCTATGTAAGTGCTGAGTGCATGTTTGGAGTTATAACTATTTAAGATAACCCCATTAATATTGTTGTAATTATTTTTATTCAATCTTTGAATAGGTTCTTTTCTTTTTTTTTCTTTTTTTTTTAAACAAAGCGATTTCTTTTTGTTTGCATGATTCTCCCACCCGTGCATGTTCTCTTAGTATATCACTTTGAACACCAGACATGGTGTCGGCAAGATCTGACAGGCCTCTGCTCAGGGCAAATCTGCTGTATTTCAAGCTGCTTTAATGCATCGTCTGCTGTTAAAGTTGTAAACAAAACTTTTTTTTAACGCGCGCAAATAATTATAGTATTGCTTTGGAATCTGAATTATTTAGATGCTAGGTCGTAACCTTTAATTATTTGAAGGTCGCAAGTCGCGTTTTAGAGGTAGTCGTTTAAGAGAGGTCGTTTATATAGTACAAACCATCGGTGAATTTTTTTCCGGTCGTATGTTGGAGGATGTCGTTTAAGAGAGGGTCTCAAAACACTGTATTTCTTTCAAAAGCAAGCTTATACCAAAAATTTATCATACGGCTTTTTACTAGGATATCTAGACAGGAAGTCCTCTCCAGGATCGCACAAACAGCTATTGCCCTGGTGGGATTGAAGCCAATTTGGAAAGAAATGAACATCAGTCTACATTCCAAGAGAAGACTGCTGCGCTCCCTTGTCATCTCCATCTTCCTATATGCTTGCGAGACATGGACCCTCACAGCAGATCTACAACGAAGAATACAAAGCATGGAGAGGAGGTGCTACAGAAGACTTCTGGGCATTTCCTATACCCAACACATCACCAACGACGAAGTCTGAAAGACCATCACACAAGCCATTGGACAACACGATGACCTGCTCACAGTGGTGAAAAAAACGGAAACTCCGATGGTATGGCCACGTCACCAGATCACCAGGTCTTGCAAAAACCATCCTGCAAAGGCGTAGAAGAAGAGGGAGACCGAAAAAGAGGTGGGAGGACAACATTCGAGAATGGACTGGTTTAACACTGAGCGAAACAATCAGGGTTGCTGAGGATAGGGAAAGATGGAGTATGCTGGTTAAACGATCATCTGTGGTGCCCCTACGACCTCCGAGTTACGGGATAGGATAGGATAGGATCTAGAGGGTACTGACCTACTTCTTCTAATACCATACTTGTCGGTGTACTTTTTCAAAGCTGTAAGAAAAATTTATTTAAAAAAAAACATAGCTGCAATTTGTTTACAGGTCAGTTAACTGAGGACATCCTACTTCCGAACCATCTATATATATAAATTGCTTAGCCGGAAGTCCTTCTTCGCCTCTACTGTAAAGTTTGTCCGGTATGGACGCTGATCTGGGCAGGTGCTGGGCGCTGCGGATCGGCCTGCTGTGCGCTCAAAACCCGCGAAATCGTTATAGCCGACATTTCCTTACCGAAAGTTTAACCGTTTCTGAGATAAATAAATAAACAAAATGTCTACAAACTGCAATAGCCTCATTCCGCGCGCTTCCGATTCAACCCGTGTCAAGAACGTGCCGTTCCGTAATACCGCAAATTTTGTTTTATTTCCATTCAAAACACTTGATTGATTGATTTATTGTTGCTTTAGGTCCAGCGGACTCTTCCGAGCCAAATCAGGACCGGACAACCCCCGATCCGCATAAAAGATCTGCTGAAACAACCCTAGTGGGAAAATTGAATGCCCTCCACCGGCCAGTCACTTTACAATAAAGACATCCCACGCAGGGGACGGCTGAGGGTTTACCTCAACTACGCGAACCCCCGGTTACAAAAACAAAATAGAATACAAACATCATTATAAATTATCAACAAAACACATACATATAAAATGCCTACATTGCTAAATACTAACATCATAGGAAGCCCTAGTGACCACCCAGCAGAAAGCGACCAACACTCCCAAGCTGATCCAACAGACCTCATACACAAACAAGGAGTCTTGTCCAGGAAGAGTTTTCAAGAAAAAAGGTAGGTCATTGATCTAGCGAAGAAGAAGATAGTATAGCAGAGTGATAGGACAGAGCAGGAATGGGAAAGAGTAAATGAGGAAGATAGCAACAGTGGGAATTTAAAGCACTAAATTTCCGGAAAGTGGGGATACTATTTATACTGAAACCCCCGGCACTCCAACGGGGGTACTGTTGCCGCAGTGAATCTGTCATGCCTACAAAGGCAAGACAGGTTTTCAACTGGGGCTTTCACTTTTCCCTTTATAGGTTAGAACAATCTACAGTGGCAAGATTGCTCATGACCACAAGGGGTTTCAAAACACTTTGGCACTCATGTCACCAATCTTACAGCTGAAGGTTACCTGTTCAATTTCTTTTTCATCCATACTTATATGCGCACAAAAATTCATTCGCAAACAATCTTGCAACAATCCCATTCAAGCGCCAAACGTGACGTCACATATAACTTTGCAGACGACATTTGACAACAGCTTCGGCTGTAAGTGTAAGTACATTGCAATAAATATCATGCCTAATATTTTTAAATAAAGGCATGACATTTAAAAATACGTTGCCTAACATAAATACTAAATTAAAATAAAATATTTTAGTGCATTACTCAAACATGCACCTATACTCTGTTCTGCAGTACATTGCAATTATCATTTTAAATTAAAATAGTTCAATGCATTGCTCGAGTCGAACTTCAACATGAGTTTTAATCTACTCTGTTTTGCAGTGCTTCATCATTCGACCCCTGCAAGTAAACTATTGCAATCATTTCAGTGCATTTCTAATGTTTGACTCTGTTCTGCAGTACATTGCAATTATCATTTTAAATTAAAATTTACGATTAATTTCAGTGCATTGCATGCTCGTGTAACCAAGCCCACCCCTTCAAACGACCAGTCCCATGAAGCTTATTCATATGTGCATTATACTTTTTTTTATTCCTATATGCAGCGCTTAGGCCAAAGAGAAAAAATTGTCCGTTTACGGTCACCTGACCGACCCTGTACATTTTGCACCAACCCTAATTTTTTTTTCAAAAAACATAAAAATAAAATAATGATACTTTTAGAAGCCAAGGCAAAATCGTCCAAATGAAACTCGCAGACAACAGTTGTCTCTCTGTCTACATTTTAAACAGCAACCTGTGTACCCTGGCTTGCCAGGGTACAAAACCACTAGTACAATAATATAAGTACAAAAAGTTCAATTTACATGCCAACAGGTAAAGCCAGTTTTCTAACTTTGTGAAGCAAAGCAAACATCGCTTTGGTGACCCGGTTATACAGGTTTTTCTGAGTTGGCTAAAGCTTCCATTGTAATTGAATTTTATTCCCAGATATTGAAAGTCATACGTAACCTCAATTTGCTCACCATTATACATGAAAATTGGGACAATCCTTACTTTACCTCTGGGGGGAAAAAAGTCATAACCTTTGTGTTTGCTACATTAACTTTAAGTTTCCAGAGCTGACAATAATCATCAATTGAATTAAGGGTTGTCTGCAAAGCTCCAGGCGATTCAGCAAAAATAACAGTATCGTCTGCGTATAGTAAAATAAATAACTTGTACAAAATATTAATATCACTCTGACCTAGTTATGCTTCCGGCGATGCAATATTCGATGTTTCAAGTTTGGATCCAGAATTACCAATAAATGATTTTAAAACGAAGTACCTTGAGAACAACAAAGGTGACAGATTTGCACACTGACGGACCTTCGTAAAACAACCAAACTCATCACAAACTGGGAGTTGCACTTTATACATGATTTGGCTTTAGTGTACATGTCTTGAATAACTATTAACAACCATGGGCCGGGATTGCAATGTACACATGATCTGGCTTTAGTGTGCATGTCTTGAATAATTGAAGACCCTAGGATTAAAAGTACTTAAGTCACAAAATGTCCGTTCTGAGAAAAACGGCTTCAAAGTTTTAATTCTTTAGTGAAATCAGGTATTCGTGCTTATGTTATTCTGCTTAGGTTATATTCTTAGTATATGATTATATAAATGTGAAAATGCCAAATAATAAGATATTTTATCTTTCTACCTTCTATTAATTGAGTTAATTAAAATGGACTTAGGTACTTTTCTGTCAAATCAACGACTTAAGTACTTTTAGCACTAAACTGCTAGGACTAAGCTTCCACAAACAATCAGGTTTTTTTAATGTATAACACAAATGAATGAACACGTGTGTATTATTTTTTTTTTAACCTCAAACCCAGCAATATTTTTTTACCATCCTCAAACACAATGTAACCACAATTAACAGAAAAATATTGTGCCCTTGCAGATACTGAAGAAAAATAAAAGAATGTTTTGTCACATTGTCTTTTTCATTATTTAGCTTGTGAATCTTATTCGTCCTCATCATCATCCTCAACCCTTTCCAGTCCACGAGGCTGTCATAGAATGTAGCTTCTGGTGGAAGATTGAAAATATTCAAGACAGTGCATGAAGATACGAAAGACTATGATAATAATAAGACGCTGAGCTCAATGATGTCTACAGTATTAGCAAATTTTTTAGACGTCAAATCTGTGTGTTAAACCTTCGGCTCAAGGCATTAACAACGTGGTTTTTATAGTTATATTTATTCCACGTTGAACACGCAGACATGCATGGATAACACTTCCTGCGGTATCGCGCTTCAATCGCAAGTTCTGTTTCTTGTATATCTATATTCTTTGAAGATACTGTAAAAATTTTGCTTATTTTGCTGCAGTTTATTATCCCTTTCTATCGGGAAACTCTGGGCCGCCTCCTCCGGAGAAGGCGTAGGCGCAGCCAGTGGCGCGCCCAAACCCTACCTACCTAACATTATTTGTGAATTTTTGAAATTTTTAGCTGGGAGAGCAAACCGGAGTACCCGGAGAAAACCCCAGAGACGTTGCCCGAGACGAAAGTAAATAATATTCGGAGAAACATAACGCCCAGATGCTGGCTCGAACCCACACCTGTCAGGCGCCATTGGTTTCTGGCTTGTGGACAAGGCAAGTTAGTCCCGCTGTAACTAAAGGGGTTATTTCAAGAATTGCGTGTATGCGTGCGTGAATGATTTGCGTGTTCGCCCGTCTCACACTTCCTAACTCTCAAAACTTCTTTTGCTGTCACACCCCCTTCTATTACTAGAAAATAACAAGAATCAACAAAAGTTTACATAAGTACATATAATTCCATCAATAATATGAAAAAAACGTTTAAGTAATTTTGTACTCACGTACTTTGTAGAACAATCCGTGAATTAAATATACCACTCACAAATCACACACATAAAGTTCCAAGGAGATAATCCGAGAGATTGTACACTGATCTCACAAACCCACAAGTAATATTCCAGAAAAGACAATCCAAGAAAACCAGTCACAAAACCACCAATGAGGTTCCAGTCCCCGTCAACAGAGAGAGTTACCAAGAGTCTCATGGAGGACAGACTTCGCTGTCTGTCTTTCGTTTCCTTTTAATCCTCTGTCTGTCTATATCTATACACTGTCTTCCTTTCCTTATCCTTGGCCTTTCTATCTATCTATCCCTGGGGTTTCTCCCCTGTCTATCGTTGCTGTCGCTGCTGCTGTTGTGGCCGCTGCCGCCGTTGCTGCTGCTGCTGCTGGAGTAGCGGTTGCTGCTGCTGCTGCTGCTGATGATGATGATGATGATGTGGTAGCGGTTGCTACTGCTGCTGACGTGGTAGCGGTTACTACTAGTGTGGCAGTGGTTGCTGCTGATGATGATGCAGCAGTGGTTGCTACTGATGATGATGCAGCAGTGGTTGCTACTGCCGCTGATGTAGCAGTGGTTGCTGCTGATGATGTAGCAGTGGTTGCTGCTGCTGATGATGTGGCAGGGGTTGCATGATGTAGCAGTGGTTGCTTCTCTCGTCTTCTTCTTCGTCTTCTTCTTTGGCTTCTTCTCTGGCCCCTTCTCGATACTTCCACCCTTCTTCTTCACGACTTCTTCTTCTTCTTCTCGTCTTCGTCTCCTTCTTCTTCTTCTTCTCCTTCTCTTCTTCTTCTTCTTCTTCTTCCTCTTCTCGTCTTCGTCTTCTTCTTCTTCTCCTTCTTTTCTTCTTCTTCTTCTTCTTCTTCTTCTTCTTCTTCTTCTTCTTCTTCTTCTTCTTCTTCTTCTTCTTCTTCTCTCCTTCTTTCTTCTTCCTTCTTCTCCTTCTCTTCTGTCTTCCTTCTTCTCCCTTCTTCTTTCTCTTTCGCCTCGAGGCCCCTCAGCCGGAGACTTCTGAAAACATACAAGTTTTCCCCCACTAAATATCTTGATACATAGACTTTTCTGTATTACCACATATACCTTTTCTCTCTCTCTGTGACAGGACCAGACCAGCAACATATAATTCAAAACTCATATGTGTAGAACACAGTTCACACATACGCAAAAATTGTAAAACTAATTATAACAACTAATTATTACATTCTTGCCGCTAATTACTTTCATTCACAAAAATAAATATAGTGCTATACATTGCAAGTTGAGGTTTCAACTACAAATCAAATACTAATCCAGCTTCAGTTCATTAATCAAAAATATACAACGATCCACTATCTCCATCACCTCCCTAATCCATCCTTCATACTAATAACAAAAATTATTTATTACCAATTCTTATTCCACAATAAGTAGAATATAATCAGGGTTCAATATTATTACGTTTATAACACATATTTCAATGATAAACAATATATATACCTGCAGTCAACAGCTGCCAGAAGTACAACACACAACCACTCACTCCGTGATACAAAAGAAGACTCCCACCAGTTTGAATGTGATTGGTTAGTTGTCACATGACTAGCTCAGCCAATCAGCATTCAGTTTTCAATAAAACATATTATGATTTATATCTTCTCACAGGAAGATACTACCAACAGTCATCGGACCGAAATATCACAAACCCGGTCCGTGACAATACCCCCTTCCTGCAAAAAGAAAACGCCCGAGTTTTCTGAATTTTATCAGAAAGAAAAAATTACTACAATTATGTTCGCCTAAACTGTACAAACAAGCGAAAAGAGAAAACTGGTCATTAGCACTTATCTTAATCATAAACACTATTGTATTAAGCAATCACCCAAAGCGCAATAGACGTACCAGATATGTAGTTCAAGTCCAAGCACGTTACCGTGATACAGTGAAATCAAAAATCAATAAGGTACATAACAGATCATATTACAGTATTCCAATAGAATTCCAGTATTAAATATACAATGGCAGAAATATACACAAAGCATGTTCATTTTTCACAGATGCTATGGAATACCCTGATGATAGTGTCTGGTTTTGGTTACAACTGTTTTGATGTAGTCTTGAGCTAGTTTGCAAGATTCTAGGATCTTGTTTTTGACGTGTTTAAGAGGAGTAGTTTCAGGGTAACGTGTTACCGTATCAATGATACCGAGTATGCATCGGTGACCTTCCTCAGACGGTGGAGAAATCGGTCCTACCAAATCAACTGTAACCCGTTTGCATGAGTCTGAATGAGTCGGCATCTTGTCTAAAGGAACCGGTGGAATGCAATGTTTCTTTTCTTGAACACTAGTAGTAACATAACGAGTATGACCTTGATCTTTGATGAGTGTGGAAGCACCCGAAAAAGGGTCGGACACACCTGGTAAATTCCCTACTATCAAATCGGCCACTGGTTGATCAATGACACAACACAACACAGTGCCAGAGAAAAATGGAGTGTCAACAGGCACTTTAGCCAACGGAAATTCTTCTATATTCCCACCGAATGACAAACATTTACACCCTTTGCCAGTGTACTGGTCGTGCGAAACCAGTCTCTTGCGAACGCCACAGACAGTAGCACCTGTGTCTCTGAGAACACTTGCTTTGAGGCCGTTTACGGTACCTGAGACTAGCTTGGGCTGACCACAGTTTTCATCACCAACTGAGCAAATGACTTCCGCGACTAAAGCTGACTGAGTGTTAACTGGAGGGTCCTGGTAGTTCTGCGAACCACTTTCAGTATCTTGAGTCTCTGGGTATCCATTGCCACTAGCATAAGGACACCATGCAGCTATGTGACCTAGACCCCCACAACAATAGCAAACTATGTCCTGTCTATTCTGTCTTTTGTTGAGAGGAGGACTACCTGAAAAACGAGAGCCAGGTCTAGAATAGGTATTTCCACGTCCACGAGGAACCTGATTGTTTTGAGCACCCTGTTGGGTATTCATGGTCTGATTTGCAAAACCCCTATTTGGAATAGGACCTGCGGGTTGGTAGTTTCCACGCGGAGAGCCACGAAATCCCGATCCCCGGAAATTATTCCATCTTTGACCCGTCCCACGAAATTGATTCTGAGTGGGTACATTCTGAGAAATCGACGCGGATGCAAAAATCGAGTCATCTGACTTCCGTGCCAGTTTCTTTTCCGGATGAGCCATGCGAAATGCTTCAGCACTGTCTATCAACGCCGCGAATTTTGTCAAATTTCTTTCTTTCAAAAACACGGCGAGATCTCTTGAAACAGAAGCAATAAACTGCTCACACAAAATCAGATTCCATAGTCCATCAAAAGTCTTTTCACAATCTGATAGTTGGATCCATCTTTCCAACAAGTGAGAAAAACGCTTTGAAAAAGTTACAAAACTTTCCCCCACTTCAGGCCTAACTGATCTGAATTTTTCTCTGAATCCATCTGCAGTGCACTGAAATTTCTTAAGAAGCTCTTGCTTAAGATCATCATATGAAACTGTACCGGCAGCAGACAAAGAATGATAAACAGCTAAAGCCGGGCCTTGTAGCAATGCAGTTATGTACACAACCCATTTACTGCTATCGTAATTGAGAGCTTTAGCATGCGCCTCAAACCGGTACAAAAAAGAATCAATGTCATCCCTATCTTCTTTGAAGACAGGTAGTTGGGGCAACTTTGGAAATGAAGGGTTAGAGCCTCGGGGGGTCCTAGGGGTAGTGGTCTCGCTCTGCAATTCAGCTTGCTTCAACTGAAGTTCAATTTCTTTTCCCTTTATCTTAAGGCTTTCCCTATCAAGTTCCATCTGATAATCCATCTTCAATTTCCTTTCCTCTCTTTCCAGTTCCCCTCTTTTAGCTTCCCTATCCTGTTTAACCTTTTCCCGTTCCAGTTCCAGTTCCTGTTTAACCTTTTCCTGTTCTAACTGAAATCGTTTTTCCTCTCTTTCCTGTTCTAACTGCAATTTTTTAGCATCCTGTTCTAACTGCAATTTTTTAGCATCCTGTTCTAACTGTAACTGCAATCGTTTTTCCTCTCTTTCCTGTTTAACCTTTTCCTGTTCCAGTTCCTGTTTAACCTTTTCTTGTTCTCTTTCCTTGGCCCTATCATGTCTCTGAAAGCACTGCTCAATGTACTGCTGCAGCTTTTCATCAGTAAAACCTAACTTCTGGGCTTGAGACAAAAATGAATTAAAAAGAGTCTCATATTCCTCAGCGGAAGCCATGGTCAGTTGAATTCAAAAGCAAATTACTAAAAGTAAGATAAAGCGAGTGACAAGTCAACGACTAACTTTAGGCTTGATTGATACAAGTTTAACAATTTTTTTTTAAAGTTTCACAAGGCCAGAAATATTACAAAAATCAAAAGCAAATTCAAGTTTGACGAAAGAAAATTATTCAAAATCGAAGCAAGCGAAGTTTGTCAGATGAAAAGTATTTCAAAATCAATGCAAGTTCAAGCTTGACAAAATAAAATTATTTCAAAATCGAAGCAATCTAAGTGTGACAAAAGAAAATTATTTCAAAATCAAAGCAAGTTTAAGTTAACACAAAGAAATTATTTCGAAATCAATGCAAGTACAAGTGTGACCAAAGAAGATTATTTCGAAATGAAAACAAGTTCAAGTCCAACAAAACAGCATACCATAAAAGAAAAGAGAAACAATGTTTAGATTATATTCCGTCTAAGTACAAGCAAGCATCAGAAAACCATACTAAATGCAACAATTAATAACTGTAACAACTACCCATATTTAAATCCAAATTATGACAGGTGAAAGTTTATAAGTAATTGCTTTGAAATGAAAACAAAACAAAACAAAACAAATAATAATAATAATGAAACACTATACTAAATAAACAAACAACGACAACAACATCACAACACACAAAGAGAGAACTAAAATTCTAAACTAATATCGGTACAATAGAATACAAGAAATCAAAAGAAAAAAAAACAACTAAGTTCCACTTCGGCTAGAAACACCAGAAGTTCCGTTAAAATGCCAAAAATAAATCCTAAACACCTACAACAACTAAAATAGGGATGTGACAACTATAACTATACAAGACAGGATCCTAATAAGTATATAAAGAAAAACAAAACAGTACTGAATAGCTGAACTAGAATTAGCAATATACAACAGGAAGAAAAATGAATCTAAGCCCTTTCTGATCCCAGAACTATACAAAGAATCAGACCCGGGGTATAATCTATACAAACACTAGCATCCTACCCAAAAAGAAATGAAAACAACAATTTAACAAGTCAGTTACACAGTACACACTTACTCCTAGCACACCAAAGTTAGTGTCCCAAAATTTATACAAAACCCTTCTACTGTTCAACTTATACTTATTCAATTAACTCCCACAATATAAACTCCCACTAAGATAATTAAATAATCTAACTCCCACTAACTAACTACGGGTTTCAGGGTCACCACTGTAACGAAAGGGGTTATTTCAAGAATTGCGTGTATGCGTGCGTGAATGATTTGCGTGTTCGCCCGTCTCACACTTCCTAACTCTCAAAACTTCTTTTGCTGTCACACCCCCTTCTATTACTAGAAAATAACAAGAATCAACAAAAGTTTACATAAGTACATATAATTCCATCAATAATATGAAAAAAACGTTTAAGTAATTTTGTACTCACGTACTTTGTAGAACAATCCGTGAATTAAATATACCACTCACAAATCACACACATAAAGTTCCAAGGAGATAATCCGAGAGATTGTACACTGATCTCACAAACCCACAAGTAATATTCCAGAAAAGACAATCCAAGAAAACCAGTCACAAAACCACCAATGAGGTTCCAGTCCCCGTCAACAGAGAGAGTTACCAAGAGTCTCATGGAGGACAGACTTCGCTGTCTGTCTTTCGTTTCCTTTTAATCCTCTGTCTGTCTATATCTATACACTGTCTTCCTTTCCTTATCCTTGGCCTTTCTATCTATCTATCCCTGGGGTTTCTCCCCTGTCTATCGTTGCTGTCGCTGCTGCTGTTGTGGCCGCTGCCGCCGTTGCTGCTGCTGCTGCTGGGGTAGCGGTTGCTGCTGCTGCTGCTGCTGCTGATGATGATGATGTGGTAGCGGTTGCTACTGCTGCTGACGTGGTAGCGGTTACTACTAGTGTGGCAGTGGTTGCTGCTGATGATGATGCAGCAGTGGTTGCTACTGATGATGATGCAGCAGTGGTTGCTACTGCCGCTGATGTAGCAGTGGTTGCTGCTGATGATGTAGCAGTGGTTGCTGCTGATGATGATGTGGCAGGGGTTGCATGATGTAGCAGTGGTTGCTTCTCTCGTCTTCTTCTTCGTCTTCTTCTTTGGCTTCTTCTCTGGCCCCTTCTCGATACTTCCACCCTTCTTCTTCACGACTTCTTCTTCTTCTTCTCGTCTTCGTCTCCTTCTTCTTCTTCTTCTCCTTCTCTTCTTCTTCTTCTTCTTCCTCTTCTCGTCTTCGTCTTCTTCTTCTTCTCCTTCTTTTCTTCTTCTTCTTCTTCTTCTTCTTCTTCTTCTTCTTCTTCTTCTTCTTCTTCTTCTTCTCTCCTTCTTTCTTCTTCCTTCTTCTCCTTCTCTTCTGTCTTCCTTCTTCTCCCTTCTTCTTTCTCTTTCGCCTCGAGGCCCCTCAGCCGGAGACTTCTGAAAACATACAAGTTTTCCCCCACTAAATATCTTGATACATAGACTTTTCTGTATTACCACATATACCTTTTCTCTCTCTCTGTGACAGGACCAGACCAGCAACATATAATTCAAAACTCATATGTGTAGAACACAGTTCACACATACGCAAAAATTGTAAAACTAATTATAACAACTAATTATTACATTCTTGCCGCTAATTACTTTCATTCACAAAAATAAATATAGTGCTATACATTGCAAGTTGAGGTTTCAACTACAAATCAAATACTAATCCAGCTTCAGTTCATTAATCAAAAATATACAACGATCCACTATCTCCATCACCTCCCTAATCCATCCTTCATACTAATAACAAAAATTATTTATTACCAATTCTTATTCCACAATAAGTAGAATATAATCAGGGTTCAATATTATTACGTTTATAACACATATTTCAATGATAAACAATATATATACCTGCAGTCAACAGCTGCCAGAAGTACAACACACAACCACTCACTCCGTGATACAAAAGAAGACTCCCACCAGTTTGAATGTGATTGGTTAGTTGTCACATGACTAGCTCAGCCAATCAGCATTCAGTTTTCAATAAAACATATTATGATTTATATCTTCTCACAGGAAGATACTACCAACAGTCATCGGACCGAAATATCACAAACCCGGTCCGTGACACCCGCCTTAGCCCACTTGGCCACAACGCTCGCTCTTTTTTTTTTAATTTTAATTTTTATTATTATTTTTTTTATACATGGGCTTTTGCATGTACAAAGACATTAGTTTGCACATTACATTACATGATTATTGCTTTAGGTCCAGCGGACTCTTCCGAGCGAAATCAGGACCGGACAACCCCCAATCCGCATAAAAGATCTGCTGAAACAACCCTAGTGGTAAAACCGAAAGCTCTCCACCAGCCAATCACTTTACAATAAAGACATCCCACGCAGGGGACGGCTGAGGCTTCACCCCAACTTATCGAACCCCTGTTTACAAAAACAAAATAGAATACAAACATCATTATAAATTATCAACAAAACACATACATATAAAATGCCTACATTGCTAAATAATAACATCATAGGAAGCCATAGTGACCACCTGGCAGAAAGCGTCCAACATTCCCAAGCTGATCCAACAGACCTCATACACAAACAAGGAGTCTTGTCCCGGAAGAGTTTTCAAGAAAAAAGGTAGGAGACTGGTCTAGCGAAGAAGACGATAGTATAGCAGATTGATAGAACAGAGCAGGAATGAGAAAGAGCAAATTTTTTAATGAGCAAACATATGGAGCGGAATTGAAAGAGTGAAGAAACAAAGGGAGATGAGCAAGGATGAAACAAAGAAGAATAATATTATTATAAAAATCAGAGTACTGACGAGTGTGTATATATATTGTTTTAGCTGCCTACGGGAGGCTGGTAGCTTCAAACACTTGGACAAATGGCGTTGTCAGACAACGGATAAAAGGCGACTCGAAAAACATCGGCAGTCAGCCGTACTTCATCTTCCTGACCAAGACACGTTATCTACCTCAGACAGATAGGTCAGACATGCCTATCTGTCTGTCTACAACAGCAACTGTTCGTCTAGGCCTACTCATACACAAATTCCCTATGTTACGCCAGGTAACGAGTTTTGTTTTGATTTGGCTCAGGACATGCGAATGCCGGCTGTTCGATTTGCAGACGCTTAACCTGAAACATAATGTGTGAAAGATTGGTGTAAAAAAATGGTGTAAAATATTGTTGTTTATTTATATAAAGTATTGAGAGCGTGGAACTTATATTTGTGTTGGTGTTTGCCTGTGTTAGTGAGAATCTGTGAATTTGTGGGTAGGATATTTAACAGAATCTTATATGCACACTTTGTTTTGAATTAGATGTCAGATATATTTTGCATTCACTTAGCTATTATAAACAGGTACCCACCCAAATATCCATACGTTACAAATAGTCTGAACAAGAACAACAGTAAGAAGGCCTACCAGACTGAAGCAGCTGACAAGTGTTAAACAGCCCAAGATCTCCACGATCCAAAGCAAGTCTGGCATATGCCTTACAGAAGAACAAGAAGTCTTGGCTAGATGGACAGAGTATTACTCTGACCTTTACAACCACACACCAAATGGAGACGCATAAATTCTAGCATGTCCTTAGAACAGAGAAAAAGAAGAAATCCTCCCAATACTCCGAGAAGAAGTTGAGGCAGCAGTGCAATCACTGAAGAAAGGGACGTCAGCTGGAGTGGACAACATACCCGCGGAATTGTTTCAAGCAGGAGGAGAATCGATAATTGACACCCTCACCAAAATTGTAACAAGATCTGGCCTAAGCTATGGACCCAGTCGTTTGTCATCATTCTTCCAAAAAAAGGTAACTTTCAGGAGAGTGAACTTTATCGTCACTCATCAGACAACCCAGCAAAGTCCTCCTAAAAATAATGCTGAACAGTTACACCAAGCTGAACAAATCATAGCTTAAGAAGAAGCAGGATTCAGGGCAGGGCGAAGTACCACGAAACAGATTTTCAACCTCAGAATAATCTGTGTCACGTGGAGAGTTTTTGTGAAGTGACTCACCTACGTCTCGTTCCAAGAACAAGTTAAGTATAGATCAAAAGTAGTATTGAGAGATAAAGAAAACTCAAAACAACGAAGTAAAATTTCCCTTTTGTTATTATTTACACCACTAGAACTCGATCCACAAAATCTGCCGAAATGTTTTCAATTAATCTGTACAACAACTCCGAAATATTCTTAAAGTAACGGTCTGGTTTGGTACCCCCCAAATCCTTTAGGGTTCAATCAGATAAACAGCTTTTCATCATCTGGTGGGGAAGTCGAAACTACTGCTGGCTTCAGCAAAGTTGAGACCACTTAGCTGAGTCCCGCTGTGGAGTGGTTGCCCCTGCCGAGGATGTTACCAAAGAGCTTAATGATAGAAAGAGGGGGAACTTGGTACAGGACCGCGAGACGAAAGGTACGAGTTATCGAGTTGTCGACATGCTGAAAATGGCTCATGGCAGAAAGTCAAAAGGCGACCGAGTGAAACAGGGCGGTGACTTTTGCACAGCCATCAATTGCCATAATGCCAGATACAAGTCCTTTTTCAAATTTCCAAGAGACAAAGAAAGGTAAATTGCAATTGAAAAACTTTATTTTTGTGTGTTTATGTAGGCCTAAACTAAGACCGCTGCAGTGTTGTTAGTGTTAAAACAATCGGAGAGCGGCTTAAAGGATTCATGTTATACCTATGTGCTAAATCCAAAACAGTTTGCTTGCTGACAGTTTACGTTCAACAGGTCGCTCACTGTTTACGTTATTGCTAGGTTGTTTGACTATATTTGTGCTTATATTTCAAAAGTAGATGTCAGATTGGCAGTTTGGCTTCGTCAAACTGCTTATGTTAACAAGTTAAATTAGACTAAGTCTGTTTTCTCCTCGTGATCAAATACTGTGCTAGATAATCCCTTACCTAGGCACAAAGATGGTTCTTGATCTGTTGTAATCCCTTTTCGTTTGAGTGTAAACGGGAAAAAAATGTAATGTAGATAGTCAGTCCTTGTTCTGATCTGTGAATTTCTGCGCATTAAATCTATATTGCGTGGAATGTTGTAGTCTAGGTTCTGATTGTTCTGTCTGATTAATTAATTATTTTCCATGAAGTGACTGATGTTATTAAGCCAGTGATGTGGGAGGTGAGAGGGTTGGGGGTAGGGGGACACCTGATATAAATTAAATTCACACTATTAGTGAAACATTTTGTTATTGTGCTTTATTGTGATTAATTGATTGAATGACAGAGCTCTCTCTTCCCCCAACCCCCACCCCCCACCCCCCCCCCCTCTCTCTCTCACACACGATTACGGATTTACACAGTTTCGGATAAATGAAACAGTCTGTCATGCATATTTTAATTTTAAAATATCTGTCGTTGATTAAAAAATAATAAATTCCAGGGCAGAAAACGAACCTATGACATACACACATAAGCAGCATAAAAGCACCTAATAAATGTCAATAAGTAAACATAAAAAAGAGAGAAAAAAAAAGACAGCAGTAGCGGAATGTTAATAATGATGGTTAAAAGTTTGGTTTTTGCAAACGTTGCCATAAAAATGTTCTTTTGCAATGGCATAGGCTCAATAAGTTCCCACGCACAGATCATTCATATAGCAGATGACGAAATATAGCCAGCCCGAGCAAAGGGAAATAATCCGTGAGAGCGTCTCGCATTTTTGTATAGGACATAATGGAAGTTCCCCCTCTTTCCGTAATAAGCTCTTTGATGTTACTGATGAAGAAGAAGGTGGTCGGCGTCGGAGTTGGCGGCGAATGGCTAGTTAGATGATTGGTTTTGGTAATGGCGGCGGATGGCTGGTGGGATGATGGATGTAGGGTGTGGTGTGGTGTGGTCGGTTGGTTAGTTGGTTGTATGGTCCTCCCCCCTTTCCACGGCTATGGATCCGGGAAATCTCCCCAGGCAAGGGATCCGGGGAAAAAAATCTGCAACGTGCTGAAAGACCATACAGCATCCCGACTCCCATAACATTACCTAACCAGGCAAAGTTTACACCATCAGAGGAAAATACAGTGCGTCGTTTATTATGGGTAATAAACGACCCTGCGTCCAGCACTGCTGTCTCATCCTGCAAGGAATTTTGGGGTTAAACAAACACTTGTCTGCATTAATAATGATAAAAGAAAACTAATAAATTCTCACCTCAAAAGATTATGTTGTATTATAAAAGAGTATCCACATGAACGCATGTGACACTGATAGTCCAGGCCTACTATAATTCCAAAAGTCTAGACCTGCTTTATTCTATTTTATTCTATTCTGACACAACTGTCACTTGCCACTGACATGACCCTGCAATAATGTCCACAGGTTCACAAAACACTTTGCTTTGATAACTGAAAACTGCACACGCAGTTAATATATTTCTGCCACAGAAATAATATAATTATCACTTTCAACAGCGCTCCGTTATTTATGCCTAAATAACGAACTTATAAACGCCAGTTTTCAAAAACATAGATATTCGCTAACCTAGCGAAAATCACAAACGTATTACAACGTGCTTCTACTCTAGTAGACGGCAAAGAAGTGACGATTCTTATTGCGCTTTCAAAACCTATCGTCCACCTTTCTTCAAAACTTGGACTCGAATTACACTGATAAAACTAATCTGAAAGTAGCCATGCTAGGCCATACTCTACCGTTACTATTCTAGCAGAATTATTCATTAGTGCAACTCAAAGCAAACTGGTCCTGATTTGGCTCGGAAGAGTCCGCTGGACCTAAAGCAATAATCTTGAATTGAATTGAACTCAAAGCAAACAAACACGTGTTTATTAAGCTATATCAGAGTAATTTATTTTCCATACTTTTTACATTATATATTACATTGTCATTTTACATGTGACAATCTGCGAGAAATACCTACAGCACCAACAACATCTATATCATGTGTTTGTAGACTTCAAGAAAGCGTTTGGCCGCTCTGTGGGCAACCATGAGCATGAGAGTGTACAACATCAGCCCTAACATTATTGAAGTCATCAAAAGCCTGTATGACAAGGCTACCAGTGCAGTTCTCCACAACAGCAATATCATAAACTGGTTCAGAACAACAATAGGTGTGCGTCAAGGATGCCTACTCTCTCCAACACTCTTTAACATCTTCCTAGAGCGCATAATGTCAGATGCCTTGTTACACGGTTGTTATTTTTATCAATGGTTGATTCAGCTCCGATGCTTGAATCTTGATAAGTGTAACACAGATTCGTTTATCCACTCAACCTGTTCACTCAGCAACAAGGCAGGAGTGTTCGTATGAAAATTTCCAACTTTATTCAGTATACATCAACAACTGCATACAAGATCGCTTTCCGAAAATCACTTCGAAGACCATCATCAAAAATTCTCCAATAATCAATCACTTCTTCACTTTTTCACTATCCAAACAGACAAGTGCACCACTTACATAGTCTCTCCATAATCGAGAGAAAGTTCGAACAATCCAGCATGACGCAATAACATCCAATCAAAATAAAACTCGTCACCGGAACTATGCATTGTCTTACGTCATATAACCTTATTTAGGTTAGGAGAAAGTCTTAGCTATTATTAAATTTATCTAGATGCTTCGATCGATAGTAAACAAGTAATTCTAGAAAATTCTCCAATAATATCGACGAACAAAAATTATCAACATTATACAAAGCTTTTTCTAGCAACAACAACGCAAAAGGTTCTTTCGGCAGATCTTTTATGCGAATCAGGGGCGAGTCCTCTTTCAGCGAAGTTGTGGTCTTGATTTTGTGGACTTGATTCGGCTCTTTGCAGTCCGCTGGACCCTGTAAGCAATGAATAACTAACAACGCAAAATCAAGTCAAAGGTAAATATGCTCTACTCAGGGTGGAGAACAACTGAATCAAGAAATTTCAGAAATCCGGCCGGGGCCCAGGAGTCCATGGGCCGAGTCCCGGTAGGAGGTCCCATGGGGGCGAAGCCCCTGAAAGAACATGAATTTATGCAATTTTGAAAGTAATTTAGGGCCTCTCCTGAGAGCAAAAAGCACAAAGTAAACATGAATAGAAACAACAACAACAACAACAAATGTTTTATGCACATGCCTTTCAAAAAAGTTAAGAATCTTGATTTGTAGGCCTAACAAAATTTGAGGTCCACCACTGTTACACACAAACTCCACATTTCCAATGCAATAGGCTTCTTCAGTTTTTGGCACCTCAGTTTCTCACAAGTACAGGAAAGTTAAAATTTTAAAACCACATATCTGATATCAATTCTTAGTTTGTCATCTGATTAGTTTGAGGACCAACACAAATATGAGGTCCAACACAAGAACACTACACACATACTCCTCATGTATGTACTTTCATAATGTAAGTTGTCACATGAACTATCTCAGTTTGTCACATTTATGCACACCAGTGTCTATCAGTGTCACACACAAAATAATGTACAAAGCAACACCATGAAAAAAAAGTGCAAGACATTGTTTGTGATTTCAAAAGACTGCTAAGACATTGAAAGGAATCGCTGAAGCGTAACACAAAGGATGTTGTTTGTTTGTTAGTTAGATTAAAGTCCCCGAACACCTAGGCATATAGGGGACGTAACACAAAGGAGTTCAGTTCAGTTCAGTAGATAGATTTAAGTCCCAGGACACAGTGCGTATAGGGGACAAAGACAAAGGAAGGAGGACGCGCGCGCTTTATAGGTTAATGTTCCCAGTCGTGGTCGCCCGATTTTGTTTTCTTGCTCATAGTAGGCCTATATAGTAGGCCTTATAGCATAGCTCTGTATAACAGTCGCGGGCGGGCACTTTCTCTGAACGCATTGAATAACCGACAAAATAACTTGGATGCGGCACGGAGGTGTTCCGCACAAAATATATCCGACGAAAAATAAAAATCTCGGAACTCAATTTTTTTCTCGGAAATGCAAATGCCTTCCGCGGAAATCCGCGAATCCGAGGAAAATTCTCCACCCTGTCTACTACTGCATGCTGTGCAAAACAAAACGATCGGATCTATCGCGCGCATCTCAAACGTAACACCCTTACAGATCACGAAGGTACAGTCAGCATAGGGGGTAGAGCAATCTCCAACATCCGTTTTGCGGAAGTCATTGATGGATTGGCTGGAGAGGAACAAGAACATGAACAGCTTGACAGAGGCTTGAAACCATCTCCAGAGCCTATGGAATGGAAACAAGTGCAGAGAAAACCCAAAATGATGACCAACAACACTAAAGGCATCAACATGGACATCAAAGTCCAAGGCCAATCCCTCAACACAGTGCATAGCTTCAAATATTTACGAGCCACTATATCAAACAATGGGTCCCGACAGAATGTCCTCTCCAGGATCCCTGGTCATCTCCATCTTCCTATACGCTTGCGAAACATGGACCTTCACTACAGACCTACAACGAAGAATACAAAGCTTGGATATGAGGTGCTATAGAAGACTTCTGGTAATTTCCTATACCCAGCACATCACCAACGAAAAGTCTGACAGACCATCACACAAGCCATTGGACAACACGATGACATGCTTACAGTGGTGAAGAAACGGAAACTCCGTTGGTATGGCCACGTCACCAGAGCATCAGGACTTTAAAAGACCATCCTGCACGGCCCGGTGCAAGGAGGTAGAAGAATAGCGAGACATACATTCGAGAATGGACTGGCTTCACACTGAGCGAAGCCATGAGGGTTGCTAAGGACAGAGAAAGATGGAGTACGCTGATTAAACGAGCATCTGTGGTGCCCCAACGACCTTCGAGTTACGGGATAGGATAGGATAGGATAGGATAGAAAGCGAAGTACAACGACTATTATTTATTTATTTCATGGACAGCATGTTCAGTGGGCTTTTCCACTTGTGCATTAAGGGACATCAAAGTCCAAGGCCAATCTCTCAACACAGTGCATAGCTTCAAATGCTTAGGAGCCATTGTATCTGAAAAGGTTGAATCCCATTTGTTAAAACTGGACCATCATTCTACATTTCAAGGTAAGGCTGCTGAGCTCCCTTGTCATCTCCATCTTCCTATACGCTTGCGAAACATGGACCCTCACTACAGATCATACGAAGCATGGAGGTGAGGTGCTACAGAAGACTTCTGGTCATTTCCTATACCCAGCACATCACCAACGGAAAGTCCAACAGACCATCACACAAGCCATTGGACAAAGTGGTGAAGAAACGGAAACTCCGATGGTATGGCCACGTTATGAGAACATCAGGCCTTGCAAAAACCAGCCTGCAATGCACAGTGGAAAGAGGCAGAAGAAGAGGGAGACAGAAAAAGAGGTGGGAGGACAACATTCGAGAATGGACTGGTTTGACACTGAACGAAGCCATGAGGGTTGCTGAGAACAGAGAAAGATGGAGTACGCTGGTTAAACGATCATCTGCGGTGCCGCAACGACCTTTAGGTTACGGGATAGGATAGAAAGCGAAGTACAACGACTATGCCGTCGCCTCTGCTGTCCACTTTGAATGAAGTCAGGGAACTGTAGTTGATCAAGGTGGTCAATATGCTTTCCACTGCTGGAGGGAGCATCCGATTACATTATTAATTCAATAATTTAATTGGATAGTTTTGCGAAAGCCATCCTGTAAGTAGCAAAGATATTATTTATTTCATAGACAGCATGTTCAATGGGTTTTTCCCCCTGAGCATTAATCAGTAAAATGTATGACGCCCCCTAGCGCCAAAACCTGATAATTACAAATATCATGAGATAATAACAAATTTTATGGAATAATTACAATTATCAAAGGATAATTACAATTATCATTGAAAAATTACAAATATCTTCGCGTGATCATGTTTAATTTTCAGTTTGGGCTCTTCCAATCCGCCTGGTAATACGCCAAAACCAAACATTATAATTATTACATAATAATTACAATTTTCACTTGATAATTACAATTTTTATGCGATCATGCTTAATTCTGACTAAGGTGGTTTACTAGCACCAAAACTTGCATTTACAAGTATCAGTGATAATTGTAATTAACACGTGCTCTGTTTAATTCACATATATGACGCCTACTACCGCCAAGACCTGATCATTACAAATATCATGGGATAATTACAAATACCAATGATGAACATGTAAAACTTGTAATTACAAGTTTAGGTTTTGCCGCATATCCAGACGGATTGCTAGTGCCAAAACTGAAAATAAACATGATCGCGCGAACATATTTGTAATTTTTCAATGATATTTGTCATTATCCATTAATAATTATAATTATCCCATAATATTTGTAATTATCTCATTATATTTGTAATTATGAGGCTTTGGCGTCAGGAAGACGTAGCAGATACTGATAACTATTAATTAGCACTGTGAATTACCGGTATCTCTGTAAATTACACAGAACTCGTGTTATTTCAATTATCTCATGATACTGGTAACTCTCGGTTTTGGCGCTAGTAGGCTGTCATAGAAAGGGAATAGCACTGCTTGCTTGTCCTCTCTCTCTCTCTCTCTCTCTCTCTCTCTCTCTCTCTCTCTCTCTCTCTCTCTCTCTCTCCTCTCTCCTCTCTCTCTCTCTCTCTCTCTCTCTCTCTCTCTCTATAACGGGACTTACCCAGCTGATTGGTTTAAAGCCATTATAGTTTGATTGATTGATTGATTGTTGCTTTAGGTCCAGCGGACTCTTCCGAGCCAAATCAGGACCGGACAACCCCCGATCCGCATAAAAGATCTGCTGAAACAACCCTAGTGGGAAAATTGAATGCCCTCCACCGGCCAGTCACTTTACAATAAAGACATCCCACGCAGGGGACGGCTGAGGCTTTACCCCAACTACTCGAACCCCCGGTTACAAAAACAAAATAGAATACAAACATCATTATAAATTATCAACAAAACATATACATATAAAATGCCTATATTGCTAAATAATAACATCATAGGAAGCCCTAGTGACCACCCGGCAGAAAGCGTCCAACACTCCCAAGCTGATCCAACAGACCTCATACACAAACAAGGAGTCTTGTCCAGGAAGAGTTTTCAAGAAAAAAAGTAGGTCATTGATCTAGCGAAGAAGAAGATAGTATAGCAGAGTGATAGGACAGAGCATAAATGGGAAAGAGTAAATAAGGAAGACAGCGACAGTGGGAATTTAAAGCACTAAATTTCCAGAAAGTGGGGACACTATTTATACTGAAACCCCCGGCACTCCAACGGGGGTACTGTTGCCGCAGTGAATCGGTCATTCCTATAAAGGAAAGACAGGTTTTCAACTGGGGCTTTCATTTTTCCCTTCATAGGTTAGAACAATCTACAGTGGAGCCATTATAGTGCCTATTTTTAAGAAGGGGGATACGGGTGTTACAGATAACTACAGAGGGGTATCGCTACTGAGCCTAGTCAGTAAATGTTACACTTCAGTGTTAAATAAAAGGCTAGTGGGATGGGTAGAGAAAAACAACAAGATCACAGAAATGCAAGCAGGATTTAGGAAAGGGTATTCTACCACGGATCACATCGTCACCTTAAATGCCATAGTGGAACAATGTTTTAATAAAAGAGGAGGAAAATTATACGCCTGTTTCGTGGACTTGAAAAAGGCTTTTGATTCTGTACAGCATCAACCCATGTTTGAAATTCCGTTGCATAACAACATAAATGGGAAATTCTTGAAAGCTGTTGTGTCTATATATAGGTCAGTGTTGTCATGTGTAAGAGTGGAGGATAAGCTCACAGATTTTTTTGATTGTCCAGTGGGCCTGAGACAGGCTGTATATTGAGCCCAGAAATGTTTTCCCTGTTTATCAATGAAGTAGCAGCGGCTGTAGATATAAATGGTATGCATGGCATTCAGTTATTGCCTAACTTGGTTGATTTGTTCCTGTTGTTATTTGCTGATGATATTGTGTTGATGTCCATCACTCCTCGAGGGTTACAAAACCAGATCAATGTCCTAAATGAAGCATGCAAAAGACTGTATCTGAACATAAACATAGATAAGACTAAAATAATCGTTTTTCGCAAAGGAGGGTTCTTGGGAAGGGCTAAAAAATGGCATCTAGATGGAAAGAATCTTGAAGTTGTAAATTAGTATAATTATCTTGGATTTGTATTTACTACAAAGATGAGTATCACAAAAATGTAAATGTAGTGTAAATGCATTAGCATTGAAGGGTATAGGGCTTGTTTTAAATGTGTAAGAAACCTCTCAAAGCTTAGAGAGATGTCAAGAAATTGCTATTTTAAAATTTTTGATGCACAGGTTCAACCAATTGTGCTGTATGTCGCAGAGGTTTGGGGTCTTAACAGATTAGATAATATTGAGAGGGTTCATACTCTGGCATGTAAAAGATTTTTGAATGTACCCAAGGGAGTACCCAACAAATTTATTTATGGAGAGACAGGACGCTTTCCTCTGTATGTAAACAGTGCAGTACGGTGCATACGATACTGGCTAAAGCTCTTGAAATTAGATGCAAATAGGCTACCTCAGCAGGCTTACCAGAGGCTAATTAACTTGGATGAGAGAGGTAAATCTTGTTGGGTGACTAAAGTAAAAAACACCCTTTTTTCTCTAGGTTTTGGGTATGCTTGGGTGCAACAAGGTGTGGGGAGTGAGAATGTCTTTGTTAGCATGTTTAAGCAGAGGATGAAAGATCAATATGTAGGCTTACAAGAGTGGGACAGTTCTGTAATGAGAAAAGATACGTATCAGTATTATAGAACATTTAAAGATATTTTTCAGACAGAAGCCTATATAGATTTCATGCTGTTACGTTGAAACGCGAATGGTAGTACGTCGGAAGCGCGCACGATAGATCTAATCGTTTCGTTTTGCAAAGTATTCAATAATGGAGTTTATTTACCTTTGATTTGAGTTTGCATTGTTGTTAGGAGAGGCTTTGTATAACGTTGATAATTTGCGTTAGTCGATATTACTGGGGAAGTTTCTGGATCTGCGTGTTTACTCTCGATAGAAATTTCCCGATACATGTCGAAGCAAGAGAAGGTTCCGGGTATGTTTAGAACAATGTATGACGTAAGTCAGCGATGACGATCTTTAATTCTGATTGGTTGTAATGCGTCATTTTCTAGAACAAACTGAGGTCATCTCGAGTTGAGAGAAAAAATTATATATTCGATGCTCCGTGTGTTGTTGTGGATAGTTGTTGAAAGCTGTTAAGTTGAGTTGAGAATTGTATGCAGTTGTTGATGTGTGCTGAATAAAAGTGGAAAACTTCATACGTCGACTTTGTGACTTGTATGCTGTTTGAGCAGGCTGCGTGGATAAACGAATCTGAGTTACACCTTATCAGGAATTCAGCATTGGGGCTGAATCAGATACTGATAAAGAAAAACACCATCATCAAATCGAGTGTAACACATGCATATCAAATGCTTTAGAGACTGCTTAATTAAGCTCCGACTGGGAGTTCTACCTTTGAAAGCTTCATGTTTTAGGATAACCTTCAATGAAATTGAAGGAAATGGAATGTGTCCATGTTGCAACGTATTTGAAAATGAAAATCATTTTGTAACCGAATGTATTCTCTATAGTGACCTTAGAGAAAAATATTTAACTTTTCCTGTACATTCGTATATACAATCATATTCTACAGAGCGAATCAAAGTTTCATGTATGGAGATTAGGACTCTTTATTTTTCATGCACTAAAAATACGAACTGAATTTTATGAGCAGATACACTTGAGCTGATGTAATAACCTAACGAAAGTAAACGCCATTGTAATTCTTGAGAGATCAGGTACAACACTTTTGTCAACCATCGTGACCAACCATATTTTCTAGGGGCTGGTGTCCCGAAGAATTTGTGTTTGTTTTATTGTTTGTATGTTTTTTGGTGAATACACGGACGATGTCCAAACGTCAAACGTCTCTCTCTCTCTCTCTCTCTCTCTCTCTCTCTCTCTCTCTCTCTCTCTCTCTCTCTCTCTCTCTCTCTCTCTCACAGTTGTGTTAATTCTTGGAGCAGCGGTTGGACATAATTCTTCACTTGTTTGTGAAATAATGCAGGCGAATTTAAACGGAGAAAGCTAATGAGAGGGTGGGGAAGGGTGAAGGAAATTACAGAGGGAAATCACCCGAAAACGATGACGCTACAATACTGGTGAGTCCAACAGACTCAGAGCAGTACTGCTCTGACCTTTACAACCACACACCAAATGGAGACCCATCAGTTCTAGCATGTCTTGAGAACAGAGAAGAAGAAGAAATCCTACCAATTCTTCGGGAAGAAGTTGAGGCAGCAGTGCAATTGCTGAAGAAAGGGAAGTCAGCGGGAGTGGACAACATACCCGCGGAACTGCTACAAGCAGGAGGAGAAGCGTTGATTGACGCCCTCACCATTATCTGTAACAAGATCTGGCAGAGTGGAGAGTGGACTACACCATGGATCCAGTCGCTTGTCATCACTCTTCCCAAAAAAGGTAACCTTCAGGAGTGTGAAAATTATCGCACCATCAGCCATCCCAGCGAGGTCCTCCTGAAAATAATACTCAACAGGTTGAAACCCCAAGCTGAACAAATCATAGCTGAAGCAGGATTCAGGGCAGGGCGAAGTACCACTGAACAGATTTTCAACCTCAGAGTAATCTGCGAGAAATACTTACAGCTACAACAACATCTATATCATGTGTTCATAGACTTCAAGAAGGCGTTTGACCGAGTCTGGCATGCAGCTCTGTGGGCAACCAGGAGAGTGTACAACATCAGGCCTAAAATTATTAAAGTCATCAAAAGCCTGTAGGACAAGGCTACCAGTGCAGTCCTTCACAACAGCGCCATCGGAAACTGGTTCAGAACAACAATCGGTGTGCGTCAGGGATGCCTACTCTCTCCAACACTCTTCAACATCTTCCTAGAGCGCATCATGTCAAATGCCCTTGCAGATCACGAAGACACAGTCAGCATAGGAGGAAGAGCAATCTCCAACCTTTGTTTTGCGGATGACATTGACGGATAGGCTGGAGAGGAACAAGAACTTGAACAGCTGGTACAGAGGCTTGACACCACCTCCAGAGGCTATGGATTGGAAATAAGTGCAGAGAAGACCAAAATGATGATGGCATCAACACGGACATCAAAGTCCAAGGCCAATCCCTCGACAGTGCATAGCTTCAAATATTTAGGAGCCATTATATCAGGCAATGGGTCCTGACTGGAAGTCCTTTCCAGGATCGCACAAACAACTGCTGCCCTGGCGAGGTTGAAGCCAATTTGGCAATACAGGACCATCAGCCTACATTCCAAGGGATGACTGCTGCGCTTGCTTGTCATCTCCATCTTCCTATACGCTTGCGAAACATGGACCCTCACAGCAGATCTACAACGAAGAATACAAAGCATGGAGATGAGGTGCTACAGAAGACTTCTGGGCATATCCTATATCCAGCACATCACCAACTACGAAGTCCGACAGACCATCACATAAGCCATTGGACAACACGATGACCTGCTCACAGTGGTGAGAAAACGGAAACTCCGATGGTATGGCCACGTCACCAGATCATCAGGTCTTGCAAAGACCATCCTGCATGGCACAGTGCAAGGAGGTAAAAGAAGAGAGAGACCGAAAAAGAGGTGGGAGGATAACATTCGAGAATGGACTGGTTTGACACAGAGCGAAACCATCAGGGTTGCTGAAGACAAGGAAAGATGGAGTACGCTGGTTACACGATCATCTGTGGTGCCCCTACGACTACTCAAAATAATTGAAGGGCCACTCTCATATTTCATTTAGTTTAATTCTTTTTTGCTGCTATCAATAATATCGCTTATATTGCTTAGTTCAAAACTTATCCTGTACAGTAACATTCAAGACAATCTTATTCTGACAAATAATCACATGTGTGAGTTTTGAACTTTCTGCACTGAGTTGAAAAACAAACCCATTTTTTACCCAAAAAAATGACCCTAATTTACTGTTGTCTTGCTAATAAAGCAAAATTTTCAACATTAAAATGTGATTTGCATGTTTTGATTTCAGTTCAACAATCGGCGCTTTTTTCTGGGTATAAATGGCAGCGCTTTTGCTGCTTTTCTAACCATGCCCCCAAGGCGACGATTGACTGATGCGGATAGAGGCAGAGCTATTGCATGGCTTCAGGAAGGGGCGGGGGTGAGAGAAGTTGGCAGGCGGCTGGGAGTGTCCCACTCTATTGTCCAAAGGCTGCGGGAGCGCATTAACAACACTGGAAGCGTCCAAGAACCAAAAAGGTCCGGACGCCCCCCCACCCCCCCCCCTCCGTTACCACTGCAAGACAAGACCATTTCATCACCCTGTCAGCTCTGAGGATGAGGTCCGCTACAGCAAACACCATCAGAAGACAGCTTCACGCAGCCAGCAATGTTAACGTCAGCGACCAGACAATTCGCAACCGTCTACACGAGGCAAACCTGCGATCAAGACGACCAGCAGTACGGCCTTTGCTCACCCCAGCTCACCGTGCAGCGCGCTTGGCCTGGGCTCGGCGTCATTTGGTGTGGACTAGGCAACATTGGTCAAGGGTGCTCTTTACAGACGAGTCTCGGTTCTCCTTGTCTTTCAACGACCGTCGAGTGAATGTTTGGAGGCGTCCACGGGAGCGTTTTGCTGATGCGACTGTGCGCGAGCATGACCGCTTTGGTGGTGGATCTGTCATGATGTGGGGTGGCTTTGCATTAAACTTCAGAACACCCCTGCTCCAAATTCATGGCAACTTAAACGGTATTGGCTACAGTGATGACGTTCTACAACCTAGAGTTCTCCCAGCTCTGCGGGCCATTGGGGAAGATGCCATACTACAGGACGATAATGCCAGACTCCACCGAGCGCGTATCGTCAATCACTTCCTGCAGCAACAGCACGTCATAAGGATGGAATGGCCGGCTCGATCACCCGATTTGAACCCCATAGAACATCTGTGGGATGTTTTGGGTCGACAGACACGGGCAAACCTCCCTCCAGGAGCTAACCTTGAAGTTCTGGCCCAAGTTCTCCAGCAAGAGTGGTTGGCCATCCCAGGAAACATCCTCCATAACCTGATATGGTCCGTGAGGCAATGATGCCAAGACTGCATTGATGCAAACGGTGGCCACACCCGATACTGACTCTATAGATTTTTGGTTTCTAACGTTTTGATTTTGTAAATGAGGGGTATGTCCAGTTAAATTGAATTTACTCGAATTTTAAGCGACTGATGTCTAAAATCTTTTTTTGTTATTGATGCAGAAATGATTGCAATAAAGTATGATGAACTAATAAATTGAATTCGTGTTTCTGATTTAAAGAGAGACCCATGTGTCCAAGAGGCCCTTGTATTATTTTGAGTAGTATATTTTATATGAATTTCCTATTTTGAATCCGCTTTATGAAGAAAAGAATATCGCTGTTTGTATTGAAGAATCCATTTGTGTTTTTTTATTTTGTTTTGTATATTTGTTTTGCATAGTCCTGAAAAAAAATAATATATATATATTATTTACACTTCCGCAATGGATAAATTTGTGTAGCTATGCTATTTTTAATGGTTGCAGTTCAACTTTAAGTTTGTTGGATTTGATCGTATGTTTTATTTCTCCATGCGTGGGAATGAAGTGGTCTAAAATCACATGTACGGGTAAAGACTTTGACAGAGGGTTCTATTGTTGCTGGGCTCTGCACAATGGAATGCTATTACCCACTCGTCTTTCGTCTGCTGGGATCCGCTAGTTAAATAGCCCTATGACTAATCTTAATACATTTATATGTTTTGCCCGGTCTGTGTGAGGATGGGATTACAGAGATGGGGAGAAACGTGTAAAGGATTCACTGACACACTAGCTCTCGCACGGCTATGAAACATAGGTAGTCCAGCCACTTGTTAACAGTAAATTTCACACATTTATTTCCTCTACTCTATATCTAATTAACTATTCATTACCTTAACTTAAATGTCCAAAATGTAATATAACTAGCATTAACTTAACAATCCAAAATTCACTTCGAGTGGTTCGTAGAATGGGTAGATCTTTGATGGATCTATTCTGCTACTGTTCTCGATATTTGCTACTGAGTCACCCTTGGGCTTTGTTCTGGTTTTGCCTAATGTTCGTTTCCAGGAAGAGTGGACCACCGCACAGTCCCTATAGATCAGTGTTCGTGCACGTGTTTTATGGACTTAGTTTAAGCTTCGAGGTGCAGTGCTGTGGTCTCCTCGTCTTGCTTGTTGACTACTGAGCTATTGGAGCTCAATGCTCTCTGCTCAAATACAGGCTGCATGTCTGGGATGACTCTCTGTGGGGTCTATCTCCTGCCTCGGACCAAGCCTGCTCGTCTGCAAAACATAAGACGAGTTTCTGCAACGCCTTGTTTACAAAGGGTGTGCAGAGCGTCTCACTGTTGGCAGAAACAGCCCTCAGTGAGATCATCTCCACTTGTACAGATACGGGACGAGCAATCTTCTGCTTCCCTGGTCCACTGGAATCTCCAACATGCTTCCTATATAGATATCTATATATACATATATAATCGCTAAAATAAACACAGGGAGAAGTAATTAATAATATACACATTCTCCAGTACAGCCACTGGTCTGCAATAATACAAATAGGAGAAACAACAGTTGGTCAGTGGGGCAACCTCATGGTCTCGAAAACGGGTCGCATGGGTCAGCCACGTGGTCAAGCAAAGTTTTACTAACATTCACAATTATAAAACATGGCAAGACTTCACAAACATAATCCAACAATAATATCAATAAATCACGGTGAGACAAAAGATCGCTCATTTACCTTTTTGAAAATGTCAGGCTATGGCTATATTGTGATGAATTGGATTTCACCCATCACCTCCGTAGTCTTCTGAGAGAGATCTTTCAGCGTGTGGATCTCGAGTGAGGTTTTAACAAAGATTGACGAATCTTAACGCTGTGGCTAGCTAAAAAAGCGTGTGATATCCCAAGATTCTTAGCGCCGGCGCGCGGGGTTGCCGGATATAGGTCAGCTGGATTATGCCATGGCCTACCTAGTGAAGATTTAGCCTACATATGCTTAGAACAAACCTAACTGCTGTCGTCTGCTAGACCTCGAATTTAAGTTACAAAGGCCAAAGAAGGATGAATGTTTGAGGCGAGAAGCCTTTGTGCTGGGTGCAAACTCGCCTCTTGTGACAAAGACGTGAAAATAAAATGTGGAAATATTGAATGGAAACCAATCTCTTTTTTAAATTTTTATGAATAGATCAAGTCTTTCATGTGCAGTGCACATATTTCAATGGTTCAAATGAATCGTGGGGCTTATAAAAAGTATAAGACAAACGTCTATAGATTTGCTCTCCACGCTTCACAACAGCTATTGAGATTTTTCTCCATTCAGTCGTCGCATTTCTGAATTGACTATTGTATAGTAGTGTTTTCTCAATGTTCTTAAAAGTGAGTCTAATGTAATTTCCCCCCAACTGTTCCACTAAATAGCATGATCATAGAAGAGTTTATTAATCCACATTATTGAGGTGGAAGATCTCCGATTGGCGTGTACGCAGGTTAAAAAGTCATTGGAGTCCTTAATAACGTCACACGGGACTTTATTAGCAGAGGGTCACTTCTAATGCAGTGATTGACCTAACCTACGAGTCCTATTAAATTTTACATGAATTGAACATGGCGTTTTAGAGATCTGGGGTTTGGTACGTGTATATCGTCCCATTGCAATGGTTTGAGCCAATCTTAACAACATGAGATTTTGTTTAAGTATGTTATTTTGTTTCATGTCTTCATTAATTTAATTGTGTCCATTATCACAAATTCTGAAAAATTATTTCACGCCACACCTGCCTAAGAATTGTCCACCATGAAACCATGAGCGGACTGTGGTGTGGGTTTTACTATTTACCTAACAATGACTGCTTCGGATAAGAATATAAACCGAGATCTAGTTAGAGCAAGCACGCATTCTTTCGCACGGATTTTAAAGATCCTGATGCTCATATCCTAGGGGGATGAGTGTGAGCTCCACAAAATACATTCAGCACGCGCTACGTCCCTTCTCCCCCATGCCCGGTCGCCCAGGATTGTGCTCAGTGGTCTGGGCGTCAGACGATGCGCCCAAAGGCAGCAAGTGGGCGTTTTGGAGGTTTGAGTTAGATCCTGTATCGGTCAGCGCCTTGAGCAGCCCTTTAGCTGTAAAAGCGCTATTTCAAAACTTTTAAAGAAAGAAAGATATTAAGTAATTAATTAATTAATTAAAATTAATGAAAAGGAACATGTACACCAAGTCATTGTCGAATAAAGTGATTGTACTTTCTGGACATGTTAGTTCAACCACTTACAAGCACAAACACATACATTTCATATAAAATAAAACGAAACAAATGAGAAATAAGTAAAAAACAATTAAGCAAAGGCGTATTTGCAGTGATTCATTGATTTATTTTGTAAATACAAATACATACCTTTACCTTCAACAGGTGCCTCTTAAGGTTATTGTGATATCAAAGGGCTGTGAAGAACGATGGTCAATCAAAAAGGTTATTTGTTTGTTTATTTATTTATTTATTTTATGTGGTATTTAATTATTTATTGATTTAATTGTATTTATTTATTTATTTATTTATTTATTTATTTATTTATTTATTTTCTATTCGTAAAGATGTTAATAGCAAAATGTTAGTGAGATGCAGTAACTGAACAGATCAATAACTACCACAAACAAACTGTGGCGGACTAATGACCCAAATTTATTTCTCTGTTATTGATTGATTGAAAAAGACGCAGAGCTTGATAACTGACTGAACTAAAAGTAAACGATTATTCCTATTTTGAATATTTAGAAGTAAATGATTATTCACATGTTAAGTAAATAGAATAAATGATTGTTTACATTTTGAGCAAATAGAAGTAAATGATTGTTCACATTTTAAGTAACTAGAAGTAAATAATTGGTCACAATTTGAGTAATTAGAAGTAAAAATAAATTGTTCACATTTTGAGTAACTAGAAGTAAATGATTATGCACATTTTGAGTAAACTAGAAGTAAATGATTATCAACATTTTAAGTAAATGGTTATGAACATTTTAAGTAATTAGAAGTAAATGATTATCAACATTTTAAGTAAATGGTTATGAACATTTTAAGTAATTAGAAGTTAACGGTTCTCCACATTTTAAGTAACTAGAAGTAAATGATTGCAAACCTGTTGGGTTAGGCGCTGTATAACCGGTCTGGGTTGATCAATTGAGTGCCCAGTCATGTTACATACCAGGGGTTTTCTGTTCACTCTGGCTATTACTGGTCCAAAGCACTAGTCAATGTTGTAGTCAAAACGGTTTATTTGTGGCAGAATGGGTACGCAGGTAAAAAAAAGAGTCCGTTCTTTACCGTCCCCTCCTCCCACTTCCATATTTTCTCTGACTAAAATATTAACACTCAGCTGTCTGTGTGGGTATGTGTGTGGGTATGTGTGTGGGTATGGGTGTATATGAATGAGCTACGTGCGTGTATGTACGCGTGTGTGTGTGAATGTGCGTGTGTGTGCGTGCGTGTGTGTGAATGTGTGTGTGTTTGTTTATGAATATGTGAGTGTGTTTGGTGTGTAAAATATTATTTTTACACTATATGTGACAGTGTCTTAAACTTAATGTCTCGTACTAAACAAGTTTTTATCAATGTAAATATCAACATCATTATTTATTTCAAATTTTATGTTGCTATAAAAATTTCATTTAGGGCAACCTACCTGGATTCTGAATCCGCAAGCGAGCTGCAAAGCTTCCAAGCTGTCTGATACCATGGCTCCTAAATATTTGAAGCTATGCACCGTGTTGAGGGACTGGCATTGGACTTTGATGTCCATGTTGATGCCATTGGTGTTGTTGGTCATCATTTTGTCTTCTCTGTACTTATTTCCATTCCATAAGCTCTGGAGGTGGTGACAAGCCTCTGTACCAGCTATTCAAGTTCTTGTTCCTCTCCAGCTAATCCATCAATGTCATCCGCAACACGGAGGTTGGAGATTGATCTTCCCCCAATGCTGACTGTGCCTTCGTGGTCTGCAAGGGCATCTGACATGATGCGCTCTAGGAAGATGTTGGAGAGTGTTGGAGAGAGTAGGCATCCCTGACGCACACCGATTGTTGTTCTGAACCAGTTTCCGATGGCGCTGTTGTGGAGGACTGCACTGGTAGCCTTGTCATACAGGCGTTTGATGACTTCAATCATTTTATGGCTGATGTTGTACACTCTCATGGTTGCCCACAGAGCTGCATGCCAGAATCGATCAAACGCTTTCTTCAAGTCTACAAACACATTATATAGATGTTGTTGGTGCTGTAGGTTTTTCTCGCAGATTATTCTGAGGTTGAAAATCTGTTCAGTTGTACTTCGCTGTGCCATGAATCCTGCTTGTTCTTTAGCTATGATTTGTTCAGCTTGGGGTTTCAACCTGTTGAGTATTATTTTCAGGAGGACCTTGCTGGGATGTCTGAGGAGGCTGATGGAGCGCTAATTTTCACACTCCTAAAGATTACCCTTTTTGGGAAGAGTGATGACAAGCGACTGGGTCCATAGTGTAGGTCACTCCCCATTCTGCCAGATCTTGTTACAGATAATGGAGATGCGTCAATCATCGCTTCTCCTCCTGCTTGAAACAATCCCGCGATTTGGTTGCCCACTCCCGCTGACTTCCCCTTCTTCAGTGATTGCACTGCTGCCTCATCTTATTCTCGAAGCATTGGGTGCATTTCTTCCTTTTCTCTGTTCTTGGGACATGCTAGAACTGATGGATCTCTGTTTGTTGTGTGGGTGTAAAGGTCAGAACAATACTCTGTCCATCTATCCAAGACTTCTTGTTCTTTTGTAAGGCATATGCCAGACTTGCTTTGGATCGTGGAGACCTTGGGCTTCACAGTCTTGTAAGCATTCTTGCTGTTGTTCTTTTTTAGACTGTTCTCTATTTCCTGGCATCGCTCTTCTAATCACTTCTAATCAGTTCTCCATTGCTGTGCGCATACCTTCTCGAATGTCATTGTTTATTTTTCGGTAGGCATCAGCTCCCTGTGAGGTGAGGTTTTTTTTTTTTTTTTTTTTTTTTTTTTTTTTTTTTTTTATCTTTCTTCGTTTATCACACAGGTTCAAAGGTTCAGGTTTTCTTCTTTGGACGGTGCTTGCCAAAGATCTCATTGGCGGCATCTGTCACAGCTGAGTTGAAGATGGATGTCATGGTGTTGACATCTACTTCACCAGCTACCAAAATGAGCAGTGGTGCAAAATTTCCCTCCAATTGTGGCTTGGAATATTTCTGCCACCTCCGCGTCTTATTGCAATTTGTCCAGGTCGAACTTCAGTCTGGTGCACTTTGCTGTGTTTACACTCTTAAAGTGGAGTCAAAAGGACATCATTACGAAATCATGGTCACTTCCAATGTCTTCTTCTAGAAAAGTGAGTGTCCTGACAATGTTGGTGCTTGATCTGAAGCGTGTCTTGACCATGATGTAGTCAATCCGGTTGTGATCTCCCCTCTGGCACTGTGCCATTCCCATCGTGTGGATTTTTTTATGGAGACCAAGCCCGTATCAGATTGTTGTATCTGGCAAACTCTAAGAATCTCAGACCCCTGTCATTTGTCTCCCCAGTTGTGGTGCGCATCTTGGCCAACCTTGGCATTCCAGTCGCCTTGTACTATGACAATGCCCTTCTTCAGCACTTGGTCAAGGACAGCCTACAGATGTTCATAAAAATCATCGACTTCGCTGTCGTCATAGTCTGATGTTGGGGCATAAGCCTGGATGATGGTGATGTTGAAAGGGGCTGCTCTCAGACGGATGGTAATGAGTCTACTGGGCGACAATCCATGACAGTTCTTACAACGTCTTTGTGGACCAAGAATTCAACACCATGTACGTGCCTCTAATCTCTCCTGCTGAATTAAAGCTTGTGGCCTTTGTTGGTCGTTTTTTAACCTAGGCCTTTCCAGTGCAGTTTGCTGATACCTAAAATGCTCCATCGATAGTGATCCAGCTCCTGGGCCAGTTCTTCAACTTTTTCCCTCCGCAGTTAAGGTTCTGACATTCCAGGTTCCTATGACGATGTTGTCTCTCGAGCGGATCCTGCTAAATTGTCCATCAGTTGCACACTTATCACCTCCGTCCTGGTAGCCAACGGAAGGCGCGGTCCTTGGTGACCCAGGCGACGACCGATCCGTTATGGAGTGAGTGATTCTTTTCAAGAAAGTCCTGGCAAGGCCCAATCCTCTCCATGCTTTTGGCCACGGTCGAAATCCACGAGTACAGTGTGGCTCGCCTTGGCCCTTAGTACGTGTAATGAAAATGTGTAATGCAAAAAAAAAAAAAATACAGATCATATTTTCACATTCACATTGACATTCGACGGTATAATAACAACACCTACCAAATCAACATCACTTATCAACATCACCAATTTGATTGCTTTGAGTTTGAACACACTCTCTAGTTGAACTCTTCAAAATATGCCAGCGGATTAAAATATATGCAGAGAGTAAGAGTTGCAGTAAATTGCAATTCATGTTGGCTGTCTGTGATTATAGTGTGATTTTTTTAAATGTTGGATCACTTATAATGAGCACTATGATGATTTTAGGTCTGTCTTGTATTGATGTGAGTGTGCACTTAAATCTTGCTTCACTACACTACCCAAATGATTACACATTTCACAGGCGCATTAACCAAGAAGAATGGATTCTCGGCAAGAATTTTGTGGATCCCAATAGCGGACGGTTAGCGCAGTAGTACGTAGATAGATAGATAGATAGATAGATAGATAGATAGATAGATAGATAGATAGATAGATAGATAGATAGATAGATAGATAGATAGATAGATAAGATAAGATAAGATAAGATAAGATAAGATAAGATAAGATAAGATAAGATAAGATAAGATAAGATAAGATAAGATAAGATAAGATAAGATAAGATAAGATTAGATTAGATTAGATTAGATTAGATTAGATTAGATTAGATTAGATTAGATTAGATTACGATAGATAGATAGATAGATAGATAGATAGATAGATAGATAGATAGATAGATAGATAGATAGATAGATAGATAGATAGATAGATAGATAGATAGATAGATAGATAGATAGATAGATAGATAGATAGATAGATAGATAGATAGATAGATAGATAGATAGATAGATAGATAGATAGATAGATAGATAGATAGATAGATAGATAGATAGATAGATAGATAGATAGATAGATAGATAGATAGATAGATAGATAGATAGATAGATAGATAGATAGATAGATAGATAGATAGATAGATAGATAGATAGATAGATAGATAGATAGATAGATAGATAGATAGATAGATAGATAGATAGATAGATAGATAGATAGATAGATAGATAGATAGATAGATAGATAGATAGATAGATAGATAGATAGATAGATAGATAGATAGATAGATAGATAGATAGATAGATAGATAGATAGATAGATAGATAGATAGATAGATAGATAGATAGATAGATAGATAGATAGATAGATAGATAGATAGATAGATAGATAGATAGATAGATAGATAGATAGATAGATAGATAGATAGATAGATAGATAGATAGATAGATAGATAGATAGATAGAGGCGAGTCTCCGATTAGCACTTTGCAGGCTTTCACAAGAAACTTATGCCAACAAATATGACAAAACGTGCACAAAAAAAGAATCTATAACACAAAATTACACCGTCTCCACCAATGAAGTGACCCAAAAATTACTTTAATCAGCGGCGACACCAATAAGTCGTATTAACTCTACTTGGCCTGAAATAGCCTTACACCGATCGAAAGTAGACCAATAAAGCTACCATGTCAAACCAAGTTATAAATTTTGTTAAATTGTTTGCTATTGTATTTATGTGTAAGATGTTGTAAAAATTTACGCATATGAAGAGATATTAAAATAATTACATTAATCAAAACAATTAAAACCAATTATAACAATCCCGCAGGAATTACAGAAAAATCCAATCGAATTTTTTGATTGGATGAAAATATAATCGCGAAAAAATGAAAGGAAAGGCATGCCATTAGGAAGTTTAATACCTTCGAGGATGAAGTACTTCAGTTGGTAAGATTCTTAAGCATTCGTTCTAAGGTGTATCAAACACATTGTGAATGCAGCTTGATGCTATGACAAAGACTGATTGCAAAAAAAGTATGACTTCACATTCCGATCATTGTTAAAATACTGTTTTTCAAGTGTGAAGTAGAGCATAGGTAGGGGCTGTGAGTAGAGTAATATAGTATTTTATTTGAAAAAAAAAAGTTTTAGGATTTTATATCTCGTGTTATTCATTGTGGAAATAAAAAGAACTTAAGAACTTACTGCTTTGTTATTACCGTGAAAAAAGATCCAGCAGATAGTCTTATCTCACTACTTTATGTAGCCAGCAAGTGCATGATTTTGTTCCTATCCTATCCTATCCTATCACGTAACTCAAAGGGGCACCACAGATGACCGTTTAATAATAATATAATAACAATACTGGATGCTATATACGCGCCTTTCCCCAAATCAATCAGGTTCAAAGGCCAGCGATCTGTACCAAAATACACGCTCACCTGTCTCATCCCACCCTCAAACACACACACACACACAATAAATAGACATCCATCACTAAAACAGGTGGTGTAAAGGCAGGGAGATCGCTATTGGATGACGGAAAGAAAATCGAATTTTTATTTTTGAAATTTTTATATTGACTGCGTCAAGAACCATTACTGAATGGAGGGAGGAAACCGGAGTGCCCTGAGAAAACCCTCGGTGACTTCAATAGTCTCGTACCTAATTCACATACATTCGCCCCTTGCGGGAATCGAACCCGCGACCTTCGGCATAGGAATCCGGCGACTAATCCACTGCGGCACGAGGCCACCCCAAACCAGCGTAGGCCTACTCCATCTTTCTCAGTTTTCAGAAACCCTCATGGCTTCGTTCAGAGTCAAACCAGTCCATTCTCGAATGCTGTCATCCCACTGCTATTCTGTTTCCCTTTTCTTCTGCCTCCTTGCACCATGCCTTGCAAGATGGTTTTTGCGAGGCCTGGTGCTCTGTTGACGTGGCCATACTATCGGAGTTGTGTTGTTTTTTTTTAACCACGTTGAGCATGTATTGCCCAATGGCTTGTGTAATGGTTTGTCGGACTTCGTTGTTGGTGATGTGCTGGGTATGGGAAATGCCCAGACGTCTTCTGTAGCACCTCATCTCCATGCTTTGTATTCTTCGTTGTAGATCTGCTGTGAGGGTCCATGTTTTGCAAGCGTATAGGAAGAGGGAGATGACAAAGCAGCGCATCAGCCTTACCTTGGAATGTAGACTGATGGTCCTGTCTTTCCAAATGGGCTTCAGCCTTGTCAGGGCAGCAGTTGTTTGTGCGATCCTGGAAGGACTTCCCGTCGGGACCAATTGTCTGATACAATGCCTCCTAAATATTTGAAACTATGCACTGTGTTGAGGACTTTGACTTTGATGTCCATGTTGATGTCTTTGGTGTTGTTGGTCATCATTTTGGTTTTCTCTGCACTTATTTTCTGTTCCATAGGCTCCGGAGGTGGTGTACAAGCTGTTCAAGTTCTTGTTCCTCTCCAGCCAATCCATCAATGATTTTGTTATCTTTGAAGAAAGAAGACAGAACTATGATCAGTTCCCCGTCCTATCACAGTCCCCATATGCCATTTTTATTACTTTCTAATTACTGCAGTTTTATTTTATGTTGCGTTTTCTGCTAGCATTTTCAAGGGCATAAAATACTGATTAAAGTTTTTGACTTGAGCTTATGGGTGTTGTGGAGAGAACGACTATCAGAGAAACAAATTCAAAAGAGATTTACTTTAAGTACAACATGTTATTAATGTTTTGTTTTATTTTATTTACCTTCTTTATATCTTATCACATTCTCTACCATCCTTTTAACATAATGATTTTTATAATTATTGTTTAAATATTTATTATTGCCAATGTGTGTGTGGGGGGTGGGTGGGTGTGTGTGGGTGTGTGTGTGTGGGTGTGTGTGTGTTGGGTGCGTGGGTGTGTGTGTGTCACTGTGTGTGTACACATGCATGTGTTAACATGCGTATGTGGGTGATATATAGAGAGAGGGAGGGAGCGAGAGAGGGAGAGAGCAGGGGAGGGAGAGAGACACAGACGCAGGCAGACACACAGAAATTAAAGTCATGAAAGGCACAAGGTACAAAACATACACCTAAAACCGTTCGTTATCACTTCATCTGCACGCAGCATGATTCAAGAAAACACTTTAGCTTTTCAATTAAAGTCCGCTCCGGCTCCAGGATATAAAACATCTTTTACGGGTCTGAATTATAACAAATGTTTTCAAGTTTTTATTTATTTTTTTTGTTGTTGTTGTTTTATTTTGTTGTTGTTGTTTTTTTTGTTTTTTTTAATCAGAGACGGAACGGAAAACGATGCTTAACGTCCTATTGCATGAGCGTTAAGGACGATCACCACGTCGCCACCCTGACAACAATGACCATCATCATCATATCAAAATGAGATCCAACGGATCTTCATTCTTTTAACTAGTACAAAATCAGAGACCCATGCACAAATGGTGTTGTTACGATTGAGACGCACACGATAGATCCGATCATTTTGTTTTGCAAAGTATGTAATGATAGCGTGTATTTACCTTTGATTTGATTTGATTTTGCGCTGTTGCTAAATGTTGATAATTTTCGTCCGTCGATATTGTTGCGAATTTTCTGGAATTAATTGTTTATTATCGACCGAATTTTCCATATATGTCATTAGTAAAAGCTGGTCGAATCATGTAGATTCGTAAACATGATGTGACGTAAGCCAATAGGTCTACATATAGTTCAGGTGACGAGTTTTACTTTGATTGGATGTTATAGCGTCATTCTGGAATGGTGGAATTTGTTTTCTCTATTGCAGAGAGATTATAATTATTAAGTATTGCTCTGTCTGCTTGTAGGGATGATCTTTGTAGTGATTTTAGGAAAGCGATCTTGTATGCAGTTGTTGATGTTGCTGAATAAAGTTTGAAAACTCTATACGACGACTCCTGCCTTGTTGCTGAGTGAACAGGCTGCGTGAATAAACGAATTCGGGTTACACTTATCAAGATTCAAATAGGGGGCTGAATCGACTACTAATAAATACTGTGTAAAAGATATTTTTAATTATTTTTGTTTTTAAACACAATTTGAAAAATGTTCAAAAAGGAGATTTTTAAAAAAAGCATGCAGTAAATATTTTATTTCTTCATTTCACATCAGCTTAATAAAAAGTTTATATCAATAATTCTTCAGCATAGTTTGCTCAACACTATCAGATTACTACAGACCTAAATGTAACAACACAACCTGCTCTCAAAAACATTCTATAACCCCATCAGCCTACTACATCTAAAACCCTACATGCAACAACGACCCTTCTCAAGTGGCTCAAGTTTGCTACGTGTACCAAAGTTGAAAGCAAAACACTTGTGAAGGATCCTCATTTAACTTTTGGGTACGTTCAAATTTACAGCGTCGTCAGCTGCTGGCTCAGTCTTTTTCCTGAGCAAATAACGAGTTGGGTTCTCCTCGACATTGTGTGAGTGAGTGCAGATTGCGAAAACCACATGCTGGTGTAGCTACAAATGTTACAAGGTTACAAAGAAGAATGAATGAACATATAAGCTTAACATCCACACACCCCATTGGCGATACGGCAGACTGAGAAAAGTTTACAAAGGGGTAAACTTAAGGGTCGTATTTTATTTTTAAAAAGAATAAGTAGAAAAGTCTTGATCAGTGTTGAAAATTTGATTAATTAAGGTGGTCAAGGGTTTTGTTGTATGCATGTTGTCGATGTCGTAAAATTGTTAACCCTGATACAATTGAAAGAGTTCAAAAGAATCAACATCATATGTGAACAGCAGCATGGCTTCCGGAGGAACCGGTCCTGTGAGACCCAGCTACTGGGGCTTGTGGATGAGCTGACAGAGAGTCTGGAGAGGGGCCAGCAGTGCGACGCCCTCGTCATGGACTTCTCCAAGGCGTTCGACAAGGTCTGCCACTCTCTCCTCGTCCATAAGCTACGCCACTACGGGATCACAGGCCAGGTGAATGACTGGATCTGCAACTTTCTTAGCGACAGGAAACAGGCCGTGGTGGTTGAGGGGACAAAGTCCAGCTTCGTGCCTGTGGAGTCAGGAGTCCCGCAGGGATCTGTGCTAGGCCCCTGTCTATTCCTACTCTACATCAATGATCTCCCGTCCGGCCTGACCTCTGCTATCCGCCTCTTCGCAGACGACACCCTCTGCAAGAACAACATTTCCTCTACAAAAGACCAACAAACCCTCCAAGACGATCTCAACCGCCTTGCAGAGTGGGAGAGAGTGTGGATGATGGCCTTCCATCCAGATAAGTGTCAAACGCTCCACATCACCAGGAAAAGGTCACCCATGACTCACATCTACTATCTGCGCGATCACCCCCTCCAAGCAGTCAGCGAAACGAAATACTTTGGCGTTACCATCACTGACGATCTACGATGGGACCACCATATAACAAACACCACCAACAAAGCCAACAAGACACTTGGGTTCCTGCGGCGTAACCTGAAGGTTGGCTCCCAGCGAGCAAAGCAACAAGCCTACCAAGCCATGGTACGTCCCATCCTGGAATATGCAGGGACAGTCTGGGACCCGTACACAGTTAAAGAGACCCACAAGCTGGAGGCCGTCTAACGACGAGCTGCGCGCTGGACAGGGAAGCGACACCGTCAGACCTCCAGTGTGGACGACATGCTTGCAGACCTCAAATGGCCCACCCTCCAGGAGCGACGCCGGAAAGCCCGCCTGACGATGATGTACAAGTACGTCAACGGACTTGCCATCATCAACACCACCAACAAACCAAACCCAAATCCTCAGCGCCGGACCACACGTCAGAAGCACCCCCTGACTTTCCAACTCCCATCCTGCCGTACACTCTACCGACAACAGTCCTTCTTCCCTCGAACAATCAATGAGTGGAACAAGCTCCCTGCCCATGTGGTCTTAGACCCTGAGCTGGAGAGCTTCAAATCCCAGCTGTAACCCCTCCTTCCCCTTCCTCCTACCTCCCCCACCCGCCACTCTACCCCCAACCCTAAACACCCCCCCCCCCCCTTTTTATTATTATTATATTTTTTTGTGCCGTACTTTTATAAGCGCGAGGTACCATCTCCCCTAATGTTGGCTGCAGCGTCCTCAATAAGTTGAGGTTGGCAGCCCCAAATGAAAGAAGAAGAAGAAGATCTACACGCAATCCTATATTAATTATTTTAATTTCATTTTATAATACAGTTAATTTCCCATTCCGTTTAACATTTTCATTGTGTAAAACGTATGTCGAATTATTTTACTTATTTCACTTTGAAATAAAGTTTATTTACATATGTATGTGAGTGTGTGTGCGTGTGTGTGTGTGTGTATGGGTGTGTGTGGGTGTGTGTGTGCGTATGTGTGTGTGTCCGTGCGCGCCTGTTTGTGTTTTAACTTCACCGATTTCTTAATGTGATTTTTTAAAATTTATTTAGCTAGTCGTCCAGTCGGCGTGTACATAATAAACTCCACACCCATCATTCTCGATAGATAGATAGATAGATAGATAGATAGATAGATAGATAGATAGATAGATAGATAGATAGATAGATAGATAGATAGATAGATAGATAGATAGATAGATAGATAGATAGATAGATAGATAGATAGATAGATAGATAGATAGATAGATAGATAGATAGATAGATAGATAGATAGATAGATAGATAGATAGATAGATAGATAGATAGATAGATAGATAGATAGATAGATAGATAGATAGATAGATAGATAGATAGATAGATAGAGGGGCGGATCTTGTTCTTGTGCCACTTGGGCACGTGCACACCCCCCTGGCGGTCCCAAAAAAAAAAAAAAAAAAAAAAAAAAAAAGGGAGAAAAGGAGAAGAAAGAAGAGAAAAAAAATTACTAATTCTCACTCACCACACAGTTTCATATACCTCCAAATTAGTTTTTTATTTTTTATTTTGTGTGACCAAACTTGTATGCATCAGGTCAGTTTTGAATAAAACTGATGTGAGTGGCTATTTCTTGTTTTATTTGAAGTAACTTTGTCTTTGTATAAGCCTTTATGCAAGATGTTCTGCTATTGTAAATTTTATCATCAGAGTTTGCAGAGGGGTGTTTGTGTGTGTGTGTGGGGGGGGGGGGGGGACTAAACGTAAAGAGGACTTTTAGCACAAAACAATACTATTTTCAGTCCTTAAAATAATGCCCAAAATGCACCAGAATGCACAGATTTTAACCATTATTTTCAATTTTTTTCCGGGGGGGGGGGGGGGGGGGGGCATGCCCCCTGACCTCCCTAGTACACTCGCCTGCTTCGCAGGCTCGCGCTTGTGGCTCCGCCACTTCGCATTAGTGCACTGTGCACACCCCCTCAACAATGGAAAGATCCGCCCCTGAGATAGATAGATAGATAGATAGATAGATAGATAGATAGATAGATAGATAGATAGATAGATAGATAGATAGATAGATAGATAGATAGATAGATAGATAGATAGATAGATAGATAGATAGATAGATAGATAGATAGATAGATAGATAGATAGATAGATAGATAGATAGATAGATAGATAGATAGATAGATAGATAGATAGATAGATAGATAGATAGATAGATAGATAGATAGATAGATAGATAGATAGATAGATAGATAGATAGATAGATAGATAGATAGATAGATAGATAGATAGATAGATAGATAGATAGATAGATAGATAGATAGATAGATAGATAGATAGATAGATAGATAGATAGATAGATACAGGGCCGGATCCAGGGGAGGGTTACCTGGGTTCCGGAACCCACCCTCCAAAGTAAAATAAATAAATAAATAAATAAATTGAATTTTTTTCAATGCAGAGTTTTATTATTTTTTTATTGCTTTTACTTTTGGTCCAAGGTACAAAGAGTTATATATAGACAATTCAACGGAAATCCATTTCGAGGGATCCGTTGTAACGTCCAAAGCGTTTTCCCGTTGAAACGACCAAGTAACCCAACCCCTAAGCCTAAATTAGTAAATGCAGCCATATTTTCTTGTTCTGGCCACAAGCCTCTTCCAGCACCTTCACCTTGATACTGCCCTAATCCCACAAAAACGACTTTTTAGAAATATTAATTAAGATGCTAAGTTGATAATTATGAACACAGCGTTCGTTGCCTGGTTTGGTGAAGTCAGCAAAATGGCAAATGCTTTGACAACTTATGTTAGCGTTCCTCGTCAAGCATCCCGACAGACTCGCCGTGACAACCAACCTGCGGTCACTCCAGAGGAATATTTTAAGATTAGCATTCCATTCCTTTCTTGGAACACTTGTCAACCGAATTGGACTCGAGGTTCAAAAATGCTGACCTAGCAGTTGATGGTCTCTGTCTGGTGCCAAGCACTTTAATAGACAACCAGGATGGTTTTATGCAGGTTCCAGAAAGGGTGAAGACACTGGCAATGTTGTGGGAGTCTGACCTACCAAACAACGCTACCCTTGATGCAGAATACCAGCGGTGGGTTTGCAAATGGCGAAGTGCTGCTGAGAATGCGACAGCTATCACCCCATCCATGGCATCAGAAGCACTGAAACATTGTGACAGGGATTTTTATCCCAACGTGTTCATCATGCTAAAGAACCTTTGCACCCTGCCTGTCACTACTGCCGAGTGTGAGCGTTCAAACAGTCAGTTGCGCAACCTGAAAAAACTACCTGCGCTCTACAATGGGGCAACAGAAACTCAATGGACTTGCTTTACTGAAAGTGCACAGGGATGTTGATATTGACTTCAAAGAGGCAGTGAACTGTTTTGCCAGAAGATACAATTCACAAAATAATGGTACTAATGCCGAGGAACCTAGTGCAGCAAGACTGAAAGTGAAAGCAGGGCGGTGATGTTCATAAACTACAAGGTAAAGCTTTATACCGTTAACGATCAACAAAAAGTAGTGAATAATAATAGTATACAAAACATCTTTGCTGATAAATAAATGTTTGTGTGTGTGGTGTTTTTTTTAAGGTAGGGGCAGAGAACAAATTTTTGTACCCCAGAGTTTGTCAGTTCAATTGTTCAAAAAGCTCAAAGTGCCAGACCATCACAAATGGCTTTTTCAAGGTTCAGATTGCACCAGATTGCATCCTTGAAAAAAAAAAAATTTCCGGGGGAGGGGGGGGGGCCCCATGCCCCCGGACACCCCTAGAAGGCTGAATCTGTAACCCCCCCCCCCCCCCCCTTCGACTTTTCCCAGGTCCGGCCCTGAGATAGATAGATAGATAGATAGATAGATAGATAGATAGATAGATAGATAGATAGATAGATAGATAGATAGATAGATAGATAGATAGATAGATAGATAGATAGATAGATAGATAGATATGTGTGTGTATGGGTGTGCGTGTGTGTGCTTGTGTATGTGTGTTTACAACGGTCAAAACTATTTACCAGAAGCGGAGACCGCGTATACATTCCTAGTCTTTGCTATCAGTAGTAGCCCTACTAGCTTAAGCCCTTTTGACGTCCATGCACGAAGGAAAAGATAACCTCCCCTATATCAAAGACCATAAGCCTGTGTAACGAAAGTTGGACAGTTTATGGGATGCAACTCTTGTCGGAACGAGTTACTCCCCTTTCCCGTTGGCGCGCCACACTGATTAGACCTTCATTCGCGATGTCTACCACGATTTGCTGTGTTGTTGGGTGCTCCGCAACAGGAAGAAAATGCAGGGGTCTTTCGTTTTTGAGAATACCCAAGGCAGGGAAAGATGACCAGTGGAGAGCTGAGATGATTCGTGCTATCAACAGGTGCGATTCAAGTTTTAACCCGGTCAACGCCCGCATCTGTTCTCGACATTTTGAAGACGGTTGTTTGAAATACGGTAAGTTTTTGCTTAGAAAATAACTTTTCTAGTTTTTTTGTGTTTTTTTTACCACTCGTCTCGTGTACCCTCATTTCATGCCTCACTCATACGATAGGACGATGAAACATTGTCACTGGTTCACTGGTTGTTTAGTGTTATATAACTTATTGCAGTATGAGTAGGCACTAGGCTATTCATGTTGTGTTGTGGTCGATTGATGTTTGAGTTTTTATTTATAATTATCAATTGTACAAATTGTAGCCCTGGCTTTTTCAGATCTTCACAATGTCATGCACACTGTAATATGACTGAGTATTTATTTTAGTACATTTTTTTTCCTAAATTTACCTTTTACCAATTTTAATGCTACTAGTTCAAAATTGCAAAATTATCTAACAAAATGCCAGTTTAAAGTAAACAGTGATTTTAGACTTTAGTTCAATGTGTAGGCCTATTGTCATTGTTCCGAGTGTTAGTACTAGCACTTTATTTATTAGCACTAGTAATAGCAGTAAATGAGTAATGACAACCAGATAATAAATAGTAGTAGTAGTACTAAATAAATAGTACTTAGGCTTAGCATGTTACAATTGTTAGGCTACAACTTACATAAATGAAATTTTGTAACATACACGCAGTCTGCCAAAATGCACTCTTTATTAAACCGAGTGATTATCATCATGTCCTTGATAAAGATGTTCTGTTTATTGCTGTTATGTGGAATTTGATAGTTCAAAATATTGTAACGATGTTTACTACTAGTATGCAAAATTGAAATCACGTATGCTGCATCTTAACATTGAAAACATATTTCCACCAAAGTCTGGTCTCCCAACCTTCCTATGCGTGCATTTGTCTGTCTGACTGCACTTAATTGTCGTACACCTGCGAGCGTAAGATGTCAGTCCGTCTAAAATGAGTTCTGAGGCCTGAGTGCATGCTTAGAGTTCTTAATTGAGTATTTATAATATAAGCAGTGGTGTTCCTAGGATTAGACTTAGAAGGCAATAGGACAAAATGTCCTAAATCATAAAACTAATCGGACATCATGTCCTGACTACATAAAAGCAATAGGACATTCAGATTGTGAATTTTGAGCGTAGTAAGATCGTTGCAGAGGAAGTATGGTGTCGGTTATTTCCCTTTCAAAAGTGTTGAGAGTTGCTGCCCTTTTGTTGTTCGACGGAATGTACTAAAGAGTGATAATAGTCTAGCATTGTCCACTATTCAAACTCGTTTTAACGGTTTTGACACTCCAGTTTGTACAGATGTTTCTTGCAGTGACCGCTCTAGTCATAATACTATCGGACAATGACCGCTAATTTCGCAATAGAATCGGACATTTGACGGGACACAGGTGTTTGCATTCGGTCATTTTCCAAACGAATCGGACCATGACCGATGTCCGAGGCCTCGGGACATCACTGCATAAGCGCATTGTTAATGTTATAATTATTATTATTATTTATGTTATAACATGTGTTTGATGAAAGACTTTAATTCTTGAAGTTGAAATGAACAAATTGATGAAGCTTTGGCGGATAACAATTATGTAAATTGTAATTAATTTTACTATTTATACTAACAGCTGTACACTATCATGACTATATAGAAGTTCTCAAGATCAAGACTTGCTAACTAATACTATAAGCCATGAATTGATCTCATTTTGTAGATTATGTGAATGTGTTACTCTGAGTGGTAGAACAGGTGCAGACTGACACACATGAGAGAGAAAGAAAGCTGCTAAAGAGTTTTTTTTTTAAAATGTACTAGAAAAAATAAAGACAGTATGATACTGTATCACAGTTTATAAATAATTTGGCAAGTAAATTCAGACAAATGCATTCCACTGATACAAAAACTTATTGCGATACATACATGTATTAAATAAAATTAAAGAATGCCATGGTACTAAACGGTCCGATTTTTCCAGGCTGGATCACTTATTTACATTGTATGGCATTATACTATAGAACTTTGCTCTTAAAAAAGAAAAGGTTATAATGAGTGAGTGCATTTGCATGGAATGACTAGATGTAAAGCGTGGTGAATCTGGCCTTAGGCTGGAGTACCGCGCTATATAAAACTCAGTTATTATAATTATTATTATTATACTAATTACTATGCCTTTTTAGATATGAAAAAGCTCCTTTTTAAGGCCGAAGCTATTAGACACAGCTATAAGTATAATTGGCTTTTTTTTAAAATAAAGATTATTGTATTATATATAGATAGATATAGATAGATAGATAGATAGATAGATAGATAGATAGATAGATAGATAGATAGATAGATAGATAGATAGATAGATAGATTATAATCATAAATGCTTAATGCAAAATCTTGTGTTAACTTAAAACGAATGGCGAATTTTGTGTACTAAGTTATAACACATTGTTTGCCCATAAATTATGATAAATGCTTTAGCATTCAATTTAATTTGTTTTAAACTTTTACATGTGTGTATTATATATATTATTATATAAATGTGTGTGTTTTATTTGTATGGTATGTGTAATGTGTGTTACAAAAACTTAAATATATTTTTATGTCTTATTGCTGAGTATATTTCTATAACAACCCCGCCACGCCACCCCACCACCACCCAGCCCCCCTCCACTCCTTCGGCCTAAGCGAGCCTGAAATAAACTTGTCTTGCCTTGTTTAAAAAAAAAAAGAAGAAAAAAACGGTAATCCTATATCAACTTAGATTGCTTTTTTTTTTTAAAAATTGATTATTATTATATTTTTTGCCAGGACCACGAAAGAAATGCTCCGGTCTTGTGCCTGGCAGCTTACCCACTCGGTATATGCCAGGCAGGTGGATTGAAGTTGTGAAGACATCAAGACCAGAACCGGTAGGTGTAAATTGTAATGCTACAATTTGTGAAAAAAAACTGTTGTGATAGCACTCATTGACTCGATACCATTATTATAATGTCAGAGGTAGCACCATGGAAGGTTAATATACATGTGTTGTCATAAAATATTGCTCTGATGTGCGTTAAAATTTTGAAGTGGCTGGAGGTTCTCTCTCTCTCTCTCTCTCTCTCTCTCTCTCTCTCTCTCTCTCTCTCTCTCTCTCTCTCTCTCTCTCTCTCTCTCTCTCTCTCTGTCTCTCTCTCTCTCTCTCTCTCTCTCTCTCTCTCTCTCTCTCTCTCTCTCTCTCTCTCTCTCTCTTATTTTGGTCGTAAGTTAATGTATATTATTTGTAGATTTAAGTGAAGTATTTGTGAGTGAATGTATACATTACAGTACTGTACTGAAATGATTGTATACTTAAAAACAATACATTTAAGCATAATATACTGTACACACAAAAAGCACAAAATATTAATCAGTTTAAAAATCAGTTAGACAGTATCCCAAATTTTAGAGAAATTTTTTACTATTTTGATGAATAAAATTAGTAGGCAAAATTTTATTTATAGACTCAACATCCCCCGCATGTAGCGCCTTCAATATTACTATTTGGGTTGATTGATTTTTGGGTCATACATACAGATGGGGAATTGTGGTCCTGATATATGACTCTATGTAATCTGCTGGACCTAAAGCAATGGATAAATAGTTTCTAGATTTTCATACATTTTCTACATTTTTATTTTTTCAGGTGACACTACAAGATGTGCAAAGTATGTGCATGAAAATGGCTACAGGCTGTCCTTTTGCAAGCAGTGAAGAGATTTGTAAGGACGTAACAGGTAGGTTAGCAGTGGGTAATATACTCCATGGGCCATTCAGCTATGGGACTGTAATCATGATGAAGTTCCATGATTCAGCCCCACTTGCTCAGACTCTATAATAAAACATTCTCTGCATGAAATAAGAGAGAGGGCCAATAATTTTTGTACAGCAATTGCAAAAGGACCAAGCAGAGTTTAGCATATGACCAAACTTTTGTTCTAAATAAGTACAGATTTTACTTTTTGTTTTTAATTTTGCATGATAATTAATTTTGGAATATGTGTATTTAAGGTTTGCATACCATGTGCAGCAAGCCACATTAAAAAGTAGCTGTTGCAAGAGACTTCAAAAATAAATATTTTACATGTTTGTTGCAATATTTTAAAATATTTTTTATTTGTATTGCTTAAGTTACATGGGGGTTAATGCCCCCAGCCGAAAAATTAAACAGATTAAAAGTTTCAATTTTGACGTAAAATTTTAATCTTTTCTTCTAAGTTTTACATATTTTACATATTAGCAAGATATGCTTTAATTTTAATACATCAGTTTTTGTTTTGTTGAAATAGCATTTATTTGTTAATGGAGCCTATTGCCCCCACTATTGGTTACATAGAAAGAAAAAAAAGGAGCTGCCTTACTCAGGCTGGAGAATTCTCCTTGGATATGCGAGTTTCCGAGGTTAAGGAACTTACTTTCCGAGGTTTAAAAATTTGTTCCGAGGAAAAAACAAAGGAGACGCAAATCGTAAATTAACCACGTATGTTCGCTCCGCAAACCCATTCCAACGTTTTGCCTTACTCTATACCATTTCCGGTAGAAGCGCGTGTTGATAATTGGGCGCACACCACGAAGTATTTGCGCCCAGCAGAGACGCATGTTCTTTCACACGGTCCTTTCGAGTGTGAGAAGTTACAGAAATGTCGTGCGCATCGCGGATTATTAACCGGGGAGAAGATTTTTAAGAGGGAGACATCGCCAACAAATGGAATTGGGATTGGACGTCGAAAGTGGTAAAAGTGGAGGGAGTCGAGCACGCTGCTCTCATTTTCGAAAAGTTGATGCTGCAGGCATGGCTCATTGCATTATGTGCAACAAAGAAATTAGATACACTAATCGTTGTATTACAGCGCTCACTGAGCACTACTTTACGAAGAAGCACAAATGTGCTGTGAAAGCACTGACTAGCTGCACAACGATACCAGGTAAGAGTTTGTTTGCTTAGTGGTTCCATCAAGACTAATTGAAACAAAAAAGCTGATGACAGACCTCCAGCCAAGAGACTTTGCCCTAATACTAAGCCAGCAGTAACTTTAAAAAAAACAGAGCACCTTATCATCATTTTTTCAAATAGAGTATTGATTTGCTTTCTTTTTTTCTTTTTTTTTAATTTAGATTTTAATACTAGGAAGCAAGCTTGTTTGTGACAATTGCCATAATCTTGCATATGTTGACACAAACTTATTCAGGTTTTTTTCCCAATTAACAGTTTTTGTGTGTGTATGTGAACATTAGTCTTAATAATAATATAAAAAATAATAATGTCTATCTATGAATGCATGAATATTATGAAAAACATCCAAATTTATCTCTCACAAAAAGCATACTTTTGGGGTTTTAAATGCTATAAAACTTTCAGCTTCAGGGTGGCTTCGCCTCCCAGACCCCCCACCGGGGCTTCGCCCCTGGACCTGACTAGGGGCCTTACGGCGGCCCCTGGACCCCAACTGGATTTCAGAGGTTTTTTTCTTCAGCTATTCTCCAGCCTGCTTACTGATTCCTGTGATGCATGGTGTCATGTAACATGCTAACTCCGTGAGTGTTGGGGACTCTAATCCTATTGTTTTGGGCGTCCAACCATAGGCTGGGGTGTCGGATAGTGCAGTGGTTGGAGCACTCGCTACTGTGTCGAAAGTGAAGCACCGTCCGGTGCGGTTAGCACTTGGATGGGTGACCGCTAAGGTGTGAAGCGACAAACAACAACGCCCCCAGTTGACTCAACTGTGATTGAGTACCTACTCTCTTGAGGGTGGGGAAGGTAAAGCAGCGAGGGAGAGAGTTGGGCATCACCCTCATTACGCTGGCCCAAGATAAGTGTGATCTCCAACATCACGCTCCCCTACGGCCACAAGGCTATGGGACTACCTTTACCTTTACCTTTTTTACCATAGGCTGGGAAGTCTTGTCTTTCGTAGGCCTCAATTACATACATACTACGTACGTATGTAGGAGGCCCACGAGTTTACAAAGACGAAAGAAAAGACTCCACAGCCTGTGATTCAACATTGGTCACTTTAAGAAACTTGCAGGATTGGGATGAGCCGCTGCTACGTTGTTTCAGATAAGGGAAGGGACTGTGGGGAATTCAACTTATTTATTGGGTGGCCTCTGGTTTTAAAAGTCTGTCGTGTTATTGTTTTGTAAGAACATTGACTGATTCAGCTCACTTTGTAGTAAAAGTGCATTATAAATTAGTATTATTATTGCATGATTATTGATTGCTTTTATTTGTATTTGGTAAGTGCCAGTCAGAGCAGCACTTTCCGTACCTACTATTCTTACAATTTGGAAGTTTATGAACTGTGTCACTGTCAGTTTTAACTTTTAGGAGATAAAAAGTCATGTAGGTTGTAGCTATGTTCACTGTCAGGAAATAAGTTCAGTTAAGCTATTTTTATTTCTTGTTAGAAATTGCAGGAATAGAAAGCCAGCATGTTTCTGACATCAACAGTAAACAAGTTGCCAGTGGTAAAACAGATGGAACTTGCAGCCAATTTGAGATAAAGAAATAATCAGAAAATGAGTCTGGTAGTGACAAAGAAGGGTATGGTTAGTACAATAGTTTATTATGGTGATTGCCATTTCTCATATTTCTGTTACACTTGTAATGTTTCCCCATGTAATATTTCTTTTATGAATGAGAACAATAAATCATTGTGTATGACTATGATGAAGCTACATGAACCAGTGTTATCTAAAGTGAAGCTTGTGCCAACCAGTGACACAGAAGGTCATAATTAATTATATGAAAATTGTATGATGATGACTAAACTGTGAAGCATGGACATGTCCTTATAAAGCTGTTTTTGTTTTGTTTAGAAATTTCAGGAAGAGAAAGCCATAATGTTTCTCAGATCAGCAGTGAACAGATTGTAACATCAGAAGGCACTTGCAGTAAGTTTGAGCTGAAGGAAGAATCAGAAATCAAGACAGAACCTGACATGATGGAACCACATGACCCAGTGTTGTCCAAAGTAAAGACAGAACCTGAAAGTAACCCAGAAGGATATGGTAAGTGTATTAGTATTCTATTACTTAGTAATAATCAGGGTGGAGAACTATCCGCGGATTTCCGCGGAAGGCATTTGCATTTCCGAGAAAAAAATATTGAGTTCCGAGTGTGAGAAGCTGAGGGACTACCCTTTATTGGGCATAGCGGCCAAAAGCGGCCGAAGTTCTAAACAGGCAAAACGTCCAAAAGCGTCCCTATCAACCATGTGGTTATATTCTCGCGTTGTTTGAAAGATTGCGAGACTTCCGGCAATTGACTTCCGGTTTATTATGTTGTGAAATGCATTCGTTTTTTCGAATTTTTTTTCCAAATTATCTTGTGTGTGTGTCTAAAATGGATGGTTTGGATTCTTCGACTGATGAAGGGGAGTTTACAGGCTTCCATTTATTAGACATTAAAGTGAGAGAAATGGACTTGGGAGTCGGAGGAAGAGATCGGTACTGACATTAGACAATTACTGAATTAGTGTCAGTAGTGTGCATGCATATGATCTTTCAGACTGGCATGAAAGTGAAGAAGAGGAGGGGGCTTGTTTGGACTTTTTAAAGCTTTTTTTTTAATACACATTGAGTAATAAAAAACAAGACATGACAAGAGAAGTATAAAAAGGTAGATAATCAAAAGAGAATTTATTTCTGTTCACTTTGCATTTTATTTCATTTAAATCTATACACTAGTCACTAATATAGTAATAATACCTAAGATGTGGTGTTTTTACTAGTACCCCTAAATATCTCTAAAATTATAAAAATTCTTGCCTGTTTACAGCTAAAAAATAGACAAACGTGTGCCCAGTAAAATTGGAAATGTGGAGTTTGTGTGTAACGGTGGTGGACCTCAAACTTTGTTAGGCTTACAGTACAAATCAAGATTCTTAACTTTTTAGAAAGACATGTGCATAAAACATTCTTTTTTGTTTGATTGTTGTTTCTATTGATGTTTACTTTGTGCTTTTTGAATTCAGGAGAGGCCCTAAATTACTTTCAAAATTGCCTAAATTCATTTTCTTCCAGGGGGCGAATACCGGGGCTTGGCCCCTGGGCCCCGGCCGGATTTCAGAGATTTCTTGAATCAGTTGTTCTCCACCCTGAATAATGTAAAGCTATGGAGCGCAGTTGGCTCAGTGGTGTATGCAGTGTACTCAATGTAAGGCAGTAACATTGCAGCCTGTCAGTGCAGTGGTTCAGATTCAGATTCAGAAAACTTTATTATCTCCAAGGAGAAATTCTAATATGGATTTGCTGTCAGCAAAAGGTAATAAAATGTAACAATACTATAAACATGTAAACATGTACGTGTAATCACGCTTATGTACATATTAACAAGAACATTTCCGACACATTGTAAAACTTAAAATACATATCACACTACATGTCCTTATTGCACTCCAACATAAAGAAATAAAACACCTACCCACAAACACACACACCCACATCTACACACACATGGGTTAGACATGAGATTATAAAATTATAAACGTTATAAAGCATCTTAAGAAAAATATACAATCATCAAACTCTGCGTATCATTCTAGCACTGACAATCACAGATTTTAAAACTTATGCATTAGTTAACTAGATACATACTGAATAGTTGAAAAATTGCTGCAAATATTATAAAATTCATCTCTAGTACTCCCATAAACCACTCGCACCCAACTCATTCAGTCAACACTTATTAAGAATTTGTACTGATTTGGGTATAAAACTGTTCTTAGCTCTAACTGTAGAAACATTTGGCACTCTGAAACGGCGACCAGAAGGAAGGAGCTGGTAGTGCTGGGCTAGGATGTGAGTGGAGTCTCTTACAATCATGCTCGCTTTCTTTCTTACTTGCCTTTCGTACAACACACACAAACTTTCCTGCTTTTCACCCACCACTTTCCCACACACCTTCACAATTCTATCCAACACATTCTTACTCCTCACACTGAGACCTCCAAACCAGCAAAGAAAACCAAAGGTCAGCACCGATTGAATAAAACATCTGTAAAAGTTACATAAAACAGACTTGTTGACTTTCAGAGAGCGCAATTTCTGGAGGCAATATATTCTTGACTGACATTTCTTATGGATGGAAGTAGTGTTGGAATCAAAGGTAAGCTTATTGTCAAGTATTGTTCCCAGATATTTGTATTCCAAGACTCTTTCCACCTTTTCTCCATCAATCACTAAGTCAGGCACAGCAGATGGGTTTTTTCTAAAATCAATAATCAGTTCTTTAGTTTTCTTCACATTTATATTTAAAAAATTCTCTTTGCACCATGCAATAAACCTTTGCACTTCCTTTAGATAAACAGTTGCAGAGTTGGAGAGGTCTTGAAGGGCAGAGTCATCTGAGTACTTAATGAGAGGTGTATTTTCAGAGCCTGTGCAATCGTTGGTGTACAGAGTAAACAGAACAGGAGATAGTACAGTGCCCTGAGGGGAGCCAGTTGATGTAGTTCGAGTAGAGGAGAGAGCTCGCTGGAAGCAGACTGACTGAGATCTATGAACTAGAAAGCTGACTATCCACAGGATAAGCCTGGGATTGACGTCAAGGGCCAGAAGTTTGAGCGCCATGAGATGAGGTTGTATCGTATTAAAAGCAGAAGAAAAATCGATAAAGAGAATCCTAACGAAAGAACTAGGTTTATCCAGCTGTGTATAAGCGTTGTTGAGTAGAGTGAGTGTTGCGTCGTCAGTGGATCTGTCTTGCTTGTATGCGAACTGAAAAGGATCAAGAAACTGTTGTGTTTGAGAGAGAAGTTTTTTCAAGACGATACGCTCAAAGCATTTCATGGCGATACTGGTGAGTGCAACTGGCCTATAGTCATTCAACTCAGATGGGCTTCTAGACTTTGGAACAGGACAGATAGTGGAATTTTTCCAGACTGAGGGGACAGCACATTGTTTCAATGATAAAGAAAACAAATGACTGAAAACAACACATAACTGAGCAGAACATACTTTCAACAGTTTTCCACACAAGCCATCTGGACCCATTGCCTTACGGGGGTTTATTCTCTTGAAGTGGGACTCAACAACACAATCCCGGATCTCAAAGTCACCGGAAGCATCTCCCTCCCCATTTCTCACCCTTTCCTGAAGATCAACCAAAACTCCAGACAAACTGTCACTCAAATCATTGCGTTCAAAACGACAATAAAAATCATTCAGCTCGTTAGAGAAAGCTAACTTTTCATCTTCACTTCGCAGGCAACCACTGCTCTGAGGTTTATTCTGGCCTGATAAGGTTTTCAACCCCTTCCAAGCATCCCTTATGTTGCCTGACTGGAACTGACGTTCAACTTTCTCTTTATATTCTAACTTAGCTGCACGTATTTCAAACCCCATTGATAGCCTGTAGTAAAATAATAATAACATTAAAAACTAAAAATGTACCTGAGACACTGTGCCCCTACTCATTTGGTTGAGAGTATAAACTGAGGTCTAGTTTATGTACACATGCATTCCATCGCACTGATTTTAAAGATCCTGATGCTGATGTCCTAGATGGGCGAGTGCAGTATACACAAATACACTCAGCACCTTCTAGGTGCCTTCTCCCCATCCCTGATCACCCAGGATTGTGCTCAGTCATCTTAATGTCAGATTATGCACCAAAAGGTGGGCAACCAGGCGGCTTGAGTTAGATCCAGTACTTTGAGCAGTTTTTGAACTGGAAAAGCACTGTACAGTGAAGTGTGGACATGTTGTTATGCTTATAGTTGTCATCTGTAGGTGTGAACTTGTATCAGTATATAACATTACATTCTCTTGTTCTAATTAATTAATTAATTTGTTTATATTTTACACAAGAGTTGTACTTGTTGTATTTTGGCTGTACTTGTAGCGAATTTTTCATCAGTCGAAGTTTAAAAGTTTCAAGCAAATGTCTGTTTATATCTGTCCTTGGTTTTACTTTAAACAATTGTTAATAAATAAAAAAAATTTGTAGATCTTAAGCACAGGTGTTTGTTGTATTTATCTCTTCAGTCGTTATGAATGCTGTTGCTTTGTTTAGAAATTGCAGGAAGCCAACATGTTTTTCACACCAGCAGTGAACACATTGTAACACCAGAAGGAACTTGCACTTGCAGCAAGTCTGAGGTAAAGGAAGAATCAGAAATCAAGACAGAGCCTGACATGATGGAACCACATGACCCAGTGTTGTCCAAGGTGAAGACAGAACCTGAAAACACAGAAGGATGTGGTAAGTGTATTAGTATTGTATACTTACTTTACTTGCTTTACCTTGCATTTTCGATGTCTGAGTTCTCTGGCCTTTTATTATTATTATTGTTGTTGTTATTATTATTTTCGTTGTTGTTATTATTATTATTATTAGAGAGAGAGAGAGAGAGAGAAAGTGTGTGTGTGAGAGAGAGAGAGAGAACGAGAGAGAGAGAGAGAGATAAAAAAAGCGTCTTCTGACTCTGACGCATGTTTAGTGTTTACGTCATCATCACTGACCTCATGTTTTATTTATTTTTCATCACTGAAGAAGGGCGTAGCCTGGAAGTCTTTGGTTTTATATTTTTCTTGGTGTTTTTGTGTATTTTGTTTCTGATTTCTATAATTGTATACTTAGTAATAATTGTCACGTTATTACAATACAATACAATACAAGATTATTGCTTTAGGTCCAGCGGACTCTTTCGAGCCAAATCAGGACCAGTCCTGTCACGTTATTATCTATATTGTGATTGTATCTGAGCTGCTTTACAGTTTAACCTTTTTAGATCTAAATTATAGAACAGGCTTTGAGAGTAGTTACATGCCATGAACAGCCATGTGTGCAAGGGTTCAAATACATGAGGGGCATGAAATTTGTTTATGTGTGGTAACCTTTCCTGGTATAAACCCCATAATAATGGAGACTTGAGAGATAAACCTGCTTTTTAGTTTTAAAAATTAAAAAATAGATAAACAATATAAAGATTAATAATTATAATAATAATAATAATAATAATAATAATAATAATAATAATAATAATAATAATAATAATAATGGGTGCTATACTTGCCGTTATAGCGCATCATGTCAGATGCCCTAGCAGACCACGAAGGCACAGTCAGCATAGGAGGAAGAGCAATCTCCAACCTCCGTTTTGCGGATGACATTGATGGATTGGCTGGAGAGGAACAAGAACTTGAACAGCTGGTACAGAGGCTTGACACCACCCCCAGAGCCTATGGAATGGAAATAAGTGCAGAGAAGACCAAAATGATGACCAGCAACACCAATGGCATCAACACGGACATCAAAGTCCAAGGCCAATCCCTCAACACAATGCGTAGCTTCAAATATTTAGGAGCCATTGTATCAGACAATGGGTCCCGACAGGAAGTCCTCTGCAGGATCGCACAAACAACTGCTGCCCTGGCGAGGTTGAAGCCAATTTGGAAAGACAGAACCATCAGTCTACATTCCAAGGTAAGGCTGCTGCGCTCCCTTGTCATCTCCATCTTTCTATATGCTTGCGAAACATGGACCCTCACAGCAGATCTCCAATGAAGAATATTAAGCATGGAGATGAGGTGCTACAGAAGACTTCTGGGCATTTCCTATAACCAGCACATCACCAACGACGAAGTCCGACAGACCATCACACAAGCCATTGGACAACACGATGACCTGCTCACAGTGGTGAAAAAACGTAAACTCCGATGGTATGGCCACATCACCAGATCATCAGGTCTTGCAAAGACCATCCTGCAAGGCACAATGCATGGAGGTAGAAGAAGAGGGAGACCAAAAAAGAGGTGGGAGGATAACATTCGAGAATGGACTGGTTTGACACTGAGCGAAACAATCAGGGTTGCTGAGGACAGGGAAAGATGGAGTACGCTGGTTAAACGATCATCTGTGGTGCCCCTACGACCTCCGTGTTATGGGATAGGATAGGATAGGATACCTGCCATATTCCTAAATTATTTTTGAAGCGCAGTGATCTGTAACCAACATAATACTCATCTGCTATCCACACCCCTTCATATACAACAAAGCTCGTTCGTCTCTCAGTCATTTGGTGTAAAGGAAAGGGGCTGTTGAAGACAGAAAGAAAAACTTAATTTTTATTGTTGGATACAAATAAAACAGGTTGACTGCATCCAATACTATTATTAAAGGCAGCAAGGAAACTGAAGTACCAGGTGAAACCCCTGAGTGACATGGAAAAGTCTTGTGTCTAAGTCACATAAGTTCACCCCCTGCCTGTAAGTGTTTGAACCCATGACCTTTGGTATAGAAAACCAGTCTTAACCAACTGCGCTATCTCTATCAACCACTTACCCATGACATATTTGCTGATTTTGTTGTTGCAGAAAGCAGTGGCTCGTTGGAAAAGATGGTGTGGGTGAAGATGGAGAGATCTATTGAGACAATCCCAATGGAGTCTGAGGTAATAATTGAGCTTGACATTTCTTTTACAAATCTTCCATTCTGTATTGTACCGTATTTCAAATGTACTGTAGTTGTTGTAAATTAACATATCCTCTTAATTTGGATACTGAAGTAGGCTTAATTTAAACATTAAAAAACTCAACCTATTCTTGCTGTGTTAATGATATAATAAAAATGATGATGATAATAATAATAGTAATTGTGACCGTCTGCTTATGCGTGCTTTGAAATGAATTAGAATGTCTGTCACACTCTTTCACACACTGACGCTCTAAGCAGGTGGTTGGAGTTCTGGGCACGTTTATTCTTGTCTCAAGCCTTTAAGGAAAAGGAACGATGAAATGATGAATGGATGAAGAAGTATGAAGAACGAAGCAAGGGAGAAGTGTGAACGAAGTAGGCACGAAGTTAATCCTGAAACATACAAAAATAACAATCAGACATGGGACTGATCCGTATTTATACTGATTTCCGTATTTTTTAAAAGTCATTTTGTCATTTTTGAGATCGACCCAAATCCGAAGAGAAAATAGGGGGGGGGGGGGGGGGAGGGTAGGGTGAGCTTTGGCGCCTTCGCGAGTTCGGTTGTCTGGTCGTTACGTCATGTTTCACGAAGTACTGCGACGTCATTTATCCAAACTTTGCGCGCGTTTTGATTGGTCACGATCTTTGCCGAAGCTGAAAATACTCGTTTTCGGATTCTCCGAGCGCTTGTGCAGTCGTGAAGTCGAAGCAGTCAAAATGGCGACTTACTCTTATCGAGTGTTGACGGAAAATGAAAGTGTTGAGTCCGCTAACATCGACAAGGTTGACATTGTGAAAAACAAATGGAAAGCGCAATGGCTGTCGGAGAGAGTTGTAGTGAAATACAAGGGCAAGGAGAGATCACAGTTGATCGGCGATTCTATCGCAAAAATCGACGTGCCTGGAGAAGCCAGAAAAGACAAACTGTACTCGCCTGTGAATCGCACCTTGTGCAAGAACATGAGAGGTGCTAGAGGAAAGCGCAAGATAGAGCAGGAAGCAGAACAAGACAGGATTGAAAAGGAGAGAGTCGCTTTGTCTCTGCAGAAGCAGAAGCTGGTCAGCAAGCAGGAAGCCAAGGCAAAACTTGCAGAAGCAGAAAAGACTGCCAGGATTGCCCACTGGAGAGCTGTCCGTTCACGCAACAATGCAAGACTCCAAGCTCTCTCTGAAGCCCTCAGCCTGAACGAGAAACCCAAAGATTTCGGCAGCCACTGGACATCGACACTGGAACTCCCTGGAGATCAACCCGTGTTGTGCCTCATCATGCTGCGGTTCCAGTTGATGGCCGAAGTCGTAGACCATCCCGCATTGCTTTAGCTCGGAAATCATGGAGCCGCAAGGTAGCCTCTTCTTCTAAAAAGAAGCTGCAAACTCCCTCACCCTCCACATCTGCTGTGGTCACTGCTTCGAGACGGGAAACTGTACCTCCAGTCACTGCTAATGGTGTGTCTCTGGGGTTTTGTATTCACAAGGTGGCCTCTTCTTCCGCCATGAAGGTGGTGCAGACTCTCACCAACAAAATATCGTCATCTGTGCCCGTAAGTGAAGCTAATATGGTGCCGGCCCCAGCAAAGAAAAGGCAGGTTTCCAGTGGTGACCTGAGGGATTTCTTCAGCAAACTTCCCAGAGTGTCAATGAAATGAAGAATAAACAGTCACAAAATGAACAGACTTTTCTATGTACAATTTATTTGGTATTTGCACACCAAGCACACAACTATTGATGGCAGAGATCAATCTAAAACACACATGTGATTTTGGGTGAGTACTTAAAAAAATTTAACTTTTGTTTTGTACTGTAGCTGTTTCAATGAACAGCCTAGAAAGTTAATTGTCCTGCTCAGATTGCATCAGATTGCACCATTTGGCTTCCCCTTTTTAAAAAATTTTCCGGGGGGGCATGCCCCCGGACCCCCCTAGCTTGCTTGGCGCTTCGCGCCGTCGGCTCAGCGCTTCGCGCCGTCGGCTCAGCGCTTCGCGCCTTCACTTTCAGTATTTTTCACAATTCCCTTGTCCCATGTCTGAACAATGCTAAGAAGCGACTTTATGGAAGGACAACATAAAACGATACTCTTCCATGATAATAAACACCGTAGAAAAACTTAATGAAAATAGTTGCAACGTTATTGGTTACACACATGTAGCTTATCTCAAAATGACAAGTCTTTGATTACACTATGAATTAGTAAATAACAATAACCTCCAAATAGCTCAGTGTTATTCTTATACCGAAAAAAATATTTGTCAAAAGATAACATAACTGAATAATAACAGATAACAGATAACAGAACTTTATTTCGCCAGGTGACAAGCACGAGGAATACACTTTGATGTTGGCACACATATTTATACAAAACACAATAACAAAGCCAACCACACCTACGCGCAACCATCCACTTGCTGACACACTCATACAAGACTAGGAATAATACTGACTGGAATATAGTAGAAACAGAATGATCAAATCAAATATAGAATAATACACACACATCCACACACACGTGCGCGCTTTTCTCCGTTATCTCGCGCTCTCTCAATTCTCTTCTCTTATCTTACACACTCTACATACATCTATAAATTCTCTCTCTATCACTTTCTCTACTCACTCTCTCTCTCTCTTCCTCTCTTTCTTTCTGTCTTTCTTTCACACACTTCTCCCCCCACCCCCTCCCTCCCTCCCTCCCTCCCTCTCTCTCTCTCTCTCTCTCTCTCTCTCTCTCTCTTATGCATAAGTCACTGAGATAGTCCGGGATCATCGGGTGCCAGACAGGGAGTTGAGGTTTGTCACTGCTTGTGGAAAAAAAACTGTTCTTGAAGCGGCAAGTACGGGTCTTCATAGTTCTGAGCCTTTTGCCAGAAGGAAGCAGCTCGAAGAGGTGGTATCCGGGGTGGGAGGCATCATCCACTATCTTTCTGGCTCTGCTCATCAGGCGTTTGGTATAGATGGAGGCCAGAGAGGGGAGATCGGTGTCAATGATCTTGCTGGCAGTGGAGACAATATGGTCTAGTTTTTCTTTCTGTTGTTGGGATGCACCCCCATACCACACACAGATGGAAAATGTTAGAACGCTTTCTACCACAGAGCGGTAGAACTGGGTGAGGATTTCCTTCCTCAGGCCAAATTTTTTCAGCTGCCTGAGAAAGTACATCCTCTGCTGTGCTCGCTTGATGATGGAGTCGGTATTGAGATCCCAGGTGAGGTCGCAGGAAATGAGTGAGCCCAGAAACTTGAATGACTCAACTGTCTCGATGGGCTGGCCGTTGATAAAGAGGGGGTCAATGGGAGTGGCGTTCCAACGAAAGTCGATCACCATCTCTTTGGTCTTGGAGGCGTTCAACTCGAGACTGTTGTAATTGCACCATGACACCATCAGGTCGACTTCCTGCCTGTAGGCTGACTCATCTCCATTGGATATGATGCCCTCAATGGTGGTGTCATCGGCAAACTTTACGAGTTGAACTGACTCGTGATGGGAGGTGCAGTCGTTGGTGTACAGGCAGTATAGAAAAGGAGACAGGACACACCCCTGGGGTGCGCCTGTGCTCAGGGTCAGGAACTGCGAAATGTTGCTGCCTATTTTCACTGACTGGGGGCGGTTGAGGAGGAAGCTCAGAATCCAGAAAGAGATGGAGGGGGAGAGGTTGAAGAGCTGAAGCTTGTCGAACAGGGTCTGGGGGACGATGGTGTTGAAAGCAGACGAGTAGTCTACGAAGAGGAGGCGGGCGTAGCGATTAGGGGTTTCTAGCTGCTGGAGGATGAAGTGAAGGGCCAGGGCGACGGCATCGTCGACAGACCGGTTAGCTTGGTAAGCAAACTGGCACGGGTCCAGTTTGCCCTTGGTAGCGGACTGGAGGTACTTGAGTACCAGGCGCTCCAGCACTTTCATCACCAACGAGGTCAGGGCCACAGGGCGGTAGTCATTGAGGGAGCTAATTTGGGGTTTCTTGGAACAGGTACGATGGTGGAGGTCTTGAAACAGCGGGGGACAGTGGACAAGAGAAGGGAGGAGTTGAAAATCTGGGTAAAAACTGGAGCCAGTTGGGAGGAGCAGTGTTTGAGAGTGGGGGCTGATACTCCGTTAGGACCACCTGCCTTTCTGCTGTTCTGCCTCTTGAAGAGAGACTCCACCTCCGACTCTGTGATGGTGAAAGGTGGAGGCTGGTGGGAAGCAGAATCAGGAGGGGAGAGGGAGACTGTGACAGGGATGGTGTTCTGTCTGTCGAATCTGGCATAGAACTCGTTCAGCTTATCTGGGAGCTGCTTGTCGTCAGCATCAGCTTGGCGTCCTTTCTTCTTGTAGTCAGTGATGGTTTGCAGACCTTGCCAAACTGCCCTGATGTTGTTGGACTGAAAGTGGGCCTCTAGCTTTTTCTTATAATCCCACTTTGCACGTCTGATGGCCTTTTCTAACTCATATTTGGCCCTTTTGTAGCTGATCTTGTCGCCGCTTCTATGAGCTTCTTCCTTTGCTCTCAGGCTTGACTTGAGGCTGTTGTTGAACCATGGCTTGTCATTTGGCCAAGATCTGACTTCTTTTGTTGGAATGCAGCCTTGTTCACAGAAACTAATGTAGGAGGTTACCACATCAGCTTGCTCATGGATGTCAGCACAGGAGGTGGTCAGTACCTGCCAGTCCGTACAGTCAAAACACGCCTGTAGTTCCTGGATAGAGTCCTGATTCCAGCGCTTGACAGTACGGACCTGTGGTTTGCCCGACTTTAGTTTCTGGCGGTAGGAGGGAAGAAGGTACACCATCACGTGATCAGATCGGCCGAGTGGGGGGCGGGGTATAGAGCGGTAAGCGCCGCTAATTGTGCTGTAGCATAGGTCAAGGGTCGCTTTCTCTCTCGTTGCACATTTGACGTGTTGTTTAAACTTGGGCTGTTGTTTTCTCAAGTCAGCATGGTTGAAATCACCCAGAACGATAATGTGACAGTCAGGGTGTGAATTTTCAATGTTTGTGATCTGTTTGGAAAGTTCTTTGATGGCAGAAGTAGCGTGCGCTTTGTCAGGGACGTAGACGCCAACCAAAACAATGGAGGAAAACTCTCGTGGAAGGTAGAAGGGTCGACACTTTACAGTGAGAGTTTCAAGGTTGGGTGCACAGTGTTTGGATAAGATAGACACATCTGTACACCATCGGTCGTTGATCATAAAACAATTGCCGCCACCTGACTTTTTCTGTGAATCGTCAGGCGTGCGATCGGCGCGATGAAGCGAAAAGCCGTCGGGTTGTACTGCAGCGTCGGGAGTAGAGGGAGACAACCACGTTTCCGTGAAGCAAAACACCGAACAATCAGTAAAGTCTCTTTGAATGCTTATCAGGTAGCGCAACTCATCTTTCTTGTTGTCTAGGGATCTTACATTTGACAAACAGATGGCAGGGAGGGGAGGGAGTGAGGCGCGTTGGCGAAAACGAACGAGCACTCCAGCTCGTTTACCTCTCTTGCGTGTGCGGCGACCGGGCGAAGCTGCCACGTGGTTTTGATACGCGCCGAATTATAGAAACTTAATTCAAAAATAAACAAGAAAATCTCTGCATTCATCAGTCAATTGCTGAATAATATTTTCTATTCACTTTTATCTTTTGCTTCTATGTAACAAAAATAAATGAACTGACAAAATCAGTATTGCAATTCCTCAAAGTCAAAGTTACAAAATTACAAACTAAATATTTTAGACAAAATTATGACACCAAAATATTTACTATTATTTCTTGGAAACTGCAAAGTTATTATTTTACTTTAGCTTAGGAAACAATACTCACAGAATACACAATAAATGTTCAAAAGATTTCCAACTCGCCAAACAGTTGTGAGTCCAGATATAAAGGCCAAATGAACAAACTGTCCTCTTTCCTTAAAAGGCAGGGTAAGAATGAAAGAAATGTAGTGAACTCAGTAGTTTAAACTTTGCACACTCCAACTAAGGATGACTGATTAGGAATAATTACCAAACCATATGAGAATACCAAATAAGAATAAAACCAGAAAAATAGAGTAACGGTTATAAAAAATAAGTAGGCCTATAAAATCCATTTAAAATACACTCTACTATATATACCCACTTGACAAGAAATGAGGTCCTCGACATTTGAATTCAAGGAGTGTCTGTAACATGTGTGTATGTGTGACGGTGGGTCTATTGTTACTGTGCTGTGCACAATAGAATGCTATTACCCACTCGTCTTTGTCTGCGGGGGTCAGCTAGTTTAATCACCCTATGTAATACTTATATATGTTTAGCTCGGTCTGTGTGCAGATAGGGTTATACTATAGAGATAGGGAGAAAATGGTAAAAGATTCACTGGCACACTAGCTCTCACACGGCTATGAAACATAGGTAGTCCAGCCACTTGTTAACAGTAAATATCACACATTTATTTTCTCTACTCTATACATAATTCTGTAAACACTCAATTAACTTAAATGTCCAAGTTCACTTTGAATAGTTCGTTCCTTGATGGGTCTATGCTGCTACTGTTCTTGATATTTGCTATTGTCTCCGCATTGGGCTATTTGTTCTGGTTGGCCTAATGTTTGTTTTCAGGGGACTGGACTACCGCACAGTCCTTCTAGATCAGTGTTGGTGCGTTTCTTCTTGCACTTAGCTGACTCGTTGAGGTGTGGTGATGGTGTCTCCTCCTTGGTTGTTGACTATTGCAGAGATGAGAATCTTCCGCTTTTTAGCGGAAATCCGCTCTTTCGGAAGACCCAGGGTCATTTTTGAGATCGGTTTAAATCCGGTGAGAAAATTTTAGTGTATATGATTAGGGGGAGTTGTTGATTTTCGATCTCGCAGCTTATTCCCACTCGTTATTCCCATGCGGATTGTTATTTGGTTCGCTCTCACTGCGTTTTCGTCGATCCACCAAGCTGCCGTAAAAAGCCGAGATAACCCGATTTCTTTCTTCCGTGTGTCCTGGTAAACATACGTGGGGCTCTCTTAGATACTAGCCATCGCATTACGGAAGTGACGTTGCGTATCTAAGCCTCCCGTTTTTCTGCGCATAAGATTCCGGCTGTTCCCAGACACCCCCGCTGATAGTGACGTCACTCAAATAGGCGCTTGAAGCCCTTTCTCATGCGCTGAGTTGTAGTGCGAACGATGGAACAGCCAAAACATCACGTGGTTGATCAGCCATTGTCTAGAACAAAGCACGACTTGTAAAATGCTTCGAAAACTAAATCCTGGAGAAAAGGCTCTTGCTACCCACATCTACAGTGGTGTAAAAAACAAGTGGAACTTTTTTAAGTGGTTAGAAGAAAAGTTGAACACAACAGTCTTAATTCGTTTGAAGGACAAAAAGATCGAAAGAAATGTGGAGTTGAATGCAGAGGCAGAGAAACAAGCCAGACTGGCTCATAAGAAAGCTCTGACTGCCTGACTTCAGGTGTTGGTGAGGAAGAGAAGTGAGATTAGAAGTCAAAAGCCACCAGCCAAGAAAGCAAGAACTGGATAGTTGCCTGGCTTCAGTTATAAAATACATGCACATGTACATGTACATAGTTCATTCAATAATTGTGTGTGTGCAGACTGTATAGCATGTTGGTACCTGCCAGTTTTTATTTATACTTTTAACAATTCTTCAAAAAAAAACATGAGAATGTTGTAATCCTAGTGCACGACGTAATTGTAAACTTCAGCCTGACTTTAGTGCCTGACTACGACTTCAATGCTGAAGTTGTTCATAATGTATATATGATTATAGCATCAGAACTGTTTTAGGAACTACTGCCTGAAACCATCCGTATTTCTGCTTTCCTTGTTGTGGTTTTTCCAAGACATTATTTTGAAATTGTAAACCTTGTTTGAACAGTCAATCGAGGTATTTATGATTTTATTGTTTGGTGTGACCGTAAGAGTGTCAGTGAGGCTTCATACTGATTCTATGTATAAATGTACAACTCTGTTTTGGACAGTAATTATGTGCATTGGTAAAGCCTTGTCTTGTCATTGGTATTTAAACCATTCTTGTCCGCAGTCAAAAGGAATGTTTGTTTAATAATGTCATAAATTGGCTAGTTTTAACTCTGCTTGTTGACTATTTAGCCATGTGTAGTCATTGTAACAGTAGAGAGTTAGTATAGTACACAGCAGCAAGTAAATTACACAGCAAGCCACACACCGCGAGCCCGACCCACGCTACGCCGTGAGTCAGCACTTGAGCTTTGAATCGGACCGTTTTAACCAATCAGAGCAGGCTCAGTGGGTAGAGCAGTTTGAATGTGTCAAAACCTAAGACAGTTTGAATCAGTCGTGTGTGAGACGAGGTAGAGGCAACATCTCCACAGCTAGAGAAATCTCTTCACTCATAGACCAGGAAGCAGGACTTGAAATCTTAGAATTCTCTCAAGTCATCACGGGCCTGAACTTGTCAAACAGGTAAATGAACACCCTTCTGTTTCATCGTGATATATTTATATTATTGTTGAAATTATGTTTGTGGAATTTGCTATGCATAAATGTGAATTGTTAATCCGAATTTGCCGTACCACGTGGAAGAGCCGACCACGAGGCGAAACACGACCGGTTGCGCCGCCATGTTGTATCCCGTACGGAACCACTGTTGTTTAACTTATATGTATGTTTGCAGACCAGTGGCTGTACCACTGAATGGTTATATTATTATTAATTCTGTATGTGTATAGTTAGACACGATTGATATTTATGTATGTATAGGAATTTAGAGTGAGATTCCAGTGGAACCCGGAAGTAGCAGAATGTTCGTCGCTTATGTATAGAGATGTGGAGCTATCACTGAGGGCTACTTGGCTTTCAGTGAGACGCTCTGCACAAACCGATTATTCAGGGTTGTGCAGAATTTCGTCTCTTATATTACAGACGAGCAGGCGAGCTATCCCGAGCTATCCTGTGCACCCCACTCCACAGAAACGACTAGTTGGCGGAGTATCCTCTACCGCACAAGACGGAAAGAGCTACCCGGAAAACTCCCTGTCAGACCCCACAGCGTGGCAAGGGAACCCAACTACACAACGACACAGGTGGACCAGAAGCTACCTCACAGAAGGACTTCGAACCCCCACTCATGAGTTAAGTGCATAACACGAAGGTGCACTTAAACTGATCATAACAGGACCACAGTAGTCCAACTCTTCAGAAACTGTAAAACGGACCACAGTAGTCCAAATCTACATGAAATATTATAGCAAGTGCCCTAGGAAGATATAACAGCTGCCTAGACTATCAGCGATCGAACTATTAGCAGTGACTGAGACTTTTTAAGTTAGATTAGTACTTAGAGAATCTTGTATAGAGTAGAAGAAATAAATGTGTGATTTTAACTGTTATCAAGTGGCTGGACTACATATGATTCATAGCCGTGTGAAAGCTAGTGTGACAGTAATCTTTTACCATTTTTCTATCTATTTCTGTACCCCAACCTTAACACAGAACGAGCTAAACAAATAAATTTATTAAAGTAATTCATAGGGTGACTTACTAGCAGTTCCCACCGAATAAACGTGAGGGTCCATAATTCCATTGTGCAGAGCCCATAAACCCCACGTGACACTTTAATTGGCGAGCCTAGCCAGGATCTGTGTATAATAGGAATTGGGTATAACCGGACCTAAGTACAATAAAATTAGATAACAGTAGAGTAGTAGAATAACTTAGAATAGTGGTAACAAGGACTGATCAGTTGGGTGCACTATTCTTTAGTTAAAAACTTTTTTGCTTCAAATATTTTTGTGCCTGTATGTTGCATTGTTCTTTTGCAGGTTTTGCTTAAATAACTGTTGTATGCCATTTGACTCTTGTTTTATTCTATTATTGATTACGAATTTGATGGTCTTTGCATTGTTTTTATTGACTTGCAATATTGCTAGTGTTTTGGTATTCCACGTGATTCAGAGGTTGTTCATAGACACGTTTGGCAATGTCGGACCCAGTGGCCTTGAGATTGCGTTTCAAGGAACTAGGAGAAGCTTTACACTTAGCAGGGGCAGACCTAATTGCGTATATCAATGCAGAGGTAGAGAAACAGGAGGCTAAGGCAGAGAGAGCAGCAGAGAGAGAGAACAGAAGAAACTCGAAGCAGAACAGAGAAAAGCAGAACTAGAAGCAGAGCAGAAGAAGCTAGCATTAGAAGCAGAGCAGAAGAAGCAGCATTAGAAGCAGAGCAGGAAATTAGAGCAGAGAGAGAAACGAGAAAAAGAGCAGAAGCAGGAAGTAGCAGCGGGAGAGAGATGCAGAAGTAGGAAATGGGAGTATGAAGCGGGCAAAAAAGAAAAAGAGAGGGAAGAAAAGGAAAAAGAAAGACAGCATGAGTTAGAGCTAAGAAGATTGGGATCAGGAGCTTCAAGTTCTTCCTCAACCCCTCCCCACTCAGATCAGCTAGAGGTAGCATCCAACCCTGTACAAGGAATGTCATTTCCACTGGGAACATTCAATGAGAGAGAAGAAGGTCTAGATCTCTATCTGACTAGGTTTGAGCGTCTAGCAACAGAGTACAAACTAGATCCCACTCATTGGTCTTTTAAGCTTAGTCAAGGGCTTAGAGGAAAGGCTTATGACATCTACAGTAAGCTACCGACTGACAGAGTGACTGACTATCACAAAGTAAAAGAGGCACTCCTAACGGGATTCGAACTAACAGGAGAATGCTATCGGCAAAAATTCCGCACCAATCGGAGAGTGAAAGGAGAGAGCTATGCGCAGTTCGCGGATCGGTTGTCCACAACGCTGGATAAGTGGATTAGCCAGTCAGCCACGGCTAAGACGTATGATGGACTGACAGAACTGTTAGTATGGGAACAGCTACGGGAAACCATGACCCCCGAGCTGAGAACATTCTCAGTAGAGCAGGGCGCGGAAAGACTGGAAGATCTGGTCAAGGTCGCAGATAGGTACGTGGCCGCACACGGAGAAGCCAAGAGCTTCAGGCGAGACCTAAAGCCTAACGGGAAAGAGGCACAGAAACGAAGCCCTAACCGGGAAGAGCGCACCGCGAATAAGCCGAATAACCCCAGACCTGGGCAAAATAAAGGACCCAACACGGAATTCGGGAAAAGAGGTCCTGCAGAACAGAGACGGTATTGTTCGTTCTGCAACAGAAACAATCACTCCACCGCAGAATGTTTCAAGTTGGCCGCACAACGTAGGGAAGAGCGCGAAAGCCGGCCAGCGCACAGAGTTCTAACTCAAAGCAGCGGTAACAAGCCACACACACGATCGGAGATCACCCATCGGTGACAGACACGGTCAAGGTCAACGGAAAAGAAGCGAACTGTCTGTATGACACAGGTCTATCATACGACGCGATAGTTAGCGAATCTCTTGTATCGCGCGCGGACTTGACAGACAAGACAGTCGACTTACAAGGAGCAGACTTGACGAAACCGACGACTACTTGCCCAATAGCATGGATCGAAGTAGAGAGTAGGTACGTCACAGGACGAATCCAAGCAGCTGTTTTACAGAAACCCCTGTATGATCTAGTGCTAGGTTGTAGGTATGTGTTCTTAGGCACGCCCCCAAAACTGTAGAGATAGCTGCAGTGCAAACCAGGGCCCAAGCTAAAACCCAACCACCCCAGCCCGAGTTCGCTCCGAACCCAGGACTCGAAGAGATCAAAACAGCACAGAAAGAAGACACCTCGATAGCGAAGTGCTTCCAGAAGCTACCCAAGGCGCACACACCCCCGCACAAGGGAGACTTCTACATGGAAGAGGGAGTTCTACATCGACAAGGAGATGGAGATCACACCCAACTAGTACTACCAGCCACCCTTCGAGCCCAAGTACTAGAACTAGGCCACAGCATGCCACTCAGCGGACACATGGGAATTGGAGCCACAGTGCAGAGAATCAGCGCACACTACTATTGGCCAGGAATCACGGAGGATGTCAAGCGCTACGTGAAATCTTGCCACCAATGTCAACGATATTCCCCGCGACATCACACCGTACCAGTTACCTTAGGACCATCGGTAGTAGTCGGCGTGCCATTCCAGCAAGTCTCAGTAGACATAGTAGGACCACTGCCCATGACCAAGAAGCGGAACAGATTTCTACTCACACTCGTCGACGCATGTACGATGTGGTGCGAAGCAGTCCCGTTGCCAGCGATCGACACCAAGAAGATTGCAGATGCACTCATCGCCATCTTTACCAGAGTCGGATTCCCGGACAGCATTAGAACGGACAACGGATCTCAGTTCACCGGCCGCCTGATGCAAGACGTGTTCGAGTTGATACAAGTTCATCACATTCGCACACCACCATACCACCCAGCCAGCAACGGACAAGTAGAAAGACTGAATGGAACCCTTCTCACCATACTCAGGAAAGTCGCCGACGACAATCCAGAAGCGTGGGACACCTACGTGAATGCGGCACTGTTCGCATACCGAGAAACGCCCCATGCAGCCACAGGCTACACCCCGTCAACATTGCTATTCGGCAGACCTCTAGCAGGACCGCTAGAAGCCCTACGCAGAAGTTGGACGGAGGCCAAGATAGACGACACACCAAGAGGTGCCACCAAGTACGTCGCAGACCTGCAGGAAACCCTCAAAGCAACGTGGAAGAAAGCTGGTGAAGCACTGAAGAAGGCAAGAGCCCGTCAGGCGAAGTACTACAACCGCCACGCGAAGGACAGAGAACTGCAAGTCGGCGATCAAGTGCTACTCTTACTTCCAAGTGGAACCAACAAGCTGGACATCGCTTGGAGAGGACCGTACCGGGTGACTGCCAAGAAATCCAAGACAGTCTACCAAGTAGAGGTGAACGGGAGAGCCCGATACCACCACATCAATCTCCTCAAGAAGTATACGGACCGACCAGCGACCCCCAGCACTCACAACTTGCTAGCCATCGCCATCGCGGAAGAAGGAGAAAGCATGGAGACCAATGCAGTAGAGTATCCCCTGCACTCCAAAGAAACCTACAAAGACGTGATACTCAACGGAGACCTAGCCGCTAAACAGCAACAGCAAGTACTACAGGTCATTCGACAACATCAGACTGTGCTCACAGACCGACCAGGGAGGACAGACCTCGTCGAAGTAACCTTAACGGTGACCGACCCAACACCCGTCCGCCAGAAGCTCTACCCGATGCCACTGTCGCAGCAGCGAGCCATCAAGGAAGAGATAGACACCTTACTGGCAGCCGGAATCATCTCAGAGTCTACTTCACCCTACAGCGCAGGCACGGTATTGTTGCGAAAACCCAACGGAGAGCATCGACTGTGCATCGACTTCAGACTCCTGAATGCGGTAACGCAGTTCCAGCCAGAGCCACTCCCGGACCAGACAGACCTATTTGCCAAGCTACAGCGAGCGAAGTACTTCTCACGCATCGACCTCAGCAAAGGATACTACCAGATACCAGTACAACCACAAGTCCGAAAGTACCTAGCGTTTAGCACTATGGAAGGACACTTCGAGTTCAACGTGCTTCCATTCGGACTCCACAACGCACCCAGCATCTTCAGCGCCATGATGCGAAAACTCCTGGCACCCCTGAGCAGCGAGCACCTACATTCGTTTATGGACGACATCCTCATCGCAACACCTACGTGGGAGGAACATGTCACGCTCCTACAACAACTACTCGCCCGCCTCAGAGACACGGGATTGACGGCAAGACCCACCAAATGTCAGATTGGATTCACAGAACTAGAATTTCTGGGACACACCATCAGTCAAGGAAGCCTGCGACCGGTAGAAAAGACAGTGAAACGCCTACTCGACGCTCCTAGGCCCAAGACCAAGAAGGAAGTGCAGTCGTTTCTAGGACTCTGCGGCTTCTACCAGAAGTTCATCCCCAACTACAACAGCATCGCCGTACCACTGACAAATGGAACCCGGAAAATCGCCCCGGACAAAGTAGTATGGACAGCCGAATGCGAGACAGCATTCCAAACACTCAAGGACAGAATGACATCGGCGCCAGTACTCCACCTACCCGATTTGACTCAGCCATTCGTTCTTCGCACCGACGCAAGCGACTTAGGCCTCGGAGCAGTACTGCTACAGCGCGACCCCAAGAATGCAGAGACGCTATTCCCTGTCGCCTACGCCAGCAGAAAATTGAGACCCGCCGAGACCCACTACGCCACGTCGGAGAAGAATGCCTTGGACTAGTCTGGGCCATACAGAAATTCCAACTCTACCTGTATGGGACCCACTTCACAGTTCAGGTGGACCACCAACCACTATCGTTCCTGGCAGCCTCCAAGTCTTTGAACTCTCGCCTGATGAGATGGGCACTCACCCTTCAGGCATACTCATTCCAAATCGAGTACATCCCCGGCAAAGAGAACCACGGAGCCGACTACCTCAGTCGCCATCTCGTGGAGGACACAGCAGCTGTCGCCCACCCAACACAACTAAGGGCCACAGCACCAGAATTCGTCCCCGCCCAGTAATACCCTGTCACTAGTGTCCATAGCTACCTGGCACAGCATTGCAGCTCAGGTAGAGCAACTTAATTAGTTTGTAAATAGGACCCTAGGATAGTGCAGTGTTAAACTAGGCTCTGTAGTAGAAAAAGGTCGAATCCAGTAGTCATCGCCTTTTTTCAGTTGAGGGAGCCTGTCATAAATTGGCTAGTTTTAACTCTGCTTGTTGACTATTTAGCCATGTGTAGTCATTGTAACAGTAGAGAGTTAGTATAGTACACAGCAGCAAGTAAATTACACAGCAAGCCACACACCGCGAGCCCGACCACACGCAGTGAGTCAGCACTTGAGCTTTGAATCGGACCGTTTTAACCAATCAGAGCAGGCTCAGTGGGTAGAGCAGTTTGAATGTGTCAAAACCTAAGACAGTTTGAATCAGTCGTGTGTGAGACGAGGTAGAGGCAACATCTCCACAGCTAGAGAAATCTCTTCACTCATAGACCAGGAAGCAGGACTTGAAATCTTAGAATTCTCTCAAGTCATCACGGGCCTGAACTTGTCAAACAGGTAAATGAACACCCTTCTGTTTCATCGTGATATATTTGTATTATTGTTGAAATTATGTTTGAAGAATTTGCTATGCATAAATGTGAATTATTAATCCGAATTTGCCGTACCACGTGGAAGAGCCGACCACGAGGCGAAACACGACCGGTTGCGCCGCCATGTTGTATCCCGTACGGAACCACTGTTGTTTAACTTATATGTATGTTTGCAGACCAGTGGCTGTACCACTGAATGTTTATATTATTATTAATTCTGTATGTGTATAGTTAGACACGATTGATATTTATGTATGTATAGGAATTTAGAGTGAGATTCCAGTGGAACCCGGAAGTAGCAGAATGTTCGTCGCTTATGTATAGAGATGTGGAGCTATCACTGAGGGCTACTTGGCTTTCAGTGAGACGCTCTGCACAAACCGATTATTCAGGGTTGTGCAGAATTTCGTCTCTTATATTACAGACGAGCAGGCGAGCTATCCCGAGCTATCCCGAGCTATCCTGTGCACCCCACTCCACAGAAACGACTAGTTGGCGGAGTATCCTCTACCGCACAAGACGGAAGGAGCTACCCGGAAAACTCCCTGTCAGACCCCACAGCGTGGCAAGGGAACCCAACTACACAACGACACAGGTGGACCAGAAGCTACCTCACAGAAGGACTTCGAACCCCCACTCATGAGTTAAGTGCATAACACGAAGGTGCACTTAAACTGATCATAACAGGACCACAGTAGTCCAACTCTTCAGAAACTGTAAAACGGACCACAGTAGTCCAAATCTACATGAAATATTATAGCAAGTGCCCTAGGAAGATATAACAGCTGCCTAGACTATCAGCGATCGAACTATTAGCAGTGACTGAGACTTTTTTAAGTTAGATTAGTGTAGCAGATTACAACTCAGTTATGTGCTTTGTGTGAATGAATCTTATTAATTCATGAACTGAATTTACTTGCATTGTCCATGTATGAATGTCTGTGTTATGTGTTCACTATAACTGTTATATAAGGCCAACTGAGAGTGAGAATAAACCAAGAGAAAAGCTGAATCTGGACTGACGTGTATGCATGCAACCTTCTATATTTCTCTATCATAACTTCTACATGGTGTCAGAGACATGGATCGCCTAAACCCACCAGAATCACTGCAACTTGAAGGCAATATCGCAGACAACTGGAAACGCTTCAAGCAAGCCTTCCTTATTTATCAAGCCGCAAGTGGACTTGACACCAAGAACCGTAAGGTGCAAAGCATGACTCTACTTCACATCATAGGTCCTGAGGCGCTCGACATCTACAATACGTTCCACTGGGCGGCAGACGAATGCAACGAATTTCAACACTGTAACGCTGCAGCAGATCTCCACGTCATTGATTGCATCCTCAAGAAATTCGAAACATACTGCGCACCAAGAAAGAACATCACGATCGAGAGACATATTTTCTTCTCCAGAAACCAGAACGAGGGCGAATCCTTCGACGTTTTCATAACTGACCTCAAGCTGAAAGCTAAATCCTGCGAGTTTGGAGAGCTGAAAGAGTCACTGATTAAAGACAGAATCGTCGGAGGAGTCCACAGCGACCACTTGAGAACAAGATTGCTACGAGAAGCAAACCTCACCCTCACTAAGGCGGAAGACATTTGCAGAGCGGCAGAGGCGTCTGAAGCGCAAGTCAAGATCATGAAAGACGACGTTCACAGTGTCAACGCTGTCAAGGCCAAGCGTAAAGACACACCGCCAACTATAGAGAACTGTTTCTACTGTGGCAAGTCACATCAACAACGCAAGTGTCCTGCATACGGCCAGAACTGTAAAAAATGCGGCAAGAAGAACCACTATTCAGCTGTATGCAAATCTTCATCCGTCAAGATGGTTGAAAAACGCTGCATGTAGTCAAGACACCCCAGACGAAGACGCTACTGAGAATGAAGACATGGACTTCTTCGTCGGCAACATCGACCAGGCGTCATCCTTGTCAAAAGATTGGACGACCGTTGTCGACGTGCATGGGCAGCGCATCACTTTCACTCTCGACACCGGCGCGCAGGTCAACATTCTGCCGTACAGCCTATTCTGCAAATTGAATAACACCAAGCTCCAGAAGTCACGCGCTCATCTTACAACGTACAGCGGTGAACGTCTGCACGTGAAGGGCCAGAGCCAGCTGATCTGTACGACCAAGGACAAGGAGCACTTGCTGGAGTTTCAAATTGTTGACAGTTGCTCCAAGCCTATCCTCGGATTGTCAAGCTGCGAAGCTTTGAGCCTGATCCAGCGCGTTGGCGTCGTTGAAGACGAGACTCTCTCCTCATACGCAGACGTTTTCAAAGGCCTGGGCAACATGAAAGATGACTACACCATTAGAATCGACTCCACAATCTCACCGGTAGTCCATGCTGCTAGAAAGGTTCCAGCGGCGTTTCGCGACGACCTCCAGAAAGAGCTACAACGTATGGAAAAGGAAGGCGTGATCGAAAAGGTCGATCATCCCACCGACTGGGTCAACTCCCTGGTCATCGTTCAGAAGAAAGGAGGCGGACTGCGACTCTGTTTAGACCCTAGAGACTTGAATCGAGCCGTGCGACGGGAGCACTATCAACTTCCTACGATAGAAGAGATCGCCAGCAGACAGAGCGGCAACAAGGTTTTCAGCGTCCTCGACGCCAACTCCGCTTTTTGGCAAATTCGTCTGAACAAGAACAGCTCAGACCTTACTTGCTTCAACACTCCCTTCGGCCGCTACAAATTTCTGCGTCTCCCTTTTGGCCTGAACTCGGCGGCTGAGGTCTTCGCCAAAAGGTTCCACCAGGCGTTCGAAAACATTCCAGGCGTTGAAACCTACATGGACGAAATGCTGATTGGCGGTCGGACTAACCAGGAACACGACTTGAGGCTGACCATGGTGCTAGAGACAGCTAGAGAAGCGGGCATCAAGCTGAAACCCTCCAAATGCAGCCTCAGGGTCAACGAAGTGAAGTTCGTCGGCCATACCATTACGCAGAACGGTCTCAAGCCAGACAACTGCAAAATTCAAGCCATCCAAGACATGCCATCGCCATCAAGTCGCACAGAGCTGGAGAGGTTCCTCGGGATGGTCAACTATCTAGGCAAGTTCATCCCCAACCTGTCAGACGTCACAGCGCCTCTCCGAGACCTTCTCAAGAAAGACATCGTTTGGCAGTGGCTACCACAGCACGAGTACACTATCCTCCATCTGAAAAAGCTCGTCACGCAAGCTCCAGTCTTGGCCTTCTACGACTCCAGCAAACCAGTCCTACTGTCAGTAGATGCATCACAAGACGGACTTGGCGCTGTCCTGATCCAAGACGATCGTCCGGTAGCCTACGCGTCAAGGTCACTCACCGACTGCGAGAAGCGCTATGCCAACATAGAGAAAGAGATGCTGGCCGTGGTCTTCGGCGCTGAACACTACCACTACTACGTCTACGGGCGGCCTGTCACCATTGAATCTGACCACAAGCCCCTAGAATCGATCATCAAGAAGCCCTTGTCAGCAGCGCCACCACGACTTCAGAGAATGTTGCTCCGCCTTATGAAGTACAACGTGCAGCTCGTCTACAAGGCAGGCAAAGACATGCACATTCCAGACACTCTCTCTAGAGCAGCGTTACCATGCAAGGCGCCAGCCAGCGACGACTGGGAGGCTCAAATACACCTCATCGTTAAAAGCCTACCCCTTTCAGACGAGAAGCTTGAACTGTTTCAGCAGGAGACAGCCAAAGACGCAACGCTTCAACTTCTTCGTCGCCACATACTAGAGGGATGGCCAGACCACAAGAAGGACACCCTTGAAGAAATCCGAGCGTATACGGGCATTGGAGACGAACTAAGCGAGAGCAGCGGCCTGCTCTTCAAAGGAGAACAGCTGATAGTCCCCAAGTCCCTTCAGAACGACATGCTGCAGAGAATTCATCAGGGTCATATGGGCCGCGACAAATGCCTCGCAACAGCCAAGCAAGTTTTCTTCTGGATCGGCATGTCAGCCCAGATCACCAACCTCGTCGCTCGCTGTGCAGTCTGCAAGCAATTTCAGAACGCCCAGCAGAAGGAACCCCTGATGAGCCACGACGTGCCTTCTCTGCCATGGGAGAAGCTCGCTGCTGATCTCTTCCAGTTTGATGGCAAGAACTACCTGTTGATCGTGGACTATTATAGCAAATTCTGCGAGGTGTCCCCCCTTCAGCAGTCCACCAGATCAGCCGACATCATCCTTGCCATGAAGTCCCAGTTCGCACGTCACGGCATCCCTAAAGAACTGATCACAGACAACGGGCCCCAGTTTAGTTGCTCAGAGTTCGCAAGATTTGTCTCAGCCTGGAACTTCCGACACACGACCTCCAGCCCCATGCACCCCAGATCTAACGGCCTGGCTGAGCGCAATGTCCAGACAATAAAGAATCTGCTGAAGAAAACCAAGGCCGCGCAGCAAGATCCGTACATCGCCCTTCTACAGCTGAGAACGACGCCATTGCCAAACAGCGCGTCGCCAGCCCAGCTACTGATGAACCGGCGTCTGAGAACCAGGCTGCCAGCAACAGACGCCTACCTGCAGCCCAGTGTTCCGCCCCAAGAACAAGTTCAGCAGACCATAAGGCAGCGGCAGGCGCAGCAAGCCCAAGACTACAACAAGACGGCCCTTCCCCAGCCCCTTCCCCATCTCCATCCCGGAGAAGCCATACGCATGCAGATGGCACGAGATGGCACCTGGAAGCCAGCTGTCGTGGTGTCGACTGCACCGCAACCTCGCTCCTACATCGTGCGCACCGAGGACGGGGCCACGTACCGCCGAAACAGAGCCTTGCTGAGGCAGACTCAGGAGCCGCTGGTCCTACCGCCTCCACCACAAGCCGAGGGGCCAGATGACGTCAGACGACCAGAGCCACCGGCCAATGATGACGTCATGCCACCAGCCACCGCAGAGCCTGCCAGGGCACCGCCACCGGGCACTACAGTTACACGCTATGGGCGACACAGTAAGCCACCAGACCGTTATACTCCAGAGAAATGACTATTTAATTTTGCTTCAAGTAGGCAGGTTCCGGAAAATTGTATCTTTCAAAATTTGTCATAAATGTTTATTTTGCATAATTAATGCATTATTGTCCATTACTTTTTAATTGTCAAAAGTTTGGATCTCATATTTTCAGTAAATAACACTCTCTATTTTTTTTCAATTGATGTCCATGTACTTTAAAAACATTAAGTGCCTTAATTTTGATTATTTAAAATCTGTTGATGTTTCACTTTGTTTTTTGAGAAGAGAGATGTAGCAGATTACAACTCAGTTATGTGCTTTGTGTGAATGAATCTTATTAATTCATGAACTGAATTTACTTGCATTGTCCATGTATGAATGTCTGTGTTATGTGTTCACTATAACTGTTATATAAGGCCAACTGAGAGTGAGAATAAACCAAGAGAAAAGCTGAATCTGGACTGACGTGTATGCATGCAACCTTCTATATTTCTCTATCATAACTTCTACATGGTGTCAGAAGTGGGATTAGCAGATTACAACTCAGTTATGTGCTTTGTGTGAATGAATCTTATTAATTCATGAACTGAATTTACTTGCATTGTCCATGTATGAATGTCTGTGTTATGTGTTCACTATAACTGTTATATAAGGCCAACTGAGAGTGAGAATAAACCAAGAGAAAAGCTGAATCTGGACTGACGTGTATGCATGCAACCTTCTATATTTCTCTATCATAACTTCTACAATTAGTACTTAGAGAATCTTGTATAGAGTAGAAGAAATAAATGTGTGATTTTAACTGTTATCAAGTGGCTGGACTACATATGATTCATAGCCGTGTGAAAGCTAGTGTGACAGTAATCTTTTACCATTTTTCTATCTATCTCTGTACCCCAACCTTAACACAGAACGAGCTAAACAAATAAATTTATTAAAGTAATTCATAGGGTGACTTACTAGCAGTTCCCACCGAATAAACGTGAGGGTCCATAATTCCATTGTGCAGAGCCCATAAACCCCACGTGACAAATAAAAGGCTTAACTGATGTTTGAAATAAATTCATTAGGCCTATGTGTTGAACTGTGGAGAGCTAACAACAGCATTTTAGTACCACAAAAACAACTGATCTGACCCCATAAAATAAGGCTCAGAATGCATAGATTTTAACCATCTTTTCAAAAATGTAAAGAGTGGAATGTGAGTAGAACCAACCTAATAACCTTCCCAGCGCGTAGGCCTTTTCCCCTTACACTCTTCTGTGCCAGTACACTTACAACATATAATAAACAGACTCCTGGTTGGCCATACCAGATTACAATACATAACAAACCAGCCTAGATGCATATGTGGAGCTCTGGTGACATTTGAGCACTGCATGCTCAAATGTCCCATGCTAACGAATCACTTCCCCCCCCATCTCCCCCCTCCATGACAGACTGAGGCTGATTGGTGCCACGCTTGACATGGTAGGGCTCAAGGTACTGATTGGGGCTGTGGGCATTGGCATTGTCACACAGGTCGCCCAACTTATACATACATCAGCAGTGCCCCGGCTATGCTCCATGTGTGCTAAAAATAATTTTGGTTTTACAGTTTATGGCTTTCTAACTTATTTAATACTGAGCTCTTATTAAAATCTTAAATGGATGTACCATTAGTAGGTGTTAGTTCACCTTTATTAGAAGCCATCCCGCATTAGGGTGGTGCCCTATAGTAGCGAGGGAGTAACCTACTTTGACCGCCTATCATCCCCACAGCAAAGTACCTAGCTTATTATTAGTGGTTACTTACACACCCTCTGCTCGGCTATAAAGTTTATAATATAAACTACTCCAATGGGCATGAAATTGTATATTAATTTGAATTACTTTTACCTCCGTTTTAACTCAGTTGATGGTCTCTAGCATGAGTCACCATCACATTGTATGTTACAAATAATGCTGTAATAATTTTAAATGGTTTTTAAAATTATTATTGCCCTAACAAATTTGTTATGACATTAGCATCTATGGCAGATGCTTCCATACAACAGTCTCTGGCCGCATGCAGCGACTTTGGGGGCCTATAATATTAATGTTATTTTAACATCAGTAAGATGATTGTTACATACCCAGACCCCTTAATATATCCTTTTGGGTCTCTGTTTTAACATTGGATAAGATATAGTATTTTAGAAATTTTATATTTTCATGTAGTTTTATATTACCCATGGAATGAATGAGTCTCTTGTATGTCGTGATTTATCACGTTTTAAAATAAGTATAGCCATACTGGGATTTTAGTGCAGTTTTATAACTTAACCATGCCTTTAAATATCATGTCTCCTATATGCCATGGTGTCCGGGGACGTTAAAATGTATTTAATCGAATCGAATCGAATGGAAATTTAATGCTTTAAATTCCCACTGTCGCTGTCTTTCTCATTTGCTCTTTCTCATTCCTGCTATGTTCTATCAATCTGCTATACTATCTTCTTCTTCGCTAGACCAGTCACCTACCTTTTTTCTTGAAAACTCTTCCGGGACAAGACTCCTTATTTGTGTATGAGGTCTGTTGGATCAGCTTGGGAATTTTGGACGCTTTCTGCCAGGTTTCCTATGATGTTCCTATGGCTTCCTATGATGTTATTATTTAGCAATGTAGGCATTTTATATGTATGTGTTTTGTTGATATTTTATCATGATTGTATTCTATTTTGTTTTTGTAAACGGGGGTTCGATAAATTAGAGTACCGCCTCAGCGTCCCCTGCATGGGATGTCTTTATTGTAAAGTGACTGGCTGGCGGAGAGCTTTCAGTTTTACCACTAGGGTTGTTTCAGCAGATCTTTTATGCGGATCAGGGGTTGTGCGGTCCTGATTTGGCTCGGAAGAGTTCGCTGGACCTAAAGCAATAATCATGTAATGTAATGTAAACCCTTGTGGTGGACTGAGCGTTAAGCAAACAAAGTTTTCCTCGTGTGAAATGAATTTGGACATGCATGGGAATGGCAAGGTTCTGGTTTCTTCTCCATCCTCTTTGTGAGTGTGTAACTCGCCAACCTTCTGTTTTGGCGTGAACCTTGTTATGCCCGCCCATGTATTTAGAGTGGTCTCCCATTTCAACATAATGACTATTGCACCTTGACCTAATACATTATTGATGGAACTCAGTTTTTGATTTATAATGATGATCAACTCCCATATTTTCTTATCTTTAATCAAGCAGCCAGGTGCCAGTCCTCCAAGTGAAGGATCAGTAGCTGACCACACCTCTTTTGACTCTGATTGCATGGTGGATTCAGACCCAGATTCAGAAGGATCTGAAGTTGAAGCAATGTCGCCAGTTTTTGACCCACTGGGAAGTTGGGAACCGAAGGAAGCAGGTTATATTTTGTTTACTTAAGTTTGAATACCAAATTGTTAATTCACCTTGAAAATGATATACTTAGAAGAAGGAGAAATGGGCAAGGCCCAAAAATGTTATCGGTAGGTTGTGAATTTTTTTTATATCCCAGGGTAGAAAATTAAATGACACAAAGAGACTGGATTCACTATACACAGACAAAACACATTCACAAATGTGACAAAGACTGATAGCTAAATGTGACGCCGCATGACAAAACTCGGCTAAAGACGCCAGGATTGATTCGCTGCTACAGCCGTAGAACACTAAAAATAGGCTACCCCATCAATTTTAAGATTGTTGCCTCTTTGTCTTTATTTCAGGCTTTTCTTTAATATCTCAAACGGATTTTGTTCACAAATTACTAAAACATTGTTTATTTTGTTGATTTTGATAAGGGTGTTGATCACACCTTGCTAAAACAATGGCACTAATTGACCTCCGATACCCCAACTTTTCTTGTCCGACTATGAAGGGAAATCCCCAATGTGGTTTGATATATGACGTCTGGGGAGTGAAAAGTCCTTATAGTATTGGTACAACTTTTTGGTACATAAAAGTGTGTGGCGTATGAATTTTCCATGAAATTCTTTGTTCTGAAGCTTGCTTGTGTTCGAATGCGTCTCTAGCCGGGTCGTGAAAAACTTAAGTGTTTCCTATAGATTTTCGATGATTTTTAGTTCAAAGTGAATTTTTTAATGTAGATAAACTCATCTTACATCTACTTCAAGTGTTTTCTTGCAATATTTATGTTGCATTTGTTAGAAACAATTTGTAAAAGTAAGTGACCGATTCTTTTTGGAAACCGGAAGTGATGGCTTTGTCTTCAGCGTCAGTAGATGCGTCGTCTGCTAGCGTAGCTAGGGCCTTGAATCGACCCAGTTTTGCTACTGAAGAGCTCCAAGACCTGCTTTCAGAGTTTTTTAATGATGGTGCCGGTGGGAACTGTGATGAGGATTATGATTCTGACGAGCAGAAGCTTGATCCCGTTGAGGGTACGTTATTAGTTTATTAAACGATACTGTTGGTTTTCATTCAATGATTCTAGTTTCGTAGGCCTCTTTGCTATTGGCGTGTCTTTAATAATTCCGTCATTCTACTTGCATAGATTTAGGTAAAGGTTGAAAAGGCGATATCAGTGAAAGAATTACAGTAGAGTGTGGAAAATATTTCAGTAGTATATTTTGTTGGGTGAGGGGTGAGGGTGGGGTGGGGGGGTTGAAAAGGTAAGTAGTTTAGCCTGCATTCAATATTACTAGCATGACAAGTTGACTATGTTCTCAGTATGTATTATTGTTGGTTTGTCTGTTTTAGGAAATGAACATGAGGACTTCTGCATGGTGAAGGTGGAGTATGCGGCAGACCAGTGTCTTGCTGACCAGGCAAAGTTTGCTGAAAGTGCAGGAAAGCTGGACAGCAAAGGAGCCAAACCTTTCCAGTGTGCATGCAAACTAAACAGTGACCAGCCATGCAGCCTGCTCTTCACCCCCATGGAACTGCAGGATCTTCGCATGCAGCACCAGGCTCTACATCATGATGAGCTGGACATGGTGATCCTGTCTGCGATTCAGGCAGGCATCCACGACACCAAGGAGACCATGCGGCCAAAACAAAAAGAACAGAAAGAGAGGGTGCGTGTGCGCATTGACTACAACTTTCGGGGCCATCACATTTGCATAGACACTTTCATGTATATACATGGCATTTTCAAGGACAGAATGAGCAACTTAATTACCCACTACCGACAGAATGGTGTCCACCCAAGACTGCATGGCAACACCAAACGACAGCCCAAGCATGCCCTGAACCACAACGACAGAGTGTCTGTAGTGTCGTTCATTCGCAACTTTGCGGAAGAACATGGGGTGCTACTTCCGGGACGCGTGCCAGGCTACGCAAGGGATGACCTGAAACTTCTTCCAGCATCCTGTACAAAGGTGTCGGTGTACCAGCACTACGTGCAGGCAGCAACTGCGGCAAACATCCGTGTGGTTGCAGAGCGAACGTTCACTGAGGTAAGTTGGCATTTAGCAAGCATTTGAAACCATTTTTATGAATATTAGTTTTGAGTGCATCTCTTATCCTATGGTCATTATCATGATCATGTGTCTTGGACTTTCTGGTCAATGCTTGTTGTACACCATTATAATATAAATGTTATTTTATGTTTTTGTTTTGTTGTAAGTCTTTTATGTAATACCATAGATGTGTCTAAAAATTATTCATAATATTTTTTCTTCCCCACCAGATCTGGAGCAAAAGCTGTCCGGATATTCTTCCAATGAAGCCGTCGACAGACCTTTGTTGGACCTGTCAGCGGAATGCTATGAAACTTGGACGTCTTGCCAACCTGTCTGTGCAGGTAAAGCTGGAAGTGATCCAAGAGGCGCAACAACATGTGGCCCATGCAGCAGCGGAGACGGCAGAGTACAATCGCATAAAGCAAAAGGCAAAGGTATGTGTAAAGAGTTTTTCTTTTATGAATTAATTACAAAGTTACTGGTTAAAAAAAAGGTTATACAGCACACACCACACATTATTGCAGCTGGTTAATATGTGCAGTGGTTTCTTGATACAGGAAAAATTCTTAATAAACATGCTTAGTGTCTATCCCTTATTGGTGTATCCGATTAATAATTTTGTAATTGGTTTAAGTTTTTTATGTCTATTACAATGAATGCATGAACATGCAGACAACACTGTAATAGTCAACTGGAGTGCAACCCTCAGTGTTTACTTTATTGTTTGTTTGCTTGTTTACAATTTAAGTGTATTTGAAACACCTTGTGAATGATTGACAGTAAATGACTGGTTCTGGAGAAAAGATACGTATGTCAATATTACAATGTTTCAGGATGCAGCACTTGGACAAGACCTGAAGCTGTCACAGCCAGGTGCAGGCAACACCGAATGCAGCAGGGAGCTGTTCACTGCCTATGCTTTTGACTTTGCCCAGCAAGTCCATTATCCGGCAAATCCACAGCAGCCAGGACCCATCTACTTCAAGACACCTCGGAAGTGTGGAGTCTTTGGAGTGATGGCGGAGGCACTACCCCAGATGGCCCTGTTCCTGCTGGATGAGGCGGTGGAGACCGGAAAGGGGGCCAACACTGTCATCTCCCTGCTAGATTTCTTTTTCCTGAACCTTGGGCTCAAGGAGACGGAGTGCCACCTGTATGCGGACAATTGCACGGGGCAAAATAAGAACAATGCCATGCTGCATTATCTCCTGTGGCGAGTCATGACAGGAAGGCACAAGAAGATAACCCTCTCATTTTTGGTGGATGGCCACACCAAATTTTCCCCGGACTGGGGTTTTGGGATGTTTAAGAGATTGCTACGGCGCACCAAAGTGGACTGTCTGGAGGACATTTCCAAGGTGGCCAGGGATTGCTCCTCCTCGGGCATCATCATACCACAGCTGTGTGGCTCGCAGGCAGGAGATGTGCAAGTCTCCACGCGGGACTGGACCAGCTTCCTCGACAAGTGGTTCCGGAAGCTGCAAGGTTTAAAGAAGTTCCATCACTTCGAGTTCAGCGAATCGGGAGAAGTCCGGGTCAAGCTGACCTTTAACTCGGATCACCAGATCTACAACTTGCAGAAGGGAACAGAGAAACCTGGCGACTCCCTACCTGAAATCATCAAGCCTGCTGGCCTCAGCTTTCAAAGGAAGAAGTATCTGTACCAGGAAATCCGCAAGTTTTGTTCTGAGGAGCACCGCGACGCTGTGTGCCCTGCCCCATCTAAGGTTCGGGATTTTACACCTGCTGCAAAACCCCCTGCTCCAACCGGACAGAGAAAGGTGGGCCGGCCCCAGAAAAAACCTAGAGGACGTGCCGTAAAGAAAAGCGATGCGTAACTTTTTTTGTTGTTGTGAGCTTAGTAACTTGTTTTTTAGCTCCATTTCTGAACTGGATAAATTCTGGCTGCAATGTATAGTTTTAAATTTTGATAACTACAAATATTTTTGTGGATTGATTGTCAGAAGAGTTAATAATGATTTTTCTGTATTTCTTTGTGTTGACTTGGATTTTTGTTGTTGTCGTAAAGGCATATAAAATCACACTGCTTGCTGTGGTACAGAAGTTTGATGATACAGTTTAGTTTGGTGAATATGCCTTCATTTTTAAAATGTACATTATAATGCCAGAGTGTTGAATTTCCAAGTGGACAGTTTGAAACTTTTCCTACCTCCTGATGCTATTAATTTTACTTTTCTAGAGTACTACTCACAGAGTAGCGACTTTTTAATTGATCAGCTTCTACATTTTTGTTTAACTTATATAGTTTGTTCTGTTTTATGAATTTTTTTTTTTTTTTTAGTAATATCTGGATGTTTTTTTAAAGAAAGTTATTAAATGAGAGGCTGCAATGGTTTTCGTCAACATTTTTTGTGTCAAGTTTTAGAAGGGTGGGGTGCATTGGCTCACTTCTGCTTAAATAAAAGAATTAGAAATGTGATTATTATATTTACCAAATTACTAGTAATTAGTATTTGCTTTGATATTTTTGTTTTTTTAAACTTTATAGAGCAAAATGACATGTTATTTTGATTTACACCTGTGACGAGACAGATTTATTCGACGTGCGGAAGGGAGGTGGGAGGCGGGGTATTATTAGAGCTTGATTATTAGGACTGAAAACTACCTAATGAAACTTTTGTTTTAGGTTTGTAATCTTTGTTTGACTATTTGAACTGAGCTGATGTAGCTGCTTGCAATTATAATTAAACAAAAGATTACTTGACGGACGAGGGATTTCAGAGGGGAGGGAGTGTGGCATTATGATCAGGGCGCGAAATTAAGGCGGGTCCGGGGCGAATTACCCTCAAATGTTGATTCGGACCCGCTCTTTTCATTTCTAGCGTGCCCGATTTACCCGCAAAAAAAATGTCAACTACGTTACAAAGTTGAGTAATCAATTCATTTTTACTGAAAAAGATCTTCGATGCAAAAATTATTTTTGAGTGAAAAGTATAAGGCAATAATAAATCTTTGAAAATCGATGTCGAGTACCCATCGCGCTATATGTTGCTATGGATGCGAGGTATTTGTCACACGAGTTATTACCCTTGAATAATATTAAGTACGTCTTTTTTTAATTGGCTCGGAGTCACGCTTTTTGGCCAATCAATGGGCTGTTCGTATTTTCACTGTCGAGCGTCTGCTTTCACTATGAATCCCCAAATTGGCTAGTGAGAAGAGCCAGTTCATGCAAGTGTAACAAAATAAAAACTTACATATTTTACTCTCTTTTTTTTTTTTCAAATCTAGAACATTTCCAAGACTTTTTCTACAGAAGAAAAGTTTGAGATACAACAACATTATTTTAAAGCCAAATGAGCTATTTTGTGTTCCAATAACATTGAAACTTATTTTAAATTACTGTAGAAACTTTTTTTTTTAAAATTAGTCATGTTTTTCATTATTGTGGGCTGACTGTCTGTTTTTTACCAATAAACATAGACGTCATGTATGTACTAGAACAGTTTTTTTTCTGCTTACCTTCGATTTTTTTTCATTAAAAAGGCCTCAGGTGTAAGGTTTCAGAATATTTAAAGTATTTTCTGTTATAGTCATTTTCTGTGTTCATATGATTTTTCTAATTAAAAAAAGTTGGGATAAAACTAACATTATTTTAAAGCTTATTTTGTTTCAGATGAAGCAGCTTAACGTATTAACATTATTAATACACTTTAATTGAGAAAGTAATTAATCAAAACATTTTTATACAAAAAGAGTAAAAAGAATCAGAGAGAGAGAGAGAGAGAGAGATTTTTATTTTTCGAATTAAAAATTTGGGACTCAGATAGAGTACCAGTTCTTATTTAAACATATCCGTTGTTAATGAATAAAAAGAGGGAATTAAAGTTTTGTTTTATTAAAATGTGTTTGAATTTTTTTTTATGTGCGATTGTTTATTATGTATTAGGACCCTCACATTTCAGACAGGACCCTCACTTTTTAAAAGTTAAGGGTCCTGTTTACCCTCAAAGAAAAAAGTTAATTTCGCGCCCTGATGATAGAGTTTATTTTAGAAAAATGATTGATTCAGGCCATGTTCTTGATATATTATTATGTGTTTGAGTTATAATAGACTTGCTAAACACTGTTTTATTTCTAATATGTTTAAAAACACTATGCATGGGTACAGAATAAAATTGTGCGTACTGTTTTCATTTTTTTAATGTTCAGTATTGTGTGGATGGTGTATAATGTGAATTTTCTCATCTTATCTCAACTCACTGCCATATTGCTGCCATCTTCCTGATTGTTTTGATACCAAATTTATGCATGGGAAAATTCTGGTTGTGAAGTAATGATTATTGTACAATTCAAAACTTTAAAGGCAATTTCTGGAAATTAGCCCCCGCAAAAATAAAATATTAAAAAAAAAAAATAAAACATCAACCAATAAAGATTAAACAATTCTGTTTTTTGCATTTTGAAGATTATTTTTAGTACTTTGTTAATAAATAAATAAGTAATTTTTCATATTTTGACACTTTAGCCTGGTTTTTTTCTCATGCTGCAACACAAATGGTGGTTTTACCAGGTCTGACATTTCCATGGAGTCTGTCACATCCAGAAGGGTGCGTGCATGAAACCTCCCACACTCACTAAGAACCCAAACTCAAATCAAGTTACACTTTCACACCCATTTATTCCCCACATAAATTCCCTCCCCGGTTACAAGACAAAATTACATACACAATACAGCAACAACAACAACGGGACGATATCCAATAATTATATGAATGTCAGGACAAACAAACAACAACACAAAAATGTTCACTGAAGATTGTCAGAGTAGAAAACTGTAGACTAGTAATGCAATTGATTGTTCCAATATCAAAATCGCTAGAAGGACGGTTCCAGATTTTTACTCAAAGTCTTAAAGCACACAGCTGGAGTAATAAAATGTATCACTGTGTGTAGAACTGTGAAAATGCCATTTTAATGTGAAGAGACGGACTACACTGGCGCGATGCAATATCGAATAAGAAAGCAACTTCCCTTTTACGATGCTGCTCCGGCATGAAGTGAAGTGTGCCGATGGAAGCAGGTGATCCCTCAAGGTTGAAGTTGCAGTATTCGGACGTCACGCCGATGATCAACGCCATGCAGTCGCTCGAATGGCGAGAGGTGAAAAGTAGGTCGCAGTCATAACAATGTGCAGTCCCACCGACAGTCTCCTCTCAACAGCACAGATGAAAGTGAGGATGGTTGAGATGACGGTGATAACCGCCGTAGAAGAAGATGTAGCGGTTGCGATAGCAGAAGCGATAGCGAAAGAAGTCCTGTAAGAAAACTTGTCTACTATTAGACCAAGGTTACAATAGTAAAAATTGTAGTCATCTAAACAGACAACACACGATTCCGCAACAAGTCCACATAGCTGAAAATTTGCACAAAATATTATGCAGCCAAAACAGAAAACTTACGATTGCAATAAGACCCTGACTTGAAACAGCGCAACACGTGCAAAAATTATATAAAGAATAACATTTTATATCAACACAACACAATACAATATTACAACATGCTACAGCTCAACATACCAAAGACAGTTTACAAGAACAACAATGGCTAAACTAATTATGCAGCCAAGTGGGCCAAGCTAGGAGAAGAAGAAAAACACCATTCCTACCACCCAACCAGTGACCAACGGCGACTAACCACGACGACGTGATAATCAAACAAGAGCCTCCAAATGGCAGCAAGTTTCCCTCTCTAGAGTTACACTTAACAGCAAGAGCTTCAGGGTTCCATTCTGTCCACTTCCAATGGTATCCGCAGAATAAAACACCCTAGCATAAAACACAAACACACAAAACAACAACTCAGCTACAATTTCTTGCTACCGCCTAGTGCACTAATATAACGCACGAGAAAAACGAGGATAATGCAATTCCTAAATCCAACTGGTTACGGTCCTGCTTCTGGAGAAAATAAAGCTTCTATACTAATCGAAAACAAAACAAAATATTAGTAATGAACACGGATTTCTGACTTGTGACAGAGTCTTTTATGACATTGTTTTCTTCCCCCTATTTCTTTCTTCTGTTTTTTACTTTGATTAAAAATAAGTTAGGGACAGCGCCAAAATGTAGCGTCGGTCGGGTAACCAGAAACGCTGAGCATTATGAGGGCAGTGCTCATGTCTCCCTTACTGTCTTTACCTTCCTTAACCCTTGATAGGGTCAGGTGTCCATATACAAGATTCGGTCCGGATTCATTGCCCCTCCCACGCCTCTCACCCTGCCACCTCAAGAAACAATTCCGGTTGAAAATAGAACAACTTCTATGACAATTCTTTGCAGCTTTTATTTTTGGTGTAGTGGGGTAAGCGCTTTTGTTTCTTTCCCTAAGAAATGCTGTGTTTATTTTGATCAAGGAACAAATCGCTCGGCCTTAATGAATACAAAGGTGAAAAATGTCCCCCAAAAGGAAAACGGTGGACAATTGTAATAATAATAACAATAACAAGCATTTAAAGTGCATCAACCCATGGCTCAAGGCGCATAACGATGACATGGGAGAATGGGGGAATGGAGTTAAGTAAATGGACAATGTCAATGACGAAGTATTGACACATACTTTTTATACAAAATTGATACAGTACAACAGATCAGTCTACGCCGGTTAATAAAGCCACTTTGGGACCGGGGAAAAATGGCTTTATTAAGTGGCTGGCTTTATTAAGTGGCTGGCTTTATTAACAGGTTTTGCTAATACATAACATATAGTGAGAATAGAAATTCCAGACCCTAAAAAAACGACTTAAATAAGTGGCTAGCTTTATTAAACATGGTTTTATTAACCGGCGTTGACTGTCAACACATAGTTGTGGGACATGGCCTATCAAATATGAGTCTCTGTTGTGTCCCTTTTTATTTTCCTTGTAACGAGATATAATTGAGTAATGCAACAAAACTCATATTGGGATGCTTAATATTTATATAGTTTTTATTCTTTCTAAACAGATATTGAAGCTGTACAAGAGGGTCCAACCAGGAAACAACTAAAAAGAGCTTTTGCAAAAGGTATGTAAAAGCTTTTCTATTGCAAATACTTTACCATACCTCATGTCAAATAGCCCTCCCTTCCTGCCCCGCTGATGTTTTCAGCCTGGGTGAAGGAAGACTTACCATGTTTAGGAAGGGAAGCTACTCGCTTACTTATGGAATCTTATGAAAATAGGAATCTGAAAGCTTTATTCGTTTTACATAGATCTGTGAAAATTAGGACTTTTGACTGTCTCTTTGGTCTTTGAATGAGGACAAACTACACCTGTTACATGTCTTGTGTAACTTGCTGAAGGAAGTGTAATCTGTCTATGGGAGTAAGGTATTTGTAATAGGAAAGAAAAGTTTGATACAAGTGTCAGTAATGGTACACCCCTATTCAGACCTCCTCTATTAAGACTGTTAAAGACTTTGTTTTTAACACCAAGTTGCTGTATAATGTCTTTGTTTTTGATTCCCTATTAAAGACCTACTCCCAGTTAAGACCTTACTTTCATGGATTAAAATAAAAAGTTTTAAATGGAGAGTTCTACGAAAGAGCTTATTACGGAAAGAGGGGGAACTCCCATTACGTCATATACAAAAAATGTGAGACGCTCTCACGGATTATTTCCCTTTGCTAGGGATAGCTACAATTCATCATCTGCTATATGAATGAACTGTGCGTTGTCACTTATTGAGCCTATGCCATTGCAAAATAACATTTCTATGGCAACGTTTGCATAAACCAAACTTTTAACCATCATTGTTATTAACGTTCCACTACTGCTGTCTTGTTTTTTGGGGGTTTATGTTTACTTGTTGACAATTTATTTGGTGCTTTTGTACTGCTTATGTGTGTATGTCATAAGTTCGTTTTCTGATCTTAAATTTATTATTTTATTTATTATTTATAATTTATTATTTTTTAATAAATGACAGATATTTTAAAATTAAAATATATGCATGACAGACTGCTTCATTTATCCGACACTGTGTAAATCCGTAATCGTGAGAGAGAGAACGAACGAGTTTATTCCGTGTAAGGCCATAGCCCCCTTGGAAGGGGTGTGTAAACAAATACAAACAAAACAACAAATTATTGAGCGGAAAGAAGGCATCAAAACATCAAGACCTGACAATTTCACGTAATTTAAAGGCTTTGTATATAAAAAAGCATAATTTTCGTGCAACAACATCATTAGTAGTAGTGAACAGTAAAGACAGAGAGAGAGAGACAGAGAAGGGGGGAAGATAGCTCTGTCATTCAGTCAATTAATCATAATAAAGCACAATAACAAAATATTTCACTAATAGTGTGAATTTAATTTATATCAGGTGCCCCCTCCCACCCAACCCTCTCACCTCCTCCCACATCACTGGTTTGATAACATCAGTCACTTCATAATCAACGGGTTTTTTTTTTTTTCTTACGTCTCAGTTACACGTTCTCCAGAAGAAGTGAAATCTTTCTGACTAAGTGACATATATCTGTCATAATACTGCATTCATGCCGTTACACTTGGCATGTATTATTATTATTATTATTATTATTATTATTATTATTATTATTATTATTATTATTATTATTATTATTATTATTATTTATTATTATTATTATTATTATTTTTATTTTTATTTTATTTTATTTTTTTTTTTTTGAATATAGAACACAAAATAAGACAAAGACAAACTTTTTTTTCCAGCTGTCAAACAAAACAACTGAATTGGACAGTCAAAGCATTTGGGATAGCATGTACATCTTGATTTTTATTGTCTAGATCACTGGCTTACTTACCAGTGGTGGAGGATTTGGGATTTGAAATACGGTAGGGACAGCATTCCACACCAGCCTCTTCCTTTCTTGGGGGCAATTGAACTGACAAGCCTCGAAATGATCACTACAGAACTTGCAGCCTTTTTTATTGAAATCCTCAAATTCAAGGCCTTTCCGGAACTTTCGCCTGCAAAGCTGGATCCACTTTTTTGCATCTGTTGATGGAAAATAATTACAATAAGAACAATAAGAACCTAGACTACAACATTCCTCGCAATATATATCTAATGCGCAGATATTCAGAGATCAGAACAAGGACTGAGTTTCTACATTAAATTTTTTTCCCGTTTACACTAAAACAAAAAGGGATTACAACAGATCAAGGACCATTTTTGTGCCTAGGGGTTATCTTGCACAGTATAATACTGTGCAAGATATTCAGAGATCAGAACAAGGACTGAGTTTCTACATTAAAATTTTTTCCCGTTTACACTAAAACAAAAAGGGATTACAACAGATCAAGGACCATTTTTGTGCCTAGGGGTTATCTTGCACAGTATAATTTGATTACGAGGAGAAAACAGACTTACACTTAGTCTAATTTAACTTGTTTGACGAAGCCAAACTGCCAATCTGACAACAACTACTTTTGAAATGTAAGCACAAATATAATGGTCAAACAACCTAGAAACAACGTAAACAGTGAGCGACCTGTTGAACGTAAACTGTCAGCAAGCAAACAGTTTTGGTAGTAGCATAGAATAGATATAAAATCAGTCACTGAAGCCTCTCCCTGATTGTTTTAACAACACTGCAGCGGTCTTGGTTTAGGCCTATATAAACACCAAAAAAATAAGTTTTTCGATTGCAATTTACCTTTCTTTGTCTCTTGGAAACTTGAAAAAGAACTTGCCATCACAACTTTTCTTGTATCTGGCATTACGGCAATTGATGGCTGTGCAAAAGTCACCGCCCTGTTTCACTCGGTCGCCTTTTGTCTTTCTGCCACGAGCCGTTCTCAGCATGTCAACAAGGGCGCTTAACTCGTATCTTCTGTCTCGCGCTGTACCAAGTTCCCTCTCTTTCTATAATTAAGCTCTTTGGTTCTACTGTGTAAGCATGACATCACACCATACTTATTTGAAAAGAACATGAATTTTTTATTTAATTTGTTTATATAGCTGATAAAGACACCAGACATTATATTCGATGACAGTCAAATAGTTTTATTGCACAGTAAACATGAGACTTTTGTGTCGTGAGAAGAATGGACCGAGGAAATTTCCTCATTTTTAAAAATGGTGTTGACATCCCTGTATCAGGAACCCTGGATAAATCAGAGGGATGGGTGACTGTGATGATTAAAAATAGTAGGAAGCTGGATTACTTTCATTTCCATCACCAATACAATGGAGATTCCAGTGCTGCTCCACCCCTTCCCCACCTTAAGTCCAAATGCGTAAGCACATCGTTGAATTCCCTCCATTTTTTTGACAAAATCCTTGATCCTGTTAAGATCAGAGAATTCATTCCATGTTCAGTGGAGTAACAGCCAGGTTTACATGACGATGTTTGTGTGTGTCTATTCAAGCTTAACGGCTTCTTTCTCGACGACAACTTGGCCAATTAACATTGTACACAGTAGCCAGAATTCAGGTCCCATTGAAGGTATGACATTTTCAGAGCTGTGCTGTTAACATAAACCGTTAACATAGCAGCTAAACAATAACATAATTCCCGGTCTGCATTTCTCAGTCCCTATTTGTCGAATTATCACCAAAATTGGCACAGTGATCGGTATCCTTCCTATCCTATCCTGTCCCGTAACCCGGAGGTCATAGGGGCACCACAGATGATAGTTTAACCAGCATACTCCATCTTTCTCTGTCCTCAGCAGCCCTGATGGCTTCGCTCAGTGTCAAACCAGTCCATTCTCGAATGTTGTCCTCCCACCTCTTTTTCGGTCACCCTCTTCTTCTGCCTCCTTGCACTGTGCCTTGCAGAATGGTCTTTGCAAGGCCTGATGATCTGGTGACGTGGCCATACCATCAGAGTTTCAGTTTCTTCACCACTGTGAGCAGGTCATCGTGTTGTCCAATGACTTGTGTGTGATGGTCTGTCGGACTTCGTCGTTGGTGATATGTTGGGTATAGGAAATGCCCAGAAGTCTTCTGTAGCACCTCATCTCCATACTTTGTATTCTTCGTTGAAGATCTGCTGTTAGGGTCCATGCTTTCGCAAGCATATAGGAAGATGGAGATGACAAGGGAGCGCAGCAGTCTTACTTTGGAATGTAGACTGATGGTCCTGTCTTTCCAAGTGATTGGTAACTGAACTAAAATATTTGGGTTTTGGTTTGAGGTGAAGGGAGAAAGCAAATATTGTGAAAAAGATTATGAGGATGCGATCTTTTGTCTCATTACCATGATATTTTTTCTCTGTTTTGACACCATCTATGCTTTCACCTGTTTGTTGAGTTAGCACTTCTGATCATGATCCTTTTGTGAACACTTGAAAGTGTAGTTTATGCGCTGTTTACCCTGGTCCAGAAAATACTGAGGGCTTATTAACTTTCTTGCTGATTAAATCAGTTTATTTATCTGTGCAGTGACAGTAGCTGGTGATCCTACGATTGGCGGCAAGAGGAACTACCAAAAACCAAACTATTGTTTGTTCTGCAAAACAAAATACACTTCAAAAATTTCTTCGCACCTTCTAGCGGTTCACTGTGAAGAAGCCAGAGTAAAAGCTGTCACCGCCCTGCCTTGTGGATCGAAGGAGAGGAAGATAGTTTTGGGACTTCTTCAAAATGAAGGGAATCACCTACACAGCACTGAAGTAAGAAGTCCTTGTTGTGTATTCATGTTCAAAATAATTGTACATTAATGTTGAGTCCGAGTGTGTAAAATGTAAGTGGAAGCAAGGTAACCGCTTACACAGTAGCTGCAGGTAAATGCGGTCCGAAAATCGAGTGAGTTGTATAGTTACGTACTTGAGAATCCCGCAGCTAAAAATACCTTGGATCCTCTGGTATGTAACTTCCCTAAATCTGGAAAAATGGGGATCTCATAAAGAGGGTGGTCACATGCAGGAATATGCTTTAAGAGTAAAAATGAACTTTTGAGACCAGATTTGGTGATTGGATTTCTGCTTTTAAAATCATTGATCTGACCCAGCCGGGATTCAAACCCCGTACAATTTACTTCGGAGGCGGGCGCCTCAGCCCACACCACCGAGGTGAGGGTTGCATAACAGCAACTTGTATAGGTATATACTTATAAAACAAGTGGTGTATTTTTTTTTGTTGTTGTTGCAGGTCTTGAGATGTGGAAAAGGAGAAATAACTGTGACCAGGCGACCAAGTGACAAAGAGAGCGCAAAACCAGAAAACTACCTGCCGTGTTTCCATTGCAAGGCATGGATCTATAAAAAAAATCTGTCCCTTCATTCCAAAACCTGTCCAAGTTGCGATACAAAAAGTGACCAAAACTTTGTAAGAAATAGTAGAATGATGCTTGCTCCTTTTATACGTCTGGACAGTGAGGATGTGAAGATAGATGACATTTTTGATAACATGAAAGAAACAAGAACACATCCAGGTTTAAAAATAATCTGCAAGAATGACTCGCTCATCAAAGAATTTTGCCGTGGGCTGATCCACAAATTGGGAACTGATGAAGAGCAGAGAAGGAAAGATATAGACAATATCCGTACAAAAGTCCGAGCAGTAGCAAAGCTTCTTTTTGCCTTAAATAACGAGTCCCAAAAGGATGATGATTTGCAGGCTTACATCAGACCTGGATGTTTCATGTTGGTGGTTGATACAGTCAAAAACCTTGGTCGCTCTTCGCCAAAACTGTCTCTTACTCTGGGTCAATACTTAAAACAGCTTTCTCAACTGAAAAGAAGCATTTCCCTGCAAACTGGAGATGAAGAGGCAAAAAAAGATGCTGATCATTTTGACATTCTTTTCAACACTCATTGGAACAACTATGTTTGAGCTGTTCCTCTGAGATGTATTAAACTTCTGTCCCTGAACAAACCCATCAAGCTACCCATGACAACTGATCTGGTCAAACTGAAGGATTTCTTGGTTGATAAAATTGATGAGTTTTTGTTCATATTCAAACCAACACGTCAACAATGGAACGAGACAGTGCAGGTTCTGATGGTGCACCTTGTGATCTTCAACAAAAGAAGAATCTCAGAAGTTGAGGAACTCAAAGTAGTGGACTTGACAGGAAATCAACAGTCATCACATTCCAAAGATGTTCTTGGGCACTTGGACATCACAGAAAGGGCTCTTGCGAAGAGAATGAGAGTGATTGAAGTCCGAGGAAAAAGTACAAGAGGTGTCAGGAAAGTCTTCATCATCCTATCGGAACAGATGAACAAGGGGTGTCTTTATCTTTTGGAGACAAGAATGTATGCGGGGATTGCCCATTCCTATCCATATATGTTTGCCAGATGTGAAAACAGTCCTTTGGGTGGTTGTCAGTGGATGCGCAACATGTCAGAAAAGTGTCTGTAACATATGGGTATTTTGATGTGTGTACCTGTTTACATTAGCTAAGTGCATGCGAAATGTAATTGACTCCTAGATCAAAATAAGTGTGTGTGCAAGACTCTCTGTTAACTACCACACCCACTAACGTACAGACTCTCTCCAACACAGGCAATCACCAACACAAAACATAAGCTCCACGTTCTCAAACTTTATATAAAGAAACAACAATATTTTATAACATACTTTCACTCCAGTCCTTTCACATGGACATTTTAACACTATTATTCTTATCGCAAATGTCTCTCTCTATACTGTCACAATCGAACTGAATAGTCGAAGCTGGCAATCTCTTGTCCGAGCCAAAGTAAGCACACAAAAAACCACGTTACCTCGATAGATGCATGAGGCGGGTGCACACACAAAGGCCGGGGAGAACCAATGTCTTGTCGTATTGTCCTGCATAACTCAATGGCCACTTCAAAGTATTCTGCACAGCAGGAGGCACCCAAGGCTAGTCTAACCAGCCTAATAATAATAATAATAATACAGTACATTTGTATCGCGCGGTACCTCGCAAACAGTAAGGAATGCGAGCTCGCCGCGCTTGACAACACACGTGCAATCACACACACACACACACCTACACACACACACACACACAAACACACACAGAACAGGTATACACTTATCGAATGGTTAAATAATTACAGTAAAAACATAGCCATGCAAAGCAAAAGATAATATGAATACCAAGAACCGAGCCGGTGCCGCCACCATCCATGAACAGATGACGTGACTTGGTAAAAGATTATGGGGATGGAAGGGAGGAGGAGTAAAAATTACTGAGTTTGCATGTTAAAAAGGTGGGTCTTTAATTGGCGCTTGAAGGAAGAAAGTGATGGAGCATGTCGGAGTTGCATCGGTAGTGAGTTCCAGGCAGTTGCAGCAGAGAAAGAGAAAGATCGTTCACCATAGGCCTAGAAAAATAGATATAGATAAATGCACACACACACACACAGAGAGATATATATCAAAGCAAAACATAAATGAATGAATAATTTATAAAGCGCGTAAATATCTCCACGCCGACAGGCAGGATCGCAGTAGCATACACTTTATGTTTAAAGCTCACTGCTCACTTGAAAGAATCTGTCCCGTTTAGGAAGATTATCAATCTTTTGAATGTGAAGTTAAAGAAAAATTAATGAAATACTATTCAAACACATGCCGATTGTTGTTCTGTATCAGTTCCCGATGGCGCTGTTATGGAGGACTTGATGACTTCAATAATGTTAGGGCTGATGTTGTACACTCTCATGGGTACCCACAGAGCTGCATGCCAGACTCGGTCAAATGCTTTCTTGAAGTCTACAAACACATGATGTAGATGTTGTTGGTGCTGTAGGTATTTCTTGCAAAAAATTTTGAGGTTGCCGCAAATAAATAAAATACAGTAAATAGCATAACAGAAATAACAAACAAAAATAAATTAATAAATACATATAGTTTTACAATTTATTTTTTACATTTTTGCTGAGTTAGGATTTTACTCATTCTTGGCGTCACAATAATGAATAAGATTGTGAACTTCATTACACTACACTGTCAAAATACATACTTGAATAATCTCTCCTCCTCATTACAAAAAGGGGCTAGTGAACTACAGGAATGGACTGAATACAACCACATGGCCCTCAATCCAGACAAAACAAAATCCATGCTAATTACAACAAGACAGAAAAGACAAAATGTATCTATAAAACTTCTAAAAGGAGGACTTATCAGTTATCGAGGATAAAGAGTTTATTAAATTTACATTCTCGTAAACTTTTTCATTCCGGTCATATTCAATAATTTATTGATTATTCTTCTTCTAATTAGGAGTAAGCTAGTGGCAATGCAATGACGCATTTAATTAGAATTTACAAACGTGCAGTTAAACAAGTTATTCTTAAACAAAAGATCTCTCCAGATGACTATAAAACGGATCAATATTCTACCTCATACCGACAGACTAAAGTTTAATAAAGGTGTTTTCATGCACAAAGTCCTTTTCTGGCAAAGCACCTCCCTATCTTTCTTCTCTTTTTTTCAAAAAAAAAAACCTGCCAGATCGTCCACAAAATTAAATGTTCCAATTCCAAGAATGTATCTCTTCAAATCTAGTCTAGCTTATTCCGGTTCCACTTTGTGGAATAACTTTCCTGAAGATCTCCGCACTCCAGCATCTAAATTTACATCATTTAGAACACGTCTCTTAAAACACATTAAAAATAAAATGTACATTAATTGTTAATGTTGTTGATTGATATTAACAACATTAATTTGAATTCAATCGTTTGAAAATGATTATATTTCATGATGACTTTGTTTATTTGTTATTGTTCCATGATGTGAATGTTATAACCTTGAGTTGTATTTAATAGTTATTGTTAAAGCCCCAAGGGCAAGATGTAAACAAGCGCATCCAGCGCTTACTCTTTTACTCTTGCAAAATAAAATTGTTATCTTACCTTATCTTATCTCTTTTGCTAGCTCTCCCTCTCTAACATTAATTGAATTAAATTAATTTAACATTAATTTGTTGTATTAAATAGTTATTGTTACAAGCCCCAAGGGCAAGTTGTAAAAGGGTGCACCCAGCGCTTATTCTTTAACCCTTGCAAAATAAAATTGTTATCTTACAATTGTTATCCTCTCTCTGTCTCTCTCTCTCTGTCTCTCTCTCTCTCTGTCTCTCTCTCTCTCTCTCTCTCTCTCTCTCTCTCTCTCTCTCTCTCTCTCTCTCTCTCACGCGCACCCTTCTTTATGGGACACAACCGCGATCTGACAAACCAACACGGCTTAGTCCTCAGTTGTTCCCCCTTAGTTTTCACGACCAACGAATGGCCGTTTATGTGCTTGTGAAGTCACGATCAATGTAGGGAAAAAATAAATAAATAAATAACGTATCTGAATGTGCGATTCTTGCTAAAATATGACTATATTTACTTATATACGTACTTATACATATTTGTGTGTGTCTGGTATTTGTCAAATATGATTCTAAACGTCCTGTCACTAGTCTGTAGTTAATGATGTTTCAGTTTGTATTCTATTTTGTTTTTGTAACCGGGGGTTCGAGTAGTTGGGGTAAAGCCTCAGCCGTCCCCTGCGTGGGATGTCTTTATTGTAAAGTGACTGGACGGTGGAGGGCATTCAATTTTCCCACTAGGGTTGTTTCGGCAGATCTTTTATGCGGATTGGGGGTTGTCCGGTCCTGATTTGGCTCGGAAGAGTCCGCTGGACCTAAAGCAACAATCAATCAATCAATCAATCAATCATAGTCTGTAGTGGACGCGCTTTTTCTTGTGAAATCATGCAAATTGCTTCAACGAGACTTGGAGGGTACTCTGTTGTTGTCCTTCTCTATCTATCATACACGTAAAGCTGTGTGCTATTCTATTGCTTTGCTATCGAGGTATCCAATTTGAGTAATGCTTCTGAGGTTACACCCATGTCCTGTGTCAAATTTTCATCCCAAACCATCTGACAATTATATTGGTAGATGTTCTTTCATACTGACATTAAACAGGTTGATGGGTGTCTTAAATAGTAATAAATCAGTGGTCGATGATGATGATGATGATGAGAGGCAATGGGTGGATGGAGATGATGATGGTGATGATGACGTAGCCTTGTATATTGCAGGTATCCACGACGAACTTCTTGTTGGTGGGAGTTTTGGCCACACTTCCCTTCATTAAACCTCCCTATCTCTCTTTTTTTTTTTTTTAAATGTTATTAGGAGAATCACAATTGTAGAATTTTTTTTTCTTATTCGTTGCATCCACAGTTTTCGTTGAATATCCATAATGTTTCAACGGAGGTAACCGTGTTGGGGGTGGGGGGTGGGTGTGTGTGTGCGCGCAAACCTCCTCTCCCACCAGCGCAGGCTGCGTTCATGCTCTTCGGCGTGGAGATAATTATATTTGCGCTTTACAAGTCGGTCGTTGATGTTCGTAGACTGCATGATGCATTCATATTGGTCAGCTCAGACTATCCAAACCTGCATGCCAAACTCTCATTTTACAGAACCTTTACATATTCCGGAACTCTGAGGCGATTGAGTGAGAGATTTCCATGGCAACCGCCTCCGCCCCATTACAAGACAACACCTCCTCTCCTTCCCATTACACCCCCCCCCCTCACACACCCGTCTCCCCCTTCACCCTATCCCATCCCCCCCCTCCTCTCTCACACACACCAGGAACGACCACATTGCCTCGCGTGTCAGTTGGCGATTGAACCACTGGCCACACTCCACAGATGCGATGTAATAATGGTTACATTCCACAAACATGTCATTCAACCATGGCTAGACTTCATATAGTTTACGATTAAAGTCAATCCAAAATTTTGTAGAGTACAGGTCGGGTATTGGGGTAAATCCCTTGACGACCACGTCGACATCTACCTGTCCCAGTTCACTTTTGAGTGTTTTAATTTTGCAGAGATTGTTCAGACGAGCAACACGACCAAACCATGCCTATTCACAGAGAGCACCTAACACAATAAGCAAAGGTTCCTAAGTCCCAGCAAGAATTTTGATTGAGTTCCGCGAGTTCGTACTTGTTAGTTAATGTTATGCTCACGGAGAAGCTTCTTCAAGCACATTATGTTGACCACGTGTAACCTATTCGTTTTTGCATTCGCTTGGCGATACAGATTTTGTATTTAAAGGTCCGGATAAGATTGTAGGACTTGGGGGTGGGGGGGGGGGGGAAGTTACTACAACGATGGCGTTGATGTTGTTATTAGGCGATGATGTAGGAGTCGTACCTTCCATTTAAAGGTTATGTGTAGGCCTCTGTTGCCTTATTCCAAGCCTTGAGAAGCAAGATTCATAAGCAGACCAAAGCTCTCGGCACGCCTTTCCTGGCCAACGTGGCCACCATCAGCGTCCATTTCTGTTTTTACTTTGTTATAGTTTCGAATGGTCTTATTTATTGGGAAATGAACATTATTATTATCATTATCACCGTCATCATCGGCGACGGCAGCTGCTTAATCATCATCGTCATCATCAGCATCATCATCATCATCGCTGTAAACAATGACTTATCAATATCATCATCATCATCAATTTTATTATTATCATCATGCACTCACCTGCCACACATGCATTGCCAACATAAGCTGTTCTCTCTCTCTCTCTCTCTCTCTCTCTCTCTCTCTCTCTCTCTCTCTCTCTCTCTCTCTCTCTCTCTCTCTCACCTCTCCCCGCTCTTTCTTCTCTTTACTTTCCTTGCTTTTTCTCAGTAAATTTAAAATCACAGTGTTATGATAGACTTTAAACAATTAAACTTATTGTGTTTTTTTTTTTTAAATATTGTTTTCCTTTAATCTACTGAAGTGTGCAAACGTCATGCTTCCTGGTGGAAGTCATGCATGAACAACACCTCAAACTGGATTTTCCAAATGAATTAAAGCTTCCTGTTTGTACGATGAATGCTAGTCCACTAACCATAGCATTAGGCGTAAACTACTACTCATAGGCTCTGTCGACTTGTGTTGTGTAAAGGTGAGTCTAACTTGTTCTTATTTTTTTAGCACTAGATCCGTATATCATAGCAGGAATTATTAATTAAGATTATTGAGGTGAATGCTTTCAGATCAGCGTTAAAAAAACAATTTATGTGAAAATGGTCATTTGGGATCCCGTGGCGACAAAGGGCTTCTTCATTTACCGTTCCGTTATTGACCGTCGAGTCACTTTTTATTTTAAAAACAAACATAAATATATTTAACAAACCAGATAATAGTGCAAGACAAAACATCAGGGCGCAGAGAAGCACAAGATTTAAATGAGTGCTACCCAAATAATAATAGTAATGTATCCAAACTATCACTGGCGGACGACAGCAAACAACAAGCAAATCCATTGGTAGCCTATAACTGCAAGAGAGAAGCAAAATAGAAATAACAAGTAATAAAATACGAAACACCCTAGATGAACTGAATAAAACAATACTGACAAACACAAACGACTGAGAACTTATCAGACAAAGTTTAAGTATCACAAACTTAACAGTTCCCCCAAGCGAGGAAAAAAACTAGGGCGAGGGCAGGGCTATACCTTGTGAAACTAACAAATGTGCGTAGAGGATCAAAGTTTGAAAGCGAAGTGCGTGGAAAGTCGTTGAAAATAAAATGTGATGCGGTCATGTGATGTGTGACAGTTAAAAACGTGTTGGTATTTTCTTTAAATCATAATTCTGCATTTCCAAAGAGTAGAGTATTAACTTCCCAGAGAATGGGATTAAGAAGACCAATCATTTGAGTACGGACAATTCAAACAGGGGACCAAAAAAAGTGTTCAGACGTTTCGGCCGGGTGTCCGCAACGGCAAACCGGATCGTCTATCAACTGGCGACGACACATTTCGTAATTGAGGATGCTTACATCCAGCCGAATTTTGCAGTGAATAATTTGTTGTTGTCGTGCACCATGGCATAATAAAACGGCGGAACCGCAGGGTCATCTTTATGGGCCAAAGCCGATCGAGCCACTTGCTGACTACAGGCCGGAGTTTTGTTAACCCCTTGTTACATCCACAATAAGTATTATAATTAAAGGTTGTTGGTCACGCTTCGTTGATGTTATTTTCGTGCGCCTGAACGTGTATTTTAAGGGATGTAAGTCATTGCGAATAGCAGACAATCACTAGAACTCTCGGACACGACATTTAGATTCAAATTTCGCACATATGAGACACAAAAAGTGTGTGAATATAATGAGCAAATAGTTGTCTCTTAGCGTGATACATATGTTTTAGTTTTCACGATACATATGTTTAATTTTTAGCGATACATATGTTTTAGTTTTCGCATTTTCTCCTTGGGTAAAGAGATACTTTAAGAATAATGATGTCAGCATTCGAATTTTTGTTTTTAAAGAAGGCCTACTTCGTGGCACGATAATATTGCTTTTCTTGTTCGCTGCGCTTTTTTTTAATTTAAAGCTAGGCCAGAGACAGAGCTAAAATATTCAATAGTATTTATGGTTTGCTTAAATGAGTTTTCGTCGCCTTCTAACATAATTTCCATATCATCAGCATATTGATAAATTTTATTTTTATTTTCTTTAATTTTAATTCCCTTTATCTCCTAATTCTGTCTGATCATAACTGCTAAAATCTCTAACCACATAATGAATAAATAAAATGAGATTGGGTCTCCCTGCCTACTGCCTCTCTGCACACGAAACCAGGACGGTGGGCCCCATTCACTGTTACAGAAGGCCTAATATTATTATTTTAAAAAAAAGTACCTATTCATGTATAAACGTCATAGCCACATCCAAAAGCTTGTAACACCTTAAACATAAACTTCCAACTTAACGAATCAAAGGCCTTTTTCAAAGTCAAGGCAAAGCAGAAGACCAGGTTTATTATTATTTTTGCAGATAATCAATAATATCACAAACGAAAGTTATCTCCTATATAGATCTATCACGCATAAATCCAGTCTGATCTTTATTAATGATAGAAGGTAACACTAACTTAAGTCTATTAAAAATACATGATAAACCAATTTTATATGCTACATTTAGTAAAGAAATAGGTCTCCAATTTTTAATGAACTCCCTAGGTCTATCCCCTTTCGGTATGCAAATAATCGCTCCCTCTTTCTGTGTTAAAGATAACTCTCCTTTCCTAAACCCTTCATTGAGCGATCTAATTACGAAATTACCAAAGCGGCTCTCCCCTCTCCCCTCCCCTCAAAAATATAAATAAATAAATAACTAAATAAATAAATAAAAATTCTACAGTACAGCCATCGCTACCCGGACTCTCTTTGTTGGGCATGTTTTTCAGAGCAAGGAATGCTTCTTCTAATGTTATTTCCCCTCCTAAAGAGAATTTAGAATTCGTCCTCTGTTAACGTCGGAACAATATCATTGATTTTAACCTGTTCAACTTCTCTTTCGGAATATAAATGAATAAATATAATTAACTTCCGTAGCAAGATCTTTTTAATTCGTTAAATAGTACCATTTTTATCCAGTTTAGATAATGAACAAAAATATGCAGTTATGTTTTTTCTCTGTCAGCTATCCAACTAGCTCGTGAACGAAGCAAAACTCCCTCCTATCTTTTTTCCATTAATGAAACTAATTTCTATCAAATTTTCCAAGTGCAGTTCTTTTTCGTTGTGCATCCGTTTTTTCATTGTTGAATAAGCTATTGTCTGTAAGCCTACTCTAATTTTCATTAATAAGGTATCCAAAAACAGTTGATCGTCTATTATAAATTGCAACTCAGTAAAGGGGACAGTACCTAGGTTTTCATGTAAGTAGGGAGCAGCAGTATGAAGCGCCATTTGTAAATTAAATGGTTACTGTCATTATATCTATAGAACATACATTTTACCTGTATAAAAGATATGGTATAATTATAAAATGAATTTTATACCTATAAAATACATTCTATAGCAATACAACACTTTTTATAGCTATAAAGCAACATTTTTATAGCTACAGACTACATTTTACGATATACAAGAGATCATACACGAATCGTCACGCCGTTTGTAAATATTAAACACAAAAAAAAACTTTTATTTATAAACAAAACATTTTATAAGTAACCAATTCATTTTATCTATAAACAAAACATTTTGTAAGTAACCAATTCATTTTACCTATAAACAAGTCATTGTATCTATAAACAAGTCATTTTATAGCAAAAACGATATATAAAGCTTCCTTTTATCTGTAAACACTTCATTTTATAGCAACAACGAGCACTTTTATCTATAGAATACATTTTATAACACGTAAAATGAATTGTACCTGTAGAATGCATTCGCTACAATTATTTTCCAGTCGGCGCCTTACAATAATTTTATACTAACTTTCTCATTGTATAACTGCTTCTCTCCCTTCGATTATTTTTTTTTTGTAACGTTCTAAGCGACCCAAAGTTGCTATGCGGTGCGCAAAGATGGCTGACGTTGTTGTTTTTTTTTTCGTTTTTTTTTTTTTTTTTTTTAATAAAATGAACATTTACGTCTTTGGACTCATTAAGCGTATAGGGGACGATTGGTTAATAGGTACATTCAACCAATTCAACGAAAAAAGGCAACCCCCTCCCCCCCCCACCCCTCCTGCACGTATGCGCTGGGCTCTCGCCTTTTCATGTGGAAGTGACGTTGAATAAGCTAAATTTAGATAGCTACGGTGCGTGTAGGGAATTCCCACTAGGCCTATATCGACTTCCGGCGATGTCAACAATCTCCAAGTCCAAGGTAACAGTTACGATGGAAGCTGGTTTGCCTTCGTGCTTATCGATAGTTTTTCAAGACGACCAAAAAATAATTGGAACAGTCGAGACTGACAATGATGTCGCTGATGTTTTATCAGCATTTCACGAGTATGGTCCTCGCCAATTTATATAGTACACTAGTATGGTCCTTGCCATTTTTTGTAGTAGACTTTAATGGTCTTTACCATGTTGAGTCGTTAGAAGCTTACAAGTAGTCTACACGAGGATGGAGTTGCTTCCCTGGGATCAGCAATTCGAAAGTCAGTATAAAATTAATGATATGCGCCGAATGTAAAATAATGCTCCGAATGCATTCTACAGGTAAAATGCATTGTATATATTATAACATTTATTTTATAGATATAAAAGCTCTTTGTTGTTATAAAATGAATTGTTTACCTATAAAATGAATTGTTTATGTATAAAATGTAGTGTTTAGAGATAAAATGAAATATTTAGAGATAAAATATTTTTTCTGAATAAAATATTTACAAACGGCGTGATGATCGCGTATGATTTCTCTTGTATATTGTAAAATGTAGTCTGTAGTTATAAAAATGTTGTTTTTAGCTATAAAAAGTTTTGTATTGCTATTGCATGTATTTTATAGACATAGAATTCATTTTATAAGTATACAATATCTTTTATACAGGTAAAAGGTATGTTATATAGATATAATGACAATAATGATTTAATTTACAAATGGCGCCTCATACTGATTAGAATAGACCTAACGTTTCCCGACGTGTCGTAAGAGACGACTAACAGGGGTGATGTCAGCACGGCATCACTGGGCGAAAGTCTTCTATACAGAAGTCACCGGCCAGGACGGAGGAATCTCATGTTACTACAGGTTCAACGACCACGTGCTCGAGGCCAAGGCGAGCCACACTATAGTCGTGGATATCGGCTGTGGCCAACAGCCTGGAGAGGATTGGGCCCTTGCCAGGTCTTTCTTGCCCAAGACACACTGCATGATGAATAAAACCTTTTACTCCATACCGGATTGGTCGTCGCCCGGATCAACAAGGACCGCGCCTTCCGTTGGCCACTAGACGGAGGCTATAAGTGTGCTACTGATGGACAACTTAGCAAGATCCGCACCAGAAATAACATCGTCATAGGAACCTGGAATGTCAGGACCCTAAATGCGGAGGGAAAATTAGAAGAACTGGCCCACGAGATGGACCACTATCGGTGGAACGTTTTAGGGATCAGCGAACTGCGCTGGAAAGGCATAGGTGAAACAACGACCGACAAAGGCCAAAAGCTTTATTTCAGCGGTAGAGATGACAGGCACGAACACGGAGTTGGATTCTTGGTCCACAAAAACATTCTAGCCATTGTCATGGGTTGCCGCCCAGTCTCTAGTAGACTCATTACCATCCGTCTGGTCCAAAAGTTCAGGAGTGATCCACAGCTTCTCCTTTGCCGGGGCTTTCCAAGGATCTCAGTGGCGGCATCTGTCACAGCTAAGTTGAAGATGGTGGTCATGGTGTTGACATCTACTTCACCAGCTCCCAAAATGAGCAGTGATGCCATTGATGTTGTTGGTCATCATTTTGGTCTTCTCTGCACTTATTTCCATTTCATAGGCTCTGGAGTTGGTGTCAAGCCTCTGTACCACCTGTTCAAGTCCTTGTTCCTCTCCAGCCAATCCATCAATGTCATCCACAAAACGAATGTTGGAGATTGCTCTACCCCCTATGCTGACTGTGCCTTCGTGATCTGCAAGGGCATCTGACATGATGCGCTCTAAGAAGATGTTGAAGAGTGTTGGAGAGTGTTAGAGAGAGTAGGCACCCCATCTTTGCGCGTCTGCATTTACAAGTCCTTGCCACCTCGTGCGCACACCTCCTCAGGGTTTACAGCATCATGACCACAGCTCACAGGCGCTTTTATCTGGACACGCGAGCGCCAATGCCTGTGACATCGAGGGGCCGGGTAGCTCAGTTGGTAGAGCGTTTTACTAGTAACCGAAAGGTACCTGGTTAGAATCCCGGAATGGCCAATGTGTGACCATATTATTATTCCCGTATACCAACAACTGGTTCGCTGGTGTCAGAATAATGTGACCTATACGTTTCGGTGTCGTGTGACTATAATCTACAGTTACGTTAATGCCTGTGACCACGCTTGGATCGTGGCCTTCGCTGTGACGCGTCTCCCTTTTGTTATCTGTTATAGATAACCTTCCTCTTCTTCTTCGTAATACTGTGGATACTCCGTATTCGAGGAAAATGATTCCACAACTTTTTGGCGTGCGCAGCCAAGGTGCATGCTGGGTGTGTTCTTGTCACCGGCACTCACCCATCTAGGACATAAGCGTCAGGATCTTTAAAGTCCGTTATGATGGAATGTATGCAACACAGACTAGACCTCGGTTTATACTCTCATCCGAAGGAGTGGGAAACGGGAGTAAAGTGACTTTCCCAAGAACACAATGCAATGCCTCGGCCTGCATGGGCTCGAACCCGGGACCTTCAGATCCGCAACAGGGAGAAGGCATAGGCGCTCGCGTGTCCAGATACAAGCGCCTGTGATCATGACCTATTCATCCACCCTGACATCTTAAACATAATAACTTCGTTTCTCTGTCCCTTAATTATAGGCCTACGCTAATGATTCCAGGAACGTAATGAAACGAACAATGTATCGCGTAAGGAACAGCGATGGTTAATCTCTTCGACATTGAACTGACTTATCGTCTCACTCTCCGCCACATTGGTATGGAAATATGGGCAGGTCATTTCTTTCTCGTTCGTAGAGAGAGAAAGAGAAAAATAATGTTTTCAGTTGTATGCTTATGCTGGTGTTACACGTTGGATTGATAAGGCCTAGACTAGACTCGCTTGCTTTGCCAGTCTCGTTGTCTGGAGGGGGAGAGAGATAGAGAGAGAGAGAAAGAAAGAGCGTGAGAGCAATATCTACTCTGTCTCCAGATATAGCGAGAGAGAGAGAGAGAGAGAGAGAGAGGGAGAGAGAGAGGGAGAGGTAAGGGTAGACCGCGGGAAGTTGAAGGAAGTACATTAGGTTACATACGCTGCGTCCTTAGAGAGAGAGAGAGAGAGAGAGAGAGAGAGAGAGAGAGAGAGAGAGATGTCCACTTGTAGGGCAGAGAACCGGCTGGTTAACGTTTTCTTCTCCACATCTTCAGTCTATGAGTCCACATCTTCAGTCTAGGTCTCCACATCTTCAGTCAAGGTCTCCACATTTTCCGTCTAGGTCTAGGCCTACATTTGTTTCGTGTAGACTACCAAGCCGGTCACAAAGTCAGACAGTGCACTTTTGTGTTTAGGAAAAGTTCAGCCACGTGAATAAGCCTACGCACAGAATATTAGTTTACAGGTGAGTGCATCTTATCTCTTTTTGTGAAGAGGACGAAGAAGAAGAAGAAGAAGACATCACATTGAACAACCATCGTCTACAACTTTTCTTTGCCAGAGCATCGTTCAGAAAGTGCATTTATTATAGGAAATGTTGGGATGAGGAGTGGGAAGGGATGGGGGAGGGAGGGGAGTGGCTTCAAAATTGGGTACTTCATACTTCAAGAAGAAGAAGAAGAAGAAGAAGAAGAAGAAGCAGGATTCAACACTTTCATAGGCGTTGGCGCAACCGCTACGACCGTCCGCATTATAAATTTGTTGCAACGTTGGCAATTGTGCAATCTCGGATGTACATACAATAGACTCACAGCTAGCTTTCTGTGCGTGCATGCGCAGGTTGTTTTTTTGTGTGTGCCTACATTCTGCATTCTGCTTGTTTTGTCCTCTAACACAATGCGTAGCTGAGCCTAGCTGAAGCTGATGTTGCTCTCTCCACAGTAGATAGGCCAGCCGCGTCGGAAAATGTTTGGCGGTGGGGAGGAGGGGAAGATTCAGGGGGAGGGGGAGCGCGAGGGGGAGTGAGTAGTGGGAGGGAAAATCATTAATATAATATTTTATTTTTGTAAAGGTTATTTTTGCACAAATTCTGCTGACAGTATCGTAGTATGTTGTAGAATGTGTGTGTGCGTATGTGTGTGTGTTGTACGTGTGTATGTGTGTGTGTGTGTGTGTGTGTGTGTGTGTGTGTGTGTGTGTGTGTGTGTGTGTGTTCAATGCCCTCGAAATCAGATCCGTGTCACGAACATGTTTGAGCTTAAAAAAAGAATGCATGTTTATTTGAAGAAAAATCATTGTTACATCCCAAATTAGACCGCGGTAAACTCTCGTATCATTGATGGAGAAAAACAGTCTCGGCTACATCACAATGACGTAATCATTTAAAAAAAAAAGTTTTATGTGGCAATTTTTCTAAAAACTTAACAGAAACCCGATTGCGCTGATGCTCTGGTGACTTGGCCATACCATCGGAGTTTCCGTTTCTTTACCACTGCGAGCATGTTAAGGTGTTGTACAATGGCTTGTGTGGTACTTCGTCGTGGGTGATGTGCTAGGTGTTACACTCAGTTCGATGATGGTGTTTTTCTTTATCAGTATCCGATTCAGCCCCAATGCTGAATTCCTGATAAGGTGTAACTCAGATTCGTTTATTCACGCAGCCTGCTCAAGCAGCATACAAGTCACAAAGTCGACGTATGAAATTTTCCACTTTTATTCAGCATACATCAACAACTGCATACAATCGCTCAATCGCCTTTCCACTCTCAAGTTTACTTTCCAACTTACTATCAACAACAATAACTATCCACAACAACACACGGAGCATCGAATATATAATTTTTTCTCTCAACTCGAGATGACCTCAGTTTGTTCTAGAAAATGACGCATTACAACCAATCAGAATTAAAGATCGTCATCGCTGACTTACGTCATACATTGTTCTAAACATACCCGGAACCTTCTCTTGCTTCGACATGTATCGGGAAATTTCTATCGAGAGTAAACACGCAGATCCAGAAACTTCCCCAGTAATATCGACTAACGCAAATTATCAACGTTATACAAAGCCTCTCCTAACAACAATGCAAACTCAAATCAAAGGTAAATAAACTCCATTATTGAATACTTTGCAAAACGAAACGATTAGATCTATCGTGCGCGCTTCCGACGTACTACCATTCGCGTTTCAACGTAACACTAGGTATAGGAAGTGCCCAGAAGTCTTCTGTAGCATCTCATCTCCATGCCTTGTATTCTTCGTTGTTGGTCTGCTGTGAGAGTCCATGTTTTACAAGAGTACCGAAAGATGGAGATGACCAGGGAGAGAAGCAACCTTACCTTGGAGTGTAGACTGATGGTCCTGCTTTTCCAAATGGGCTTCAACCTTGTCAGGGCAGCAGTTGGTTGTACGATCCTGGAGAGGACTTCCTGTCGGGACCCACTTTCAGATACATTGCTCTTTAATATTTGAAGCTGTGCACCGTGTTGAGGGATTGGCCTTGGACTTTGATGTCCATGTTGATGCCATTGGTGTTGTTGGTCACCATTTTGGTCTTCTCTGCACTTATTTACATTCCAAAGGTTCTAGAGGTCGTGTCAAGCCTCTGTACCGGCTGTTCAAGGTTTTGTTCCTCTCCAGCCAATTCATCCGCAAAATTGGAGATTGATCTGTCCCCTATACTGAGTGTACCTGCATGATCTGCAAGGGCATCTGACAAGATGCGCTCCAAAAAGATGTTGAAGAGTTTTGGGGAGAGTATGCATCTTTGAATGACGCCGATTGTGGTTCTGAACCAGTTCTCGATGGCGCTGTTGTGGAGGACTGCATTGGTAGCCGTGTCATACAGGCTTTTGATGACTTCAATACTGTTAGGGCTGATGCTGTACACTCTCATGGTTGCCCACAGAGCTGCATGCCAGACTTGATCAAATGCTTTCTTGAAGTCTACAAACACATGATATAGATGTTGTTAGTGCTGTAAGTATTTCTCGCAGATTATTCTGAGGTTGAAAATCTGTTCAGTGGTACTTCGCCCTGTCCTAAATCCTGCTTGTTTTCAGCTATAATTTGTTCAGCTTGGGGTTTCAACCTGTTGAGTATTATTTTCAGGAGGACTTTGCTGGTGTAGCTGATGAGGCTGATGATGCGGTAGTTTACCCTTTTTGGGAAGAGTGATGGCAAGCGACTGGGTGCATGGTGTAAGCCACTCCTTTTCTGTGCGCATGCCTTTCCGGATGCCACTGTTGATTTTTCGGTAGGCATCAACTCCCTGTGAGATGTTCTTTTTCCTTTTCAACTCTCCGTTGATCACACAGGTCCAAAATTTCAGGTGTGATCCATGGTTTCCTCTTTGGGTGGTGCTTGCCAAGAATATCAGTGGCAGCACCTGTCACTGCTGAGTTGAAGATGGTGGTCATGTTGTTGACATCTACTTCACTAGCTCCCAAAATGAGCACGACCTCACCGGACAGGTTAAATTAAAACCAGGGGATGAAATTTCACAGCACATTTCGATGAATTGTAACCCACCCATCCCCCCTCCCTCCTTCCATCTCCTCACAATAATAAAAGGTTTTCATCTTTCTTTTCTTTTCTTTTCAAAAAACTAAATCAAACACATGTTCTCTCAATACTATATGAGTTTCAGCCACTATTTGCTTCAATTCACGCGTGCGAAATAGAAATTAAGCTTTGTGTTGACGCCTTTTCCGATCCCGGAAGTAACTGATTTAGCTCGCCTCGCTGCGTAACATAACTACTAACATACATTTCTACAGAATGCACAAAAGGCAGGAAGTTATTAATTGCGGAAGTAAATTTCACCCAGAAAAGATTGTGTGTTAAATGAACGAAATTAGTCTCCAGCTGTCGGCCACGATATCAGTGCTATGAAAGAGATTTGAAGTTCAATGTCTACACTCACCATTGGCAATATGGCAGACGGGGACCACCATTCCATGGAGGAGGAGGGTTTATAGGGACTTGAATCAACATTGAACCATCAGAGAATGACCTTGATAATATGGACAATGTAAAAAAGCCTCTTTTTTTATATCTTGCCCACTTTCGGGTTCGAACCTGTGTGCTAGGCGAACGCTCTATCACTGAGCTACGACGTTGGAACTAAATGGTTTTATGTTTAGCTTTTTAAGACTTGAACCCGAGAGGAAATGTTCGGACTCTCGAACGTTGACCTGCTTCTCCAGCACTATAAATCCGGTGGTGCAATAGAGTGTGTATTCGAAAAAGAGAGAGAGAGAGAGAGAGAGAGAGAGAGAGAGAGAGAGAGAGAGAGAGAGAGAGAGAGAGAGAGAGAGAGAGAGAGAGAACAAAAGCCTTTGCACCTTTTGTTTTATATCTGTGTCGTGAAAGAGCAACTGTGCTGAATGCTCATGTGCATTAGAAGAAGAAACAATATAAAGAGAAAAATCGGTCGTGAGATTTACCGAAATATTATTTCTTTTGTAAAAAGAAAAATAAAGGTTAGTGCCTTATATTAATTATATATGTGCAAATAATATAAATTTATATGCTAAGCATGGTTGCTTAGTGTCGATATGGTGTGTACAGATTTTAAGTTAAGAATGAACACATTCCCTGTGTGTGTGTGGATGTGTGTAGGGGTGTGTGTAGGTGGGTGTGTGTGTGTGTGTGTGTGCGTGTGTGTGTGTGTGTGTGAATGAGTTGATGTACATGTACATACAGGACTATGAGTTCTTATCTTAGCGAGAGGACGAGAATGAATCTCGTTTATAGGCAAGAATTGAATTCGTTACATAAAATGTGATATAGTCATAATTTAAATAAAACGATTGTTTTTAGTATGGGCTCATTATTGTTATTATTACTTTTTTGCATGTAATATTATATTTTATGGAAATTATTTTCCAGGAATTATCTCTTTACACTTCATGTACACTTCATATACATGTCACATTAAACTCAAAGATATGCACAAAAGTAATAAAGATATTGTTTATGTACATATATAATAAGCTCATTAGTATGCGAATCACTGTCAGAAACATAGCTAATTGCTAAATTAGCATACGTCGTCAGCAAACTAACAAATTCTTCTTCGTCGCGGTAAGATGTAATAATTAGCAGCGACATGTTATGGGGCCTATGTTAACTCGCTGTACCCCAAGCACTTATATATATTCATACTGAGAAAATTATACATTTTTACTGACCACAGGCGAACTTATTTGTTCTTTGACTGTAGTGCTCCAATTGCATGAGCTCTTGTCTACTTCTTAACCGGCATCAAGCTGACTTTGTTAGCTTTTGCTAATTCCTCTATATTTGTGAAATTAATTGCGATGTTTTTCAGCTAATTCTGACATGTATCAATTTTGACTGGACATTATCAGAAAATTTTTCTATGGAAATTGGGAAGTGGCTAACTGGAATGATCTCCCGGTTAACAGAAATAACCCCCACCCCCATCCCCCACCCTACCCCCACCACTCGTCATACCCACCCCCAGCCCCCCGCCCCCCAAAAAGGAAAGAAAAAGTCAGTTCATTTAAGAACTTTCTGGACCGAAAACCAAAATGTATAGTTACGCTTAAAGAACAATGACGATTACATGTCATTTATCTAAATTGTGCTAGCATGACCCTCACTAAGTCACTTGATGGTATGATGAAAGAGGCACAGCCAGCTTAGGCGGTAGAGCAATCTCCAACCTCCGTTTTGCGGATGACATTGATTGGCTGGAGAGGAACAAGAACTTGAACAGGTGGTACAGAGGCTTGACACCACCTCCAGAGCCTATGGAATGGAAATAAGTGCAAAGAAGACCAAAGTGATGACCAACAACACCAATGGCATCAGCATGGACATCAAAGTCGACAGACAATCCCTCAACACAGTGCATAACTTCAAATATTTAGGAGCCATTGTATCAGACAACGGGTCCCAACAGGAAGTCCTCTCCAAGTTCGCACAAAGAACTGATGCCCTGACAAAGTTGAAGTCCATTTGGAAAGACAGGACTATCAGTCTACATTCCAAGGTAAGGCTGCTGCGCTGCTGCGCTCCCTTGTCATCTCCATCTTCCTATACGCTTGCGAAACATGGACCCTCACAGACGATCTACAACGAAAAATACAAAGCATGGAGATGAGGTGCTATAGAAGACCTCTGGGCATTTCCTGTACCCAGCACATCACCAACAACGAAGTCCGACAGACCATCACACAAGCCATTGGACAACACGATGACATGCTCACAGTGGTGAAGAAACGGAAACTCCGATGGTATGGACATGTCACCAGGGTATCAGGCCTTGCAAAGGCAAAGTGCAAGGAGGCAGCAGAAGAGCGAGATAAAAAAAGAGGTGGGTGGACAACATTCGTGAATGGACTGGCTTGACACTGAGCGAAGCCATGAGGGTTGCTGAGGACAGAGAAAGATAAAGTACTGGTTAAACTATCATCTGTAGTGCCTTCGAGTTACGGGATAGGATAGGATGATGAAAGAGGCATGGAATAGGCAGCAATAAATGATTACAAAAGATCTAACTACTAAAGTAAACTACAAGATGTTTTGCAGTGTCTTCAACATCAGAAAGGCGCATGCAATTTACGCAATGTTAAAACTAGTAAATGGATTAGCAATAGTGCTGGGACAGTACCGCAAAACTGTATCAATATAGATTGAAAAAATGTCTCCCGCTTTTTTTTGTTGGTTTCAAAGCTCTACATGCTTCCTGTCTGGCATATGTTCTCAACAAAGGGCATTACTACATTCTTTATTACGCTTTCCGAACTTTGGTTCTGAACTCAGGCTGTTTAGGGCTTGTCATTTTATTCAGGTCCACACCTAGATTACAATATAAACGTGTTTTTTTTTATGTGAAACTGGTGGAGAACAATTGGAGGATTGTTGCTGTTCCCCAATGGTTCCAGTGCCTGATGTGTCTTTTTCCATTTAGCAAGGAAAACGTAATTGCCGCTGCCACCTACATTTTATGAGGAGTTTGGAGGTTCATTATTTTAAATGTATTTTTATTATAAAAAAAAAATAGGAGTGGGTACTGGTAGTAATCAGCCGCTCAGCGGTTTACCTGTATTTTTGTTTACTGTCCCAACACTAATTATTGCAATAATTAATTCAACAGCCAACTGTAAGCACAGGACTTGCGTTACATGCATGTCTAACTTTTTTTTTTTTTTTTTTTTTTGGGGGGGGGGGGGGATTAAAACATTTTGAGTGTTTATTTTTGTAAACAGCACTATCTTAACTGTTGCATTTGCATTTAGTTTGTTTACGTACATACAACAGTTGCATTTTAAACAAATACACACACACACACACACACACACACACACATACACACATACATGCTCACTTCTCACCAAATTTTAAAATAAATTCTACAGGCATTTTAAGAACACAGCTTTGTTGAAAACCTTTCAGTATTTCTGAAGTTATAGTATTTTATGTACAGTACCCAAGAATTCTAGATAAAAGGCCCAATAGGCCAACACAGCTTGTTCGAAGAGAGAGAGAAGATGGCTATCCCGCGTTGGCATAGAAAGAGTTAAAAAGAACAGTCAACATGTAGTTTGTCTTTTCATGTCAGCGTCTTTCACTTTGCTGAACCTATAAATGTAATACATTATAATTAGTATAAGTAGTATACAATAGTATAAATAGTATAGTGTCGGATAGCTGGCAGTGGTTTGAGCACACTCGCTACTGTGTCGAAAGTGAATCCTGTTTTTGTGGTTAACGGTCATGTTGTTTTTTTATAACTGCTTGCTTGTTTGTTCTGTTGTCTGTGTGTAGTCTGGTCCACCCCTTCTGTAGTGGTATTCTTCTCTGTTCTGGTTCTTGTTCTTTCTTCTTGTTCTTGAGAGATCTGTTCTTAGTCTTCTGCTTGCCGCAAGAAACAGTGGTGTCTTTGTTGTTACGTTGTCTTGCGCTGCTGTGCGCAATGTATTTCATTGTTTGCGACTAACCACTTTATAAATTACCTTCATATAACTATAAGTAGTATACTATAAGTTGTAGTTGTAGTAGTTGTAGTAGTCTTGTAGTAGTAGTAGTAGTAAGTTGTATAGCTCTCCTTTTTACCCTCACCTCAAAAACTCCCAACCCCCACTAATACACATCCCCACCACTTCCATCAAACCTCACCCTCAACCCTACTCTCAACACCACCTTCTGTCTCTTTGTCTCTGTCTCTCGCTCTCTCTCTCTTTCAACCCTACTCTCTCTCTCTCTCTCTCTCTCTCAACCCTACTCTCTCTCAACCCTACTCTCACTCAACCCCACTCTCTGTCTCTTTGTCTCTGTCTCTGTCTGTCTGTCTGTCTCTCTCTCTCTCTCTCTTTCTCTCTCTCTCTCTCTCTCTCTCTCTCTCTCTCTCTCTCTCTCTCTCTCTCTCTCTCTCTCTCTCTCTCTCTCTCTCTCTCTGTCTTCAAATAAGATCTACACCAAACCACGAAACTCGAGTCACCTTGTCAGTAATCACAACACGTCGGAAACAATAAGGCAGCTCCAGCCAAGCCGGGAGTACATACATGTACAATTGGATGTCTTTATCCGTCTTTCACACCTAGACACAATCCTAATGACATTGTACTTGTACATAGCCAGCCGACGAAATATAACCTCATTAGTTATTTATTTACTTTATTTATTTATTTTATTATTTAATCGATCTTATTTAGCGCTTTTTCAGCTCAAGAGCTGCTCAAGGCGCTGGTCGATACAGGATCTGACTCAAGCCGCCTGAGGCGCCCAGCTGCAACCTTTGGGAGCGTAGTCTGACGCCTAGACGACTGCGCAAAATCCTGGGCGACCGGGAATGGGGAGGAGGGACCTAGTGCGTGCTGGGTGTATTTGTGTTGATGGCACTCACCCGTCTAGGACATGAGCGTCGGGATCTTTAAATTCCATGCGATGGAATGCGTGCGTGCACAGCCTTGACCTCGGGTTATACTCTCATTCCAGCATCGCCGCGAACTGTGCACAGCACATTACGCACACTGCGTAGCCAAGACGGCCGAGGTTGAACATCGCCTCTCCACCACGTTAAGCCTCTGCGGTCTCTGTGGGTGGCGAACAGTCGACGTAAGCTTCAACCGTCTCTTGATACGCAGTGTGCACATTACGGTGCAGTTTCTATGTCGTAACGTTATTTATTTATACGTTCTCAAAGAAACCGATGTGACATCGTCAAAGTTCCTAGTACATGTATCTTATTTGGGCTGGGAGCGATAGGGAGCATTCTAATTGGTCGATGCATTACAAAATTCGACGCACGCGCACAGTGCTATCGTAGTCTTAGCAAAGAGCTCTATCATTAAGCTCTTTGGTCTTAGTAAGGATTAGGGTTAGGGTTACGACGCTTAAGAACATCGTGAAAAAGCCGGCCCGACTTGACTTGGCGCATGCGCAAAGGCGCCTGGCTAAAGTAAGAAACCCGGAACTTTGTGTTGCTTTCAAATGTTACAAAACGTGCGTAATAAGCTTACTAATAGGGAAAACTGTTTCAAACAAACACTTCGTTCGCATGTAATGAAACATTGCAGTGACTCGGGGTCAGCCAGTCTGGAACAATAGCTAAAGCTCGCGTTCTGGCTTTGTCTTGGTTTGCTAGGTAAACAGAGTCAGTGCTTGCATTTAATCGCTCATCTTCGTTCAACCTTACCCCAGCTGTACGCACGCGTGCGTGCGTCCGTGCTGTGTATGTGTGTGTGTGTGTGTGTGTGTCTGTGTCTGTGTTTTTGAGTGTGTGTGCGCGCTTTAAATAATTCTTTAATAAGATCAGGCCGCTTTATAAGCAATATTATTATTATTATTATTATTATTATTATTATTATTATTATTATTATTATTATTATTATTATTATTATTATTATTATTATTATTAAACCCTATAGGTTTGCTTGACCAACGGGTGCTCAATGTATCATTTTGTAATATACACAAAAAAAAACTAAACATGCAAACAAAAAACACGCCAATTTTAGGGAAAAGTAATTTTGGCTGACAATAAACAAATCTTTGAAACTGAACCACTTTTTAAGCTTGCATGCAGCCCACGCATCTGTCGAGCAACATTTTACTCAACCTCTCCCCCCACTCCCAACCCCACCATTACCCCACTCACAGTCCACATTCCCAGGAGACCCTACCATCAACCCCTCCCCTTAACCCCACACACACCAGTATTCACAGCTTAGTGTTGTCGACATTAATTAATGGTTTATTGTCTCTTCACGTTTTATGCACCATGAACCTTTGTTACGATATGTGTGTTGGAGGGGGGGGTTGGAGTGTGTGGAGGGGGGATGATTGAGGGAATGGGACACACAGCGTAGCTGAGACTAGCAGAGGTTTATGCTCGGTTCAGTGGAGTGGCGAATGTAGGTTTTTGCTAGTCCATCTACGCAATGTGTTTAGGAAGGGTGGGGGCAAGGAGGGAGTGGGGGAAGTAGGGATCAGCCAAAGCATATGTTTAGTCCTCATCATCATTGTAGATTATAGTCACCCGACACCGGAGCGTATAGGCGACCTACTGGTCACTGTCACGTGGGGTTTATGGGTTGCTGGGCTCTGCACAATGGAATGCTGTACCCCTCACGCTTTATTCTATGGGAACTGCTAGTTAGTCTTTCGATGAATTACTTTAATACATTTATTTATTTAGCTCGGTCTGTGTTAAGGCTGGGATACAGAGATAGATAGAAAAATGGTAAAAGATCACTGTCACACTAGCTTTCACACGGCTATGAATCATATGTAGTCCAGCCACTTGATAACAGTTAAAATCACACATTTATTTCTTCTACTCTATACAAGATCTTCTATGTACTAATCTACCTTAAAAAGTTCTGTATCAATGCAAATTATTCGATCGCTGATAGTTTAGGCAGCTGTTATGTCTTCATAGGGCACTGGCTACTAGAGTTCATGTAGATTGGACTACTGTGGTCCTCTTTACTATAGTTTCTGAAGAGTGGACTACTGTGGTCCTTTTTTCTATCAGTTTTAGTGCGCTGATTCCTGGGCACTTAACTGTCATGTCGCGGGGTTGAAGCCCTTCGTTGCGGTAGCTTCTGGTACACGCGGGGTCGTCGTGTAGTTTGGTTCCTTGACACACTGTGGTGCCTTGGAGAGTGTTTTCCAGGGTTGCTCTCTCAGTCCTGTGCTGTAGAGGCTCAACAGCCAACTCTTCTTTTCTGTGGAGTTGGGCGCACGGGATATCTCGCCTGTTCGTCTGTAAAATAAGAGACGAACTTCTGCACAACCTTGAATAATAGGTCTGTGCAGAGCGTCTCACTGAAAGCCAAAGTAGCCCTCAGTGATAGCTCCACATCTCTATACATAAGCGACGAACATTCTGCTACGTCCGTGGTCCACTGGAATCTCAACTCTAATTTCCTATACATACATAAATGTAAATCGTGGCTAACTATACTCATAAAGAATTAATAATATTATAACATTCACTGGTACAGCCACTGGTCTGCAAACATACATATAGGTTCAACAACAGTGGTTCCGTCAGGTATACAACATGGCGGCGCAACCGGTCGTGTTTCGCCACGTGGTCACGCAACGTTGGACGAACAATTCAATTCTATGCATAGCAAATTCCACAAACATAATTTCAACAATAATATAAATTTATCACGATGAAACAGAAGTAGGTTCATTTGCCTGTTTGACAAAGTCAGGCTCGTGGCTACTTGATTGAATTCTAAGATTCTCAAGTCCTGCTTCCTGGTCTATTCAGGAGAGATCTACTGCTAACTGTGTAGCTGTGTACTGAAGTCTTTTGTCATACGTGTGTGTGTGTCATCAGATCAGCATTAGGTTGTTCTGAGAAAGCTCCATTCCTTTAAATTACTTATCATACAATTATCGGTTCACGCATTCATGCTGGCAGTACCGGTAAACTTACTAAGTGAGAATATCGCGATATACCGGTATTTCGGTGTACTACCCCGGCCCCAACACTAGTTATGGGTCTGGTTGGCCTATATCTAAGCCTAGGGTCTGTCAGCGTAGGCTTACTTTAGGCTTATCGGTGTAACAAAATAATCTTACCATTCTTTATCTATTGTTAAGGCCCAACTTCATGTAGCATCACTTTTCCTTCCAACTCATTGGTCAGCAAGGAGGTGTACGTATCTCATCGCCAGCCTATGGACGAACTTTCAATAGTCACAAGTTCCGTCTCATCAACAGTGATCAACAGGCTCATTATAGTGGATGCTAACTCCTCGTTGTTAAGAAACTTTCAACAAACTACTCGTTGACCCGTGTGAGGGGACATCCTTTCTAAGGGAAAGGTACTTGTGAATGTCCTTCTTACACAAAAATAGAGAGAGAGAGAGAGAGAGAGAGAGAGAGAGAGAGAGGAGAGAGAGAGAGAGAGAGAGAGAGAGAGAGAGAGAGAGAGAATAGTCGTACGATTTGTGGCCCCTTTTTAGCATTGTTTAGACAAAGGTCGCCGGATTAGGCACACGGACACTCGCACTCACTGTCCTTAAACTAGGTTAACCGTCTGTCGCAGAACGAGTGTAAAGTTGCATGCACGCCCTTAGCAACATCACCTCATCCCCATTTATAGTGACCGAAAAACTCTCGCTATCTTCAAACATTACATTATATTACATGATTATTGCTTTAGGTCCAGCGGAATCTTCCGAGCCAAATCAGGACCGGACATCCCCTGATCCGCATAAAAGATCTGCCGAAACAACCCTAGTGGTAAAACTGAAAGCTCTCCACCAGCCAGTCACTTTACAATAAAGACATCCCACGCAGGGGACGCTGAGGCTGTACTCTAATTTATCGAACCCCCGTTTACAAAAACAAAATAGAATACAAACATCATTATAAATTATCAACAAAACACATACATATAAAATGCCTACCTTGCTAAATAATAACATCGTAGGAAGCCCTAGTGACCGCCTGGCAGAAAGCGTCCAATATTCCCAAGCTGATCCAACAGACCTCATTCACAAATAAGGAGTCTTGTCCCGGAAGAGTTTTCAAGAAAAAAAGGAGGTGACTGGTCTAGCGAAGAAGAAGATAGTATAGCAGATTGATAGAACAGAGCAGGAATGAGAAAGAGCAAATGAGAAAGACAGCGACAGTGGGAATTTAAAGCACTAAATTTCCAGAAAGTGGGGATAGTATTTATACTGAAACCCCCGGCACCCCAACGGGGGATCGCTATCTTCAAAGGACGTTTTATTATTTTTAATTTAAATTTTAGGTCTTTTCATATCTGTGATATTAGACAAATTCTGAAGAACATATGCAAAGGGTGTTCTTTCCTTGCTAACTGTCCAAAACTTGATTTTTATTTTACTGTTCGGATATTATTTGTCGCTCATGCAAGCCAAATTTGGGCTATCTTCTCAACAAAAGCGCGGCAGCCGCAAGACCAGCGCGCCACCCTGGATAAAGAGACAGAACCTGTAGTGCATGCTGGATTATTAGATGTTTCTGGCACTCCCCCACCATTCTAGTACATGAGCGTCAGGATCTTTAAAGTCAGTGCGGTGAAATGCACGCGTACATAGACTAGACCTCGGTTTAAACTCTCATCCGAAGGAGTAAGTGTGGTGACCTGAAAGTGCAGAAAGTCAAGCAGAAAAATGTACATAGTTTCTGTTCCACTAACACCCGTTGGCACCATGCCGATGCGCCAACACAAACGCAATAACAATTTATATATAATCGAAGGGGAAACTAAACATTAGTAACCAAGGAAATACGCCAGTCCTAATTCACACTTTTCTGCTATCCTATGCACCAACGGGAATCCACCATGTAAGAGGAGTGAAGCATACTTCCGGTTTCTTTCTCCGCGTATTGTTTATCCGAGTGTTTTGAGTGAGTTATTTTCAAATATTCAAGAAGATGTCGAATCACATGAAAAAGCGTTAATGGGAGCATAAAAGAGAAAGTGTTGCAGAGAATGCCTGATGGATTTGAAGTCCCAGTTGTGACAGTCAAGTTTACAGTGGGAAGACAACATGTGTCACTGGCCACCGGTATCGTACCCTGGCTCACATATTCAACTACTTCGTGTTTTGTGAAGGTTGCAACGGCGAAGCTATGGAAAACTACAAGAGTCTTCAGGTCCTGTTTCACTTTCTGTCGATGATCGTTCTTTAATCGTTGTATCGCTAGCTCTTCCATCTGACGACTGGCGATTGTTTTTGCATCCTTTCACTGAGCGTGTACTTCCTCCACCGTTTTTATACTTATCCCAGTCGTTTTCTGGCTCTAACAATCGTCGTTTTCGGCAATTTGCCATTTTAAAAGTCACGCATCAAGCTTTGAGAAAAGCAAAACAAGCCAGACCGGAACTTGGTTTTACTCTAACCTCGTTTTGATTTATATTGGCGATACCCACGAGTTTTTATGAGAGGTGCCGGAAAGTTGTGAATAGAATGAGGGTATGCCCGGCTCCGTCAAAAGGTGTGCAAAATCACACCTAATTCTATCACACCGTAGTGGAAGATGACTTACTAGCTCTTGTAACACATGTGGATCAGTGATCTGGGCGTCAGAGGATGCGTCCAAAGGTTGCAAGTGGGCGCTTGGGGCGGTTACAGTTAGATCCTGTATCGACCAGCGCCTTGAGCAGCTCTTGAGCTTGAAAAGCGCTATATAAGAACGATTAAATAAAAGTGTGGCACAGACGAAGGCACGTTATTTCATTTATTTATTTATTTAGTATCTGTTCCATGCAAATTGTTTTATTTGACGTCTAATTGTTGTTGTTGATGTTGTTGTTGTTGTTGTTCTTCTTCTTCTTCTGCTACTACTAATATACTATTACTACTACCGCTCTTGGTTTTATTGTCCGCTGGACCTAAAGCAACAATCAATCAATCTTGGTTTTATTGTCCTTTTGTTGTTGTTGTTGTCGATGTGCTCACTTGCAGGCAAACTGAATTGAAACCAAGGAAACACTTAATATACCACGCTTGCTTTGTGACCATTGTTTTTCGCGGTGGTGTGATGACACAGTTAACAATCGCGTAAAATATAAACCGCATAGCAATTGTGTCACATTCTGTGAATATATTATTATCACATATACCAAACACTGTACTAACGTATGTGTGTATGCCTTACATCAGCTTATCAGAATCAGAACGCTTTAACTGTACTATATAAAGGCCAATGACCCAGAGCGTAGAGAGTGGAATGTGAAGCCAAATACATGACGTAGTAGTCGCGTGATATATTGTGGTTTTAACTGGAATTCTGATTGAGTCGCTTTTTGTTAGCCTTTTTTTTTTAGCTCCTGAGAGAAATATGAAAAACCGTCTAGAATTGACCCATGAATCATTACTATAATTACAATTTCTGCAATTTATTGAACACTGGTCAACATCTGCCTAGTCCACACAAATCTTCAGAACCTATCAGTTGGCCTTTGAAGAGTCTAAGACCAAGAGCTCTGACTGTTTACTCCAGTGAAACTTTTTACCACCTCAAAATTGTAACAAGTCTAAAATAGACCAAATAAAAGCGCAGAAGAAGAGTGGTAAACGAGAAGAAGAAATAAATACTCGTTCTCTTTAAATACTGTTAGGAAATATTTCACTGGAAAGCGCTGCAGACAGGTAAGGCTTTTGCTGTTCACAGCAGACAGTGCTAGGGCTCGCCGAGATAGCGAGTTTGAGAGAGGCAATATGGGTGTGCATAAGTGCTCATACACAAACATTTGCACCACTGCTCATTTTGGGAGCTGGTGAAGTAGATTTCAACACCATGGCCAACACCTTCAACTCAGCTGTGACAGATGCCACCATGGAGATCCTTGGCAAGCACCACCCAAAGAAGAAACCATGGATCACACCTGAAATTTTGGACCTGTGTGACAAACGAAGAGAGATGAAAAAGAATACCTCACAGGAAGCTGATGCCTACCGATAAATCAACAATGACATCCGAAAAGCATGCGCACAGCAAAGGAGAACTAGATAGAAGATCAATGCCAGGAAATAGAGAACAGTCTGAACAAGAACAACAGCAAGAAGACTGTGAAGCGGCTGACAAGTGTTAAACAGCCCATGGTCTCCACGATCCAAAGCAAGTCTGGCCTTACAGAATAACAAGAAGTCCTGGATAGATGGACAGAGTACTGCTCTGACCTTTACAACCACACACCAAACGAAGACCCATCAGTTCTAGCATGTCCTCAGAACAGAGAAGAAGAAGAAATACTCCCAATTCTCAGAGATGAAGTTGAGGCAGCAGTGCAATCGCTGAAGAAGGGGAAGTTAGCCAGAGTGGACAATATACCAGCAGAAGTGCTTCAAGCAGGAAAAGCGATGATTGACGCCCTCACCATTATCTGTAACAAGATCTGGCAAAGTGGGGAGTGGCCTACACCATGGACCCAGTCGCTTGTCATCACTCTTCCAAAAAAGGGTAACCTTCAGGAGTGTCAAAACTAATGCACCATCAATCTCATCAGCCATCGCAATAAAGTCCTCCTGAAAATAATACTCAACAGGTTTAGATCCCAAACTCAAAATATCACAGCTGAAGAACAAGCAGGATTCAGGGCAGGGCGGAAGTACCACTGAGCAGATTTTCAACCTCAGAGTAATTTGCGAGAATAACATACAGCACCAACAACATCAATATCGAGTCTGGCAGGTAGCTCTGTGAGCAACCATGAGAGTGTACAACATCAGCCCCAACATTATTGAAGTCATCAAAAGCCTGTATGACAAGGCATACAGTGCAGTCCTCCACAACAGCGCCATCTGGAACTGGTTCCGAACAATAATTAGCGTGCGTCAATGATGCCTACTCTCTCCAACACTCTTCAACATCTTCCTGGAGCGCATCATGTCAGATGCCCTTGCCGTTCACGAAGACACAGTGAGCATAAGGGGTAGAGCAATCTCCAACCTCTGTTTTGCGGATGACATTGATGGATTGACTGGAGAAGAACAAGAACTTGAACAGCTGGTGCAGAGGCTTGACACCACCTCCAGACAACATTCGAGAATGGACTGGCTTGACACTGAGCGAAGCAATTAGGGTTGCTGATGACAAAAAGATGGAGTACCCTGGTTAAACTATCATCTGTGGTGCCCCAACGATTTTCGAATTACGGGATAAGATAGGATAGGAAGTGGTCACTAGAGCTACATTGAATAATAACGCCTTTTCAAATAGCGTCAGAGAGGAGTGGAGATCGAGGCAAAAGTAAGCCTCGGCGTCTGTGCTACTCGGTGTAGGTTAATCTAGGATATTTATTATATCTTGATTCAGTCAAGGCTCATGCATACTTTTGAGCGTGATGGGACAAGTACAATAATCAGCTTATGCGAGTCCTTGAAATACTTTCTAACCTTCTTCCTCTACTGGTAAATTTCGGATTCTACCGGACCGTGAAAGACGCTTATCTTGGGTGCAGTCCTCACAAGCTACACATAATTCGTTACATTACAGCGTGTGACAATACTACAAATAGTCGCGAAACAAGTTCGCTTTTCAAAGGTTCCATGTTCCCATTCTGAGTGTCACACTACCCTCAACCTTATCTGCACCCCCCTCGCGCTCATACACGGACGACAAACACACATACACCATTACACACATACACACTCATTTTCTTCTTGGGTTGAGCAGCCACAATCAGTACGTTGATTCATTTGCTGCTACTGATTGTTATTAGGTACACACACAAACACACTCACCTACACACACACACCCACACACATACACACACAAGCCATTGGACAACAAAATGACCTGCTCACAGTGGTGAAGAAACGGAAACTCCGGTGGTATGGCCACGTCACCAGATAATCAGGCCTTGCAAAGACCACATACATGTCAAGTCTTACGTTTTTTCCGTAATTCTTACGTATTTTCATTTTTTTTTCACCTTACGGCGTAAGATGAAAATCTTACGTATTTTTTCTTTTCCCCGACCCTTTTTTTTTTTAATCCGAAATTTTTATTTTATTTTAATCCGAAATACAGCCTAGAGAACAATTCTGAGTCACGCTCGCTCGCGATCGTGATCTCGGAGGAAGTACGGGCCTTGCGCATGCCCATAGCATTTCTATACACTGTTTCCGTCTTGGAGGAAAGGTTTCCGTTAATTCAGCTTCAGTGTCAAAATGCTGGAGAAGGGGAAGTAATGCACTGATGACTATAACAAAGAGCACCAGTGACATAATTGTGTGCAACGCAGTGTATTTTAGATTCTTTTTTCTATTTATGTAATTTGGATTGTTCTTTTTTTTTTCTTTTTTTTTTTTTGGGGGGGGGGGGGGAGGGAGAGAGGGGTGTTTTTTATTTTCTGCAATAGATAAAGCACAGTTATGAAAGTTTTTTTTTTTAAATCTTATTAAGTTGCTTGTTTGTATGGTACAGTGTTTGTTATTAAAAAAAAAAAAAGCAGGTGAATTTGCATGTGTTTGCTAAAATTATTATTATTGTTTTATTATTTTTTTAATTTGTATGTGCGTGTTTACCGTTTTACGCATTTCTTATGGTTTTCGATAGAAAATTATGGTCAGAAGCTCCAAGAGCTTGACATGTATGAGACCATCCTGCAAGGCACGGTGCAAGGAGCTACAAGAAGAGGGAGACCGAAAAAGAGGTGGGTGGACAATTTTCGAGAATAGACTGGTTTGACACTGAGCGAAGCCATCGGTTAAAGGATCATTAGTGGTGCCTTTACGACCTCCGAGTTACGGGATAGGATAGGATAGGACACACACACACACACACACACACACACACACACACCCACACACACACACAACCACACACACCTACATATATATATTCTGCTATGTGTGTGTGTGTGTGTGTGTGTGTGTGTGTGTGTGTGTGAGTGTGTGCGTGTGTGTGTGTTTGTGCAAAAATAGTTCTCGTTAAAGGCGCGGTCACATTGACGCGGCCACACTTGTGTTACGCTTATGAGTTCCTTATATGTACAGTAAAACACGTGCTCGTCATGCAGGCACCTAGATCTAAATAAACATATAATTAGGTCAACAAATAACAACAAAATTCTCATATTAACGAAAAGAATTAATGTACGATTGATTGTTTAACATCACCCGGGAACAAACGAGTCAAAACTTATGCAGGTTATGCATTTTTACATCATCATTTGCACTGATCGAAATATCGGAACACACAAGACACAGAATCTATTTTAGCACTTTTCACGTTGTGTTTCTTCACAAACAACTGCCGTCACATTATCACCGAACTGTGCGATTTCATTTGTGTACTCTTAGCGTCTGTGCAACGAAAATAAATCTTAAAAAATAGAAGAGAATGTGACGGTGGGTACGGTCTATTGTTACTGAGCTCTGCACAATGGAATGCTATTACCCACTCGTCTTTGTCTGCGGAGATCGGCTAGTGTAATCACCCTGTGACTAATCTTAATACATTTATAAGTTTTGCTCGATCTGTGTGCGGATAGGGTTACAGAGATAGAGAGAAAAGTGTAATAGCTTCACTGACACACTAGCTCTCGCACGGCTATGAAACATAGTAGTCCAGCCACTTGATAACAGTAAATATCACACATTTATTTCCTCTACTCAATACAAAATTCTCTAAACACCCCCTTAACTTAAATGTCCAAATTCACTTCGAATAGTTCGTTCCTTGATGGGTATATGCTGCTACTGTTCTTGATATTTGCTAATGTCTCATCATTGGGCTATTAGTTCTGTCTGTCCTATTGTTGGTTTCAGGAGAGTGGACTACCGCACAGTCCTTCTATGTCAGTGTGGGCGCACGCTTTTGGTGTCACTTAACTGCAGTTTGAGGTGTGGTGATGGTGTCTCCTCCTTGGTTGTAAACTATAGGGCTATCGTAGCTCAGTGCTAGATGCTCCACTGCAGGCCGAATGTCAGGGTTGACCCTTAGTGGTCTTCCTCCTGCCTCGGGCCAACGATGCCTGCTCGTCTGCAAAATATGATACGAATTTCTGCAACACTGTATTTTACTAAGGGTGTGCAGAGCGTCTCACTGATGGCAGAAGTAGCCCTCAGTGATTGCTCCACTTATATTTATATATAAGCGACGAACAATCTGCTATGTCCGTGATCCACTGGAATCTCCACTCTAATTCCTATACATATACACATCATGGCTAAGCTAAACACATGGAGAAGTAATTAACAATATACACATTCTCCGTTACAGCCACTGGTTTACAATCATACACATAGGAGAAACAACAGTTGTATAGTGGGGGATGCCTCGTGGTGTCAAAACCCGGTCGCGGGCCCGTCACGTGGTCAAGCAAAGTGACTAACATTCACAATTCTAAACCTGACAAAACTTCACAAACATAATACAGCAATAATATCAATGAATCGCGATGAAACAAAAGATTCATCATTTACCTTTTTGACAATGTCAGGCTGTGGCTATACTAGGTTGAATTGAATTTCACCCGTCCCTGCTTTAGTCTTCTGCTAGCGATCTTTCAGAGCATTGCTCCATCTCGTGTGAGAGTTAGGCACAGAAAGACTGCCTAGCCTTGCGGTCAGAAAAAGCCCGCGAAAACTAGTACTACAAGTGGCGTTTCTATCGGGTGTTTCTGGCCATACGTCAGCTGAATGAGGTCACTGTCTAACTGAGCCAGCGTTAGCGTACACATGCTTGGCACACAACTGACTTGCGTCAACTACTTGGCATCGACTTTAATTTACAAAGGCTACAGCAGGCTGAACTATTTAAGGCGTGAGGTCTTAGTGCAGGGTCTAAATCTAGCCTTGTGTGACAGAGAATAAGATGATGATTTTACCCTTTCAAGTATACTTCTTCATGTTCTTCTTGCTCGCTACTAGCCTACCGATCACAATCAACTCAAGTTTGGAGAAGTTGAAAAAATTTCGTCATCAAACTGACGTCAGATTGTAATAGGCGAGGCTTTATTTTTTAATTGTGGCGAAAGATTTCATCCACTGATTTTTTGGGGGCGGAGATTTTAGATCTGAAAATCAGCGATCGTTCATGATCGTTTCACATAGGCTTATTCACAATTAGAGCTGGGTACCATGGGTCAAAGTCGTACCGGTATTATCGCGGTATTTTTAGGTCGTATTGGTATTTCGTACCGGTATACCGCGATTTTAAGTGTTACAATCAAATGGGATATGGCACTGACAGTAGTGACCGACGCAAAAGAAAGATTGTCATACACTTCAAAACAGTTTCAAAGAACCACATTTTTATAGAAACTGAAGCTTTATTATTGCTTGAACGCTTTCAAAACAAATTATGATAAATCACTGTTTAGAACATCAGCAAACTTTAAACCACAAAATCAAAATAAAACAAAAACATTCAACAGGAAAGGTCTTTAAGAACTTTGAGAGTTCAGAAGGATTGGCGACTGGTACCATGCTTAAACACGTGGATAAGCTGCTGTTCTTAGTTCTTCTTCAAGAACAACTGCCTATCCACGTGTTTGGGTTTTAGGCTCGCTCTCTGGGCAGACAAGATGTCGCCCACTGTCGCGTTATGTGTTGTCGAGATTTCCCAGTAAACCGGACCTTGGACACCCGCACCGGTATACCGTACCGTCGCGTTTCCGAACGTGAATACAGTTACGTATCGGTAAAACCGTCCAGCCCTATTCACAATCATGAACTCCGAGTTTGGCATGTCGTAATTGCGAGTTTTCGTGTTTAAAATTCACACTAATGCTGATAAATACATCCAAAATAATGTTTTGTGTGCAAACTCGGCGCGTTCAAAAAAGATTTTACAGTAATATCTTAAGACTTACATGGTGGAAAAAATCTTTCGGATAATAATTACTGCGACATGATGAACGCTTGGAAATAATTATGTGTGCGTAAAACGATGCGCAAATCGACGTACCCTACCACCTTAACCTCTTTTTACCACCCTCGCCACCCAGCGTAGTTGAGACTATCCGATGCTCCCCTATTGGAGAGACGAACGTAAGCCTCGGCTAAAGTCTCAGCTACGCAGAGTGAGCCCTTGCAAGGCTGGCGACTCCTAATAATTAATGCCTCTCTCCTTTATGACCGAAAGATAAGTGAAAAACTTTAAACTTGTACCTTTACCTACCTATATATTTACCTTTGACACGGAAGGTGCTTTTACGTGCTTTGCCATGCTTTCGCTGAGAAAGCCACCCCAATGTCAACTGCATGGGAGACATGTGTAGTAAGAAGAAGAAGACAGAATGGGTGTTACACTCGTTTGGCGTTTTTCTATCAGTAGTTGATTCAGCCCCAATGCTGAAATACTGATAAGTGTAACTCGGATTCGTTTATCCACGCAACCCGTTCAATCAGCAACAAGGCATGGAGTCGTCGTATAAAGTTTTCCAATTTTATTCAGCATACATCAACAACTGCATACAATCGCCTTTTTCACTTTCCTTTCCCTCACTTTACACAGAGCATCCATTATATAGTTTTTTTTTTTCTCTAAACTCGAGATAACGTCAGAATGTTCCCGATGACGCTTTACAACCAATCAAACTAAATTTCGTCATCACTGTCTTACGTCATACAACATTCTTTTCGGTTCAAGAATGTTCTCAAATAACGCGAAGCTTCTATCGACAGTAAACAAGCAAATCTAGAGAATTCTCCAATAATATCGACTAATGAAAATTATCAACGTTATACAAAGCTTCTCCTAACAACAACGCAAAATCAAATCAAAGGTAAATACACTCTTGCAAAGCGAAACAAGTGCGCGTTTCAGACATACTATCCTTCCCGTTTCAACGTAACAATGGGTTAAGGTCGTGGGTGCAAGCCTAGGGTTTGTCTCGAACAAAATACCTGTTCTGAAACTCTGATTTTCAGAGATCCAAAACTCTCTCTCTCTCCCTCCCTCTCTCTCTCTCTCTCTCTCTCTCTCTCTCTTTCTCTCTCCCTCCCTCCTTTTATACTTGAAAAATAGACTGCCGCGCCATAATTGCTGTCCGAAACATGTCCGATCAAAGTTTGGTATTAAAATTGTTGATTTGAGCTCGGTCCTGTAGTGGTGATGTTTTGATAATTATGTACTTCATTGGACTTTTAACTCTCCTGTATGATCTTTTAACGAAATATATGTACGGATAACCTTTTTAATTTGGTGTTTAATTTCCTTTGACATCCAGCCCTCTCTCCCCCTCATCCTGTTGTAAAGTGTACAAATACTATATGACAGGAGTCCTTTCTAATTCCATGTTGTTCCAGGCAAGACGGAAAATGGTGTACTAGAGTTTATTTGTTGATTTGGTTTCCGTTATAAGAATGACTCGTAAACTCTTTGGCAAGAGCGCAAACGCGACTGTGTCAGTGATGTTGCTAGAAATTTTCAGCATAGGCCATTTGACCGATTCAGTCACAAACCTTTAGGACATTTTGAAAATCTTTCGGCCATCATTTTGACTTCTTTCCAACACCAAACGAGAGGCCACTAATAAGTTTCGTTTTCTTTTTCGGCGGCATTTCAAAAACGAAAAGTTTTATTGCCGGAAGCACACCGTTCGCAACAAGGGGAGTTACTCTAACTCTCTCTGCTGATGCATGTGTCGCCTTCTTGGCGCTTCCGATATGCGATGTTCGACAATTACTGATAACACCTTTATTTAACCGATAGGAAATTAATATGGCCAGAAGCAGTAACAACGAAACAGACATGAGACAAGCAAACAAAAAACGGACAAAGGGTGGCCGATTGAGGCGTAAAACCTTAGGACAGCGGGCCGATCAGAACATGACTCTTTCGGACACAGTTTGGAATTTTATCGGTGAAAGTCAGATTTGCCGACGAATACGACATCACTGCTGTGTATTACGTTACGGGTATACTCTACACTCGGCCAAGCAGTACTAATAGGGGATATACTTAAGTACACGTGCCCTTGAACGTTTAGTTTAATACCTGACCTTGTGCAGTCTTGGAGAGAAAGAATTAAGATAAAAGAGATAACCTGTACGGCAGGTTTAGAAGCACTGGTTTGTGCGACATTATTGTTGACACTGATCAGTTCTCCGGGTCACAGGGCGCTTGATTGTGCATTTAATGCTGCCACAACTGACGTGAACTAGTTGCTGAGTTAGATGATCCAGCATTCGACCAGCGCCTTGAGCCACCCCTTGAGCTGGTAAGTGCGCTATATCTATATATATATATATACAAGTCCCTTTTTACTGCTTGTATTATTTTCTACCAGCAATGCTATAAGCGATGATGATGATGTTGATGATGATGATGATGATGATGATGATGATGATGATGATGATGATGATGATGATGACTATTGGTGGCAACTTACATCAGATCATCATCATCGCAATCATCATCATCATCATCATCATCATCATCATCATCATCATCATCATCGTTGTTGTTGGTTGTGGTGGTTTTTTTGTTGGTGTTATTAAGCGGTTTAAAATAGTTATTTATTTTTGGTAAAAACAACACTGAATAATAATGTTCCCTGACGACGACGAAGAAGAAGAAGAAGAAGAAGAAGAAGAAGAAGAAGAAGAAGAAGAAGATGATGATGATGATGATGATGATGATGATGATGATGATGATGATGATGATGATGATGATGATGATGATGATGAATCCAATGAGTAAATGCGATGTGGGTCTGCCGTGGGAAGCCGATTGCGGGCCGATGTCTCCGCCGATGCCGTGCTGACCCCTATTCTGTTTCCCTGTTTATACCAAATTGACGAAATATCTCGGACAATGGGGAAAAAAACAAACAAATAAGGAGATTAAGCAACACTTTGGTAGCCTAAATGAATTAGATTTAGTTAATCGAAAGACTATGGCTCAAAACTAAATTCTTCTTCTTCTTCTTCTTCTTCTTCTTCTTCTTCTTCTTCTTCTTCTTCTTCTTCTTCTTCTTCTTCTTCTCTTCTTCTTCTTCTTCTTCTTCTTCTTCTTCTTCTTCTTCTTCTTCTTCTTCTTCTTCTTCTTCGGGGATCGAATTTACGGGTTTAGTATAGTTTTTCTTTGCTTATAAGGTCCAGCGGACTACGATGATCCGAATCAGGACCTCACATGAAACGGGTCTCTCTCTATCTCTCACAAAATTTTAATTAAAAAAAAAAATGCACTGATTGTGCGATTCGGCGTCTCGCAACGATAGTACCAAAGCGTCATTAGTAAGCTTACCACAGCACACGTAACCTTGATCTTGCACCGCTTGAAAATATTCTGATTTAGGCAAGGTTTGTACTAATTTAAATACACAAATTCCAAACCGAGGGAATAGCAATTGCTGCCAAATACACAAATTCCCAACCGAGGGAGTAACAGTTGCTGCTTTCGGCGTCCATTCAATGTTTATAATTATGTATGATTACCAATTTATTTGCAAGAAAGTTGAATGACTGACTATACGAGCAATAAAAAGAAAAGTACTTAGGCCAACAAAATATATATGTATGTTTACAGGATCCCGACCGACCCAAGTTTTTGGCCCGACCCTACATTTTTGTTTTGGGATAGTGTGGGAAAAAAATTGAAAAAAAATCCCCAAAAAATCGCACCCTGAGTGAAAAAGGTTTTTAAAAAAAAAAGTAGAAGAAGAAACCAACCTAACAATTCTTTTTTTGTTCCCCTATGTTACCGTAAACAGCCTTGTTTTGTTGTTGTTTGTTTTTTGGCCTTAACATTACACATATGCACTGATTGTGATTCGGCGTCTATCAATAGTATTTATGAACACTTCAGCAAGGCGATAGTACCAACGCGTCATTACAACCTATCCTATCATATCCTATCCCGTAACTCGTAAGTCGTTGGGGCACCACATATGATCGTTTAACCAGCGTGTTCCATCTTTCTCATACCTCGGCAACCCTCATGGCTTCGTTCAGCGTCAAGCCAGTCCATTCTCGAAAGCCCCCCCCCCCCTCCCCCTCTTTTTTTGTCTCCCCCTTCTTCTGCCTCCTTGCATCGTACCTTGAATGATGGTTTTTGCACGGCCTGATGCTCTGGTAACGTGACCATACCATCATTACAATAAGAGGGTGAATAACGCCGAAAATCTGCTAGTGAAAATAGCATTAGTTTAGGCTTAGGATTAAAGTTATCCCTAGCACTAGCCCTAACCCAAATTCTAACTAACACTAATCCTAACGCTAAATATCGAAAATTGCGGTTAATATAATAATTATTATAATATAATTTTGAATGCGCAATTTAAACGATGCGCGACAGAAGTACATGCTCCTAATATCACAGCCAGATTTTGGGCGTTTCCCTGTTGCAGACGTGCCATCAAGGGGTGTAAGAGAAATGAAGATGGCCTTCATAATGTATTTCTCACCTTCTATTTATTTCTCTTTTGTTTTTTTCTCTTTACATTTCGATCTCTTTTATCAAGACGATGATTGATTCGTATGGAAAACATAATTATATAGCTGACAACAGTATAATCTACAGGTAATGTCCTTGACACCTTTGGGAAGTTGTTGTCTTTTTAAAGTAGTAGTAGTAGTAGTAGTAGTAGTAGTAGTAGTAGTAGTAGTAGTAGTAGTAGTAGTAGTAGTAGTAGTTTACATTTTATTGTTATTGTTTCCTTTTAGTAGTGGTAGAATTAGTAGTAGTAGTAGTTTACATTTTATTGTTATTGTTTCCTTGTAGTAGTAGTAGTAGTAGTAGTAGTAGTAGTAGTAGTAGTAGTAGTAGTAGTAGTAGTAGTAGTAGTAGTAGTGGTAGTAGTAGCTTGCATTTCATTGTTATTGTTTCCTTTTAGTCTGTATTTCTGTGATGTAATTTAAACCATCAAAACTTTTTTTCTCTCATAGCAGCCTTCCCGCTCATATCTCTCTCTCTCTCTCTCTCTCTCTCTCTCTCTCTCTCTCTCTCTCTCTCTCTCTCTCTCTTCTCTCTCTCTCTCTCTGAATCACACAACCTGGACGTCTTGTGTGTTTTGTGTGTGTGTGTGGACATTCCTTTTTTTTTTTAATCTTTTTTTTTAACTTTACGTCATATTACTATAATACGTCATAGTATTTGATACTCCCTGAGAAAGCTTTTATTCCTGCGGACTAATTATTTTGATTAGACCCAGGTGAGTAACTATTATTTTAACTGATGTTAAGTTTCTGATATGTAGTAGTAGTAGTAGTAGTAGTAGTAGTAGTAGTAGTAGTAGTAGTAGTAGTAGTAGTAGTAGTATGGATTGGATCAGATCTATCTGCCCCGAAGTTCCTGTGCCAAAAAGACACGTGAGAGACCGTTCGAGGGAATCGTCTCCAATTATAGTTTGCGCTTTCTTGAAGTTGAATGAATAAAACCGTTTAACCATGCAGTTGACGCTAAATCTGTGAACTTGCTTAGTTAATGAAATAACCAAAAGTATCTCAGATGCACACTTGTTGGTGTAACGGTGGGTCTATTGTTGCTGGGCTCTGCACAATGGAATGCTATTACCCACTCGTCTTTGTCTGCGGGGATCGGCTAGTGTAATCACCCTGTGCCTAATCTTAATACATTTATAAATTTAGCTCGGTCTGTGTTAGGATGGGGATACAAAGATAGGGAGAAAAGTGTAATAGCTTCACTGACACACTAGCTCTTGCACGGCTATGAAACATAGGTAGTCCAGCCACTTGTTAACAGTAAATATCACACATTTATTTCTTCTACTCTATACATAATTCTCTAAAAAACTGTATTAACTTAAATGTCCAAATTCACTTCGAATAGTTCGTTCCTTGATGGGTCTATGCTGCTACTGTTCTTGATATTTGCTAATGTTTCATTGGGCTATTAGTTCTGTCTGGCCTAATGTTGGTTTCAGGAGAGTGGACAACCGCACATTCCTTCTATGTCAGTGTGGGTGCATGCTTCCGGTGTCACTTAACTGCAGTTGAGGTGTGGTGATGGTGTCTCCTCCTTGGTTGTAGACTATAGGGCTATCGTAGCTCAGTGCTAGATGCTCCACTGCAGGTCGAATGTCAGGGGTGATGCTTAGTGGTCGTCCTCCTGCCTCGGGCCAATGATGCCTGCTCGTCTGCAAAATATGAGACGAATTTTTGCAACACCGTGTTTACTAAAGCTGTGCAGAGCGTCTCACTGATGGCAGAAACAGCCCTCAGTGATTGCTCATAAGCGACAAACAATCTTCTATGTCCGGGGTCCACTGGAATCTCCACTCTAATTCCTAAACATATACACATCATGGATAAACTAAACACATGGAGAAGTAATTACCAATATACATATTCTCTGGTACAGCCACTGGTCTGCAAGAATACACATAGGAGAAACAACAGTGGGTCCGTAGGGGATACTTCATGGTTGCGAAACCGGTCGCATGTCCGCCACTTGGTCAAGCAAAGTTTGACTAACATTCACAATTCTAAACATGGCAAAACTTCACAAACATAATACAGCAATAATATCAATAAAGCGCGATGAAACAAAAGATGGATCATTTACCTTTTTGACAATGTCAGGCTGTGGCTATACTAGGTTGAATTGACTTTCACCCGTCCCTACTTTAGTCTTCTGCTAGCGATCTTTCAGAGCGTGGCTCCGTCTCGTGTGAGAGGTAGGCATAGAATGACTACCTAGTGTAGTGGTCAGCAAAACCCTGCGAAAACTAGACTAAAGAGGCGCCTCTGGCGGGTGTCTCTGGCCCTACGTCAGCTGAATGGTTCACTGCCTAACTGAGCCAGCGTTAGCGTACACATGCTCAGCACACAACTGACTTGCGTCGTCTGCCCAGCATCGACTTTAATTTACAAAGGCTACAGCAGGCTGAACTATTTAAGGCGAGAAGTCTTAGTGCAGGGTCTAAATAGCCTTCTGTGACAGTTGGCTCTCTCTCTCTCTCTCTCTCTCTCTCTCTCTCTCTCTCTCTCTCTCTCTCTCTCTCTCTCTCTCTCTCTGGTTTTTTGATAGTCATGCCTGTAGTAAACATGTACAAATATTTAGGGATTTATTTTTCTACTCGATTGAGCTTTGTATCCGCTTGCAAAGAGTTAAACAGTATAGCAAAAGGCGCATTTTTATGCGTTTTAAAAAGAATGCATACTTTGAATATATTTTCTGTAAAATTATTTTTTAAAATCTTTTATTCTCAAATAAAGCCCAAATGCTTTGTATGGTTCGGAAATATGGGGCATGGACAAGGCTGCGATTCATTGTGAGAAAGTACATTTATTTGCATTAAAAAGGTTTTTAGGTGTTGATACTCGCACTCCCAATGATTTTGTATACGGTGAATTAAACCGGTACCCTATTCAGATCTGGTTTTGTATGGTTAAATCAAGGTGTGCAAGAGATCAAATGTTTTTTAAGAAAATTTAAACAGCGACTTTTGGATTGCAGATGGCAAGATTGGCATAAGCATATACAAAACGGTGACCGGTATAAAATGTACTGTTTATTTGGGGGCAGTAATCATTGTGTTAAAACTTATTTCGAATTAAATATTGTGTGTTTTTGTTGTTGTTGAGATAAAACATTTAATTCATTTTATTATTTTAAGAGGAATATGTTTAGACTTTTGCGCGGTCCCATCACACAGCAGAATTTATGGGAATGAAATACGTGATAAACTAGCCAGAGAGGGAGCTAAGAATAACCCTAGTGCAATAGTTGTTGATAATTTAAGTTTGTCATATAATGCCATGATTTCTACAATTGAGAGGTTACTGAATAATACATATAATAACCTTAAAAAATGCTCGGCACTTAATTATCAAAGAAATGTATCAAAGATTAAATTAAGAATAAATTCTTGGAGTACAGAATATTTTTCGGACGTTAATTGTCCATATTTGGTTTGAATGCACAATGTTTATATCAAAATTAGAAGAACAGTGTATTAATATCAAGAAATACGGCCAATCGAAGAAATAAATGTTATATAATACAAATATTTATAATATTCATGTTATTTTAAAATCACTACTTGGTAGATTTTTTTTAATGTTCTTTCATTTAATTTTTGTTGTTGTCTAATATCATGTAACTAAAGTGAACAGACGTAAAATTAAAATACTACTCTGAATTGATCTCTCTCTCTCTCTCTCTCTCTCTCTCTCTCTCTCTCTCTCTCTCTCTCTCTCTCTCTCTCTCGTGTTTTGTTTCATGTGGTTTTTTTTAAAAATGGTAATGGTATAGTAAATCTTGATTTTATCTTATTACAAAAGGTCTGATTGTAAGAATAGGCTTATGCGTAAAATCTTAACCTTTTAAAATAAAGTTCTGAAGTCTGAACTCTCTCTCTCTCTCTCTCTCTCTCTCTCTCTCTCTCTCTCTCTCTCTCTCTCTCTCTCTCTCTCTCTCTCTCTTTCTCTCTCTCTCTCTCTCTCTCTTTCTCTCTCTCTCTCTCTCTCTCTCTCTCTCTCTCTCTCTCTCTCTCTCTCTCTCTCTCTCTCTCTCTCTCCAAGTTTGCTTCAAAACCTTGCCAAAATTTTGTTCAAAATCATACAGAATTATTTTATCATGTCCACTATTTCTATCACTTAATTTTCGAACATTTTGTCACATGAGAACATGTTCTGGACATACTGGTTCAACACTAGAAACTGCCTGCTTCAGATCATGTTTATCTTTTTTGTTTATTATCTCTCACGTTTGTTGTTGTTGTTGTTGTTGTTGTTGTGTTAATCCGTGACTTTATAAAAATGCAGGTTGACAGTTTTACTTTGCATTTTTGTAGTTTGCCTATTTCATGTACTTAACAGAATTTATCTGCTTAATTCACGCACTGAGCAAAGGAGTTGCTCAATTCATGAATTAACTATCAATTTTGCTATTTATTTCAAGAATTATGAAAATTCTGCTCATTTCATTAAATAAGCAAGTTTACAGATTAACCGTAATATATAATACGCTGACTTCCTATCTGGCAAGTGTGGATTGTCCGCGGTTTTCACGAGGTTGGATCTCTTTTTCCAGCGGATTATACATTGTTGTGACAGAATGATAGATGCACGACCAAGAGGCAAGACGTCATTCACTCTAGCAGCGACTTCTCGTCTGCTGCTTCGGATTTTTTGTGATTAAAATTACATTGCAAATTTAGTTTTGGAAAGCAGGTACTAGGTCTCGGTGCTTTATGATGGTGATTATGAGTAACGCTTTTCTGGTCTTTGGTGTTTGCTATTGTCTAGTCTATGCTTTATTTATGCACCTAAACTGCAATCTGTTGCCTGATGTATTTGTGTTGACAGTTTTCATTGTGTAGCGTGCGCATTGAAAGTATAACAGCTGGCATCCAGTCGTCGACAAATAAATAATTATTAGTGTTATCGCCCCAGCTTTGCCCTTTTGTTCCCTATACATGTACATCATTGTAGTGTTGCACTTCCCATTTTTACAGGTGGACTGAAAGTGTATTGTTAATTTTGTTTCTTCACGATAAAAGTAAAGAGATGCGATGCCAAGACTTAAATCCCTTCCACTTCGACTTCTTGTAGAGAGCACTATAGTATTAGGTTTAATGATGATGATGATGATGATGATGATGATGATGATGATGATGATGATGATGATGATGATGATGATGATGATGATGATGATGATGATGATGAATGCTATTATTATTCCTAAATCAGACTCAAAGTGCGGCGATCTGTAACCAACTTACACTCTCACATGTTACACACACTCCTACATACACAACAAACATCACTCAAACATGTGTAGTGCAGAAGGCATGCAAGTCACTGTTGGAAGACGGAAAGGAAATCGAATTCTATTTATTTTTTTAAATGTTAGATGGATTGCATCCAGTATCATTATCGAAGGAAGGGAGGAAACCGGAGTACCGGGAGAAGAACCCTCTGTAACCTGATTTTGGTAGCAAATAATAGATAGGGAATTTAGTGCTCTATAGTGCGCAAGGGTCATTCACTATTTTTATGAATTGCACACAGATAATTGTTGGTTTGAGTCGCATTAGTCTAGCCTTTATGTGTACGTCATTAACCTAGAAGCCTATGTTTGTAAGAAAGCGAAAGATAATTTGTGCTGGCTGAAAACGGACGTTTGTGTTAACTGAAAATTGTGCCCACTTATTGTGTATTTTGTTTACTGGCAAACTGTGATTTGCCATAATGTGAATTTTTTTTTCTCCCCCTGATAACGTTGTTTTGGTGATCAAATAAAATTACAGCATAATACCCCTCTCCCCTTTTTTATATTATTATTATTTTTTAATTTTCATCGTTCTTATATAGCGCTTTTCCAGCTCAAGAGCTGCTCAAGGCACTGGCTAATACAGGCTGTTATAATAATAATAATAATAATAATAATAATAATAATAATAATAATAATAATAATAATACTGGATGCTATATACGCGCCTTTCCCCCAAATCAATCAGGCTCAAAGCGCGGCGATCTGTACCAACATATACGCTCGCCTGTTTCATCCACCCTCACAACATTAATACAAATCCATCGCTCAAAGGCAGGGAGATCGCAATTGGAAGACGGAAAGAAATTCGAATTTTTATTTTTGAAATTTTATATTGACTGCGTCCAGTACCATTATTGAAGGGAGGGAGGAAACCGGAGTGTCCGGAGAAAACCCTCGGTGGCCTCAATAGTCTCGTACCTAAGTCACATAAGTTCGCCCCTTGCGGGAATCGAACCCGCGACCTTCGGCATAGGAAACCGGCGACTAATCCACTGCGCCACGAGGCCACCCCACTGTAGCTCAATCCGCCTGAGGCGCTCAGTTCTTGCAGCTTAGGGCGCATCGTCTGACGCCCATGCCTCTACGGGTAGTGCTTGCTGGGAGTATTTGTGTATCCGGCATTCACCCGCCTAGATCATGAGCGTCAGACTCTTTAAAGTCAGTGTTATGGAATCCGTGCGTGCACAGTCTAAACCTCGGCTTATACTCTCGTCCGAAGGAGTAAAGGCACGGTGGTCTAATGGTAGTGCTTTGGCTTGGGGATCTGAAGGTTTCCGGGTTCGAGCCCTGGCCGGGCCATTGTGTTGTGTCCCTGGGAAAGACACTTTACTCCCGTTTCCTACTCCTTCGGATGAGAGTATAAACCGAGGTCTAGTCTGTGTATCGCATACATTCCATAATAACGGACTTTAAAGATCATGACGCTCATTCCTAGACGGGTGAGTGCCGGTAACAAGAACACACCCAGCATGCACTTGGTCCTTCTCCCCCCTCCCTGGCTGCCCAGGATTGTGCTCAGTTGTCCGAGCGTCAGACCATGCGCCCAAAGGCTGCGGGTGGGCGTCTCGGGCGGTTTGAGTTAGATCCTGTATCAGCCAGCGCTTTGAGCAGTTCTTGAGTTGGTAAAGCGCTATATAAAAAAAGTCATTAAATTAAATTAAATTAAAGGCGCATTCCCGAGCCAGTTATTTGATGTGTGTCGTGTCTTGTTATGTTTAACATCATCTTATTAGGCTACGCATACAGATACATCAAGATCATCTCACGGCACTACCACAATCTCATTTCAACATGATAGTCTTGTTCTTCGCACTCTTCTTTACGCGTGCAATTTTGCTATTCGAGTTTGGTTGTTGTTGTTCTGCCCTCTCCTCTCTTCTCCTCTGCTGTAATTCGCTGCTTTTTCTTCAATTTTTTTTTTTTTTTATGCTGTAATTCGCTGCTTCTTTTTCTATGCACACACACAGGCTGTAATTAGTGACTTCTCTGTTCACAGTCAGCTGTTCGCAGTGACATTGACCGAAAGGCAAGTTCACAGAGGGGAGAGGTCACAGCGTACGCATGGTGGGCAAGGCAAGGCCAGTAACTCTGCCAAGCACGTCGAAGAAGGAACAGAAGAGAGAGAGAGCGAACGAGAGGCGGGATATACAGAGTTTTAGCGATCCACGGGTCTGCGCTGTTGTGTCAAGCAGTAGAGCGCTCGATTTCGATACTCGGTTTGAGAGAGGACTTGGAGCGAGAGAGAGAGAGAGGGGGGGGGGAGGAATAAAACCACCGAGACCTACTTGGAAACACTTCTTTAAAGCCCTCCCGCCAGTCAGTCTCTCTGCAAACATCCAAACTTCAGCCGCTGTTAATTCACAGTTACGCAAACGGCCGAGCTGTAACGATGGGACGAGTGAAGTCAGGAACCGCGAAGGTCAATGGAACTGCCAGTAACGGGCATCTTGCTGAGCACGACTACAAAAATGGTACGTTTGTTTCGTTTTAATATTATTGGATCTCTAATATCGCAGTGTTTTTTTATTATCGATTTCGTGATGAAAATGAAATAATTGTAATTGTGCGTTAAACAGTAATTTGTTTTGGTGTTTATAAACATTTGACACTTTCATTAATATGTCACATACGTGGCATAGCTGACTCTTCTTCTTCTTCTTCTACTACTACTACTACTACTACTACTACTACTACTACTACTACTACTACTACTACTACTACTACTACTACTACCACTACTACTTCTTCTTCTTCTTCTTCTTCTTCTTCTTCCAAATACACTCGGGCTGAACTCGTTGATTTAATGACTATCGCAAAATAGTTGCAAATTTTATTGTTACGAGCATTCTATCAACTCCGCCACACTGGTATTTTGAACAGCCTAAGAAGAATGTTTTGGCATTAGAAGCAGTGAGAGAGTCTGAATAGTGGACGAAGAACAATGAGGAAAAAACATCGAACAAGAAAACAAAGTATAATCATCCAAGTCATAGATTAGCACTTGATCTTTAACGGATGCTTTTGAATAAGGCGTAAACAGTGACGTACCCGTATCAACAAAGAAGTACCAAAAATTTTAAGTAAACAAAGTCTGATCCTGTAGAGAAAAGTTTTGTTTAAATTAGTAGTAGTAGTAGTAGTAGTAGTAGTAGTAGTAGTAGTAGTAGTAGTAGTAGTAGTAGTACTAGTAGCAGTAGTTTTTTTTTGTTTTGTATCAGTTTATAGTCCCCTCTCTTCCCGATAAGGATTTTCAGAGAGGAGACTAACAATAGCAGTAGTAGTAGTAGTAGTAGTAGTAGTAGTAGTAGTAGTAGTAGTAGTTATAAAGAAGATTATAGATGAAAGATTTATTAGTAAAAAAAACTTGTGACGATCTTTTGATGGTAAAGCGTTGTTGTTGTTTTTTGTTTGTTTGTTTTTTTATGAATTTTTTTCCTTACTTTATTCGTTCCAAGTTCGACGGCCAGACAGAGTGAGTGACTAAGTTATTGTTCTAGTGAGCAATCGATTGATTGGTGGCTGGAATTGCTTATCGTGTTTCAGTCTAGAAGCTTTAATTTGATCTAGCAATTTATTCATTCATAATGAAGAGTCGTCTCAACTTTAATTTTAAATTGTTAGATTGAATTATATGTTTTCGTGTCCATGCAACAATAAATTTGTGGTCTAAAATTACACATGTGAGCCGACGTTAAAATAAACTATTGAAATTGATTGAAATAACTTAAAATTTATTTATTTAGGTTAAAATTTCATTATCCTGTAGGCTACGAAGTATTTCAGTATTTCTTCATCAGGTAAATGTAACAGCGAGCAAAGCGAATAATATTTATGATTAAGCGTTATTTTAATAAACTGTTCCGCCTATTCTGCATGAGATCGCATGTGCTACGCTATACGCTAATCCTGTTTTTAAATGGCGTGAGTCATGTTGCCTGCTAGCTATGAGTGTCACAGATATATCACTGCATGCTGGGATTTCGCCTGGTTACGTACACATGAACGAACGAAACTATGCCCTCTAGCACTTTTACCGGTTACTATGAACTTCTCTTTCATACGTTATAATAATGTGGTAGTTGGCTTACCCACACACTTTCTGGTTGTTTCAGTCTTTTATTGTCTTCTGAGACTCATTTCTACTACAAAACTGTCTAGGCAAAACTGCGTAGCTGAACCTCAATGATGAAGCCTACTTACTCCCCATTCAGTAGACTACGCTGTACGGACCCTTGAAAGATTCAGGCGTGTTCATAATAAAGTCCTTGATTTAATGTAGCCACTGAAGCCTAAGGCATAATTGGCAGAGTTTCAGCGACTGTTGTTTACAGTTTGAAATAGTTAGTTATGCAGAACGCAGCAGTTTCAGCGACTGCTGAATTAAAAATCTTAAAAGAGTTCATGCGTCAGCTGGTCCTTGAGTTTCATTTTCAGTCACAGTGGAGTTTTAAATCTTCACTCCGGTGGACTCTCATCATAATTTCAGCGAATTTTGAGCTTGAAATTTTGAAAGTATTGCAGCAGCAGCAGTACTCGGCAAGCCTTTTGATACTGAGTGTTGCTTTGATGAATTAGGTTAAAAGGCGCATCTTGCTAGCTGTCACTTCCTTAATTAAACTGGAGTACACTGCAGGACATGCTGGAGCGTCGGCGTATATATGTCACACGTTACAGTGTCGACTGTTCTCTATTTCATGGCATTGATCTTCTATCCAGTTCTCCTTTGCTGTGTGCATGCCTTTTCGGATTTCATTGTTGATTTTTCGGTAGGCATCAGCTCCCCACAGTCAGCATAGGAGGAAGAGCAATCTCCAACCTTCGTTTTGCGGGTGACATTGATGGATTGGCTGGAGAGGAACAAGAACTTGAACAGCTGGTACAGAGGTTTGACACCACCTCCAGAGCCTATGGAATGGAAATAAGTGCAGAGAAGACCAAAATGATGACCAACAACACCAATGGCATCAACACGGACATCAAAGTCCAAGGCCAATCCCTCAACACAGTGCATAGCTTCAAATATTTAGGAGCCATTGTATCAGACAATGGGTCCCGACAGGAAGTCCTCTCCAGGATCGCACAAACGACTGCTGCCCTGGCGAGGTTGAAGCCAATTTGGATTGGCAGGACCATCAGTCTATATTCTAAGGTAAGGTAAGGCTGCTGCGCTCCCTTTTCATCTCCATCTTCCTATATGCTTGCGAAACATGGACCCTCACAGCAGATCTCCAACGAAGAATACAAAGCATGGAGATGAGGTGCTACAGTCTAACAGAAGAGTTCTGGACATTCCCTATACCCAGCATATCACTAACGACGAAGTCCGACAGACCATCACACAAGCCATTGGACAACACGATGACCTGCTCACAGTGGTGAAAAAACGGAAACTCCGATGGTATGGCCACGTCACCAGATCATCAGGTCTTGCAAAGACCATCCTGCAGGGCACAGTGCAAGGAGGTAGAAGAAGAGGGAGACCGAAAAAGAGGTGGGAGGACAACATTCGAGAATGGACTGATTTGACAATGAGCGAAACAATCAGGCTTGCTGAGGACAGGGAAAGATGGAGTACGCTGCTTAAACGATCATCTGTGGTGCCCCAACGACCTCCGAGTTATGGGATAGGATAGGATAGGATAGGACAGGACAGTGTCGAGAAGAAGTTTTAATGAAACATAAACCAACCCCGTTTGCCGCTGACTCGGGCAAAGATGGAGTGCAACTAGCGTGTAGAGGCAATGAGCTTAGCTTGTCCGAGACCAAAGCTGACCCGAGTCTGAGTGTCAAAGACTGTTGGAGTCATACATACAATCACAGACTATATAGTCGGTGATACAGTCTGTGTACAACCTATGTTTGAACTTTGGACCAGTACTTTTTGGGTCAGAGACACAGGAATTGCAAACAGAAATAAAAATTATGTCTGCAAATCATTACAGGGGGATCGGATATTTCATTAATTTCATTCAAATATACGAGGAAATGAAATTGTTGATCACATAGCAAAACGGGCTGCATCTTCAGACGAATCAATTAAATTATTTTTGTTCGATTTGACAACAAATGGAATTAATAATCAAATTAAACGATGTTCTTGGAACCAGTAGAATGAGAAATACAAACAAGAGGTAGTTAAAAAAACATTTAGATAATTCGCCAGTATTAAAAAAAGATCTATTTCAAAATCTTTTCATATTAACAGTTTATTTCACAGACTAAGGCTAAATGCTTGGCTTGGTCGTTTAATAAATCCTCCAGCACTTTGTAATTGAGGTAACATTATGAATGTAAATCACTTCATTTTTGAATGTTAACAAAATTGTAACCATTTTCAGCCTTTACTCATTCGATTAAAAACAATTAAAGCTACATACGCCTATGTCAAGTATTTTATTTCCAGAAGAACACTTTGATTGGTCATTAAGCTTAATTCTCATAGATTTAATTAGAATTTTTTTCTAATTTTGTATATTTTATTTTAGGTAGTATTAATTTCATTAAATATTTATTATTTTGTTATTTAGTTCTTAGATGGGATTTTCTTATTTATTAATTTGCTTCAATGTTTTATATTTTTTATCTTATTATTTTTCTTTTTTTTTCTTTTAATTTTTTTATGGGGATGGGAGGGGAAAGAGGAGTAGTGGAAGGGGAGGGAAGAGAGAGGGTAGGTGGTGAGGGACCAGGAGGTTGGGTGGTAATACTACGGTCACAGTCCCAATTTCAACTTTCTGTAAGAAGTAAATTGACATTTATAAGTACTTCGTTCTTCACAAGTTAAGTTGAAAGGTCTCATTTAATTTTTGATTTATTTTGTGTGCTTTGTTTTATTTTGTTTGTTTTTGAATGTGAACGAATTGTTACAAGGTAATGTATGTTGTTAAACGTGTGTTTTGTTACAAGTGTTTATGGCGTTTACATAGTGTGATGATTTAGATGGTTATTTAATGAATTAATTGATGCACTGACTGTACATATTTTTTAAATTTAGAGCTTCAGTACATATTGAAATAAATTATAGCCACTGTTCCTTATAATCTACTTCCAAGTGCGTTTACACTGACAATTATTTGTTCCCCTAACCCAGATAACAAGGCTGACGAATACTGTAAATGTCTGTCAGGGAAATTAAGAAATATGGAGATATATATAAATACGGCGGGTGGTCTATGATGTAGATGATAACCTACGGAGCGTAGGTGAATCAGCAGCTAGGACTGTTAGGTTATCGACGCTTATTCTTAACACCCACATCCTTTGATTATTACGGTCAGACGATAGTCATTCCCACCCAATTTAGGAAACTATTCCCAACCTGACGTAAAACTTCGTACCTTGACGGTGAAGGTTGGAAGCGGCTTGTATCCTACAGAGTGCTTAGAAAGAGCGTTCGGGTGGGTGGGTTTGATCCTCGCCAGGGACAAAATATGTAGATCTAAGCTTAATTTTGGGCCTGATGAAGGAATTGTCCAACCAATGAGCGTGTATGTTGGTTACAGTTCGCCATGCTGTGAGTTTGCAGTTGTCATTTAAGAATCATAATTTTTTTTTACCTGTACTTGTTAACGAGAAAATCAGTTTTTGAGTATTCTCACACTCTCATCTTTAGGTTAAACTCAGACCAGTAGCATGCAGTTCAGCTGTCCCCATTGTATATAGGTCGGACAGAAGAATCCAATTATTTACAGCACACTAAATGTTTCTAATGTTTGGCAATAAGATTAGATTTTGCTCCTTTGTTGTTACTTTCTATTTAACAAGGACGGTAAAAAAAAATGTTCTGGGATCTTTTTTTTAAATTACATAAGTAAAAATATACATGAATAATTATGTAAACTTAAAATTTAATGCTAATGGGACGAGAGGGGACGAAACAATGCAAAGTTTAATTTAAATCAGAAAGCTCGTCTTCATCAGGCCCAAAATTAGGCAGATTTATGCAAAACGATGCTTCCCCAGCATAATGGTCCTGATGTGATATGACTGACTTGATACTGGGATAGCTAAGCAGGGCGCAATGACTAAGGCTAGTGTGGACAAAGAAGTTTTAAAAATATTTTTTTGTTTTAATGTTATTTTTACAAAGCGGGTAATCATGTTGCACTGTCGCATCGAGATAAAAGGACAGATTAACCTTTTCATGACCCATCTCATTTGTTTTAAAACAATGTCGAATCTACTTCGTCACGTTGTGGTATTTACAAAAGATTATTTTCCGATTACGTTTGTGTAGTTTGGTTAGCGACCTTGGAAGTATCACCTGATATTTATAGGCCACAAGCTGCAGTGTCCAGAAGAAGATTAAAAGAAAAGAAAAAAGACCCGTTCGCCCCTGGTTTGGGGAATGATGGAGCGCTACAAGCGCGTAGAAGCAGTAATTATATATATTTTAAATGTAGGTACGATACTCTGTAGCAAGTAAGCGTGTATGTTGTTTACAGATTGCCGCGCCTTGATGCTGACTTAGGAATAAAGCGCGTATAGCATCCTTTTTTTTTTTAAATCTAAATTTTTGCAAATCTGTGCGAGATGAGTCATAAATGACATTTTAAATTATATGTCCGTCTGCCTGTCCGCCGTCCGATGTCCGCCATCCGGTGTCTGTCTGTGCAAAACTTGCAGGTGGAATAATACCTCAGAACCTATTTCAACTATCACAACCAAACTTGGTAAGATGGTGTATATCCATGAGACCTCATACATGATAAGTGACTGAATGACTTCACTTCAAGGTCAAGGTCACTGAGCCAACAAATGTTAGTCAAAAAATGAAAATTTTTCACAAAATTTCGTTGTTTTTTTTCTTGGTTAACAATATTGAACGTATGTTTCTTTGATATATATAGTGCTGGTTAATACCATATATATCAAAGAAGCATACGTTCAATATTGATAACCAAGAAAAAAGAAAGAAATTTTGTGAACAATTTTCATCTATATATATATTTGTGAGACACACATAGTATTCAAATTGAGTCAACTTCATTACAAGGTCAATGTCATTGGAGCTGTCCAAAGTCGGTTTGAAGTGACCTTGAACCTAATCTATGAGAAATATAAAGTCCAAACTTGTTGTATTTAGAGACTATAGATGTATTTTTCATATATGTTTCATTTTTGCATTGATCTTGAAAGTCAATATCATTTTAGGCTTTGCAAAAACGTTTTTTTTTCTAATTTAAAAAAGATAGTTGTACAGTGGAATGGCTGTTTATTTAACCATGTATGCAACAACATTGTGTTAATTGATCAGGCATGTATGTGAGGTCACGTGAGGGTCAAGGTCATCCCAAAGTCAAGGTCACTGAAGGTCAATGTTATCCCAAGGTCACCATTTTTTTTGTTGGCATAATACAAATTTTGCTGTAGTTTATTTGATAGCACATTAGTGTATTTGCAGCGGTAGATCAAGGTCATCTCAAGGTCAAGAGAATTGAAAGATCAAAGCGGGTATTACTTTGCACTTTAATGCCACTGTTTAATTTTGCTTTTTTTTCCTGGGCACTCATTTTCATGTTATATATTGCGAGTTCCATAAGGAGCATGTGATTCATTTGGGCTTTGCCCTTCTAGTTCTTCTTCTTCTTCTTCTTCTTCTTCTTCTTCTTCTTCTTCTTCTTCTTAGTAGTAGTAGTAGTAGTAGTAGTAGTAGTAGTAGTAGTAGTAGTAGTAGTAGTAGTAGTAGTAGTAGTAGTAGTAGTACAACTACTGTGGTATCTGTGAGACCAAACTATTAAAGGGGTTGACCGTTCTAACCTGTCGGAAACAACTTTTGTGGGTTCAGGTATATAACCAAACTATAGTCTAAACGCGCGCTCATTTTCTTTAGACCCGCTCTCGGGCCAGAGTATACCACAACCAAGTTCATGTTTTCGGAGGTTGCCGAGTGAGATTAAAAACGAAACGGAAAAACCCGAAAATCCACTCCTACGTCACAAACCTAGAAAGTCCTGGTCTTGATAGAAATGTATCGTTTGTCTTGTGTAGCCTAATACTGCTGCCAGTGCTGGTTAATACCATATCTTGTGACTGGATAAAATTCCACAACTCCGAGATAGCACCCATTGACCCATCTTGTAATCCTTCTCTACGTCACAAACGGAAAAGCCCCGTTTTGCCGTTTTGACATACAGTAGCTTTTCGCGATTCACCACAGGCACAGGCGCTCCCATTCGGGTCTCGCTAAAGCCATTATAGAGACGGTTGTCGGTCGTCATGACCGTACAGATACTTTCACTAACAGGTGCCACAAACATGACTACGGGTACTTTGCTTCAAAAATATAGGTGAGAAGGGCTTTAAGTACTTATACACTCTCTAATCAGTAAGTCGGTCATTCTGTCACATTTAATGGGTCGTTCTATTTTCTTATCAGTTTTATAATTAAAATTGATATGTGCCGGGTCTTACTGTACTCGGCTTGGAGGGAACGGATCGTTTTGTTAGGAAATGCAATTTATTTATTTATATATTTATCTTTTTTTTATATACATATTTATATTTATTTATCTATCCATTTATGTGTTTGACTATTTTCTGAATGATTGAACGAATGAATGACAATTTATTCATGTCTTGTATGTGCAAACATAAATTCCATTACACGTGGACTTTAAAGATTCTGATGCTCATGTATTGGACGTGTGATTGCCAGATACACCAACACTCCAGCAAGCACTGTGTTATATCGCCCATCCCCACCCCTATTCCTGCTGTTGTTTGTAGATTATAGTCACACGACACTTTCACATATAGGTGACTACTGGACCGATTTATACTGACACCAGCGGGCCAGTTGTTGGTAAAGGGGAAAATAATATGATCACACGTTGACCAATCCGGGATTCGAACCAGCGACCTTTCGGTTACTAGCAAGACGCTCTTACCAACTGAGCTACCCGGCCTATTCCTGCTCTAGGACTGCCGCGTTTTAGCTGAGAAGGCAACCGGGATTTCGCCCGCGCGGTTGACAGACATAATCCCAAACCAAACATTTCCCCACCTCAAGATGTGCTCACAGCGCATTTGCGGAGGACGGGGGTGGGGTGGGGTGTTGGACCTCACGTACAACACTTATCTATTCACATATATAGTCAACAGTTTTTATTTTGTATCTTCTTTGTTTCTGTTCTTTCTTATCTATTTTTTTTCACAGAACCTTAAACAGCGTTACCTTGCGGAAATAATAATTATGTTTTAATGGTATTTGTACGTTACGATAACTTGTATTAATATCATCTTATTATTATTGGTTAAGATCAAGTTAATGTCGTCTTTTATTGAATATAGGATTAAAGCGCAGGTTCAGACAGATTCGCAGAGGATGATGATAGGTCTTTAAGACTCTTATTAAATCCCTACTGCTTTTAATGAAGCATTTGCCCTGCTTTCTTGGTGAGAGAGGCGACCCCGATACGGGCGACCAGAAAACTTGTGTTCATCTACAATCGCTGCGTGTAAAGTGGCATCGTAAATGTTTGCAGACAAACTTTCTCTTTTTTTTTCCAGGACAGAACGGCGTATTATTATTATTATATTATTTATAACACAAACTCTTGTGAATGTTTTTGCAGGGCACGCAACCAATGGGGCAGCAGTAGTCTCCAACGGCGTTTCAAATGGCACCATTCATCACGATGAAGACGGGCACGAGGGCAAAGGGGGCCATATCGTAAAACGCCTGTGGGAACGGCTGTTTGTACCCGTAACCTTGATCTTGACCACGCCACAAGTCATTATGCTGATGTGGTACATCACCGCACACTGCCAGGGTAGCTTCCAGCTGCTGTGGCAAGATTTTGCTGAACACGGGTAAGCTTTATGAACGTTTTATTATGCAAGAACAGAAGAACGGGTAATCTTAGTTGGGGTGGTGTGTAACGCATAATGCAAAATAACTGCGTTGGCGTGTTTTTTTTCTCAAGAGCTCGGTGGTTCTCGGTGGAGAGCTCGGTGTCGTCTGTTAAAACAGCGGAAATGTCAGGCCTTGTATAAAAGTATCTATATTCAAAATAAGAGTGCACTTTTGGGTTGGTTTGTAACAGAATAGGAAAGCACTTGAACTTTTCCAGGAAGCATGTTTAGTGTTAACTTCTTCTGCTGTATTAAAAAACGAAGCAAGGTAGTTTCCAAGTGTTCTTCAATCGAAATAAGATGAATGCTGGTGTGAATGTTTTAAAGGGAGATTACACTTTGTGAGGAATCAAAATAAAACTCGTCACCGGAAGAGAGTGAGAAAGGGAGACAATAGACTGGTTGAGACTTAGAAGAGGAAGGTAGGTCACAGAAAGTTTTTTCAGGAACGCACGTTGGTAGATTTTTTTAAATCCCAACCAGAGACGAAAGTAGCTTTAAAATTTGTGTAGACACAGTCCTTGCCAAAATAAACGTTTTCATAATTCGGTATAAACTGAGGTCTGTTCTGAGCTTGCACGCATTCCATCGCGCGGACTTGAAAGATCCGGAGCATGAGAGCTCATGTCATAGATGGGTCAGGTGTGCCAGCTACGTAAATACACCCAGCAAACATTATCTCCCTTTCTCAACCTTTCCCGGTCGCCCAGGATGGTGTGCCCTTGTTGTCTGGGACGTCAGACGGTGCACCAAAGGCAGCAGGTGGGAGCCTCGGGCGGCATGGATAACATCTTGTGTAGCCAGCTCCTTGAGCAACTGTTGAGCTATACAAGAGCTATATATAAACAAAAACGATACATATTACGATTGAGACGCGCGCGATAGATCCGATCATTTTATTTTGCAAAGCATGCAATGATAGAGTGTATTTACCTTTCATTTGACTTTGCGTTGTTGCTAGAAGTTTGTATAATGTTGATAATTATCTTCGAAATTGTTGATAATTTTCTTTAATTACTTGGGTACTATCGACCGAACCACTGGTTTGACACTGAGCGAAACAGTCAGGGTTGTTGAGGACAGGGAAATATGGAGTACGCTGGTTAAACGATCATCTGTGGTGCCCCTACGACCTCCGAGTTACGGGATAGGATAGGATAGGATAGAAACCATCTAGATAAATCTAGTAATGGCTAAGCGATTCTTCTATCCTAAATAAGGTTATATGACGTAAGAACTTGAACATCTCGTATAGAGGCTTGACACCACTTCCAGAGCCTATGGAATGGAAATAAGTGCAGAGAATACCAAAATGATGACCAACAACACCAAGGGCATCAACACGGACATCAAAGTTCAAGGCCAATCCCTCAACACAGTGCATAGCTTCAAATATTTAAGAGCCATTGTATCAGACAATGGGTCCCGACAGGAAGTCCTCTACAGGATCGCACAAACAACTGCTGCACTGGCGAAGTTAAAACCAATTTCAAAAGACAGGACCATTAGTCTACATTCCAAGGTAAGGCTGCTGCGCTCCCTTGTCATCTCCATCTTCCTATATGTTTGCAAAACATGGACCCTCACAGCAGATCTACAGCGAAGAATACAAAGCATGGAGATGAGGTGCTACAGAAGACTTCTGGGCATTTCCAATATTCAACACATCACCAACGACGAAGTCCGAAAGACCATCACACAAGCCATTGGACAACACGATGACCTGCTCACCGTGGTGAAAAAAACGTAAACTCCGATGGTATGGCCACGTCACCAGATCATCAGGTCTTGCAAAGCCCATCCTGCAAGGCACAGTGCAAGGAGGTAGAAGAAGATGGAGACCAAAAAAGAGATGGGAGGACAACATTCGAGAATGGACTGGTTTGACACTGAGCAAAACAATCAGGGTTGCTGAGGACAGGGAAAGATGGAATATGCTGGTTAAACGATCATCTGTGGTGCCCCAGCAATTTTCGAGTTATAGGATAGGATAGGATAGGATAGGATAGGATAGGAAGTAAGAAAATGCATTTTTCCGGTGACGAGTTTTAATTTGATTGGGTGTTATTGCGTCATGCTGGAATGTTCGAACTTTTTATCGATAGCAGAGAGGCTATACAAGTAATGCACTGTGTATGCTTGGAAGAGTGATTGATAGAGAGTTTTATGATGATTTTTGATGACTATCTTTGAAGTGATTTTCGGAAAGCGATCTTGTATGCAGTTGTTGATGTTTGCTAAATAAAGTTGGAAAACTTTATTCGACGACTCCTGCCTTGTTGCTGAGTGAACAGGCTGCGTGGATAAACGAATCTGAGTAACACTTATTAAGATTCAAGCATCGGGGCTGAATCAACTATTGATAAATAACCAACGTGTAACAATAAAATAAGTACTTTTAAAGGACGAGTAATAAGATACGAAAGATGATCAACTTTCCACTCTTCGGAGATTTATTTATGGACGTAAAAATGCAATCCACCACACTCTTAACGCCATTTCGGTTTACTGTATATCGCTTAAATAAATAATCCAGACATCCATATGTTGCAGAATTACTGACTAAAAAACGGTAAGTACTTGTGTTCTTGTCCACTAGATGCAATCACTTATTGCTTATGTTGGATCAGTGTAGGTATATTGAATCTTCGATGTTTTCTCACTGTTTCACTTGCCGCTATGTTGCAGGGGTCTGTTTGGTGGTTTGAGACACATGTGGAGCGTAGTGAACTGGCCGTCAAAGCCCGTGATATGTTTGGTTGGTGGGTATTCACTGTGGGCGCTGGCCCTCATGCGCCTGGTGCCTGGCCCTACAGTGTACGGCCCCCTCACCCCTAAAGGTAACCGGCCTCAGTACCGCGACAACGGCTTCTCGTGCTTCCTGCTAACGTTGCTGGCCTGGGCGGTGCTGACAGTGCTGGGAAAGACCGTGTTTGGCGTGTCGCCCACCATCCTGTACGACCGCTTTGACGAGCTGCTGTTGTTGATGAGTATTTTCAGCCTGTTCTTCTGTCTGATGCTGTACGTCAAGGGTCTATTGGCGCCTTCAACTTCCGACAGCGGTTCCTCCGGCAACATAATCTTCGACTATTACTGGGGCATGGAGCTGTATCCCCGCATCTTGGGCTTTGATGTTAAGGTCTTCACCAACTGTCGTTTCGGTATGACTGTGTGGGGCTTGCTGGTGGCCACCTGCGCTCTCAAGTCCTATGAGCTGCACGGTTTTGTTGACAGCATGATGGTTTCCGCCACCCTGCAGATGATTTACATCCTCAAGTTTTTCTGGTGGGAGTCAGGCTACATGTGCACCATCGACATCATGGTGGACCGCGCCGGCTACTACATCTGCTGGGGCTGCCTGGTCTACATTACGGGATTTTACACGTCGGTGTCGATGTACCTTGTCAAACAACCCGTCAGGCTGGGCACCCCGCTCTCGCTTCTCATCCTATCTCTAGGTTTGCTGTCCGTCTACTGCAACTATGACGCTGACCGACAGAAATTGGCAGTGCGAGCGGCTGATGGACAGTGCCAGGTGTGGGGCAAAAAGCCAGTCATGATCCGCGCCAAATATAGGCTGGAGACCGGCGAGACCAAGGAGTCCCTGCTGTTGGCGTCGGGCTGGTGGGGCCTGGCCAGGCACTTCCACTATGTGTCCGAAATCCTGCTGGCCCTCTGCTGGACTTTGCCTGCCATGTTCGTTAACGTCATGCCCTACAGCTACGTCATCTACCTGACGCTACTGCTGTCGCACCGCAGTTTCCGTGACGACACAAAGTGCAAGAACAAGTACGGCAAGTACTGGCTGCAGTACTGTGAGCTGGTGCCGTACAAGATTATACCACGCGTGTTTTAACACGGGCAGACTTTAATAGAAAGAGACGAGACGTTCTATACTTTGGCTGTAAAAGATTAATCATTTAGTGTGGTTTATTTCTTGCTTCTAGCCTGTTCTTTTGTTTCTTGCAAGGATGAGGCAACCAATGTATGCAGCCTTCGTAGGTCTACCGTTCAGGAGGAGGAGGGGGGTCGTGGGTGCCGGGTGGTTCTAACAAGGCTTGAGCAAGCTATTTCATACATGCTGGCTCTTATCTCGGTGACCAGCTTTATTTTAATTTAAAAACAGTTATTATGTAGATTCCTTTTTGACTCACATGTGAGCCTGTGGGCTTTGCCCTACTAGTTTTATGACAATTTTAGGAACACGGCTGCATCTGCTGTAGTCTAGTCATACGCTTCCAGTGCCTCAGCTCTGCCTTAATACATTATTTTTGATTGCTTGATTTATCAGTCAATCGATTGTATGACTGAGTAATTTATTGATTGGTCAAATGTTAAAGCATCAATAGTGTGTGTTTTATTTTTATTAATGAATTGAACAGTCGATTTATTTAAGTCTATTTATTTTATGTTAGATTAGAACTTGTGCCTTAATAATATCCAAATAAATTAACAGAATTCACTGATTGATTAAAACCCGTCCACGAAAGGAAATCATGCAAAGATTGAAACCAAACAAGACAGCTCTTTTGCTTTGAATAAGGCTTGGTGTAGGTTATATTCCGTCATTTCAGGGTGGTCGTGCGCTGGTGCTGCCTTCCTTTCCTTGAGAAAGTGATTCAAATTGCACCTCGTCGATATGATTTTTAAAAAATTAATAAATTATCCACGAACTTCGAATTGCTGTCTACTTCAACTTGTGCTTGTTCCACATAATAATAACAATAATAATAATAATAATAATAATAATAATAATAATAATAATAATAATAATAATAATAATAATTATAGTAATAATAATAATAAGGGTGGAGCTAATCCCCACCCCTATCCCTTCCAATTTTGTTTTATTTCTGTGACTGTATAAATCTCAATACTTAATACACCAAACAATATGTATATACGTGTATATATATTCGTGACGGTTACTTGAATTTATTCAAATCTCCATATGAATGAAGGAATGAATGAATGTATACGTGAATACGAATGAAAATAGGCGAATAAATGAACGAAAAGCTCAGAGATAAACATCAAGCAGTGGGTCTTTCCTATCTTCCGCCTTCAATCTCCGGAGGATTGTTGTTGTTGTTGTTGTTTGTAGATTATAGTCACACGACACTTTCGCATATAGGTGACTACTGGACCGATTTATACTGACACCAGCGGGCCAGTTGTTGGTAAAGGGGAAAATAATATGATCACACGTTGACCAATCCGGGATTCGAACCAGCGACATTTCGGTTACTAGCAAGACGCTCTTACCAACTGAGCTACCCGGCCCCTCCTCCGGAGGATAGCAAGGATTAAGCTTATATCCAAAGCTGCTATCACAAAACTCCAGTTTCAACTCTTTAGGCGAGATACCTACTAAGCTTACTTGTTTTCTAGACTAACACTTTGTCTCTCTCTCTCTCCGTACCGAAGGTCTTTATGTCTGCCTGATATGTGCTTCAAGTAGTGGCCACCTTTGGTTGACGTTTTACGGCTTATGCAATGGGTCGGAGGTAGTGGCGCCATGTTTATCACGTCCCGGTTCGAATTTATAAAAGTGCGTAGCTGTGTAATTTCTCTACAACACCGCACTTTTTCATGAAGATGTAAAGTACTTTTTCACGATTTGACTATAATATATAAAACAATTTTACTAAGATCGACATGCAATAAGTGAATTGAAATGCCTGAGTTCGCCAAGTAGTGTGTAGCAGACAACGCTTTGTTGCGAGTGGGAGGAGTTTAGGTTGACCTCTAAAAATCGTGACGTCACATTCTCGCTTCTGATTGGTCTTCGTATGTTTGCAGATGAAATCAAAATATGCTATCCTTGTGAAATTTTTCGTTAGCTAGCAAGGAAATGCACAAGGAATTCATAAGCGTAACACAAGTGTGACCGGGTGCTTGACACAATTAAGTGTGGGTTTTTAGTGAAAAACAAACCTCGGCGATACAGTGGAAACTTATTCGGGTAATGCGCCTTGGTGGAAGCAGTTTTACGTTGTTTTATGTACAACGGCCTAATGGGGTCATATTTTTCTGTTATTGTGTAAAGCTTTTTTATTGGCGTTTTTTGTTTTTTTCCAGTTTTTTTCTTCAATATTTATTTATTTATTATTATTATTATTATTATTATGATTATTATTATTATTATTGTTCTTGTTTTTACTATTATTATTATTATTATTGTTGTTTTTCTATGATTATTATTATTATTTATTTAATTATTTATTGTTGGCGTTTTTTGTGCTCAAAAATTATACTCTGCTTGTAATGATTCATTTCTGTGTGCATGTACAATATTAACAATATGCAACCATTGAAAAAATTTACTGGTTTTAATTTTAGCTTTTTTTTTAATGACAAGTTTTAAAAACTATTAAATATTGACGTTTTGTTTATTGATGCGTTCAGTTCTGATTGCATGTGTGTGTCTGGAAAAGATGTATTTCTACAAAATATACACTACGCACATACTCATACTGACATACATGCAGGCATTAATATGCACACATAAGCAAAACCTTCACTTACACACACACACACAACGCACACACATACACGCACGCACACACACACAAACAACCGAAACGCACACGCATACACACACATGCACACACACACACATCACACGACAGAGAAAGATCTAGAGCACAAACACCAATGCACAACACAAATTTCTTTAGTTCATTATTTCTGTTTTTAAAAATATATAAATATAAAATTAAAAAACCCCGTCTAAATCAAAACAAGAGAATTAACTAAATTGCACCTGAACGTACACTTCATGTAAAATAAAAAGCAAAAATCTTAAAAATATAAAAAAAAATTCCAGTTACCATCAAGATGGACATATGCAAGCATTCTTTTGCACGCACACGCGCACGCGCGTACATACTGCGTTGTGGAGATTAATTGAGGCTTACGTCCACCACTCCTCGGCTTTTCTCAAGCTTTGCTGCGTAACGCATACACGCACTAGTATACAAACATCGTCCAACAAATAACAGCAACATCTCATTAAATAATTAATGAGCACAATTCCTGGGTGAACAAGTAGGATGCCAGAGAAGGTATGGCAAGACTAAATTAGTACGTAGGCTATACCAAGTAGTACGATTGGCATAACCTATATTTAATTATTTTGCATCTTAATTACTAGTGCCTGTGACTCCGTAAGGGGGAATACCGACAATAGTGAGGTGAAGTCCAGTTCGAACCTTCGAAAAATCATAGACCATACTTGTGGTCTATGGAAAAACTGAAAGCTTGCGCACACTTCGCAACAATCGGGGACCAGCCACGGAGCTATGTTAACCACGGTCCCCAGGAGAAGCAGGCACTACTGAGAGTTTCTATAAAGAATTCATGGAAAAAACCACTCCACCTAAATCAGCAAAATGAAGGCAAGGAGGCCAATTTTAGATTTCGTGACTCCAAATTGCACCGAGCGCAGAGGCGAATTTCGCGGTTTGGTTTCCCGCTATAGCGCATCGTAGGTTGTTTCGTCGCTAAGGCCTACGCATAATTATTGTCTGCAAATGTCTTTTAGTGTAAACGTAACCACTGCGCTGGGCTTTGTTTCCCTTTTACTTATGTTCTTACACAAAGTTTTTAGGGTTTTTACTTTTGTCTCCCTTGCGCTGTGGTGGGAAAACAAATCGTGCAATGACTCTGTGCAGAGTCTGCGTATGTTCCCATTGTCGGAATAATTATTTAACAATAGAAGCAACAATTAATGCAGACTGGGGCAGAAGGAAGTATCTGTATTTCGTCCATTCGTACACCTCAAAATAAAATATTAAACACGCATACACAGCAGGCTACATTTGGAAACTTTTTCTTTCTTTCTTTTAATGCAAAATCAATTATCTTACACTACTAAATACTTCATTTTAAACTATCCAAAAACATTATAATTCATTTGTAAAATTAGTAGAATCAAGCAGATGCTTCAACTAATGCCTCGGGATAGAGCACGTGGTTTGCATCCGTGGAATCAGTTACCAAAACTGGCGGCCATTAGTTAGGGACTAGCAACACGTCGTCAAATTGGACGTCTTACCGTGGACGCTGGGTTATTTTTTAAATTTACATTCGCCAGAAAATTACACATGCACATATTGGTCGTTCAGGATTGCAGTGGTGTTCCTAGGATTAGAGGGCAATAGGACAAAATGTCCTAAATCATAAAACTAATCGGACATCATGTCCTGACTACATAAAAGCAATAGGACATTCAGATTGTGAAGCGAACCGATTAATGGTGCTTCTTTAGAAGACAGTGACTGAGAATAAATATGAAAAAAGTAAAACAAAAACTCAGTTTAAAAATGTATTATTTTTTAAAATGTAATGTTTGACCAGATTATTTTTACGTATATTCTTCCTTTTTCTTCAAAAACGAGCTCAAAACAGACTGCCCTTTAGCAACACAAAGCTTTTTCTTCGGCGGCATTTTGAGCGTAGTAAGATCGTTGCAGAGGAAGTATGGTGTCGGTTATTTCCCTTTCAAAAGTGTCGAGTCTAGTCATAGTACTATCGGACAATGACCGCTAATTTCGTAATAGAATCGGACATTTGACGGGACACAGGTTTTTGCATTTGGTCATTTTCCAAACGAATCGGACCATGACCGATGTCCGAGGCCTCGGGACATCACTGGGATTGTATACACAATACAATCTCCAATACAATCAAAAAATAGGCATTGCACATAGTATAGAATATACTACAGACCAGCAACAATCGAGTATTTTCAAATGAAGCTGAGCACCTGTGTTATCACATTAAACTTCGCCACTAGACATTGTTAATTAACAATAGACTTTAAAAATATTAATTATGTATTATTATGACTAAGTACTGTTAGTTATTAGTTATTATGAAGGTCAGTACTTCAAAACCTTAGTTCCATAATAAATAGCAAGGAAAAGACTGAGTGGTTTTGAAACATAAAAACAAAAAAAACAAAAAAACATACCATCAAACACACGCTTTCATAAGATTAAACTATTATTTAACCTAATTTTGGAACTATTGAAACAATATAAACAAATACTAGCGTACTAATTTCTCCAAGATTTTAAAATGTCGAAACAAGAAAGGGCATTAGGCGGAAAAGTACGTTGGGGTGTGCTGGGTGCAGTAGTTAATAATGTAATATGGCCCTCTCCACCCAACCACTCCCTTCCTTATCCTTCCTCCTCCCCACCCCCCTTCCAACCCCCCACCAAAAAATACTTATAGGAACAGTTATACAATTATTGCTCTTGTTCATATATATAAACAGCAAATGTGCAATGCAACAAACCAAAGCAAAAAAAAAAAAAAAGAAGAAAAAATACTGTTACACTGACTGACCTTCGTTAAAATGAGCATTCGTATTTCGTTCGGGAAAATTCAGCAACATATAAGTCTTTTCTTACTTAAAGATTCCAACGTAAAATAAATAATTATATAAATACAAATTCCTAACTGAAAATAGAGGATTTGGCACAAACATGTTTGGGACTATATATATCTATATATCTATATATCTATATATCTATATATATCTATATATATATATATATATATATATATATATATATATATATATATATATATATATATATATATATATATATATATATATAAACGGTTGGGGCTATAGATATAGTCCCAAACGTTTTTATTTTTCTGCTCTCAGAGTCAAAGGTGGCCAAAAGTGCTACATACTGGCTTTCAATTCAACGTGCTTCTACATGAGTTTAAGAATCTCAAATGCAGTACAATTGCATTCATAAAACCTGGTTCTCCTGGCGCGTTTCAACCTTTACCAACGGCCTCATCAAAGGAGGTTTGGCCTTGAATACACTAAGTGCAGTCTATATGTACTGCACAGGTAGTCACAAAGACACCCGTTGAAAAGTTCACATTAGAAAGAAGCCAGTCGCAAATTGAACACACTGCAGTTAATAGAGCAATATATATATATATATATAGAGAGAGAGAGAGAGAGAGAGAGAGAGAGAGAGAGAGAGAGAGAGAGAGAGAGAGAGAGAGAGAGATAAAGATATAGATATAGATATATATATAGATATGACTTGAAAGTAAAACACATTCAAATTCAAACTTATGTGAATAATGTTTGAAAAATGAATGTTACTTGACTGATTAAAATCGGCCAACCCAAAACAAAGTCAACCTATTCAAAGTATATTTTTTAAATGTTTTACAGTTTTTCATTGTTTCAACTACTGACTTGGCCGCCAACAAATTAAAATGTACAGTATGTTTACAAATATGTACATTGTTTTCATGGACTGATAGCAATTTGGACCTCAATACATTCAAATTCAAAATATCTTTTAAAACTGAAAAAACATTTGTTTTAACTCATTCAATTGAATCAAAATACAAAACACAGACATTTGTCAGCAAATTAAAATTCAAAGAAAGATTTTTGTTTAAAATCAAAATAGTTCCAAACATTCATCTGGTTGTTTTCTTGGTCACAAAATGGCGGTTTTTTAAACCGGGACAGGATAGGATTTACCACAACAGGATCGTGAAACCGTAAAATAACGGTTTCAGTTATCAAAAGTCCATCAAAATGGAAACCTCACATCTAAAATTAACCGTAAAAATATTATTCAGGAGGATAAAAACAAATAATAATGGTATTGAATGCAGTTAATCTAAGATGTTAAATTAAAAAATGTATTTCTATTCTGATTTCTGTCATAACAATCTCTTCAGATCGCCCCGCTTTGAGTTTCGAGTGAAGAAAAAACGCGTGATAGCATTCTGTATTATTATTATTTTTATTATTATTATTATTATTATTATTATTATTATTATTATTATTATTATTATTATTATTATTAAATAAGCTTACTGTACAATATTAAATATATTCAACAAATGAAAACAATCAAACATTTTTTCTGACAAAGCAGAATATTATTACAAGAAACGACCAGCGTTATGATATTCTAATAACCCTTAATAGAATATAATTAATGTGCGTTAAAGCAATTAAATTAGAATCAATTAAGTAAAGGCGGAGTAATAAGAGAATTTGCTTTTATACCGAAGTGCGACAATAATTAATATACCGTTTCCTTTTATTTTGGGAATGAAATTCCACTTGCAGAATTCTACGAGCACTCACTCACTGATAGCACTATACAATGGTAATAAATATCCCTACCGAAAGGGACATTAAACAAAATCGCAGAAATATAGCATCATGACAAAATGGCCTAGCATCTTTTCCCGCCGTCGCATCATGCCCCGCTCTACGGACTGTAGAAGAATGTGTTATAATAGCAGCCACCGAAGACAGATCTATGACAGACGGTGGAGGACAGTACTAAATAACAGTCATCCAAGACAGATCTATGACAGACGGTGGAGGACAGTACTAAATAACAGTCATCCAAGACAGTGCAGCGCCACACTTGATACAATTAATTAGCTTTTAGGTTGTCCAAGCAATCACCTTTTCGTTTTGTAGTGGTTTGTTTCACTGCGGTGAGATAGTCCGCGCTTGCAGCCAACGTAGAACAGGAGCGAGTCAAAGGTGTGTTGGTTCTTCTGTTGATAGAGTTAAAGGAGGTAGTTGTAGGGTATAAATTAGACTCCTTGCAAAGTGTTAAGAAAAGCCGGGTATACTATAACATCATTATACTCCCCTTAATAGACGTAATGTGTTGTCCTGTCCAGGGAGTAAAGAGAGGTAGGGTATAATCCTGTCCAGAGAGTTAGAAGACGTAGGGTATAATTCTGTAGGGTACAGCCTGGCGATATTGCAGCCAGTACTCGCCGTACTTCTTGCCGCACTTGGTGTCGTCACGGTAGCTGCGGTGCGTCAGCAACAAAATGAGCCACACGAGATAGGTGTAGGGCAGGGAAGTGGAGAACAGGGCAGGGACGGACCAGCAGATGGTCAACAAGATCTCGAAGACGTAGTGGAAGTGCCTGGCCAGTCCCCACCAGCCCGAGGCCAGCAGAAGGGACTCTTTGGTCTCGCCGGTCTCCAGCTTATACTTGGCGAGGATCATGACTGGCTTTTTGCCCCACACCAGGCACTGGCCTTGTGTGCTTCTAACTCTCAGCTTCTGCAGGTCTGCTTCGTAGTTGATGTAGATCGACAGTAGGCCCACGGTCAGGATGAAGAGGGACAGGGGCAGGCCCAGCTGGATGGGCTGCTGAACCAGCGCCAGAGAGGTAGAGGCGTAGAGACCCGGAATATAAACCAGGCAGCCCCAGCAGATGTAGTAACCGGCCCGGTCCACCATGATGTCGATGGTGCACATGTAGCCGGCCTCCCACCAGAAGAACTTAAGAAAATAGATCATGTGCAGGATGGCAGACACCAACATGCTGTCAACAAAACCGTGCAGCTCATACGACTTGAGAGCGAAGGTAATGACGAGCAATGGCCACACGGTCATGCCGAAACGACAGTTGGTGAAGACCTTGACATCAAAGCCCAAAATGCGGGGATACAGCTCTGTGCCCCAGTAGTAGTCGAAGATAATGTTGCCGGAGGAACCGCTGTCGGAGGTAGAGGGCGCCAGTAGACCCTTGACGTACAGCAGCAGACAGAAGAGAATACTGAAAATGTTCAACAGCAATAGCAGCTCGTCAAAGCGGTCGTACAGGATGGTGGGCGACACGCCAAACACGGTCTTGCCCAGCACAGTCAGCACCGCCCAGGCCAGCAACGTTAGCAGGAAGCACGAGAAGCCGTTGTCGCGATATTGGGGCCGGTGACCTTTAGGGGTGAGGGGGCCGTATACTGTAGGGCCAGGCACCAGGCGCATGAGGGCCAGCGCCCACAGTGAATAGCCGACTACGACACAAACCACAGGCATTGACGGCCAGTTCACGTGACTCCACACGTGACTCAAACCGCCAATCACAGACCTGCAACACAAGAAACGGCGAATACTGTAAAATACTACTATACTCCGAAACATTATAAACTATTTATAATGAAATAACAAAACGCAACCTTTCGGCATGAGTCAATCAACTTTTAACAGATTCCGGGCAGTGAGGGGGGGGGGGGGAGGGGGGGAAGGAACCGAGAGTAAGACTTACTTTTCTCTGAACATTTGAGCCAGTCGACCGTAGCTGTTGTCGCAATAGAAGGCGCAAAACCAGATCATCATGATGAAGTTTGGAGTGGTGAAGAGGAGGAAGATAGGCATCACTGTCTTTAGCACAAAGTGTTTCAGTGCCTGGATCAGTGGATTGGCTTGATACTCGTGTAAACCGCTATTGAGTAGATCGCCGCTGCCTGCAACCAAAACAAAGCTATTGTTATAAAAGAATGTATGTCATCATCGTCGTCGTCATTGTCGACGAATATTCATTGCCATCGTCGTGCACGGTCGTCAAAGTCATGCCATATCACTGTTATTGTCGTCGTATATTCATTGTCATCATCGTCATCTCATCTTGAACGGTCGTTAATGTCATTTCTTTCGTGTTCATAGTCGTCATTGTTATCATCAAGATCATGATAATCATGATCACGATCATCATGATCGCGATCATCAACATCATCATCATCATCGTCGTCGTCTTCATCATCATCATCATCGTCGTCGTCGGCGTCGTCTTCGCCATCATCCCCATCCTCATCATAATCATCATCATCGTCGTCGTCACCATAACCATCATCTTTCCAATGCAGCTCCCTTCTCATTATCAATCACCACTAACATCATCGATATTGTCATCATGACGTACCATCGCTGTTGTCCATGTCGTTTCCGTGCCGCCGTCGCTTGCCGGCCTGCAGCAAAATGCGTTCAGCGTCTGCTGTGTCCACCTGCACACAGGTCATAACGTTCAGAATTTGCGTCAAAAACAGTAGAACTTATTGTCACCAGGACAAACACTCTCGTCATAAACAGGTACTATGCTGAAGTCATGAAAGGATGACTGTTTAGCCCTAAGAGATGTAATTATAAGTTAGTAACTATAGACTATACACTGAAAACACTTTGAAGTTTTGCAGCTACTTACATGAACCAAGTTTTTGCTCAACATAAACGCAGTAATGACACAGATTAGGTCTAAGTGGCGCTGTTCTGCCGCTGCGGTGCTTTCTGCTGAGAAAGCAATACGAGATTCATCCACGTAGGCGACTAGTAAATCTATATTAACATAAAATAAAATTGGGCTCTAAGTACAGACCTGTTTAACCATCTCTGAAGAAGCGTGTAGCGCTGTGAGTGATATTGCATGGAGTGGCACACCGTAAACGAATTACAGATAATCGTAAGAAATCTTAAGAAAATAGAATGACCTACACTGAGCTGAACTAATCGGTGACCTACAATGTGAGGAATTCTTATTAAGTTAAACGAACTACTGGCTAGTTAATAATGCTTTTTTTCTATTTGGAATTGAATATTTTGCCATTAAAGCTGCATTGTTTTTGAATTTACATACATAATAATAATTTATTTTATAAAATGCACATGCAAACAGACAGCTTGCACTAAACGCTACCACGCATTCACACAAACTCGCGCGCGCCCAATTTAACAAGAAAACAAAGACATTTGTTTAAGAAGCCATTACAGCATAAACACACACATACATATTGTATAGACAATAAAACAATACATTTAGACATTACAGTTTAAACATGCAAATAGATATTGGTATAGATAATAATGCAGTAAAATACGAAAATGTACCGGAGTCGTCGAAACAGTAAAAGTACATTTTTGACATTAAAGCATAAAAATCCAGCTAAATATTGTATAGATATTAAAACAATGCATTTAAACATTAAAGTTTAAACATGCAAATAGCTATACACCAGAAATGTATACATGCATTCACATACTGGTCGCACAGGACCTTTTACAATCGTTGTACAATATCCTATATAATTAAATAATACGCATTGTACGCGGTAGACTACAGGACAGCTGAACGTATTATCACATTAAACATCGCCATCAGACATTGAAACTTTATTTCCCCGCCTAAGAAAAAAAAATAAAATGTTAGATGAAGAATCGGTGTATGCAATGTTCTGGTGGACTTAAAGGACTTTTGTGTACTTTACAGGAAGTATTTTATCATATTATTATAATGATACAATTTTAAGATATGATTCTTGGTTTATTGATCTTTAACCTTATACGTTAAAGTCATCAATTTCATTCAATTATTTTTTTTGAAGCATTCAAACCGTTTAAGGTAGGCTCGAAAAGCCTAGTCTAAAGAAAAATAATGAACGGAGAGAGACAGACAGACAGACAGACAGACAGACAGAGACAGCGAGAGACAGAGACAGAGTAACATTTGGCTTAGGATTGTTCTCATTCGCTATACTTTAGCGATACTTGACGGCAGGTTGAGCGAACAAAGGCCAGATATAACAGAGATACTGTGATTGGCTCATACAGAAATAGAACTAGAAAATACCATACAACTGGCGATATTATGGTTAGAGGATAGGATGAGACTACAACGGCAATATTATAGTGAGATTGACACAATTTGTAAAAAATAAAAACAAGTCAACTAGATAGTAGTACATTTCCGATAATTATATCCTATCCTATCCTATCCTATCCTATCATGTCATGTCATATCATATCCAGCAACTCGAAAGTCGTTGGGGCACCACAGATGATCGTTTAACCAGCGTACTCCATCTTTCTCTGTCCTCAGCATGAGTTTCTCTCAGTGTCAATGAAGCTAGTCCATTCTCGAATGTTGTCCTCCCACCTATTTTCCTGTCTCCCTTCTCCTTTCCCTTCACCTTTACCCTCCCCAGTTCTAAACAGATCCATTCACAGCCGAGTTGACAGGGGTGTGCCTTACGCTCGTTTCAATATTTTTGTGTCGTTTGGTGGTTGCCTTGCAAGCATGGTAATTCATCCAAGTACTAAGCCTCCCCGACGTTGCTTGGCATGAAACATTGCTATCATGTGCCCAAATCACTACACTACTGCGCATCCCAAACAATGGGGTCCAACTGTTTGTAGCAGACGATCTCTTCGAACGCTCGAACAATAACGACTAGATTACAATTTTGCAGATGTCAGACACAAACCAATCAATAACGATATACACACGAATATTAACGTGAATTATACCTTCCAATTATTATATTATATTATATTATATTATATTATATTATATTATATTATATTATATTATATTATATTATATTATATTATATCATATTATATCATATCATATCATATCATATCATATCATATCATATCATATTATATCATATTATATTATATTATATTATATTATATTATATTATTTAGGGTGCCCACTTTCTGGAAATTTAGTGCTTTAAATTCCCACTGTCGATGTCTTTCTCATTTGCTCTTTCTCATTCCTGCTCTTTTCTATCAATCTGCTATACTATCGTCTTCTTCGCTAGACCAGTCTCTTACCTTTTTTCTTGAAAACTCTTCCGGGCCAAGACTCCTTGTTTGTGTATGGGGTCTGTTGGATCAGCTTGGGAATATTGGACGCTTTCTGCCAGGTGGTCACTAGGGCTTCCTATGATGTTATTATTTAGCAATGTAGGCATTTTATATGTATGTGTTTTGTTGATAATTTATAATGATGTTTGTATTCTATTTTGGGTTTTTTGTAAACGGGGGTTCGATAAGTTGGGGTGAAGCCTCAGCCGTCCCCTGCGTGGGATGTCTTTATTGTAAAGTGACTGGCTGGTGGAGGGCATTCAGTTTTCCCACTAGGGTTGTTTCGGCAGATCTTTTATGCGGATTGGGGGTTGTCCGGTCCTGATTTGGCTCGGAAGAGTCCGCTGGACCTAAAGCAACAATTATGTAATGTAATGTAATGTATTATATTATTTCTTACTAAGGGTTAGAACATACTTTAAGGAGGAGATAAGAGTTTTGCCATTTCGTTTTCGTTGGTTTGTGTGTCTGTAGGTCATTGATTACTTCATTTATAGGTAAGATGTTTTAGAAGAAAAACTCGTTGGATGTGGGAGAAGAAGGGTTGGGGGTTGATGGGAACAATTGGAGGATCCGGATCAGATCGGAGAGGGAGGGGGGAGGGTGGATAAAGAAAGGGAATAAGGAAGTAACATAGAAGACGTAAGAAAAGAGTGCCCGTGTCTATCATTCACCGCGAAGAGGGAAGGGTGAATCCGTGCAGTGAGAATAGTGAATGGGAAGGGCAGAGAGAGAGAAAGAGAGAGAGAGGAGGGGGGGGGGGGGGGGGGCATAAAAGAAAGCAGGAAGGAAGGCATAAGAGACCAATACACTTTTCAAACTACATTTACTGATGTAGGAGAGGTCACCCAAATAGAGTTTACGAAGTACACGAACATAAAAAAAAAAAAAAAAAAGTATGTCCCAAACAGCAAAAGAAAGAAATGAACTTCGAGAAAGGAGGTAGAGGGTGGGGAGTGGAGGTTGGAAGAGGGAGGGGGAAATGGAAAGAAACAGACACATACACATACTTACATACACACGCAGGGGCGGATTATGAGAGGGATGGGGTGGGGGTGGGTGGGGAGAAAGAGATTCCAAGGAGCATGAAAACCCTTCAGGTGGAAAGGGGGCGGGGGAGATGGAGGGGGTAAAAAACACCAAAATCAACAGACACACACACACACACACACACACACACACACGGAAACACACACACGCACACACACACACACATGTCTCCCTCTCACCCATTGCTCTCCAACTTCCAATGCCATTATGGCGTACACCTCTTTCAATAAGGTTTTACTGGCCGGATTATTTTGAACACACTTTCCATTACGTCATATGAATTATATTTTGGATTTTTCAAAGTTTTGAACACAGTTAGCCTATCTGTTATGTAGACTTGCTATGATACAGTTCTACTCTCTGATGACGTAATCGTAATCCCCTTCAGCCCTCTTCCATCCCATTATTGTGGAGTTTTGAACATAACAGCGCAGAGAGCCTGGCAGTAATGATCAGTAGTAGTAGTTTTTAATGTTGATTGATTGTCACCACATTTCCGAGCCAAATCACACACACAAACCCACCATAAAACTGCTGAACAACCAGTAAACTTGCCCTCCACCCAGTCTTTCAATAAAGACATCCCACGCAGGGGGCGGCTGAGGTTTTAAATCTCATGTTACAAAACAAAATAGTACAAACGTCAGTATAATTGGATTTTAAAAACACATACATATTGTTTGCTTTTAGATCATGGAGCTCTTCCACCCGAGCCAAATCAGGACCCAAAACACCCCGATCCGGAGTTTTCATAAAAGATCTGCTGAAAGAAGTAGTATAGAGAGTTGAGGAAAGCGGAATGCTCTTCCGAAAATCAGGACGGACAAACCCCGATCCGCAGCTGGGAACTGAATCCTCCACCGGCCAGTAAAGACATCCCACGCAGGGGACGGTGAGGGTTATACTAGAAGAATAAAAAAAAAAATACAAAAAATGCCTATAAAGTATAATAAAAAATGCCTAGTGAAGCCCTAGCAAGCGCAGATCAACAGACCTCATACACAAACAAGGAGTCTTGTCCAGAAGAGTTTTCAAGAAAAAAGGTAGGTCATTGATCTAGAAAGAAGAAGATATAAAGATAGGACAGAGCAGAATGGAAAGAGCAAATGAGGAAGACAGCGACAGTGGGAATTTAAAGCACTAAATTTCCAGAAAGTGGGGATACTATTTATACTGAAACCCCCGGCACTCCAACGGGGGTACTGTTGCCGCAGTGAATCGGTCATGCCTATAAAGGAAAGACAGGTTTTCAACTGGGGCTTTCACTTTTCCCTTTATAGGTTAGAACAATCTACAGTGGCAAGATTGCTCATGACCCCAAGGGGTAGTAGTAGTAGTAGTAGTAGTAGTAGTAGTAGTGGTAGTAGTAGTAGTAGTAGTAGTGGTAGTAGTAGTAGTAGTAGTAGTAGTAGTAGTAGTAGTAGTGGTGGTAGTAGTAGTAGTAGTAGTAGTAGTAGTAGTAGTAGTAGTAGTAGTAGTAGTAGTAGTAGTAGTAGTAGTGGTAGTAGTAGTGGTATCAGAGTCTTCTGGCAGTCTAGTAAAAGCTGGATCAGGTTAGGTTGTGACTTCAAACAACGGCTGAACCATAACTACAACTTTTTTTAAAGGTCAAACTAACGGCTGTCCTATAATAGTTTTAAAACAACATTGCTAGCTTGCCTACTGTTTTCTATAGTATAGTAATGTGTGTTGATTCACAATCTGTTTTACATGCTTTGCATACTACAAATAGCAAGAAACGACCAGAAATAATGTATGAGATAAAAAAAAATGTTGTTAATTTTTTTTATTCTAAATGAGACAGATGTTAATTTCTGTTGGATACCGTCACATTCTGGTTTTATCATTAATGATTGGGCAGAGCGATTGGCAAGTAAAGGTGTTGTGAACTTGAAATCAGTAACTGTTCGCATATTTTAATCTACTAAAGAAACAATCAACGGAATAGAAAGAGCATTCTTAAGAAAATATAATTATTCACCCCAGTGTACATCACACAGTGCTTTTTCAAGACCAATTGTAAGATTAGCTTATAGAATATTCTTATATTCAGTACGAACTAAAGTTTATACAAATATTTTTTGCTCATGTAATTGTGCCTTTTCACTGGTTCATATTTTGTTTAAAGGCAACGATACTGACTTTTTAGTACCAATGGAAATTAAAAAAAAAAACATTACGATACTAAATGATTTAACTTTTTCAGTTTGTTTAAAGCTTGCAATTTTTTTTATGTAAATATTCTATTTGAAGATTTGTGTAGTATTTTCTTTTTTTAAAATGATTATTGTACGAAGAGTCTGTGGGTATAATCAGATATATATATATATATATATATATATATATATATATATATATATATATATATATATATATATATATATATATATATATATATATATATATATATACAATTTTTGTAATCAGTTCTTAAAGTTAATGGGTTGATTATTTTTTATAGTTAATTATTAAAATTTGTTTATTTGTATGCGTATTTTCTTATTTTCAATGTCTAACTCACTTGGGTGAATAATAGGTAGTAAATTGGTAACACAAACACAAAAATGGGCTGCAGCAATACGCATGTGTACATAATTTGTAGTAGTCTAATAGTATCACATACCTTAATCAGAAAACCTCCCTCACCAAGAGCATAAGCCACCCATGACACGCACACACACACACACACACACACACACACACACACACACACACACACACACACCCATACAAACACTGCACACACAAAAACGTTTGCACGCAAAAAGAAAAACCACATTGCGATCGGTCTGTTTTGATGTGTGTTTTTTTTTCTCCCACAAATAACCTATAATCAATCAGCTTTGCTTTAGCTCGCCTCCATTGTGGACAATCATTAGGAGGAAGAAGAAGAAGAAGAAGAAGAAGAAGAAGAAGAAGAAGAAGAAGAAGAAGAGTCAAGCTTAAAATCGAAAACACAGTGTAAAAGGAATACACAAACTCAAACAGCACGATCCGCGAATCAAAAAGGGTTTTCATACTCACCATTTTAATTTCTCCAAAAATTATAATCCAACGAGTAGCTGAGAGTTTGTGTGTACGGAAAGGCCCTTTTGCCGAATTCTTGTTTTTTTAGAGAGACGTACGCGTTGCCAGCTATCCTGAAGAAAGGCGGCGATGTCAATACCCCCCTTCCAGCTCGGCTGATGTCCAATCTATTCAAATCACTTCGCGCAAGCCCTTGTTGTTATGGCAACGCAGCAATGAATGTCTGAAGATGCGGATCGGGTGATGACGTGATCAAAAAGACTGAAAGACGATCGACAGCCCTGCACACAAAACGAAACAGATTCGGTGTAGGATTAGAATTAATTTATATTATAATTAACACCTAACTACCTAACCTTTTATAACCAGGATCAAAGTTCAAGGTTTACTCTCTCTCTCTCTCTCTCTCTCTCTCTCTCTCTCTCTCTCTCTGGAAGTACAAACTATGGAATCACATCTCCTTCATTCTATGCCTAAAGTGGTGGCCACATTTGGCTTACATTTTACGGCTAATGCATTGGGTTATAAGATTTTTCACTGACCGGAATTTTGACGGGTGACCAAAACTTATGAGTTTAGTGGCCACATTTGATTTACGTTTTACGGCTTATTCATTTGGTCGGAGTTAGTGACGCCATGTTTATCACGGCTAGGTTCGAATTTATAAACGTGTGTAGCTGTGTAATTTCACTACATCAAGGCACTTTTTCATGACGATGTCATATACTGTTTCACGATTTGACTACAATATGAAACAACTTTACTAGAATCAACAAACAACAAGTGAATCCAACTGCCTTTAGTTCGCCAATTCGTGTGTAGCAGACATGTGTTGCCTGTAATCATGCGTGTGGGAAGAGTTAGGTTGACCTCTAAACTCGTGCCATCACACTCTCGCTTCTAATTGGTCCTCGTAAGGCCGGCTGATGTATTTTTGCAGAAGAAATCAAACATGCGCTATCTTTGTGAAATTTTACCCGGCCAAACTTGTGTTACGTTGTTGTTGTTTGTAGATTATAGTCACACGACACTTTCGCATATAGGTGACTACTGGACCGATTTATACTGACACCAGCGGGCCAGTTGTTGGTAAAGGGGAACATAATATGATCACACGTTGACCAATCCTGGATTCGAACCAGCGACCTTTCGGTTACTAGCAAGACGCTCTTACCAACTGAGCTACCCGGCCCCACTACACTTGTGTTACGCTTATGAATTCCTTATGTATTTTCTTCCGTACTGGCTAACGTAAAATTTCACAAGGATAGCGTATGTATGTAATTTCTATGTAATTACTATTTAAAAGGAATTTTACTCCCCCACTGGCATTGCAGCGGCACGTTAAAGAACCCGGTCATTCTGTACGCCCCTCTCCTCCCTCCTCCTCCTACCCCTTCCCCCTCCCCCACCCCACACACACACTGTCACAAGTAAGATTACTGCAAATAAAACCAGAAATAGCCACTCACATCAGTTTTATTCAAAACTGGCTTGATGCATGTACAAGTTTGGTCACACACACACACACACACACACACCACCAGGCACACGCACACACACACACACACACACACACATTGAAGCACTAAAGATTAGAGGTACACACGCACTACACATTAAGGTCATACCGAGGTAAGTTCCTACAGAAATCAGTTCAGTGTCTTTCACAGAAAAGGTGCAGATAGCTAGTGCTTCTAAAAAAACCTGGATTTGTTGTAATATTTCTGTAACATCTATCCTTCTTATGCGTGTGTACACTGTCTTCGCGCGGAGAGTGAAACTGTGTAATGAGTGAGAATTAGTAAATTTTTTCTCACTTCTTTTTTTTCTCCTTTTCTCCCTCCTTATCTTTTTGGTTTTTTTTTAATCGCCAGAGGGTTGTGCACGTGCACAAGTGCACACCCCCAAAATCTGCCCCTGCACACCACACAAAACAGGTGACATTCCCAACTAAATGCTCCTTCATTTACAGCTCGTTCGAACAGTGCGCTTGAGTTCGAACCTGTTTTCGGCTATAGATCTGAAAAATTCGTTAAGTGCGTAACTGCAATGTATAAAAGAGCAATTCATTCACCGCCTAGAGAGAGCTTAATCCCTCAAAGTACTATGTTGGATGCAGTCTGTCTAAAATTTCAAATTGCAAAGGCGTGCCCGTTTCTCTCTACCACCGCAAGATCAGGCTTCGACTATGGAAACAAAAAAAAAAAAGCATTTCTTAAAATAATAACTAAATAGATCGTCAAAGGAAACCTGCAACAAGTCTTCAACAACATATTCATCACCGACTGAAAGGGAGTGACGAGCGATGTAGACAGTTTGTTCAACCGTAAAAAAGATTGATGCAAGTCAACGACCATACCTATACAATTTCAAACTATGCTTCTTTTCACTGCAACATTAAATTTACACAGTCCTTGAGATATCAGTATGTCGGACGTTTTGGGGTTCTGCTCCATTTGGAATAATTTAAATAAAACATACAATACAATACCATACAATACAATATAACACACTTACAACACTATACAATGCAATACTATACAATACTATCCTATCCTATTCCTATCCTATCCTATTTCGTAACTCGAAGTCGTTGGGGCACTACAGATGTTCGTTTAACCAGCGTACTCCATCTTTCTCTGTCCTCAGCAACCCTCATGGCTTCGCTCATTGTCAAGCCAGTCTATTCTCGAACGTTGTCCTCCCACGTCTTTTTCTGTCTCCTTCTTCTTCTGCCTCCTTGCACTGCATGCGCCTTGCAGGATGGTGTTTGCAAGGCCTGATGCTCTGGTGACGTGACCTTACCATCGGAGTTTCCGTTTCTTCACCACTGTGAGCAAGTCATCGCGTTGTCCAATGGCTTGTGTGATGGTCTGCCCGACTTCGTCGTTGGTGATGTGCTGAGTATAGGAAATACCCAGAAGTCTTCTGTAGCACCTCATCTCCATGATTATATTCTTCGTTGTAGGTTTGCTGTGAGGGTCCATGTTTTGCAAGCGTTTAGGAAGATGGAGATGACAATGGAGCGCATCAGCCTTACCTTGGAGTGTAGAATGACAGTCCTGTCTTTCCAAATGGGCTTCAACCTTGTCAGTGCAGCAGTTGTTTGTACAATCCTGCAGATGATTTACTGTCGGAACTCATTGTCTGATACAATGGCTCCTAAATATTTGAAGCTATGCACTGTGTTGAGGGATTGGCCTTGGACTTTGATGTCCGTGTTGATTGCATTGGTGTTGTTGGTCATCATTTTGGACTTCTGTGCACTTATTTCCATTCCATAGGTTCTAGAGTTGGTGTCAAGCCTCTGTACCAGCTGTTCAAGTTCTTGTTCATCTCCAGCCAATCCATCAATGTCATCCGCAAAACGGAGGTTGGAGATTGCTCTACCCCATATGCTGCTGTGCCTTCATGATCTGCAAGGGTATCTAACATGATGCGCTCTAAGGAGATGTTGAAGAGTGTTGTTGTTCTGAACCAGTTCCCGATGGCCCAGTTGTGGAGGACTGCACTGGTAGCCTTGTCATAGCGACTTTTGATGACTTCTATAATGTTAGAGCTGATGTTGTACACTCTCATGGTTGCCCATAGAGCTGCATGCGAGACTCGGTCAAACGCTTTCTCGAAGTCTACAAACACATAATATAGATGTTGGTTCTGTAGGTATTTCTCACAGATTATTCTGATGTTAAAAATCTGTTCAGCGGTACTTCGTCCTGTCCTGATGCTGCTTGTTGTTTAGCTATGATTTGTTCAACTTGGGTTTTCAACCTGTTGAGTATTATTTTCAGAAGGACTTTGTTTGGATGGTTGATGAGGCTGATAGTGCGGTAATTTTCACTCTCCTGAAGGTTACCCTTTTTGGGAAGAGTGATGACAACAAGCGACTGGGTCCATGGCGGAGGCCATTCCCCACTCTGCCAGATCTTGTTACCGATTATGGTGAGGGCGTCAATCATCCCTTCTCCTCCTGCTTGAAGCAGTTCCGCGGGTATGTTGTCAACTCCCGCTTACTTCCCCTTCTTCAGCGATTGCACTGCTTCCTCAACTTCTCGGAGAATTTGGAGGATTTCGTCTTCTCTGTTTTGGAGACATGCTAGAACTGATGGGTCTCCAATTGATGTGTGGTTGTAAAGGTCAGAGCAGTACTCTGCCCATCTATCCAAGACTTCTTGTTCTTCTGTAAGGCATATGTCAGATTTGCTTTGGATCGCGGAGACCTTGGGTTGTTTAACATTTGTCAACCGCTTCACGGACTGAATACAATACAGTACAATATTATTCAAACCAATACTATACAAATTTAGTGTCCCATAAAAATCAGACATTTGTCTTTTGACACGTCGTCCATGCATAAATAAGGACTAAAAAAACAACAATAAAAAGAAAGATCTGCCATGGAATGCTCTGCACAAGGAGTTTGGAGGGAGGAACATAAGATAAAATTTGACTTGTCTAAACTTGTGATGCGAGAGAGGGGTGGTGAAGGTGTGATGGTGCCCATGGAGGTTATTTTTTAACGCTGACATTTATTTATTTATATATTCATTCATTTATTCATGCATGTATATTGAGTGGTGACGCAATGCGCATTTAAATAGTATCATTGTGCATACCGCAGCACGCTTTAAAGCATTGGTTTCGGTGGTAGTAAACACAAAGAATGATGAACCACCTGCTGCCGAGTTTGTGGAGATCAAAATTAATCATCCATCACACTGCGTAGCAAACTCTTGCCCAGACTTACGTCCGCCTCTGATGGAGCCCCGAGGCTAGTCTCAGCTATGTAGTGTGATCATCCATGCCAGCGCAACACGAAACGCCATTGTAGCTTCAAATTAGTCCCACTGCTGCATCAGATTATTCAGTTTTTATCAATAGGATAACAATGGAGACCGAACGTGCCGAAACTGCCACCCATTACCAGCTTTACTCCTGGGAGTAGTTTCAATCCAGGCCCGGATTAAATCCACGGGAGTTAGTCTGGCCATGGCCCCGAATGGCCCCAATTCTGTTCCAAATCCAATATTACATGTACTATCCTATCCTATCCTATTTTATCCTACCCTATCCTATCCCGTAACTCGAAAGTCGTTGGTGCACCACAGATTATCGTTTGACCAGCGTACTCCATCTTTCTCTGTCCTCAGCAGTCCTCATGGTTGTCGCAAGAGGCTAGTTCAACCCAGCAATAAGGCTTCAAGCCTCCAACGTTCAGTCTGCTTTGGCCTATGTAAGTTAAGTCGCTGACTAGCAGACGACCGAAGTTAGGTTGTTCTACACATGTTTAGGCTACAGTTTCACTAAGATAAGTCGTGACCTCATCCAGCTGACCAATCACCCGCAACCCCCATTAGGTGGCGTTACTATTCTCGTAGTCTCGCACGATAGCAGACCTCAGCAGGAGGATAGTTAGTCTTGGTCTGAATAGCACGGTAGAAGGACGCACGTTGTAAAATCTCTATCGGAAATACTAAAGCAGGTGACGGGTGAAAATCATTCATCGCAGTATAGCCAGAGCCTGACATTGTCAAGAAGGTAAATGATCCATCGTGTGTTTCATCGCGATTTATTGCTATTATTGCTGTTTTATGTTTGTAAAGTTTTGCCATGTTTTAGAATTGTGATTGTTGGTAAAACATTGCTGACCACGTGGCGGACACGCGACCGGTTTCGGCATCACGAGGTAGCCTCCACTGTCCAACTGTTGTTTCTCCTATGTGTATTATTGCAGACCAGTGGCTGTACCGGAGAATGTGTATATTGTTAATTACTTCTCCAGTTGTTTAGTTCAGCCATGATGTAGGTATATGTATAGGAATTATGTTGGAGATTCCAGTGGACCACGGACTAGGAGAATTGGTTCTCCCTTATTTGTTTAAGTGGATGCAATTTAACTAAGGGCTGTTTCTGCCAACAGTGAGACGCTCTGCACAACCTTTGTATACAAGGCGTTGCAGAAATTCATCTCATATTTTGCAGACGAGCAGGCATCTTGGTTCACGGCAGGGAAGAAATCCCACAGAGAGGCAACCCTGACACGTGGCCTGCAGCCTTGAGGAGCGAGAGCATTGGGCTCCACTAGCTCCGTAGTCAAATACCAGAAGAAGAGGCAACAACACCGCACATCGCCGATAAAGCTAAGTCCTCCGAAACCGTACCCAAACACTGATCTACAATAGTCTACTCGTCCAGAAAAACGAATAATAGAACAGAAAGAACTCATAGCCCAATGATGGGACAGTAACAACTATCGAGAACTGTAGCTGCATAGACCCATCAAGGAGCGAACTACTCGAAGTGAAATTTGGACATTTAAGTTAGTGTAGAGATTAAAAGATTTTGTATAGAGCAGAGGAAATAAATGTGTGATATTTACAGTTAACAAGAGGCTGGACTACCTATATTTCATAGCCATGTGAGAGCTAGTGTGTCAGTGAATCTTTTACCATTTTCTCCCTATCTCTATAACCCTATCCGCACACAGACCGAGGTAAACTTATAAATGTATTAAGATTAGTCATAGGGTGATTACACTAGCCGATCCCCGCAGACGATAGACGAGTGGGTAATAGCATTCCATTTTGCAGAACCCAGCAACAATAGACCCACCGTCACAATGGCTTCACACAGTGTCAAGACAGTACATTCTCAAATGTTATCTTCCCACGTCTTTTTCTGTTTTCATCTTCTTCTGCATCCTTGCATCGTGCCTTCACACCAGCTCACTTCTATATGAGAGCAGCACTTTTTAGTGCCTCCTTGTTTCGCTTGCTGCGGGCTATTTATAGCTTGCCTGCACCCTCCTTCCAGTGAAAGGAAGTATCGTCAAAGCTATTTATAGCTAGCCTGTCTGAACTAACCTCAACATCTGAAAAGCTTTGTTTGAACTGCTGTGAGTTGCAGGATTGTCTTTGCAAGGCCTGAAGGTCTGGTAACGTGGCATTACCATCGGAGTTTCCGTTTTTTCACCATTGTGAGCAAGTCATCGTGTTGTCCAATGGCTTGTGTGATGGTCTGTCGGACTTCGTTAGTGATGCGCTGGGTATAGGAAATGCTCAGAAGTCTTCTGTAGCACCTCATGTTCATGCTTTGTATTCTTCGTTGTAGATCTGCTGTGAGGATCCATGTTTAGCAAGATGGAGAAGACAAGGGAGCTCAGCAACATTACCTTGGAGTGTAGACTGATGGTACTGTCTTTCCAAGTGGGCTTCAACCTTGTCAGGGTAACAGGTTTTGTGCTATCCTTGATAGGAGATCCGGTCGAGGCCCATTGTCTGACACATTAGCTCCTGAATATTTGAAACTGTGCACAGTGTTGAGTGATTAGCCTTGGACTTTGATGTCCGTGTTGACGACATTGGTGTTGTTGGTCATCATTTTGGTCCTCTCTGTACCTATTTCCATTCCAAAGGCTCTGGAGGTGGTGTCAAGCTATACCAGCTATTCACGTTCTTGTTCATCTCCAGCGAATCCATCAATGTCATCCGCAAAACGGAGGTTGGAGATATCTCTACCTCCTATGTTGACCGTGCCTTAATAATCGGCAAGGGCATCCGACATGATGCGCTCCAGGGAAATATCGAAGAGTGTTGGAGAGAGTAGGCCATCCTTGACGTACGCCGTCAGGTCCAAATCAACTCCCGGAAGTTAATCGGGGAATGAAGATTACATAGGGACGATCAAGGTCATGAACTGAACTGGCTCTCAATGTGTGCTATAACAACACCAGGAAGTTACTTTGGCATTGGAAATTTTTGTACCAGAAAAACTACAATGAGTTAAACTGGGCCAGTGCCAAAACAGCCCCTTTTCCAGTGGAGAGTAAATCTGCCGCAGTCCCAGGGGAGTTATTCTGGGACAATTTTAATTTTACCAAAACAACTCCTGGGGAGTCACACTGGAACAGGTGAGGTGTCAGATTGGACCAGGTCCAGACTGCCCCCCCCATCTGGTTAGCAATGGTTATAGCTTATAAGTTAGCAAGCGGAGAGTCAATTCAGGACATGTCCAAAACAGCCCCTAAACAAATATATTTATAAAACACTAAAGGCGAGTTAAACTGGAACAGGTCCAGGACAGCCAATGCCGAGATAAACTTTAACCCCTACAGCCCTTGATCCGGGGAGTTATACAGGTCCAGAACAGCCCCCAAGAACACTTATAAAACCCAAATGTGGAGTTAAGCTGGGACAGGTCCAGAACAGCCTCACCCAAACCCTCTTTTAAACATACCTATTAACCCCACTACAGGGAAGTTAAATTGGGACATGTCCAAGTCAGCCTCCAAGAACACTTAACGCCCCACACTAAATACACAAATGGGGAGTTAAACTGAGACAGGTCTAGAACAGCCCCTCCCAACAACACACAAGTCACAAAAGATTAGTTAGTTATTCATTGATTACAAGGTCCAGCGGATTGAAAACAGCCGAATCAGGACCACGTCATTACAAAAGGTGAGCTAGCATGGTACAGGTCCAGAACAGCCCCCTTAAACAAAACTATCAACCTACATGGAGTTAAACCCCAACTAAAAAATTAACCAATATGCCCTTTACCAGGGGAGTTAAACTTGGAAAGGTCTAGAGCAGCCAACATCCCCCTCCCCCCTCCCAAAACACTCATAAAAAACAAACGAGAGTTTAGCTGGATCAGGTCATGAGCAGCCTCCCACCACCAACACACTCAAAAACACAGAAAGGGAGTTAAGCTGGAACAGGTCTAGAACAGCCCAACCCCATCCCCACCCAAACACACTCATAAAATACAGAAGAACACAGAGGGGGAGTTAAACTGAAACAACCCCTCCCCCCCCAAAAAAAAAAAATAACAAAAACTACTCATTAAACACAGAAGGGGGAGTTAAACAAGATAATGAAATAGGTCCAGAATAGCCCCCAAGTACACTTATAAACACTAAAGGGAAGTTAAACTGGGACAAGTCCTGAACAGTACACCTAAACGTAACTATTATCCACTACAGGGTAATTAAACTAAGACAGATCCAGAACAGCCCCACGTCTGTCTCTCCCTCTCTCTCGCCTCACCCTACATTCCAACGTCTCTTTTCCCTCCTCTCTCCCTCTCCCCTCTCTCTCTCTCTCTCTCTCTCTCTCTCTCAACTGCCCCATCCTTCACCCTCCCATGTTGTTTCTCAATCCCAGTATTACTGCATTCGATCCAAGCCATTCCGCACTGGCATTGTCAGGAGCTTCCAATGTTCCCATGGCAACGGCCGGTAAAATCCTCAAATCGTACCGAGTACGTAATGCACAGAGAGAGAGAGAGAGAGAGAGAGAGAGAGAGAGAGAGAGAGAGAGAGAGAGAGAGAGAGAGAGAGACAGAGAGACAGAGAGAGACAGAGACAGAGAGAAAGAAAGAGACAGACAGACAGAGAGACAGACAGAGACAGAGAGAGTTTGTTCAACCGAATACGTAATACAGAGAAAGAGAGAGAGAGAGAGAGAGAGAGAGAGAGAGAGAGAGAGAGAGAGAGAGAGAGAGAGAGAGAGAGAGATTGTCCCTTATCCAAATTATAAGGAAATGCGGTGGTTACTTATAAGAAATGAGAGCAAAGGTCACTTCCAAAGTACAGGCAAGGAAGAACACTAGAGGCATGGTGAAATCAAAGACCAAGGTGCCCAAACGCTCCTACCGCTGAGCTGCACTATCGAAGACCAGTATCTCCGGCTGCGCTGTGAAAGATCCGCCCCTCCATCTTCCCCAAAATGCTCCTGCCCTCATACCTAAGTTAAAAGATTTTGTCACCTGCGGAATCGAACCCATCACTTCATTCGGCATATTGGAAACTTAAAGCGTTAGAACAAACTGCGCTATAGGTCGCCTCGAAAACCACCCCACCCATAATAACATTGAAAGGGCCCCATTTCGAAGGCTTTGTTGACATTTGGCGAAAACGGGTTTGCCGTTGTTATTAATAGGCACACAAATTACAGAAGGTATTGAATTAAAAAATAGCTATACTTTTAACAGAATTTTTTGTTGTTTGTTTGTAGGGCTGGACGGTTTTACCGATACGTAACGTAACTGAAACGCGACGGTGCGGTATACCGGTGCGGGTGTCCAAGGTCCGGTTTACTGGGAAATCTCGACAACACATAACGCGACAGTGAGCGACATCTTATCCGCCCAGAGAGCGAACCTAAAAGCCCAAACACGTGGATAGGCAGCTGTTCTTGAAGAAGAATTTATAAGAACAGCAGCTTATCCACGTGTTTGAGCATGGTACCAGTCGCCAATCCTTCTGAACTCTTACAGTTCTTAAAGACCTTTCCCGTTGAATGTTTTTTGTTTTATTTTGATTTTGGGGTTTAAAGTTTGCTGATGTTCTAAACAGTGATTTATCATAATTTGTTTTGAAGGCGTTCAAGCTTCAGTTTCTATGGAAATATGGTTCTTTGAAACTGTTTTGAAGTGTATGACAATCTTTCTTTTGTGCCGGTCACTACTGTCAGTGCCATATCCCATTTGATTGAAACACTTAAAATCGTGGTATACCGGTACGAAATACCGATACGACCTAAAAAAAAAAATACCGCGGTAATACCGGGACGACTTTGACTCACGGTACCCAGCTCTATTGGTTTGCAAGCTATTTTTGTAAAGCGGGGAACACTCATTATGAATGTAAAAAACAGATCTGTGGAGGAGGCGTGGTCAAAGTGGGTCCTTTAACCTATCAGCCGACATGTAAAGTTACTGTCTTGTGACCCGAGGATCTATAAATAAGGTCTGCTTCTGCCCTGCAACCTGTAAAGGCGTATGTAACAATGCATAGGTCTTCGCAAGTACAGCCACAAACATAGTTCATACATTGAATAAGGACTAAAGGTATTGCAATTGAGCTTTGTTGGGTTCCTTGACATTTAGATACAACTAGTCTATAGTCTATATGGCAATGAAATTTCGGACAAATGAACCTCTCACACCTACCCCCTGTAACAGCAGAAATAGTGACGACAAAATGTAGGAAATTAGCTTAGCGCAAAATAGATACCATCGAACGAAAGTGGACATTAATTCAACAGTTATCTAAAAAGCAGCACACACATGTCAAATTAACTTCCTTGAGACAGTCACACCGACAGCCATGCCAGATACCATCTAACAGACTTAGCGATCCAAGACTAAATAGCATACTTAAGTCAAAACTGACCATAACGTTGTCTTCGTTAAATAGCCTACTTCACTATGACCAGAGTCACTGAGACACTAAGTAGCCTAGGCTCCGCGTAAGCGTTATTGCATGTATTTTCCACTCTACCCCTGACACTCCACTTCAAGGATAATTATGCATGGCTAGTGACTAGGGCAGGGGGAAGAAAATATTCATAATAAAACCGTATAATCCCGTATATGCGATATTGACGAAAACGAGAGCTAAACGATTGGTCAGAAGACTACTAGGAACTCTTGCATATCTTTGGGGACCAAATCTCAGCTGGTCAGTCGCAAACGAACTGCCCAGCTGCGAGGGTCAACTAAAGGAACAAACTGCAGTGTCCGTCTATCTCCATCTCATCAAGAGAGTGCTAGAGACGTAACAGACGATTTCACGAGGCCCAGAGTCTACAAGTAAGATAACACTAGTAGTTTTGATATGTGTATGTTTATTTTATATTGATTGCCATGTATTAATAATATGTTCTTGATATATATATATATATATATATATATATATATATATATATATATATATATATATATATATATATATATATATATATATATATATATATATATATAGTTACAGAAACAGATTATTGTTTCTGAGACAGTATGCATGTGGATTGATGTATCTTAGCCTTAAAATTTGAATCGAATTGTGCATATGGGAACCTTGCAGGTGTCTGATGCTATAGACACTTTGCAGAGGAGACCGCAAACGTATATCTAACGAGAATATTGTAGCCAGAGCTCCGACTTTTACAGGTCGGTTTTGGGAAGGTTTGTGGAGACGAACGCATGACATTCGCTCCCGTGGCACCAAAGGAGAACAACCAAGATTCTACCTGGCCACGTCCGAACCCCGCAGCTACAAGAGACTCACCCGCTCAACCTGAGAGACAAGACTTCTCAGAAGGACCCAAGCACTCTCACCGCCAGAGCATCTAAGTCACCCACAAATGAACTGAGTCCTACCCTCGAGAAACCTAGAAGACCACTAGAACATTTAGTAAACTACGAACAGTGAAAATCGTAACCGCAGTTAGCACAGGATGAAGAAAACCTGCTAAAGAACTTTCCCAGCACTTTGAACTATATTAATTATTAATTTACCGGTTAATGCAGAAATGTTAAAGTGTGTGTTGAATATATAAAAAGTGAAATTACATACATACAACTGGTGTCATTCTATTTGTATTGTTGTGTAGCTATTAGTTTTCTTCTCTCGAGACATAATAATCTAGTCTTTTGATTAGTCATCACCGGTTCTCAAGTTGAGCCAAATGATACTAAAAATCCCGAGAACAAATATAAATTTTATGTGACCCAAGTGCCGTGATCTGTCTCTCACACAACTTCGGAATTCTGGTAAAAGAACGATCGATAGTGGTAGCACATCGCCCATCTATCATTAAGTCTTACCCCCTAGTAAGATAAACGTATCTTCCCCAGAATATCATCACACCCCCCGACATCCCAATAAAAGGGTGGTGGCCGCGGCTTCCAACAAAGTGTATATATAAATACGAAACGGGCTCAGTTTGGAGTACAGCTCGCTAGTTGAAAGACATGCACCTTTCCCTGTAAATAGTGAATTCAGATAATGATGGTGAAAGAAAAGTAATTATTTTGAAAATTAAAACTATTATTCACAGTTTGATAACTATTGGCACTCAGGTGAATTTTGTCTGGATTCACTCACATAGTAATTTCCTTTATAATGTTTTCTTCTAAAGAAATTCAAAACTCTATAGAAAAGACATTTGTAAAAGATATTAAATTTAGTCGCAACTATAATAAGCCTTGTGGAATTGCTATAGCAATTTCAAGCAAGGCACATACATGTAGAATAGTATTAAACTCAATTAAAACCAAATATTGTAAAAATGTTAAATGTATATGTGGTGAATCTATTTCTCTGAAACATGTATTATTTCAATGCAGTGATATTCGTCCATTTTTGCCAAATTATGTTTAAATTATCGATTCCATTGATAACATAAGCTTTGATGTAAGCATTAGATTAGCAAAAGATTTTATTGATTCTCCAGTTGCTCAGTTTATATAATTATGTATTTTATATGTATGTATGTAAGTATGTATGTATCTGGTGTAAATGTGTGTGAATGCGTACGTACGTCTTATCATCTCGATGAAGAAGACGTTAATAAAACAACCAACCATCCCTGAAAATAAAGTATAGATTGCCCATTGTTCAAGAGCTTTTGCGAGATAATTTATAAACTATGGATACAATCGTAGAACACAAAGTGTTTTTTAACAAGTCAACTGCATTTGTTCAGAAAACACTTTTAGATTGTACAATTTTAAGAGCGATTCATAACGATAAAGGACACAAATAAAAAGAGTATGATCTTTTAAAACAACACATTGTGTATAGTCCTTTTATAACTGATATTGTTGTTATTACTATGAAGGCTGAGTAGTACAAACTGATATATGATTTTATTTAAGTTTTGTGTTTTGTTCATTGTTTTAAAATAATGTGCTTTTATTTGTCTAACATCACTCTGTAGTGACTAGACGTAAAATTAAAGAATTTAATTGAATTTGTACCGATGTAACTTGACGGAGAGGCTGCAAAAACAAAGAAGGTGGCATTAAATATTATGTGACTATATTAAATAACAAACTATATATACAGACCAATCGCAATGTACTGGAAGAAGAAGAAGAAGAAGAAGAAGAAGAAGAAGAAGAAGAAGAAGAAGAAGAAGAAGAAGAAGAAGAAGAAGAAGAAGAAGAAGAAGAAGAAGAATGAGAAGAAGAAGTAGTAGTTATTTTATTAACGTCTGCTGAAACCAAAGGTCATTCGGGACGACATATACAAAAAAAGATTTAAAAGTGTGAATAAAATATCAATAAAGAAACAACAGTAAAACAGTGAAATCGAGTCCACAGTAGACCTAAATTTACACAGGCGATTACATGCATAAAAAGAGCTATATACAAACTTACATTGACAACACTCATACAAATTATATTTTCTATTTTTACAAAAAATTAAGAAGGAGAAGAAGAAGAAGGAGGAGAAAGAGAAGAAGAAGAAGAAGAAGAAGAAGAAGATGATGATGATGATGATGATGATGATGATGATGATGATGAACAGTTCAAATGTGTGAATATGTTGACGCCGTAATATTTATTATACCATATAGAGCGCACCCCCCCCCCTCCACCCCCTCTTTAAAAAAAAATAACTGACGCTGTAAAAAAATGTAACACAGTGCATAGCTTCAAATATTTAGGAGCCATTGTATCAGACAATGGGTCCCGACAGGAAGTCCTCTCCAGGATCGCACAAACAACTGCTGCCCTGACAAGGTTGAAGCCCATTTGGAAAGACAGGACCATCAGCCTACATTCCAAAGTAAGACTGCTGCGCTCCCTTGTCATCTCCATCTTCCTATATGCTTGCGAAGCATGGACCCTCACAGCAGATCTCCAACGAAGAATACAAAGCATGGAGATGAGGTGCTACAGAAGACTTCTGGGCATTTCCTATACCCAACACATCACCAACGACGAAGTCCGTCAGACCATCTCACAAGCCATTGGACAGCACGATGACCTGCTAACAGTGGTGAAGAAACGGAAACTCCGATGGTATGGCCACGTCACCAGATCATCAGGCCTTGCAAAGACTATTCTGCAAGGCACAGTGCAAGGAGGTAGAAGAAGAGGGAGACCGAGAAAGAGGTGGGAGGACAACATTCGAGAATGGACTGGTTTGACACTGAGCGAAGCCATCAGGGCTGCTGAGGACAGAGAAAGATGGAGTATGCTGGTTAAACGATCATCTGTGGTGCCCCTACGACCTTCGGGTTACGGGACAGGATAGGATAGGATAGGATAAGATAGTAAAAAAAATGATTCGATACAGCGGCTCTATCTATGTCTGTGCAGCCAAAGGGAAGAAGAAAATAATGAACAGAACAGAAAAGGAATAAATCAAATACTCGAAAACACACTATAAGTATAATTACGATCAAGAAGAAGAAGAAGAAGAAGAAAACCTGTGACGCTGAAATGGGTTATCTGGAGAGCTGTAAAATCAACAACATAGCGATAACCTATTTCACACTTAACAGCGTTATCAGTGAACTGTAACTAAAATAACCGTAGAGTACTACTCACTGCGCTCCAAGGCTCGCCACTCTTACGCTGACAACCAAAGTGTGCTAAAAAGAATAAAAAATAAGATAGGTCAACGATCATTAATATTAGTTACGACACTCAGCAGCGCCAGCAAATGACATCAAACTGTGGAATGTCCCTCTCTCCTTTTTCACGCTGCATACGCCAGATACACGAAGAGCGCCATCCGCTCTCTTGATTGTCAACAAGCACGAGTAGATCGCCATCTGTTAACATCTGCAGAGCTATTGGTTTGAGTGGTTTGGGCGTAAGACGTTGTGCCCAAACAGTGGCAAGTGGGCGCCTTGGGCCGCTTGATTTAGATCCTATATCGACCAGAACCCCCGTTGGGGTGCCGGGAGTTTCATTATAAATAGTATCCCCACTTTCTGGAAATTTAGTGCTTGAAATTCCCACTGTCGCTGTCTTTCTCATTTGCTCTTTCTCATTCCTGCTCTGTTCTATCAATCTGCTATACTATCGTCTTCTTCGCTAGACCAGTCTCCTACCTTTTTTCTTGAAAACTCTTCCGGGACAAGACTCCTTATTTGTGTATGAGGTCTGTTGGATCAGCTTGGGAATATTGGACGCTTTCTGCCAGGTGGTCACTAGGGCTTCCTATGATGTTATTATTTAGCAATGTAGGCATTTTATATGTATGTGTTTTGTTGATAATTTATTATGATGTTTGTATTCTATTTTGTTTTTGTAAACGGGGGTTCGATAAGTTGGGGTGAAGCCTGCGTGGGATGTCTTTATTGTAAAGTGACTGGCTGGTGGAGGGCATTCAGTTTTCTCACTAGGGTTGTTTCAGCAGATCTTTTATGCGGATTGGGGGTTGTCCGGTCCTGATTTGGCTCGGAAGAGTCCGCTGGACCTAAAGCAACAATTATGTAATGTAATGTAATATCGGCCAGCCACTTGAGCAGAATTTAAGCTGGAAAAGAGTTATATATAACAACGATTAAATAAATAAGTGCCAACTCTCACGAAGTGAATTGGCAAACATTTACATTTGAGTATCACATGGCATATGTATTCGCTTTGCGTTGGTACTATATTTCCTAGTTCATTAATATTTTGGTGATGAAACTTGACTATACTAGTAAGCCGCTCTACCAATTGATCTACCCGGCCCCCTTACCATCAACTGGTTCGCTGGTGTCAGAATACATGTAATGTGACCAGTAGTCGTCTATACGCTTCGGTGTCTTGTTACTATACGTGTAATCTAAAGTTACAGAAGGCTCTTCTCGTATGCATCTGAGAGTGTCTGTGATTGGATGAAATAGGACTAGTATTAGTGGAATGAAAGTTAGACTGTGAAAAATGAGTGAATGCTTATTTTGTGTCACTTGGAAATATTGTTACTGTGTAGGCTACTTCTGTTTTTCACTGTGGTGATTCTGGATTCTATTCATGACAGACACTGTAATTTAAATATTTATATTTTATTATTTACTTGCTGGAAATATAATATTAAAACTAATTTTGTAAATGCATACAATATTTTCATAAATTGATAAATATAATTTTCTGTCAGGACGGAACGGGATTGCTTCCGAGAAAAATAAGATTATATTATAGTTCATCTATTTCTTATTTTATTACTCTGATCTAGGATTTACAGTTTTCTTGAATTCCGTTTTAATTATTATTCTACTACTTTGAGTGAGAAAGAAGAGAACCATAAAATTAGCAAAACGTATATTGGTGTTGGGTTCCAACTGTTGAGTATTTCACGTCTTCAGTGTTTTAAGTTTATCTCTGTCTCAACTTGTGTAAGAAAAGCCTTTTGATGAATGCGTGTATACGTATATACGGGAAATTGGAACGTTAAAAACTGTTTACAAACTAATATCAAGTTTGTAGGAATCTTCTGAGATAAAGCTTATTATTTTATAACACGCACGAGAAGTTGATGATACCAACCGCTCTCCTGCATGACGTCAAATAGACCACCATCTTTGGCCATCGACAGATAAACTTCCACAGCACACAGCGTGGATGAGACTCCCTTGAGGCATATGTTTGCCTCTCACACTAATGAGAGACCAGCACACGGCGCGAGTCTCAGCTACAATGCGTGAGGTGGAAGTAGTTCTGTAGATATCCAGTCATGGCGGTCTATTTGACGTCAAGCAAGAGAGCGTTGGGCTGTGAGCTGCCACAGCATAAAGCTAGAGCAAAACAATGTGATAAAAGGAACAACGTTATTATAGGCCATGATTAGCACAGCGCTGGCCACAATCAGGATTGAACTCCAGCAGCCCAAGACATCAAACTGCTGCATCAAACGACAAGCACACAGCCTAACGCCTAAAACCTAACCCTGATCAACTTGTGGGAATGCATAGTCTATTTGTTTTGTAACTTGTTCCTTTGTAACGACGTCAGCGGGGAACAAAAAGAACCTAATTCTGATTCCTCAGCGAGAAGAACCGGTTGCAGGAAAACTGTCCGCTCAGTATCCTTAATGTCTCTCCAACGGCCCCACCTGCTGCGAGACTGGAAATGAATATGGATATAATTCTGATTCTGATTCAATGGTCATATCGGGTTATTTCAATATCAGTTAACGCTGCTTGCCCCAACTTCTTCTGTATTAAAAACTAACTGCACCCTTATCTCTACTAGTCTACTAGGCATAAACTACCATAGAATGTTGAGACGCGCAAAGATTGAGGGCGTCGTTACATAGAAAGCTCGCGGGGAAGGTAACCTCCATCCATTTACACTTCAATTTGTGTCAGAGAATGACGACAAACCCGATGAAGGTCAAAACAACACAGCAGACATCTAAAGCAACACAGCAGACATCTTCTATTAAGAGAGAGAGAGAGAGAGAGAGAGAGAGAGAGAGAGAGAGAGAGAGAGAGAGAGAGAGAGAGAGAGAGAAAGGAGTAGGGGAGGAGGAGGGAGGGGAGG
>CM072516.1:63696481-63758981 GCA_036898135.1 Oncomelania hupensis
TTGAAGATTTTCAGTTTTCCGCTCATAAAAACATAAAAAAATAAAACAACCGACAACACAGCAAAGCCAAAGACTGAAAGAGCACATGCTGCCTTCGGTAAGATCTAGATTCATTATGCTGAAGAAAGCCCAGTCCAGTACCAAGAAGAAGAAAGACTAGAGCCGGAGACAGCTTAAAATTGAAGAATCTTGATTCATTTGAACAGTCTGACAAGGGATGTCATAGTTAGTACCACAAATGTGACAAATGCAGTTAAAAATGGTCTAGATCTACTTCACTGATTTGGGTGATTTCCTTACCCCACCTTCCTCCCTTTTGTAGGCAAAATTAATCAAACAACTGATGCCTGAAAGCCTGCCGGCGTGAAAATATGAATTTATAAGTTTATTAGTTGCTCATAAATTTTATGCATGTCTGTTTAGAGGGCAAAAGGCTAATACTACTACTATACCATAGCTTCTTAGTTCTTGTCACTCTGATACATTCAACATTGATGTGGGTTATTTTCAGTAAGGATTATTATCGACAACGTTTCGTTCAACATCAAATGCTTTTATTTAGTAAGTAAGCTGCATCTGTGAGCAGAATTCACGACTAACACAAGTAAAAAGAATAGATTTGATTTCGAGTTTCATGTAGTACTAGTAGTATTCTACTTGCTAGAACTAGTTTTAGCAGTATGTAGCATACAAAGTGTAACTTTAAAAAAAGATTTGTAATAAACAAATCGACAACTGAACAGTTTCTTTATCAATAACAGCTGAAGTGAAATTAATCAAATGGATCCATATTATTTTAAGTTGTTCAAGTTATTAATAATGTTATGTTGTTATCAATGGTTGATTTGGCAAACTTTTGTCAAGTTTAAACATACTGGGCCAGCTTGCTAGTAAGGTGTAACAGAAACAGCTACAAAAAGCCTAGAAGAAGCAAACCAAAGTGTAGAAAATATTTTAGGCCTACAAATATATTTTATCACTTTTGCATCAGGTTTTATATAATTTATAGGCCTACATCATATATATTTGTTGGGAGATTTGGGAGAGATTTATGAGTAGTACTTATTTGTTTTTTTTTTTCACTTTTCAGCCCCAAATTCATTTAAGCAGAGGGCAACAAATGGTCATTGCTGCTTTGACTTTGAGAAAGACAAAAGGTAAGAATAAACACGGCTTATTGAATTAAGTGGCCACGCGAAAATTTTCCGCTTCAACGCACTGCATTCATTGCGTTTTAGTGTAGGGATTGTAGTTATTGTAGTGATCAGAAATACACGGAAGGCAAATAAAACTATTGTACTTTTAGAAATTTAATATTTTAAACAAATCTGTGCATTGTGGTTGAAGAAATTGCGTTTTGAAAATGGGTGAATTCCACTGTGCACAGCGTGTGTCCACACATCGCTCATAGTATGTAGACCTACCTATGAGTAGCCTAGTAATAAATACAGCACAAAAACAAATTAACTGTTGTTGTTGTATCAAATTTTATTCATCAGATTAACATAAGTTGTACTTATAACTTATTATAGGAATTTTATAAATAAATAAATAAATAAATATAAAATTATTTATAAGATAAATTAACTGTGTTGCGAAGACATGCCAAAACGTCTAAAGTCTCCAGTTTTATTATTAGTTCGCGAGTTTTCATCATTAATTTTGTTATATAATTTAGTTGTTTTGTATTCATATAAGTACCTAGAGCTAAGTCTGGCGTATTAGGCGCATAAGTAATAATAATAATAATGATAATAATTCGCTCCCTTGACCCTTTTCTCTTTCTCTCTCTCTCTCCCCTCTCCTCCCCCTCCCCCACCCCTCTCTCTAACATTAACGCTTGCATGCCCACAAAATAAAACAAAGTTCTATAAATGTTTGGATGTAATGCACACACACACACACACACACACACCCACACACACCCACCCACACACACACACACACACACACCCACACACACAAAGAAACAGCTGGAAGTCACTGGAAGGTGGATTCGAAAAGATGAGTTTTGAGTTAGTTTTTAAAACTGTCATGGGACGCAACAGAGCAAAGTTGAAGAGGCAGTCTTTCCATTGATTTAAAATCTTGCTATGCAATACATTTTTCACTGTAGTTTTACAGACAGGATATTGTTAGGTTTAGGCGTGTTCAAGGCCATTTATTTATAATACTATAATAAAAAGTACATATATATATGCGTGCATTATTCTATGCAATTGTTCTAAGTGCTGGGGAGTGGTAGGAGGAATAAGGGAACATGCACATATAAACTGAAAACGGTTAAATTATTACACACATGGGAAAAAATAGTACATATACACACAATCAAACAGTTCTTGTCCTTTAAACACACACACACACGTATACGCACGCACACACACAAACACACACACACACACATGAGCGTGCCCATTCACATTAATGCCTTCCTTTTGTGTGTATTTCAGGATGACTTCGACACCCTCCGACCGCTGTTCTACCCCAACACCAACGTTTTTCTGCTCTGCTTCAGTGTGGTCTCGCCCACATCCTTCCACAATGTGCTGGAGAAGTGGGTGCCCGAAATTCTAAAACACTGCCCGCGGGCACCCCTTGTGCTGGTGGGCACCCAGTCTGACCTGCGGAACGACATGAAGATCCTGATCGAGTTGGCCATATACAAAGAGAAAGTGCGCTGTCTGAAGAAGAGGCCACGCGGCTGGCCTCGCAGTTGGGTGCTCAGTACGTGGAGTGCTCGGCGCTGATGCAGAAGAACTTGAAGGAGGTGTTCGACACCTGCATCCTGACGTCGCTTAACTGGGGCGAACAGGAAGAGCTCGCGCTGGGCAGGTCCAAAAGCCTGCTGCGCAGGTCCAAGAGCTCCAAGAGCAAAAACAGCGCCGCCATCTCCTATGCCCTCGCTACTTCCACGTCCAAAGGCTCCTCCAGTCCTAAGAAGGCGGGCTGGAAAAAGTTTTGCTGCTTCATATCATAGTGACAGTGACACGACACTGAATTTATGACACTGACTTCGTCCTATCTGCCATTTTATTTTGGAGTCTTTTCACGCTCGTTGGAACTCTACGTTATAAGTGATGTTTGGATCATACACTCTGTGTGATATGAACTTCAGTGAAATAAACTTCTTGAAGCTGCTTCATGTGATAGTGACAGTGACACGACATTGAATTTATGACACTGACTTCGTCCTATCTACCATTTTATTTTGGAGTCTTTTGACGCTCGTTGGAACTCTACGTTATAAGTGACGTTTGGATCACACACTCTGTGTGCTATGAACTTCAGTGAAATAAATGTATTGAAGCTGTTCGTCCGTGAAATAGATAGTTTTAATCACACAAAGTTGTCTGGATGTTTATTGTGTGACACGGACTGAAATAATTGAGTCTTTTTAAGATCTTGTGCCGGGATTCATGAAATAAAATCGGTCAATTTTAATCATCGCATTTCATAGCTTCAGTCTCATTTCATCTGCTCATCGCCAGCCCATCGCTCCATAGAATCGAATCAACCAATTGGACACTTGGCCTTTGTTTTAGAAAACATGAACTTTGCTTAATTATGTAGTTTGAAGTATTTTTTCTTCTGAGCTTATGTGTACGACAATGTGACGGATGTTTGTCCTTGTAGACTTAGAAGCATACTACAGTCTACAGCCACTTGTTGTATCATGTTGGGTTGTACTTATGTTTGATACTCAATTTTAGTATGCTCATAAAAATCAATAATACATCTTTGTGCCTTTTTGTTGTTGTTGCTTACATTTCTTTTCCCCCACCAAACATTCAGCACTCGTATGCTTTTATTATGTTCGGCTGTGTCTATGACTGATGTTTGTGCTAATATGCCTATTACCTATGACACTGTTGGTGGATTTTCTCCCTCACTAAGCCTACTGTATAACCACAGTGTTATGTTACGCCGGAGTTAGATGTTAATTACCTACATTTTCTCTGTGTATTACCTATATATTTATGTACAGTCTATTAGTATTATCCCCACAGTGAGGGAGCCGTTTGTTACTGTATAAATAGTATTCCCAAGTTCTGGAAATTTAGTGCTTTAAGTTTAAATTTATACTGTCGCTGTCTTTCTCCTTTGTTCTTTCTCATTCCTACTCTGTTCTATCAATCTGCTATATTATTTTCTTCGCTAAGCCAGTCACCTGCCTTTTTTCTTGAAAACTCTTCAAAAACTCCTTATTTGTGAATGGGGTCTTTTGGGTCAGCTTGTAAATATTGGATGCTTTCTGCCAAATGGTGACTAGGGCTTCTTATGATGTTATTTAGCAGTGCACTATGTAGACATTTTCTATGTATGTGTTTTATTGATATTTTATAAAGATGTTTATATTCAGTTTTTGTAAACGGGGATTCGATATATTAGAGTATAGCCTCAGCGTCCCCTGCATGGGATGCCTTTACATGTATTGTAAAGTGTCCGGCTGGTGGAGTGCCTTCAGTGTTACCACTAAGGTTGTTTCAGCAGACCCCCTGTGGGGTGCCGTTTTTTTTTAGTATAAATAGTATCCCCACTTTCTGGAAATTTAGTGTGTTAAATTCCCACTGTCACTGTCTTTCTCCTTTGTTCTTTCTCATTCCTAATCTGTTCTATTAAATCTACTATACTATCTTCTTCTTCACTAGACCAGTCACCTCCCCCATTGGGGTGCCTGGGGTTTCAGTATAAATAATATCCCCACTTTCTGGAAATTTAGTGCTTTAAATTCCCACTGTCGCTGTCATTCTCATTTGCTCTTTCTCATTCCTGCTCTGTTCTATCAATCTGCTATACTATCATAATCTTCTTCTTCGCTAGACCAGTCACCCATCTTTTTTCTTGAAAACTCTTCCGGGACAAGACTCCTTATTTGTGTATGAGGTCTGTTGGATCAGCTTGGGAATATTGGACGCTTTCTGCCAGGTGGTCACTAGGGCTTCCTATGATGTTATTATTTAGCAATGTAGGCATTTTATATGTATGTGTTTCGTTGATAATTTATAATGATGTTTGTAATCTATTTTATTTTTGTAAACTTTGATTGATTTATTGTTGCTTTAGGTCCAGCGGACTCTTCCGAGCCAAATCAGGACCGGTTTTTTGTAAACGGGGGTTCGATAAATTAGAGTACAGCCTCAGCGTCCCCTGCGTGGGATGTCTTTATTGTAAAGTGACTGGCTGATGGAGAGCTTTCAGTTTTACCACTAGGGTTGTTTCAGCAGGTCTTTGATGCGGATCAGGGGTTGTCCGGTCCTGATTTGGCTCGGAAGAGTCCGCTGGACCTAAAGCAATAATCATGTAATGTAATGTAATCATCTTGAGAATATTGGACGCTTTCTGCCAAATGGACATTTGGGCTTCCTATGATGATGTTATTATTTGGCAATATAGGCATTTTGTATGTATGTGTTTTGTTGATATTTTATAATGATGTTTGTATTCTATTTTGATTTTATAAACGGGGGTTCGATAAATTAGAATATAGCCTCTGCGTCCCCTGCGTGGGATGTCTTTATTGTAAAGTGACCGGCTGGTGTAGTGCCTTTAGTGTTACCACTAGGGTTGTTTCGGCAGATCTTTTGTGCGGATCAGGTGTGAGTCCTCTTTCAGAGAAGTTGTGGTCTTGATTTTGTGGTCCTGATTCGGATCTCTGTAGTCCGCTGGACCCTGTAAGCAATTAATAACTAACTTACTAACCCTGTGTGGGATACCATTATTGTAAAGTGACCGGCTGGTGGAGTGCCTTCAGTGTTACCACTGCCACTGGGGTTGTTTTGGCAGATCTTTTATGCGGATGAGGGGTGAGTCCTCTTTCAGCCAAGTTGTGGTCTTGATTTTGCAGTCCTGATTCGGCTCTTAGCAGTCTGCTGGACCCTGTAAGCAATGAATAAATAACTAACCTCTTTCAACCAAGTTGTGGTCTTGATTTTGTGGTCCTGATTCGGCTCTTTGCAGTCCCCTGGACCCTATAAGCAATGATTAACTAACTAAATCTGTATAAATATATATGTGTTTACCTGAATAAAAATTTTGTTTAAACCAAACATTCAAAAGTGTCTGTAAATATTTTGTTGTGCTAGTTTATACCTGGATAGCTGCATCCCACCTGCAAGTGGACTACACATTAAGCATGCATAGGCTTTTTTTTCTACCTCTTCTGCTTCATTTTGTTCTTCTTTGTTGCTTTTATCTTCTTTTTACTCTTTTATTTAAAAAAAAATCTCCTTGTTCTTCTTTCTCATTATCATTATGATTAGGAGCAGCAGAACCATTTTGTTCTTCTAAATAATAATAAACACAGAATGTATTTTTGCTGCTGATTATGTTTTTTTTTGTCTGTTCGACTGATGCAGCTGCTTGCAAAACAAAGGTTCAACTTTGAATTTTTTTTTGTCTTTTGTTTCTTTGGTATTGCCTGGAGTGTGTTTAATTTAATAAAAAAGTCCTTTCTTCAAATAACAAAAAACAAAAAAATCAAGCGAAATACTTTTTTTTTATTTTTTTTTAATTTTTTAAGAACATGTAGAATGACAAAATGATGAAAATATTTTCCTCGAAGTCAAATTTCACAGTGCATTAACAAAGTACACAATTTATTTGCATTTGGACAAGCATAATACAACCTTTTGTGCAACTATTTCCTGACCTCAGCAAATTGGACCCAAAAAAAATAAAGTGAAAATTATTTCCCTTTTGTCCTTTGTCCTTTTATTAACAAAATCACATATAATTAAAGCATGAAACAAGGCTCATAGCCCAGGGGGCATTTTAGCCAAAAAAGGGGGGATGGTGAATTACATTAAAAAACAATGAACGGTACAAAAAAAGCTGTTCCATAGGCATCACAAGATGCCAGATTAATTATTAGAAGTTCTGTCACATTTTTTAATTTTAAAAAGCGTCCCTTTTGTACTGGTAGTTTAGGAGGTGATGTTCTAATTTTTGTTATACTGGCGGCTAGATTGGAGGGAAGAACAGTCAAATACTTTTCAAAAGCAAAATTATCTTTAAAATTTTTTTTTATTATATTATATGCTATTTGAGTCAATTTCAGAGTGCCAGTTTTGTGCATACTGATCTTGCAACCTTTTCTTTATCTTTTCCTTAAATACTTTGTCAGACAGTGTTACACTGCAATAGCCGATTCAGTCCCGATGCTTGAATCTTGTGACTCGAATTTGTTATGTACGTAACCCGTTCTCCCAGCAACAAGGCAGGAGTCGTTACTATGTGTTTTTTCCAACTTTATTCAGCAAGCAGCATCAACAACTGCATACAAGCTCTCTCCAAAAACTCTCAAAAAAGGGAGGTGAACATTGAAGTTTAACGTCCACGCCCACCATTATCCTATCCTGTCCCGTAACTTAGAAGTCGTTAGGGAACCACAGACGATTGTTTAACCAGTGTACTCCCTCTTTCTCTGTCCTCAGCAGCCCTCATGGTTTCACTCAGTGTCAAGCCAGTCCATTCTCGAATGTTGTCTTCCCACCTCTTTTTCTGTCTACCTCTTCTTCTGCCTCATTGTACCGTGCCTTGCAGGATGGTCTTTGCAAGGCCTGATGCTCTGGTGACGTGGCCATACCCTTTTACAGTAAAAGCCATAGTAATTAACAAGGTAAGGATTTCAATAAATAAATGATATATGTTAAATACTTAATAAACACATTTTATATATCTATATATCAATATCCTATCCTATCCTATCCTATCCTATCCTATCTTATCACGTAACTCGAAAGTTGTTGGGGCAGCACAGATGATCGCTTAAACCAGAGTTACTCCATCTTTATCTGTAATCTGCAACCGTCATAGCTTCACTCAGTGTCAAGCCAGTCCATTCTCGAATGTTGTCTTCCCACCTCTTTTTTGTCTACCTCTTCTTCTGCCTCCTTGTACCGTGCCTTGCAGGATGGTCTTTGCAAGGCTAGAAGAAGTGGGAGAAGGAGCGGTGACCCAAACCCTTCTTTCTGTGTCCATCCACACTTGGAACGGACAACATAAACTGGGAAGAGGAGTGAAGGCGCCTTGAGGGTTTGTGGGTAGGGACAATGTCTCTCATGTACTATAGAGGGAGGTGGGTTCATGCACACACTCGTAGCATATGGAGCTCGAGGACTTTGTGGTCGACTTTCTTCTTGACTGGCAGCCAGTGAACAGGAGTGATGTGGTCGTCTGGTCTTCTTGCTGCGGGTGACAATCTTGGCGGCCGTGTTCAGAACACACTGGAGACGGTCAAGCTGGACAACGGTTTGCATAATCTATCCTGAATATCACCAAGGCGACGGCAATGGTCTTGTTTTCCGAGGGCATCTCGCAGTTTACCAAGTCAGTGAAGATGGAAGAAGCACCCTCTAACCACGGCACTCGCTTGATCCTCTATTGTGAGGTTTGCATCAATCATGATGTCCAGATCTCTGACAGTGGACAAGAAGGGGATAGCTGACTGTCCAAAAGTGTTGGAGCTCAGGGATACAGAGTCTCTTTTGCTCTGAGGTCCACACATGATGGCCTCAGTCTTGTCCTCGTTCAGTTTCTGTGCGTCATCCACACCTTGAGGTCAGAGGAACACAGCTCAAACTTCTTAGCAGACTCCACTGCAGCGGCATCATCAGGAGGGAAAGAGTCGTAGAGGTCAGAGTCATCACCAAAAAAGCTGCCTCCCTTGCTCGTGTATCTCGATGATACGGCCAAATTCAAAGGTATAAAGCGAAAAGAGTACAGGTTCCAAAACGGACCCCTGGGAGACCCCACAGGTCAGTCTTGTAGCTGTGTTCACACTGACGTACAGAAACATATCCTCTAGATACGACTGGAACCACTGATGGACGCAGCCCTTGAACCCAAACTTCAGATGAAGTCTCCACAGATAGATTTGCTCCTTGAGATAAATCATGCCAAAATGTCATTTCAAATCCCTACATTCAGGTTGTTAGGTTGAAAAAAAAAAGCCCTTGTGAAATGGTAATATTACAGGATTGTACTGTGTTTGACCCCTCCTGATTATACCTTTTACAGCCAGAGGGAGAAGAAAGAGACAGAAGGAAGAGTGGGATTGGGGTGGCTAAAGGTAACGTGGGGGCCAATAATCAAGTGGGCCCCTCTGTAGAAGTCAGTCTTTCAAACAGTTGTTTTCAGTTACACCATTCAGTTACACCAAGACCACACACGTCAAGTGCAGATTATGTTCTGATTTTATTCTCCAATAATAAACTAAGAAGTAAATGCATTGTAATAGTGAACACATAACACTCAAAGACATGGACATACACAATGACGATTATTATTAATTAAAGTGTGAGATTAGTACTCACACTGCTACACCCTCCACCTTCACTACTCTAAAACAAAAGGGAGGAGGGTCTGGTCCTTGCAGGTTCCTAATCCCATGTATACCAAACAACAATTACCCTATGAAGGTTCAGCGCATATTGGTAGCAAACAAATAAATAAATTAATATTTAAAATTAAAAAAATAATAATTAAAAAGTAATTTAAAATATTTTTACAAGTTAAAAAAATTAATTAAACAAATTAATACTCAACAGACTGAAACCCCAAGCCGAACACATCATAGCTGAAGAACAAGCAGCATTCAGGGCAGGGCGAAGTACCACTTAACAGATTTTCAACCTCAGAATAATCTGCGAAAATACTTAAAGCACCAACGACATCTATATCATGTGTTCGTAGACTTCAAATAGGCGTTTGACCGAGTCTGGCACGCAGCTCTGTGGGCAACTATGACAGTGTACAACATCAGCCCTAAAATTCTTGAAGTCATCAAAAGGCTGTATGACAAGGCTACCAGTGCAGTCCTCCACAACAGCGCCATCGGAAACTGGTTCAGAACAACAATCGGTGTGCGTCAGGGATGCCTACTCTCTCCAACACTCTTCAACAACTTCCTAGAGCGCATGATGTCAGATGTCATTGCAGATCACGAAAACACAGTCAGCATAGGGGGAAGAGCAATCTTCAACCTTCGTTTTGCGGATGACATTGATGGATTGGCTGGAGAGGAACAAGAACTTGAACAGCTGGTACAGAGGCTTGACACCACCTCCAGAGTCTATGGAATGGAAATAAGTGCAGAGAAGACCAAAATGATGACCAACAACACCAATGGCATCAACACGGACATCAAAGTCCAAATCCAATCCCTCAACACAGTTCATAGCTTTAAATATTTAGGAGCCATTGTATCAGACAATGGGTCCCCACAGGAAGTCCTCTCCAAGATCGCACAAACAACTGCTGCCCTGGCGAGGTTGAAGCCAATTTGGAAAGACAGGACCATCAGTCTACATTCCAAGGTAAGACTGTTGCGCTCCTTTGTCATCTCCATCTTCCTATACACTTGCGAAACATGGACCCTCATAGCAGATCTACAACGAAGAATACAAAGCGTGGAGATGAGTTGCTACAGAAGACGTCTGGGCATTTCCTAAACCCAACACATAACCAACGACGAAGTCCGACAGACCATCACACAAGCCATTGGACAACACGATGACATGCTCACAGTGGTGAAGAAACGGAAACTCCGATGGTATGGCCACGTCAACAGATCATCAGGTCTTGCAGAGACCATCCTGCCAGGCACAGTGCAAGGAGGTAGAAGAAGAGGAAGACCGAAAAAGAGGTGGGAGGACAACATTCGAGAATGGACTGGTTTGACACTGAGTGAAACAATCAGGGTTGATGAGGAAAGGACAGATGGAGTATGCTGGTTAAACGATTATCTGTGGTGCCCCTACGACCTCCGATTTACGGGATAGGATAGGATAGGAAGGAATAAAACAAACGTTAAAAATAATTTTAAAAGAAATAAAATAATAATAAAGAAATAATGTAAAAAAAATATATATATATTATATATATAAACATATTAAGGTCCCCGTATCCACGTCCTCAAAAATCTTTTTGGGGACGTGGATATGGGGACCTTAACATGTTTTTATATATATTTTTCAAATCAGAAGTTAATAAATTTTTCAAGAATGTTTTAGCATATTTGGCATCTAGGTGGGCAAATTAATCTTATTTCCAAATATAAACTTTCTACAAGCAGTAGAAATACAAGTTCCCGAAAAGCTGGTTGGTGACACAGTCCCCATAAACAACCTGATATAAGTATATGGCTCTGTGGGTTCGGGCAAATAGAATAGACCCAACGTTTCCCGGCGTGTCGTAAGAGGCGACTAACAGGGGTGATGTTAGCACGGCATCACTGGGCGAAAGTCTTCTACACAGAAGTCACCGGCCAGGGCGGAGGAACCTCACGTTACTACAGGTTCAACGACCACGTGCTCAGGGCCAAGGCGAGCCACACTGTATTCGTGGATTTCGGCTGTGGCCAACAGCCTGGAGAGGATTGGGCCCTGCCAGGTCTTTTTTGCCCAAGACACACTACATGATGACACAATCCACTAATTCCATACCGGATCGGTCGTCGCCCGGGCCGTCACCCGGCACAAGGACCGCGCCTTCCGTTGGCCACCAGGACGGAGGTGTTAAGTATGCTACTGATGGACAATATAGCAAGATCCGCACGAGAAACAACATCGTCATAGGAACCTGGAACGTCAGGACCCTAACTGCGGAAGGAAAATTAGAAGAACTGGCCCACGAGCTGGACCACTATCGATGGAACGTTCTAGGTATCAGCGAACTGCGCTGGAAAGGCCTAGGTGAAACAACGACTGACAAAGGCCACAAGCTCTATTTCAGCGGTAGAGATGACAGGCACGAACACGGCGTTGGATTCTTGGTCCACAAGAACATTCTAGCCACTGTCATGGGTTGCCGCCCAGTCTCCAGTAGACTCATTACCATCCGTCTGAGAGCAACCCCTTTCAACATTACCATCATCCAGGCCTATGCCCCAACATCAGACTATGAAGACAGCGAAGTGGAGGATTTTTATGAAAATATACAGGCGGTCCTTGACCAAGTGCCGAAGAAGGACATAGTCATAGTGCAAGGCGACTGGAATGCCAAGGTTGGCCAAGATGCGCACCGTAACTGGGGAGACACATGCGGACCCCACTGCAACAACGAGACAAATGACAGGGGTCTGAGGCTATTGGAGTTTGCCAGATACAACAATCTGGTACTGGCAAACACGCTTGGTCTCCACAAAAAATCCAGACGATGGACATGGCACAGTCCCGGCGGGGAACATCACAACCAGATCGACTACATCATGGTCAAGAAACGCTTCAGATCAAGCATCAACATTGGCAGGACACGCACTTTTCCAGGAGCAGACATTGGAAGTGACCACGATCTCGTGATGATGTCTTTCCGGCTCCATTTGAAGAGAGTAAATACAGCAAAGTGCACTAGGCTGAAGTTCGACCTGGACAAACTGCAAGACCCGGAGGTGGCAAAAATATTTCAGGCCACAATTGGAGGGAAATTTGCACCACTGCTTATTTTGGGGGCAGGCGAAGTAGATGTCAACACCATGACCAATACCTTCAACTCAGCTGTAACAGATGCCGCCACTGAGATCCTTGGCAAGCACCGACCAAAGAAGAAGCCGTGGATCACACCTGAACTTTTGGATCTGTGTGATAAACGAAGAGAGTTAAAAAAGAAAAAGAACACCTCACAGGGAGCTGATGTCTACCGAAAAATCAACAATGACATCCGAAAAGGCATGCGCACAGCAAAGGAGAACTGGATAGAAGATCAATGCCAGCAAATAGAGAACAATCTGAACAAGAACAACAGCAAGAAGGCCTACCAGACTGTGAAGCGGCTGACAAGTGTTAAACAGCCCAAAGTCTCCACTATCCAAAGCAAGTCTGGCATTTGCCTTACAGAAGAACAAGAAGTCTTGGACAGATGGACAGAGTACTGCTCTGACCTTTACAACCATACACCAAATGGAGACCCATCAGTTCTAGCATGTCCCGAGAGCAGAGAAGAAGAAGAAATCCTCCCAATTCTCCGGGAAGAAGTTGAGGCAGCAGTGCAATCGCTGAAGAAAGGGAAGTCAGCGGGAGTGGACAACATACCAGCGGAACTGCTACAAGCAGGAGGAGAAGCGATGACTGATGCTCTCACCACTATCTGTAACAAGATCTGGCAGAATGGGGAATGGCCTACACCATGGACCCAGTCGCTTGTCATCACTCTTCCTAAAAAAGGTAACCTTCAGGAGTGTGAAAATTACCGCACCATCAGCCTCATCAGCCATCCCAGCAAGGTCCTCCTGAAAATAATACTCAACAGGTTGAAACCACAAGCTGAACAAATCATAGCTGAAGAACAAGCAGGATTCATGGCAGGGCGAAGTACCACTGAACAGATTTTCAACCTCAGAATAATCTGTGAGAAATACCTACAGCACCAACAACATCTATATCATGTGTTCATAGACTTCAAGAAGGCATTTGACCGAGTCTGGCATGCAGCTCTATGGGCAACCATGAAAGTGTACAACATCAGCCCTAAAATCATAGAAGTCATCAAAAGCCTGTATGACAAGGCTACCAGTGCAGTCCTCCATAACAGCGTCATCGGGAACTGGTTCAGAACAACAATCGGTGTGCGTCAAGGATGCCTACTCTCTCCAACACTCTTCAACATCTTCCTAGAGCGCATCATGTCAGATGCTCTTGCAGATCACGAAGGCACAGTCAGCATAGGGGGCAGAGCAATCTCCAATCTTCGTTTTGCGGATGATATTGATGGATTGGCTGGAGAGGAACAAGAACTTGAACAGCTTGTACAGAGGCTTGACACCACCTCCAGAGCTTATGGAATGGAAATAAGTGCAGAGAAGACCAAAATGATGACCAACAACACCAATGGCATCAACACGGACATCAAAGTACAAGGCCAATCCCTCAACACAGTGCACAGCTTCAAATATTTAGGAGCCATTGTGTCAGACAATGGGTCTCGACAGGAAGTCCTCTCCAGGATCGCACAAACAACTGCTGCCCTGACAAGGTTGAAGCCCATTTGGAAAGACAGAACCATCAGTCTACATTCCAAAGTAAGACTGCTGCGATCTCTGGTCATCTCCATCTTCCTATATGCTTGCGAAGCATGGACCCTCACAGCAGATCTCCAACGAAGAATACAAAGCATGGAGATGAGGTGCTACAGAAGACTTCTGTGCATTTCCTATACCCAACACATCACCAACGTTGAAGTCCGACAGACCATCACACAAGCCATTGGACAACACGATGACCTGCTCACAGTGGTGAAGAAACGGAAACTCCGATGGTATGGCCACGTCACCAGATCATCAGGCCTTGCAAAGACCATTCTGCAAGGCACAGTGCAAGGAGGTAGAAGAAGGGGGAGACCGAAAAAGAGGTGGGAGGACAACATTCGAGAATGGACTGGTTTGACACTGAGCGAAGCCATGAGGGCTGCTGAGGACAGAGAAAGATGGAGTATGCTGGTTAAGCGATCATCTGTGGTGCCCCTACGACCTTCGGGTTATGGGACAGGATAGGATAGGATAGGATAGGATAGGATATATATATATATATATTATATATATATATATATATATATATATATATATATATATATATATATATATATATATATATATATATATATATATATATATATATTATATATATATATTTATATATATATATATAATCAAATACACATGCACGCAACACAACGCACACACACACACACACACACCATTACACAATATTTACATATCACACATTCAAATGTTTGTGAACATTAAAAAAAAAACACACTTACGACAACAAAATAATTATTCCAAAGTATAGCTATTTTTTAAGTCAATAAATTCTGTAGTTGTTGTGCCTATTAATAGTAACGGCAAGCCACCATTTTGAGCAACCAAAGCCGGTAAGAGGCAGCATCCATTAAAAGAAAAGTTTCTCAGTATGGTTTTCTGGTGTTAGCTTAATACAATAGCCCCTATCCTATCCCAGACATTATAAAGACGCACTTTTGAAGCTGCATCGCCATTCAACTTGTGTACCAATAAACACGGAAAATCACTCGCTGTCAGAACAGAAATGGAAATTTCAAACTTTGGCTGTTGGTTTGAGCAACAAGAACCCACTGTATCATTCATTGTGTAATGTAATAACCAGCCAATTTTAGGCTAAAACCGTTTTTCCAAATGAACAAGCACACAAACAAAAAATTGGAATTGGGGCACTTTAAACAGCGCTAATGGAAGCTCAGAGAGCTGGTCAAGGTTCTGGCCATAGAGACACGCAGGAAGTAGGTTAAAAAATAGTTGAAATCATGTTAGAATCCTCGTCGACCATGACCAAACACACCCTTGTTACGCTTACACCATAACCCACAAAGCGGCGATATTATTCAAAGGCTTCATGTTGATGTCCCAAATGTAGCACTCTATCATTAATTTCACACGTTTGCAAGTGCAAAAAGAGCAGTCGTTCATATGGACTGAATACTGGTTAAGGCCAAACGAAGTAATAATGCATGTCGATTCAACAACGTGCATTCTTAAGTGGAAGTACTTTATTTAAAAGTGTTGCATATGGGTGGGGTGACTCAATGCTCAGTAGTGCTTGATGCACAATGCGCAAATGTGCAGCAAGTGTTAGACCACACTCCGTAGCTGAGATTGATCGAGCTTACATCGCCTCTCTTGTAATCTGAGATGCTCGCTCTTTACGACACAGGTTTTGTTTTCTATGCTGTTAACTTCAGGAATCAAGGATCTCTCTCTCTCTCTCTCTCTTTGTGGTCGACTCTCTTCTTGACTGGCAGCAATTGAATGAACCCAGTTGTGGTGTATTGCAAATATGTGTGTGTTTGTGCGTGGGCGTGTGTATGTATGTGTGCTTGTGTTTGGGCGTGGGCGTGTGCGTGTGGTGTGTGAATCGAGGCATGTCTATTTTGTGTGAAGTTTTGTTTGCGTAACGAGTACATTAAGGTTAAGAGGAGAGTGCATGTTTTGAATGGCTGTGTTTTCAAAGTGTTGGATCATGGAATTCTTTCATTCTTCCTTGTACTATTACTTGGCAAAAGATGATCGTGTAATGTCGTATGGTTTATAATAATACATAATAATATATAAAAGTATCGTTCCTAATAATATATGTGAATAATGTCGTATGGTTTGTACTAATACAGGAGTGAGCAGGAGGAGGGGAAGGAAGTTGGAGGAATGTGGGGCAGAAAATAATGTCAATGTCAAACTCAGTGAAACGGGGGTCTCGTGCAAAGTTGGGAGTGGGGAGGTGGTGAGTAAAGAAGTACGAGGTGGAGGTAAGAGTGAAGGGGAAGCGGGGGGTTGGGGAGAGGGGGAAAGAGGAGATTGAACATTATGTAGCAACGACAATCTTAGCAACTAATTGCATGAACAAAATAAACCAAACAATTAAAAACTAAACGAGAGGTATAGGTCTATAGATCTGTTAGCTATCTGTAAAAACGTATGGATTAGGTCAACACATAGTTGAAGTACACTTTCACGCAGAGCAGTAGCAATTTGCCTTGTAACTAGGAAACTAGCTTTTTCCAACGGTGCACAAATCTATTGAAAATAAAATAATCTATACACACGCATGGACGACAACAAGTACACAAAACAACCAATGTGTGTCTAAACTATACAAATGTAAACGTGGGGTCGAAAAATATATGAAATCTCTAACAGGTCATCAGGTACGCATAGAGTCGCCCGTATCTGGATGTGTTTCTCTGTCTCTCTCTTTGTCTGTCTGTCTGTCTGTCTGTCTCTGTCTGTCTATGTCTCTCTCTCTCTCTCTCTCTCTCTCTCTCTCTCTCTCTCTCTCTCTCTCTCTCTCTCTCTCTCTCTCTCATGCTTTCTATGTACTATTATAATTATGTAGTTTATAGAGAGCGACACTATCAGGCTTCGACATCTCTCACATTCAGAGTCGGGCGCCTGTGGCCATAGAAATATTCATTTGTGTTTGAAAAAGTAGGAAACTTGGGGGGAAGAGGGAGAGAAATAGAGAGAGAGGGAGAGAGAGAGAGAGAGAGAGAGAGAGAGAGAGAGAGAGAGAGAGAGAGAGAGAGAGATTAACAATAGCACATTATCTCAGACTCTGGCTGACCACACCACTGCCTGACCGCAATCATCGATCTAGACCCTTGTGGTCACGCATTGAAATGGCCGGCAGAGACCACTCAAGGCCAAGCATAGGAAATGAAGCGGCCCATATTGCCATGCAGAGTATCTGAGATCCATAATTTGGACTTCGGGTTGTGGATGATATTTACCACTCATGTGCGAGAAAATCAAATAGATGGCTTCTCAGCGAAAGCGGGGCAGCCGCGGAGCAGCGCCACTCAAGAGGAGAGGGAACTGGATGTAGTAGTGCTTGCAGGGTGCGTGTTTCTATCTTTCTTTGTTGTTGTTTTGTAACTGGCACTCACCCGTCTTAAGGCATGAGTCATGAGCGTCAGGATCTTTATAGACCGCGAGAGATACATGCTATTCTGAGAGGAGATTTGGGCACATGATGAAATGGGAGAGAGAGAGAGAGAGAGAGAGAGAGAGAGAGAGAGAGAGAGAGAGAGAGGTGGGGGGTTGCGGAAGAGGTAGGTGGAACGGGCAGGAAGGAAATGTGAGTATCACTCTGACAGAAGCTTTAACAGAAAGTATGGACGTGTGTGTGTGGAGAGCTAAACGTGGGAAGGAGGGGGGAGGAGGGGGATGATTCATTGATTGAATGAGTGTTATTACAGTACGTTAGGAAGGGGGTGAGGGGTGGTGTGAAGAGAAGTGCAAATCACTCTGCGTTTGTTGATGTATGTGGGTGAAGGGGGCGGAGGTAAGGGACGGTGAAGGGAAAACCGCGCTGTTGGAATATCGCCCAGTAATGACAAAACCAGCAAAAGCGCACGTTTTTATGTTTCTCAGTCAATATTTGTTGTTAACTACGACTCCCCCCAACCTCTCTCTCACACGCATACACACGCACACATACACACACACACACACACACACACGCATACTCACACCCACACGCATACTCACACACGCATACTCACACACGCAGTAGGCTAATCCCTCCCTACAATATACGCGCACGCAAAGCTGACTAAACAACATCCTCATGAATCCCCACGTTTCCAAACTCCTACGCTTCCCATTATTAATGTCCCTTGTACGTAGGCTACCGATTACAATATCATTAGTTTAGGATTGCTAGCAAACGTGTTCTAGCATTTGGCACAGAGTATGAACTTTGATATTATTGTACATGTACTGTACACAGATGTCAGACAAGCTGTAAAATACAATAGGCCTACTGAATAAAATCACATAGATCTATGGTAAAAAAAAAAAAAAAAAAAAGGTAAAGGTAGTCCCATAGCCTTGTGGCCGTAGGGGAGCGTGATGTTGGAGATCACACTTATCTTGGGCCAGCGTAATGAGGGTGCTGCCCAACTCTCTCCCTCGCTGCTTTACCTTCCCCACCCTCAAGAGAGTAGGTACTCAATCACAGTTGAGTCAACTGGGGGCGTTGTTGTTTGTCGCTTCACACCTTAGCGGTCACCCATCCAAGTGCTAACCGCACCGGACGGTGCTTCACTTTCGACACAGTAGCGAGTGCTCCAACCACTGCACTATCCGACAACACTATGGCAACACTCATAATGACAATTTATCTTTATTTTCAATCTGTTACTATAGTGTTAATGGATGAACCACTCTTTGCAATCTGTTACTATAGTGTTAATGGATGAATCACTCTTTACAATCTGTTACTATAGCGTTAATGGATGAACCACTCTTTACAATCTGTTACTATAGCGTTAATGGATGAACCACTCTTTGCAATCTGTTACTATAGTGTTAATGGATGAATCACTCTTTACAATCTGTTACTATAGCGTTAATGGATGAACCACTCTTTACAATCTGTTACTATAGTGTTAATGGATGAATCACTCTTTACAATCTGTTACTATAGCGTTAATGGATGAACCACTCTTTACAATCTGTTACTATAGCGTTAATGGATGAACCACTCTTTACAATCTGTTACTATAGCGTTAATGGATGAACCACTCTTTACAATCTGTTACTATAGCGTTAATGGATGAACCACTCTTTACAATCTGTTACTATAGTGTTAATGGATGAATCACTCTTTACAATCTGTTACTATAGCGTTAATGGATGAATCACTCTTTACAATCTGTTACTATAGTGTTAATGGATGAATTACTCTTTACAATCTGTTACTATAGCGTTAATGGATGAACCACTCTTTACAATCTGTTACTATAGCGTTAATGGATGAACCACTCTTTACAATCTGTTACTATAGCGTTAAGGGATGAACCACTCTTTACAATCTGTTACTATAGCGTTAATGGATGAACCACTCTTTACAATCTGTTACTATAGCGTTAAGGGATGAACCACTCTTTAAAAAGACCCACTTTGATCACACCACCTCGACAGATCTTTTTAGCATTCACAGTGAGTGTTGTCCCATTGAAAAAGTAAGCTTCCAACAACAGCAAAAGCTCTTTCGAAAGTATAGTTATTCATACCTGTCAAGGGTTTTTGGGGTTGTGGCGTAGCAATTTATCAGAAAAACCATAGCAAATGGAGGTTTGGTGTAGCACTAATGTGAATCACGCGATTCGCAACAAAACTGGAAACTTCTGCATCCAATATAAACACACACATCCAATGTGTTTACAAATTTATTGTAAAATCTTGTTAATGCACAACACTTTAGCTATTACCATTATCATTATCATTATAAACATTTTCAAATTTCATGTACGTTTTTCAAAATAAAAGTGAAAATGCAAAAAAAAAAAAAAAAAAAAAAAAGAAGAGAAAAGAAATCGGTAGGAAAATCTCCTATTTTGTCTCAAGACCAGGTTCAGCATCACATCATTTACATGGCTTCCATGTAGATCTAAACTTTCCTAGCACTGGTAAGGAAAACAATTTTTTTAATGCATCAGTAGACTCAATAAAGTTTAGTAATAGCATATGAGTAAGTTCAGTAACTCATATGCTATTACTAAACTTTATTGAGTCTACTTTCTTTGGACTTCTCCACTAGGCCTTCAAAATCCTTATCGGTTTCCCATTCAGGCAGGTGCCTTCCTGGTCGTTTGAGTTTTTTAGGTGGAGGCTTTGCCATTTTCTTTGTTCAACTCCGTCTGTCTCTCCCTCACAAAGACTGATCGTAGACTGAAGTTCTGAACGAACACGTGTTGCGGAAGTGCGGTGCTTTTACTAAGTGTCTTTAAACCGGACTCGACCGGAACAGACTACTTTCGCGCGAAAACCCCCTTGGTTAAAAAATATTATCGTCACTTTTGAAAAATTGCGTAGCAGCTTTGTGATACGCCGTAGCAATGGGAAAATGTTTAAAATGCGTAGCGCTACGCAAAAATCCGTAGCACTTGACAGGTATGGTTATTTTAAAATGGGATGTATTTTTTAAAGCAATAAATTCCGTAGTTACTGTACCTATTATTAATAGTAAGGGCTAGCCAAATTTCTGGAGCTAAAAATAGCACTACCAAAGCCGGTAAGAGTCAGAATCCGTGAAAACTATTGCTCGTAAGATTTTTTTTTTCATTTTAATTTTGTGTGTGTGTGTGTGACATTTTAGATTTTAAAAAAAGATTCGCTAAAATAGACCGTGGCCTGCCCAAGACAACAAAGACGCACACTTGAAGCCGCGTGGTTCACTCACAAATAGGGTCAAAGATCATACGACTGTACTGTTAACACAGGGGAAATAACTCCCTGTCCGAACCGAAATTACATTACATTACATGATTATTGCTTTAGGTCCAGCGGACTCTTCCGAGCCAAATCAGGACCAGTATAGCCGAATCAGGACCACAAAATCAAGATCACAACTCCGCTGTGAAAGAGGATGCGCCCCTGATCCGCATAAAAGGTCCGCCGAAACAACCCTAGTGGTAACACCGAAGGCACTCCACTAGCCGGTTACTCTACAATAAAGACATCCCACGCAGGGGACGCTGAGGCTATACTCCAATCCATCGAATCCCCGTTTACAAAAACAAAATAGAATATAAACATCATTATAAAATATCAACAAAACACATACATATAAAATGCCTACATTGCCAAATAATAATAACGTCATAGGAAGCCCCAGTGACCACCCTGCAAAAAGCGCCCAATATTTCCAAGCTGATCCAACAGACCTCACACACCAATGAGGAGTTTTGTCCCGGAAGAGTTTTCAAGAAAAAAGGTAGGTGGCGACTGGTCTAGCGAAGAAGAAGATAGTTTAGTAGATTGATAGAACAGAATAGGAATGAGAAAGAACAAAGGAGAAAGACAGCGTGGGAATTTAAAGCACTAAATTTCCAGAAAGTGCGGATACTATTTATACTGAAACCCTCTGCACGCCCACGGGGGTGTCAGAACCGAAATAGAAAACTCCAACTTTAGCGGTTGGATTGAGCAACGAAAGGTCACTTTTATGACGGTCTACTGGCGACAAAACCCAGAGTTACCAGTATCACCGGATAGTTGAAAGTAACACGTGTTCTGTGTAAGTTACAGATACCAATAATCCACAGTGTTACTGAATAAATATCAGTATTTGCCACGCCTTCCTAGCGCCAAAATTTCATAATTGAAATGTTCACGTAATAATAACAATTATCGTGAGATAGTAACAATTATTATGAGATACTTACAATTATCACTAAACATTACAAATATCTTTGCGTGATCGTGTTTCATTTTCAATTTTGGCTCTAGCAATCCGTCTGGAAATGCGCCAAAACCGAAAATTGTAATTTTCACCTGATAATTAAAATGTGTACCTGTTAATTGTAAATATGTCGTGCTCATGTTTGTTTTTGTCTCAACCGTGCTACATATACTCATGCGCTATATATATAGTGACCAATCAGGGTAGACTTCCGAACACCCGCTCTTTCACCGCGCTGCAACCTTGTGCAATGGAAGGCACTGTTCATAAACACGGTAAACAAAATGTCACGCTTCTTGTCTGTTTTAGTATATAATTATTTCGTCATTAATATATACTTTTAACCGCAATTTATCACTAATACCTGTAACTGCAGTTTTTGGCGATATGCCGCCTTAGCCAAAATTAAGCACGATTACGTAAAAATTGTAATTATCATGCGAAATTTGTAATTCTTATGTGATAATTACAATTTTTGGTTTTGGTGCATTTCCAGGCGGATTGCTAGAGCCAAATGGAAAATTTTAAAGGATAACGCGAAAATCTTTGTAATTTTTCAATGATAAGCTTAATTGTAATTATCCCTTAATACTTATAATTATCCCATGGTAACTGTAAGTATCATATGATATTTGTAATTATGAGGTTTTGGCGCTAGTAGGACGTCATACACTTTATTATTGTTTAATATTACAACAATGCCAAATTTAGCTAAAAGTAAACAACACCTTCGAATTGGGTCACTTTAAAGAATCTGGGTCACAATGAATTTTCTTTATTTTCGTGACAGTTGTTTTTTTTGTGAATTTGCATTGTTGTCACATGAACAGTTTATTTTACGGGCTCAAACCGACCACTAAGTTGTAAATTTTCGGCTTATCTTCCTTAAACGAACAACTTTGCAAAGCTATAGACGATTCACTTATACAGTGAGATTTTTAGAATCCACCGTTGATGCTGGTAACAGGCACAAACACAAATGAATTCATTGATTTGTATAAAACCCGTACTTTTGAACAAAGTGTTGTTGTGGTTTTGACTGCGACCTCGATATTTTTGAAGGAATTTTCTCAAATGTTGATGTTTAAAATAAATATAGATAAATATATTAGGTAAACAGATTAGATAGGGAGAGAGAGAGAGAGAGAGAGAGAGAGAGAGAGAGAGAGAGAGAGAGAGAGAGAGAGAGGCTCCTATATCCATATTTTGAATAGACTCTAATGTCGTTGTTTAGATAAAAGAAATATACAGGTATGTTGTTTTATGTTGAAGAAATATAGTTATACTCCTATGTATGTTTAAGATAGAAGAACATTGTAATGTAGGCATATGGACAAAGCTATGATGATCTCATGGAAAAACAACAGCTGTGCAAAGTAGACTCAGCGGAACATGGCCGAGTTTCAGATACCCTGGGTAAAATCGATAAATAAGTCCTGTACGAAATAATATACATCTGTTGTCAATCGATGGCGTCATAGTTTGTACTAAGCCTAATTCTTGGTATACTTGTATACCATACATAGATCAGACCATTTCATAATATTGACCCCTTTTGTGGAATGCTTTGTCAAATAAATCTGAAGAAAGCAAATAAATGTAGGCCTACTGGTAAACCATAGAAATAAAAGCCTCTATTGACATGACGTTACCGAGGGTTTTCTCCGGTAATTCCCGTTTCTTCCCTTCTCCTTTTAGTACAGGTTTTGATGCACTCATTCCACATGTCAAAAATACAACAACAACAACAACAAAACACAACTAACGTCCCTGACCTCTTCTAACATGTGAGCGTGTACTTTGGCAATGGCCTGTCTTAACTAAAAGGTTCGTGAATGTTCATTAACATTTTTAAGGCTCTCAAATCAAGTTCACGAACCTTTTTCTCGAGGTTCTCAAATCCCGAACCTAGGATCCTGACTTCCTCCCCCCTCCCTCCCCCCCCCCTTCCGAAAGGTTCAGGGATCTAGGTTTTGGGATTGGAGAACCTCGGGAGGAAAACAGGTTTGTGAAACCTCCAGCCGATTATCGCTCTTTTGAGTCTGATTAAGGAATTAAACGCGTAAAGCAATCTTCTTTTATTATTAGGCCAACGACAACAACAACAAGCCACAAACAACACCCAAAGCCATCAGTGCTCACTCAGCGCAATCGCATTCATAGTCCAATCCAACAGGCTTTTTGAAAGTAAGTAAATCCTATAAAAATGATATATATTCTAATTTACTCTTTACAGTTGTGTTTACAACTGAAGAAAAGTCCCACGGAATCGAAGGGGTATGAAAATGTTTATTTTAACTTTTAAAAGCGAACTATTTTTTGATGCGAATGCATTGGGGAACCCCCATTTTTACCGCCCAGATATTGTTGCGCATGACGTCAGGAATCTACAGCCAAGTGATGAAATGTGCGTAGGTGACAAGGTCAATGGCATTGTTGATACACAGGCTTGGAAGTCTCGTCTCTCGTAAACCTCAATTACATACTATACATACTATACCACGTACGTATGTAGGAGGGGAAAGAAAAGACTTCAGAGCCTGTGGTTGATAAATGCATATAGGCTAACCCCCGTTGGAGTGCCGGGGGTTTCAATATAAATAGCAATGTAGGCATTTTATATGTATGTTTTGTTGATAATTTATAATGATGTTTGTATTCTATTTTGTTTTTGTAAACGGGGGTTCGATAAGTTCGGGTGAAGCCTCAGCCGTCCCCTGCATGGGATGTCTTTATTGTAAAGTAACTGGCTGGTGGAGAGCTTTCAGTTTTACCACTAGGGTTGTTTCAGCAGATCTTTTATGCGGATCGGGGGTTGTCCGGTCCTGATTTGGCTCGGAAGAGTCCGCTGGACCTAAAGCAATAATAATGTAATGTAATGTAATGATGCAGGCTTGCAGGAGGGATGGTGGCCGAATGGTTAGAGCGTTGGCTTGCGGATCGGAAGGTCCCGGGTTTGAGCCCAGGTCGGGCATTGTGTTGTGTCCCTGGGAAAGACACTTTACTCTCGTTTCCTACTCCTTCGGATGAGAGTATAAACCGAGGTCTAGTCTGTGTCGCATACATTACATCATAACGGACTTTAAAGATCTTGACGCTCATGTCCTAGACGGGTGAGCGCCGGTAACAAGAACACACCCAGCATGCACCTTGGTAAAAAAGTGCCATAATGATCAACACGATTGACAAGACAAGACAAGGCAATAGAGGCAGTTTGTGCATCAAATTCTGCAGTTCACATCATTGCTGGAAAGGCTTATTCTAGGGCAATTAGAGCACATTTTCTTGTCGAAGCAGCATTGAGTGCAATATTTGTAAGCACATCCTTCAACATGTCATGGCTGTTGCTCCATCCTGACACTTTGTCCAATGATTACAATCCTAGGAAGGAAAACGGTGATTGTCAAGAAGAAGAGTCACTTCTACATAATCCTGCAGATCTTGACATAACAGATGACTTTGATTAGGCTCTTTTTGAATCACTGATGCAGGGCAAAACAACAGCAAGAGATGCTGCAATACATCCTGTATTAGGACGCATTAAAGCAACGTTGGAAGATTTCAAACGACAATGTTCAAGTAGAACGAGCAAGCGATGGATTCAAGAAATGGTACACCTCCTTCACACAGCAATATAGGCTGAGAGAACTGGAGACTTCAAGCTCCATCTATCTGCTGTTGCCAAAATGTTGCCCTATTTTGCTGCTTCAGGGCACAACCTCTACACCAAGTCGGCCAGGCTGTACTTACAGCAAATGATGGAGTTGAACAAAACCTACCCAGAAGTCTATCACGATTTCATGGCAGGCCATCACATGAAAAGGAGAAGCGATCGCTATAGGGCTGGTCTGTCGTGTGATCTGGTGATTGAGCAAACATTGATGAGGACGCTGACGTCAAATGGTGGCCTAACTAAAGGGCGCGGAATGGGCGAACGACAAAGGCTTGTTTGGCTTCCCTCTATGCCTGCTTGTGCAACAGCAAACCAATGGATGCAATCCTTGACGCAAACAGAGTTCACAACAAGTGAGCAGCACAAAGATTCTTCTGAAATAAGGCAAGAGAAAGACCACAAAGAAACTTTGACAGTCATCAACTATGTTTCATCAAAAAATCCGTTTTGCGCTGACATGAGTCTTAGGTCTATTGCTACTGGCCAAGCAGCTGACTCATCTGTCAATGCTGACCAAGCTGTTGAAATTGGTCAGCGCATTCTCCAAGGGATGACGGGTCAATCTCCAGCTGACGTGACGTTCAAGAAAAGCAATCAAGCAGTCACAATGACGACAAAAACTGGAGTGACTATTGGCCAGGAAATGGTGCAAGTGGATCCGCAGTTATTGTTTCAAAGGTTGGTGCAAGTCGCTGGGAATGATACCAACAGGCTCGAAGAAATGTTTTACTATGTACTGGCCAATGTACCTGCCTCCTTGTTTGATGCGACAGGATTCCCCAGAAAAGCCAACAAACATACTCTTGCAGGATTTCTCTGGTCTGCTATCAATGAAACTGCATCCTTGCCAAGAGAAAATGTGAAATACATTCTCGATGGTGGATCCCTTTTGCATCGCCTTCCATGGCCCAGAGGGTCGTCCTAAAAGATCTAGCAGAGATGTATGTCAGCTTTGTTGCTAGGAAACATACACTAGCTACAATCATTTTCGATGGCTATGTTGATGGCCCAAGTACCAAAGATGCTGCCCATCTTCGAAGAAGCAAAGGCATGGTTGGGAGACATGTAGCCTATGATCCTGACAGGATCCTCTGCGAGACGAAGGAAATATTCTTGGCCAACTGCGAAAACAAACCGGAACAACAGTCTGTAATAACATTCTTTTTGCCCATGCATTCTGTGGATACGACATGACATCTCATCCCTTCAACATCTCAAAATCACTCACAGTCAAGAAGCTTGATTCAGGAGAGCTCCTGGATGAGGCTAGAGTATTCAATGATAAGATGTCAAGTCATGATGCTGTTGCAGCGGCTGGTGAGAGGGTATTTGTTCACCTGTACAGTGAAAAACGTTCTGATACCTTGACCAAACTGTGGTTTGTCAAATATGAGCAAAAAGTGTCTGCAAGCCATACACAAATCCAAGCTAAAGTGCTCCCCCAACAGCAGCAGCAGCTGAATTCCATGCTTACATAAAATTCTACCAAGTCCAGGAGTAGCTGAGTCTAGACAGAGACCATGGTCTATCACCAATGGATTGGGAATGGAAGTTACAGGAGGGTGGGCTACTTCCAATCATAACTAATAAGCCAGCTTCTCCATAGGACATTTTAAATGTTATCCGCTGCTGCTGCTAGAAAGACTGCCCAACTGGCAGATGCAGATGCAGAAAGCACGGACTTACGTGCACCATAGCTTGTGGAGAATGCCGTGGAGTCAGCTGCACAAACTCTGTGGTTCAGCTGGATGACGAGTCGGATTCTGAGAGCGACTAAGGTAGACCACTTCTATATTCTACTGAAAAACTAATCAATTTCCTGGGTTTTTCTGTTTTTCTTTATTTCGTGTGTCTTTCTTTTAACTAATCTTTTTTCTCTTGTGAATTAAATAGAAGTCGACTTTTACAATCGAGATCAAGATTTTTAATATCATCGGAATTTCGCATTTATACCCCTATGTTAATTAAATTTTAATCCACAGTCAGAACTAAAACTGACACAGAAAGCGTTGAAACAGATTTTCGGACTGTATATGTTAAGAGCTTTCATTTGACATGCAGCATGATATGGTTTTGAATTAAATGTTTATTTCAAGTAGTCTCCCTTTGACGTTTTGAAGTGTGAAAAAACATAAGCACCAAAAATCATGTTTCAGACCCCCTTTTTTTACTGGGACTTTTTATAGGTATTTCCTCATTGCTTAAAGAATATTTTTTACTGCATAGCATTTTTATAGGAATTAGTTGCTTATTTGGCTATTTATTTCATTACTGGGACTGGACTATCAGTCGTTTATTCTTTATTAACACACAATAATAATACCTTGACTGTTTCAATGACATATTTGAGTGCTTAATATCTTGACTGTGGCAATGACAGATTTGAGTGATCAGTACCTTGACTGTGGCAATGACAGATTTGAGTGATCAGTACCTTGACTGTGGCAATGACAGATTTGAGTGATCAGTACCTTGACTGTGGCAATGACAGATTTGAGTGATCAGTACCTTAACTGTGGCAATGACAGATTTGAGTGCTAAGTACCTTAACTGTGGCAATGACAGATTTGAGTGCTCAGTAAGCGCAATCGCATTCATTCATTCATTCATTCATTCATTCATTTCATTTCATTTCATTATTAACACACAGAAATAATATCTCTGTTGTGTCAATACGAGGTTGTAGTGCTAAGTGCAGTCGAATCCATTATAAATCAATGTATCGATTTCCACAAGTGTCTTATATTTTCGTTGGCCAAGTAGAGTGTGAATAAAACTGATATCGCAGGTAACTGACCAATCACAGATGATGATGTTTCATGCAAGTTGTGAAATATATAAGTCGTAAGAATACAGAACATATATATAAGTCGTAAGAATACAGGATTTATTTAAACCCATTTACAAACCGCAGTCTCCTATTCATTTCTGCAGAGATTGAAAAACCAAACGGTCTTCTTGTACTTTCTAAAACGCGCTAAAACAGCAAGGTTTTATTCCAAAATTGTCACTAATTTCCAAAAACTGCAGCAACAATGATCTCAAGGAAAGGAGGAGTCAAAAGAGTAAATGGACCTACTGACTCACCAAATGAACCTGGCATTATTTTTCATTGGCTGCCTGAGCTAAAGTTGACTGAAGAATAGGCCTACATTTGACCGAAGCGAAGACGAATCAATGAATGAAACTGGCATTGTTTTTCCACTAGTGAAGTTACCTGTCATGTGTCACGTTCTGGTGTTAAGTTTTATTTACTCTATGTATGGGTGTGAGTGGGCGGGTGGGTGAGTTTGAGCGCGTGCTGCTATGTTTGTTTGCGTGCTGAATAAATGTGAAGGAAATCTTCAGATTTTTGGACTATTTTTGGTTGCGCATTTTTATGACCTTATTGGAAAGCAATGTGTAAAGTGGTCATTCACATACATTTTTCTCCTCTTCTAATTTCGATACCTCTTTTTTTCTAATTGAAGTTATCGATACATAAATGTTATTCACATCTTAGACGAGGAATATGAAAAATTGTCACATCTAGATCGGACAATATTGCATTCGCGCGCAAGCGCGTTCGTGAATATTGTCCGATCTCGATGTTACAATTTTCCATATCCCACGCCACGATGCGAATAACGTTTAATATATATACACACAGTGTTAATCACTTGCTTATCACAATGACGATGTAAGCGAGGGATTGATTACTTAAGTTAAGTGTACACCATGAACCTCTCTCTCTCCCTCTCTCCCTTTCTTTTTCTTTCTCTCTCACACACACACACACACCCACACATACACACACACACACCCACACACACACACACATATATATATATAAATATATATATATATATATATATATATATATATATATATATATATATATATATATATATATATATATATATATATATATATATATATATATATATATATATATATATATATATATATATATATATATATATATATATACACGCAAATAAATGACAGTGGTTTCAGTGCGCAGACATAGTACGGGAATCCTGTAATTACCCTAAACAAGTAAGTCTTCTAAGGAAGGGAACGAAGATGTATGTCCTGGCTACGATCTACTGCTATGTAGTTACGCTTGTTACTGTACCACTAACAACAGTGTGAGGCTTGCAGGAATCATTTGGGCTCTGATGACTGCCATTACCTCGGCATGACCACTCGGGAACCAACGTCGTTAAAACTGAACTACCAGAGACTATACTATAATTGAGAGAGAGAGAGAGAGAGAGAGAGAGAGAGAGAGAGAGAGAGAGAGAGAGAGAGAGAGAGAGAGAGAGAGAGAGAGAGTATACTTGTTTATTTATTTGCGTGCTGTGGTGTTGCTTCAAACCCCCAAAACTCTTTCTTTGTAAAGCTTTTACTTGGCAATGAAATGATCGTTTCGTATCGCATCGGTATATAAGCTCTTTGGATATACTCTGTTGCAATGGGGCCGGGTAGCTCAGTTGGTAAGAGCGTCTTGCTAGTAACCGAAAGGTCGCTGGTTCGAATCCCGGATTGGTCAACGTGTGATCATATTATTTTCCCCTTTACCAACAACTGGCCCGCTGGTGTCAGTATAAATCGGTCCAGTAGTCACCTATATGCGAAAGTGTCGTGTGACTATAATCTACAAACAAACAATCTGTTGCATTCAAACATTTCCGTCACTAATGTAGAGCGAGCGTGTGTGTAACCTACAACGCATCAACATGAAAGTGAAACCAGGATATTCATTTCAGTCCATTTTGAACGAGGTTTCAAATTATTTTCCATTTTACAGTCATTCGTCATTTCTTACAATTTACATCCTTTTCTTTTCCCTCTTCCTTCCTTCTTTCTCTCCTGGAGTCAGGAATAGCTCAGTGGTCAGAGCGCACGACTTGTGTACGTGCGTCTCGGGCGACGTGGTTTCGAATCCTGATTTCAGCAAATTATATTGCGTGATTGCTGGAGATTAGTGGCCAGCGCTTTGAGAAGCTCTGTGAGCTTGTAAGTGCGCTATATAAGAGAAGTCTCTTTCTTTATTTCTTTTTTTCCTTCCTTCTGTCTCTCCTTCCTTCTTTCTTTCTGACAGTGAAACCAGAATAATTATGTAAGTTTTTAATGAATTGGATTTTATTTAGGACATTTAATTATTAGCTCTTTGTCATCATCATCATCATCATCATCATCATCATCATCATCATCATCATCATCATCATCATCATCATCATCATCATCTTCTTCTTCTTCTTCTTCTTCTTCTTCTTCTTCTTCTTCTTCTCCTCCTCCTTCTTCTTCTTTTTCTTCTTCTTCTCCTCCTCCTCCTCCTTCTTCTTCTTTTTCTTCTTCTTCTTCTTCTTCTTCTTCTTCTTCTTCTTCTTCTTCTTCTTCTTCTTCTTCTTCTTCTTCTCCTCCTCCTTATTTTTCTTCTTCTTCTTAAGAGCTGTAAGCACGCCTCCGTGTGTGGACATTTTCATGCGGTGTGTAAGTCTTCCTTCCTTCATTCAATCATCTTTTTTTTAATATTTTTCTTCTTCTTCTCTCTGCCTCTGTCTGTCTGTTTCTTTTTCTGTCTCCCTCTTCTTCTGTCTACTTGCACCGTGCCTTGCAGGATGGTCTTTGCAAGGCCTGATGCTATGGTGACGGACCTTACCATCGGAGTTTCCGTTTCTTCACCACTGTGAGCATGTCGTCGTGTTGTCCAATAGCTTGTGTGATGGTCTGTCGGACTTCGTCGTTGGTGACGTGCTGGGTATAAGAAGTTTTCTTCGGCACTTCATCTCCATGCTTTGTATTCTTCGATGTAGGTCTGCTGTGAGGGTCCATGTTTCGCAAGCGTATAGAAAGATGGAGATGACAAGGGAGTGCAACTACAGCGCATTGTAAAGTATTACAACAAAATAACATTTATTTTTTGTAAGTGGTGCATGAGACCTGATGCGGAAGGCACATGTCTGTTATTTCGGCAAGAAAGAAAGAAAGGCGCCCTCGCTCAATGCACGTCGACGCGGCGCTCGTGCAGAATGGAAAAAACCTGAGTATATAGAGCCCTCGCCGCCTCCACGGCATCAACGCTGTAATTTAAAACCCACAAGGAGAGTCTGTCAAACATCGCACAAATCTGTGTTCAGTATTATAATAGATTCAACCAAGCACCGCGTTGAATGCGGATCAAACTACAGGTTTTATACTATAAAGCAGCAGCAAACGTCCCCGCTGAAAGTACTGTACTGTAGTGCTGCTTTGCTGTTGCAGTGTTTTCTCTAGCTTTGTGATGAACCCTCTCTTTTGATGAGAAAAAGTATATGCCACTGGGGATTTTGAAGATACATCCTCCGTTTAATATGCGCTACGGGGTCCTAGAACTAACCTCCGAAATCCAATGCATCAATCAGGCTGGGCGATACAACAAGCATCGTGCAAGAGAGCGTGAAAGAGCACATAAATTAAAATAAAACATAATGTTTATGGCCACTAGAATAAGCACCCCCCAAAGGCTGTGTCCATTTAGCCTTTAGGCTACACACATTTTGGCATTTAGCCTTGTGCTTGAAATAAACTGGAAAGATGTGTGTGGGCGCGTGTGTGTGTGTGTGTGTGGGCGTGTGTGCGTGTGTGGGTGTGTGTGTTTGTGTGTGTGTGTGTGTATGATTTTTATCTGACAACTCCTTATGTTGTTTTTATTTCCTTTTTATTTTTTACCCACCTTTACTAGAGAAGCGGTCTCTGGTTGTCCCAGATGCTCGTTAGCGGCGGCGGGGAAGGAACACGAAACAGACAGCTGTCCTAAAGGCAATTGGCATCCGACATTCTGCGCAGTCTCTGCCGACAGCGCGTGCTCAAGAAATCTCTGACAGTGTCAGATATAGCGCTTTCTAGTATGCAGTCCCAAACCTTGATTATCAACAGTTCGTGTGATGATGATGATGATAGATAGATAGATAGATAGATAGATAGACAGACAGACAGACAGACAGACAGACAGACAGACAGACAGACAGACAGACAGACAGACAGACAGACAGACAGACAGACAGACAGACAGACAGACAGACAGACAGACAGACAGACAGACAGACAGACAGACAGACAGACAGACAGACAGACAGACAGACAGACAGACAGACAGACAGACAGACAGACAGATAGATAGATAGATAGATAGATAGATAGATAGATAGATAGATAGATAGATAGATAGATAGATAGATAGATAGATAGATAGATGGATAGATATGTGCTTAACGCGCTGGCAGAAGTTAGACTAGTCAACTGCTGCAGTTGTCTCACTCGGTGGCGTTCGCTACAGTAATTACCAACCTAATTTGAAAAGAATTATCTCTCCCTCCGAATGTCGCTCAAAACATTTGGCCGAGCTTTGCTGCAGTTATGCCCCTTCGCCCTTGTTCACATTCACCACGGTGGCGCACGCTACATTCGTGTCAAACTTTCACAGGATTATTCACCCCTTTACCTTCTAACCCCCTCTTCCACCTCCACCCCTCTGTCTTCCGCTCTCTCCCTCTCTTTCTTTCCCTCTCTCCATCTCTTTCTTTCCCTCTCTCCATCTCTTTCTTTCTCTCTCTCTCTCCTCATCCCCGTTCAGATGTCCCAAACAGTCAAAGCAAATATAATTATTGTTTTATCCAGCGCATGCTTTCCTTGCAAAAGAAATGCTCAAAGAGCTGGCTACAGCCCAGATAGAAATCCGGCTGCGCCTGACCACAGCAACATTTATGAACCAAATATTGTACAGTAGTGAGTATTAATACACAGGATCCGCTGTGCTATAGAGGATCCATTTATTATTTTACATGGTCCTGATTTGGCTCGGAAGAGTCCGCTGGACCTAAAGCAATAATCATGTAATGCATTCTTTTACTACCGTGGGTCCATTGTGCTGGGTTTTTGATTGATTTATTATTGCTTTAGGTCCAGCGGACTCTTCCGAGCCAAATCAGGACCGTGTGCTGGGTTAATGCGCTTGTGGCCAGACGCAGTAAACGATGGCTAAGTGTTCTTATATAGCGCTCCGACCCTGCCCACAATTGCTCAAGTTCTAAACTTTGGACATAATAGGATATTAATTAAATGTTTATAACTGAAGCACAATCAGTAAGTTTTGTGAAGCAGTAAGTAGCCAAACGGAGAGGACCAATGAGAAAGAAAACAAAAATCTACAAGAAAAGAAACTAACAAACAAACAAAATCAACAAGAAAAGAGATTTCTTTTTTAAAAAAAAAAAAGAAGAAGGAAAGGAAAAAACGAAACATTAGAAAGAAAGAAATATGAAAAAAATTCAAGAACAGAAAGAAAGACAGACAGAAAAAGAAAGAAAGAAAATACATAAATAAAGAGAAATGGATGGGAGGGAGACAGACAGACAGACAAACAGACAGACAAACAGAAAGACAGACCACTACCTTGAAAACTTTTAAAAAAAAGGAATTCCCCAGGAAACACTACACCTCACTTCCTCGATCTTTTTAAAGAAATGAAGAAAATACAAATAACCGGAGCGTGACCAACATCCTTTTAGCGTGTTGGCTATAAATTATAAAAATGGGAGACAGCTGTTTGCCTGTGGTATCACGTGAAGCCTGTACCCCTTTCCAAGACTTGGGTGTGTGTGACTTTATCGAGGAACGTTCGAACGTCTTTTTGTAAGCTGCTTATACACATATTGGAGAGCCTTCACCCCCATAAGTGGATTAGTTAACATTTTTATGATATTACTATATTTAAAGGCCTCAGACTCATTTTATTGTTAAAGAAGAAGAAGAAGAAGAAGAAGAAGAAGAAGAAGAAGAAGAAGAAGAAGAAGAAGAAGAAGAAGAAGAAATGTAGGCCTACTATTACTAAAGAATGAATAATTAATTCTAGGGAACCAGTAGTAAATAGAGGTAACAGTCCAAAGTCAACTAATACAGAATGATTGAAAGGAATCAGTGTTACAATAACGCTTCCACTTTCTCTCTCTCTCTCTCTCTCTCTCTCTCTCTCTCTCTCTCTCTCTCTCTCTCTCTTTCTCTCCTCTCCTCTCTTTCTCACCCGCAAATACGTACATTCATAAACACGAGCACGAATTGTAAAGCATCATTAACATAGTGTTTATTTATTGGACGCCTTCAAACCACCTGGCAATCACACACACACACACACACACACACACGCACACACACACACACAAACGTGCACACTCATACACATACACACATTCTCTCTCTCTCTCTCTCTCTCTCTCTCTCTCTCTCTCTCTCTCTCTACCTGTCTGTCTGTTTCTCTCTCTGTCTCTCTTTCACGCACGCCTTGAGTTGCGCAATTGGAACGGTATTACATGGTTTCATGTAAGCACTTATCAATAATGCTAATGACGCACTCACGCGCACATTCCCCCTCCACACTTCATTCTCCACCCCTTCTCTTACACGCGCCACACGAATCTCACTCAAAACACCTTTATAATTTGTGCAAATGGATGTTATAACCTGGTATTATTCAAGCGTAAATTATATCAATATTTAATACACAGAACCAGACCAAATGGTCTGGTAAATATGTATGATGAGGGCTTTTTAGCCCAATTTTATTGTCCTTAACGCTCATGCAATAGGACGTTAAGCATCGTTTTTTCGTTCGGTAATAACCGTATTAGCAATGATGCCTAGCCTACGCACAAACACACACAACACAAAGCTAATGCGATGCTTGGCTGATCTTTAAAGCAACGCCCGATACTGCACAAAGGAGCTTTTTTTTTAACACTGGCGAGAGAGAGAGAGAGAGAGAGAGAGAGAGAGAGAGAGAGAGAGAGAGAGAGAGAGAGAGAGATCTGGAAACGTGTTTTAATCCTTTATAAGGAACACCCCATGAGGACGGGATGTGTGAGACAAACAAAATGTAGGCCTACATCACAATTTAGAAAAAGACAAATAAATAATCACAATATCATAATAATCCAGAAAGCGATATTTTCTCTTAGCTTGAAAGCTTTATACAAATATACACTTATATTTTTAACAGTAGTCATGTTTGTTTGTAGACAGAAGTAGATGCATATTGAATATTTAATGACTATTGGATAACTGTTAACTGTTTAATTCTTTATAAACAAAATATACATTTAGGAATTTCTTTAAACCAAACAAGTGAATTTTCTCACATAGAATGATAGATTTGCAGCCTTTTCAAAACTTCCAACTTCAGAACAATATTGCAAAATCGGTTGCACCTGACAGTCGAACAGTTTGAGAGAAAGAGAGAGAGAGAGAGAGAGAGAGAGAGAGAGAGAGAGAGAGAGAGAGAGAGAGAGAGAGAGAGAGAGAGAGAGAGTCCACAAAATTAATACCAGATAATAGTGCACGGGAAATTCCATATACTATCCTTATCCTTTGCGGGAGTTTTTTTTGATTGATTTATTGTTGCTTTAGGTCCAGCGGACTCTTCCGAGCCAAATCAGGACCGGACAACCCCTGATCCGCATAAAAGATCTGCTGAAACAACCCCAGTGGAAAAATTGAATGCCCTCCACCGGCCAGTCACTTTACAATAAAGACATCCCACGCGGGGGACGGCTGAGGGTTTACCTCAACTACGCGAACCCCCGGTTACAAAAACAAAATAGAATACAAACATCATTATAAATCATCAACAAAACACATACATATAAAATGCCTATATTGCTAACTAATACAATCATAGGAAGCCCTAGTGACCACCCGGCAGAAAGCGTCCAACACTCCCAAGCTGATCCAACAGACCTCATACACAAACAAGGAGTCTTGTCCAGGAAGAGTTTTCAAGAAAAAAGGTAAGTCATTGATCTAGCGAAGAAGAAGATAGTATAGCAGAGTGATAGGACAGAGCAGGAATGGGAAAGAGTAAATGAGGAAATCCTTTGCGGGAGAGAGAGAGAGAGAGAGAGAGAGAGAGAGAGAGAGAGAGAGAGAGAGAGAGAGAGAGAGAGAGAGAGTCCCAACAAATTTAAAGCCAGATATTAATGAACGGGAAATTACATATATATATATATCAAATTATACTATCATTATCCTTTGCGGAATAGTCAAGACTGTCGTTTTTTAAATCTAATGTGAATTTCCTACCAAACGGATATTATTATCGTTGTCGTCCTTAACCAACAAACATAGCATCATTTTTAACTCGACAATCAGAGAGAACTTCCATGATGTATAGGCTATTCCAAACCTTCCGCATTGGGAACAAGAGCGGCGTTAACATTTCAAACGCTAACATACATGTAGGCCTATTTAATATATACAAAAAAATCGATTGCACGCTTGTTCATATTCCTGAACATAATCGTAACATTTAAATGCAAGTCCGTTAGAGGGGAAATTCTACATTTGACATTTTATACCCTCATGTCTCCTTTGCATATCGAGATTCCAGTTTCGAACTCAAAAGCCCAACGTTAAATCCCACACCCAAAAGAACCATATCGATCCAACCCGGTGTTCATAATTTTGAATAGCGCATGAATCCAAGAAGACTTATCATACTCTGAGCCTTCTAATGAATAGTTCTATTGTTAGTAAAAAAAATCGCTTGGTATCCCGTGCATTCTGCACACCCAGGAATGAGGTATGTAACAAACGTAAACGAAACACTCACCAGCCGTAGAAGACTTGCTTTCATCAATAAACCAAGAAGCCGCGGCGCTGGTGTAGCACACTTAAACAAAACCAGGCTACAAGAGAAAGGAACAGCATGGAGGGGATGCTTGAACCACAGGAAAGAAGCAAAAGAGCGATGGGCGCCGGCTGCTTCGGAACCCAACACACACAGTGAACCGTGGAAAATAAAAAGGGTGGACTAACTAGGCTATATAGTTTTCTCTGTACAGTATAGGAGCTGTCCGCCTGGGCTAAAAGAGCTCGTCAGTTGGCGTTGAAGCCTATAACACTGCTGAGGCGGCGATCGAATCCTGCGGCTGAGTCAGAGCTCCCGTCACTGTCAATAGCTGGGACATTACTCTCTCTTTACGTCTTTTACAATGTCCCTCATTTCTTCCTTTCCAGCTGCTTCCCTCCCTTTCCCCTCCTCTTTTCCCCATTTCTTTGTCACTACCAGGGGGTTCACGCACCGTATTCGAGCCTTTGTAACGCATTCTCTATTACGTCACAAAAGGTCAGCCATACTGGGGTACCTTAATTTCGAAACCGTCCTTGGTTAATTCTTTAGTAAATTAACGTCCCCGGACACAGAGCGTATAGGGGAAAACCTTGGTTAATAATAATAATTTCATTTATATAGCGCGCAAACCAGACTCTCGGTCTGCTCTCGGCGCACAGGCACTCGCAGTCATGCTCAAGCTTTCAGTTACATCAGAAATATTCAACACCACTCACACTCAGATAACAAAACATGGCGAAAAAACACCTCTCAGACTCACATTCTTTTTAATTTTTTTAATTTTTTTATTATTTACATATTAAGACACTTTACTGTTTATTTTATCTGTCTCTCTGTCTTTCTCTCTGTCCTCTCTTTTTTCCTCTCTCCCTCTCTCTTTTCACTCGCTCTACACCCACTTCTCGCCGTTCACACCATTTAGCTTTTTTGTGTTTGGAGAGGGGGAGGGGGGAAGAGGCGGGTATAGGAGTTGTAGCTTTGTGTGTGTGTGTGTGTGTGTGCGGGTGCGGGTGGGTGTGTGTGTGCGAGTGTGTGTGTGGGTGTGTGCGTGTGTGTGTGTGTGCGTGTGTGTGTGTGTGTGTGTTACATCTCCCTTCCAAGCCAACGTCTCATCCTTCTGCCTTCTTTCAGTTCTCTGCGAGAGGGAAGGAAAAGATGTGTGTGGCAGAGTGGGTGGGGGGGATAAACTCTTTCCATCTTCTCCACTCTCAGACTCTAAAGCCTCAATAACACGTAACCCCGCTTAAGCGGAGGATCAAAGGTGAACAACCACTTCACTTTGAAGCTGTCGGCAAATACATGGCCGTTTTGTTTCTCTTTAAACGCTCTTCCACAGCGCTGAACCTGAGGTCTATCGTTTTCACCATTGATCAACACATGAAAGCTTTCAAAGTCCTCTCGTTGAAACTTCTGCGGACGGTTTAAGTATAGTATTCTCGATAATTTCTTCTTCTATGTCAGCAAAGAGTTTAATAATAAACTCTTTGATGTCAGTCTCACAAGCGCCGGTCTCTGGACAAACGAAAGCGTCTCTCGACAGAGCGCGTCCTTCTCTGTTCTGTCATAGTCATATCGTATTACAAGGATGTTGAGAAGACAGGCTCTCGTTTCCAGACACTAGCACCCGTGGTCAGTGTCCACTCCACCGTTCACACCCTGGAGGGTGGGAGGAGTGAATGAAAAGATGTTTCAGTCTGTTCGTTCGTTAGTTAAATTAGCGTCTCCCAACACCATGGGCATATTGGGGACAAGGATCAGTCTGTTCTTTTTTTTTTCTTTTTTTTTTTTTTGAGGAAATTTACGTCCCCGGACACATTAAGCGTATAGGGGACGGGTGAAACACCACTAATGAGTCTGTTCTTCTGTTCTTTTTTTTTTTTTTTAATCAGTTTATGGTCCCCTCTCTTCCCGATAAGGATTTTCAGAGAGGAGACCTAGATTTATGTTTCTTCTGTTCTTCCAACGGTCTCACTTAAATACCTCTCCATAAAATTATCTTGCGTTTCATCACCTCCACTCACGCCAAACCCTCTCTCTCTCTCTCTCTCTTTTTTTTTTCTCTCTCACACCTTCCCATTTACCGTGGGAGAGACAAGAACGACACCTCCCTCTCTTTAGTCTCAGTGGACGTTAATAATAACTAGCCAATGGGCCTACATTCTTAACGACCTGCGGCCGCTAATCTCTCCCATCCCCCCCATCCTCCACCCCCATAATAATAATGGAATAAAAACGATGTCGTTACAATTGCGAAATACTTCCACAAAACCTGCAATCTGCAATGGTATAGGCCTTCTCAACGTCCTCCCCTCCCCCCCCCCTCCCCCCCCCCGCCCTCCCCCCCCCCCCTCCCCCCCCCGAGTCTTGAGAGAGGGAGAAGGCCTTGTCTGCTCTCATGCAGCTACACTGCCTGGCCGCGTTCCTTCCATTCGATCTCCATCTGTCTTGGGAGGTGGGGTGGGAGGGGGAAAGGGAAGAGAGTGGAAGGAGCAGTTCTTTGGCCTATTCTTCCTTCACTGTCAGACTCCGTTAGGCCTTGATCATTATAACGGCTTATTCCCTCTTCGTTAGTACAGCGAGACGAACACAGAATGTTTGGCCATAACCATGCAGGTGCAATGGTTCCAAGCTGGTTGACAGTGACGACATGCACTTACAGGGGGGGGGGGAAGGGGGGGCCTCAAGAACTACCCGATCCATTGTGAAAAAGAGAAACGGGCTGCGTAGTTTGCAAGGAACAGTGGAAAAGGGCAGGCGCAGGGCAAAACAACGAAAGTGGACAGAATGATCGCTGTCAAAATGTAGACGACTCTGGGCGTGCCACGGCTTCCTTGACAACCGCAACAGACATTTTGAAGTAGCGAAATTAACTCTCCCGCGTCAACATCCCTCGTGTCTTCCCCTACGGGTCGACAGGCTTACGGATTAGATAGAAAGGTAGGCCTACCTATATAGAAAGTAACAGCACAATACGTGTCCGCCTACTCTGCACATTGCAAGAAGTATGGAGGGAGAGAAAGGAGGTTGACTTTGCGCCTGTTAGTATTTTATCACTTTTATATAGCGCTTTTCCAGCTCAATAGCTGCTCAAGGCGCTGGTTGATATAGGATGTAAACCAAACCGCCAGAGGCGCCTACTAGGACTTTTTGGGCTCCTAGTCTGACGCCCAGACGACTGAGAACAATCCTGGGCGACAGGGGATGGGGAGAAGGGACTTCGTGCGTGCTGGGTGAAGTCGGCACTCACTAGTGTAGGACATAAGTGTCAGGATCTTTAAAGTCCATGCTATGGAATGCGTGCGTGCGCCCACAGGAGTAGGGGAAGGGAGGAGGGGGGGGGGGGTAGTGGAAGGAAAGTATATTAGTAACGACCGCGAACAGAACATCATCTTCGACTGAGGTATTAGTTTTATTGGTAGGCTTGGTGAAGAAACGGAAACTTCGGTGGTATGGCCACGTCACCAGATCATCAGGCCTTGCAAAGACTATTCTGCAAGGCACAGTGCAAGGAGGTAGAAGAAGAGGGAGACCGAAAAAGAGGTGGGAGGACAACATTCGAGAATGGACTGGTTTGACACTGAGCGAAGCCATCAGGGCTGCTGAGGACAGAGAAAGATGGAGTATGCTGGTTAAACGATCATCTGTGGTGCCCCTACGACCTTCGGGTTACGGGACAGGTTAGGATAGGATAGGGTAGGCTTGTATTACTAGAGTCACACAATGGTTCAGTGCAGGGTAGAACGATCGGCTGGCGCAGCGCTGATTCCAATCTCGACGGTGGCATGAAATTTCTCCCACGGGAGGCGGGTTTCTGAAATGATCGACTCTTTAGGAACTGCTTCACCTCTCCCACCCCCACTCTCACCCCCCTACACCCCATTCCCAATGCCACCTTGTCGATGCAGCGACTGCAAATATGTTTAAGAACCCCGTCATGTTGTTCCCCCTACCACCCCCCCACACCAAAAAAAAAAAAGATGCAATTTAAAGGCTTCCTATAAGCGCATATTCTTTTGGATTGTTAACCGGATCGCTTAGTTAGCTAGGGTGTTAGACTGTGCACATCAAGCAGCAAGTTGACGCCAAGGGAGGCAAGAATTAGATCCGGTTTTGAGCAGCTCTGTCCGATGCCCAAAAAGAGCTATCTATGTACCAACGATTCACTACATTGCATTTGGGTAACTAACTACTCATGCCAAACCTCACACTCCTAGTGTACTAGGTATGAAGAATGAGAACGGTGCGTGTAGCCGAGTTTCTGGATTCTCACTTCGGCCTTCACCTGGTATGAGGACTCCCTGATGGTACCACGTGTGCGCCATGCGTGCTAACAGTGTACAGTGCGTAATCTGAAGCATAGGTAAGCAAAGACTATGATTACAAGCACAGATACATGTTGCATGCATGTTGCATACGTGCAAGCTTGCAAAGCACCCCTTGCGAAACTCTGGGTAAATGCATAGTTGTTGTTCGTTGTCTATTCTACACCAAAAGCTTGCGAGGGACGATAGATTCTAGATGAATGCATAGCATCCTGCAACAAGTCGATTAGTCTTAGTCTTAGCTTCTAGATTTGTGAAAATTTAGGGAAAAGGATTTAGTAAAAAAAAGCTATATAAATACCATTGGTAATAGTAGTAGTAGTAGTAGTAGTAGTAGTAGTAGTAGTAGTAGTAGTAGTAGTAGTAGTAGTAGTAGTAGTAGTAGTAGTAGTAGCGTTGGAACTTTGGAACTTTGTCCTTTTATTTCACATAACATGATTTCTAATAACATGACTTCGGATGAGAGTATAAACCGAGGTCTAGTCTGTGTCAAATACATTCCATCATAACGGACTTTAAAGATCCTGACGCTCATGTCCTAGACGGGTGAGTGCCGGTGACAAGAACACATCCAGCAGGCACTTGGGTCCTTCTCCCCCCCCCCCATCCCTGGCTGCTGTCACGTGGGGTTTATGGGTTGCTGGGCTTTACACAATGGAATGCTGTAACCCTCACGCTTTATTCTATGGGAACTGCTAGTTAGTCACCCGGTGAATTACTTTAATAAATTTATTTGTTTAGCTCAGTCTGTGTTAAGGCTGGGATACAGAGATAGATAGAAAAATGGTAAAAGATCACTGTCACACTAGCTTTCACACGGCTATGAATCATATGTAGTCCAGCCACTTGATAACAGTTAAAATCACACATTTATTTCTTCTACCCTATACAAGATCTTCGATGTACTAATCTACCTTAAAAAGTCATGAGTCAATGCAAATTATTCGATCGCTGATAGTCTAGGCAGCTGTTATGTCTTCATAGGGCACTGGCTACTAGAGTTCATGAAGATTGGACTACTGTGGTCCGTTTTACTATAGTTTCTGAAGAGTGGACTACTGTGGTCCTTTTCCTATCAGTTTTAGTGCACTTTTTCCTATGCACTTAACTGTGGTGAAGCGGGTTTGATGCCCTTTGTTGAGGTGGCTTCTGGTACACGCTGGGTCGTTGTGTAGTTTGGTCCCTTGACACGCTGTGGTGTCTTGGAGGGTGTTTTCCAGGGTTGCTCTCTCAGTCCTGTGCTGTAGAGGCTAAACAGCCAACTCTTCTTTTCTGTGGAGTTGGGCGCACGGTCTATCTCGCCTGTTCGTCTGTAACACAAGAGACGAAATTCTGCACAACCTTGATTAATAGGTCTGTGCAGAGCGTCTCACTGAAAGCCAAAGTAGCCCTCAGTGATAGCTCCACATCTCTATACATAAGCGACGAACATTCTGCTACGTCCGTGGTCCACTGGAATCTCAACTCTAATTTCCTATACATACATAAATATAAATCGTGGCTAACTATACACATACAGAATTAATAATATTATAAACATTCACTGGTACAGCCACTGGTCTGCAAACATACATATAGGTTAACCAACAGTGGTTCCGTCAGGTATACAACATGGCGGCGCAACCGGTCGTGTTTCGCCACGTTGTCACGCAAATTCGGATTAACAATTCAAATCTATGCATAGCGAATTCCACAAGCATACTTTTCAACAATAATATAAATATATCACGATGAAACAGAAGTATGTTCATTTACCTGTTTGACAAAGTCAGGCCCATGGCTACTTGATTGAATTCTAAGATTCACAAAGTCCTGCTTCCTGGTCTATGAGTGGAGATTTTTATCTGCTCCGGTCTAGCTGTGTAGACTTCGGCGTATTTCATAGGACTGACTCAATCTATGCTAGGTTTTGACCCATTCAGAACCGGCTCTAACCGCTCTGCCTGAGTCCCATTGGATAGGTTTTCCGCTTCCACGCACACAGTGCTGACGTCACTACACTGTTTGCGTCAAGCTCGCAGTGTGTGTACCTCAGTTATACCATTGCTACGCCTGATTACTTCCATCGTCTGCTGCAGCCTAACATTAACATTCTAAGATTACATGGACTAAACAAGGCTAAATAGTAAAGTAAGCAGGGTAAAACTAGTCCGTCTGTCACAGCTGCCCAGGATTGTGCTCAGTTGTCGGAGCGTTATTATGATGTGCCCAAAGGCTGCAAGTTGGCGCCTCGGCCGGATTGAGTTAGATCCTGTATCGGCCAGCGCCTTGAGCAGCTCTTGAGCTGGAAAGGCGCTATATAAGAACGATTAAATAATAAATAATAAATAATAAATAATAATAATATACAAAATGACAAGAGGCTCATAGCTCTGGAGGCTTTATAGCCCCAAAAAATGGTTGGGGGGGGGGGGGGTATTGAGGGGGGATTGGGATACACATAGCATTCGTACCATGAACGGCATTGTATAACACTACAGCTACATCTACAATATATTCAGCAACTGGACTGACAAACACTTAGGAATTTACAATCACAAAAATAAATGTGGCAAAAAAAATAAATACACAGAACGATACCAATTTAACATCATACCAATACAACACAATAAGACAAATAACACGTAAATCAGACAAAATGTAAAGTAAAGAGTCAGCATATTGCACTTTTACATTCGAGAAAAAAAAAACTCTGGTTATAACCAAGAAGAAATGGTTATATCCAGGAAGAAAGCAATCTTGAGACAATTTCTATTTTAGTATAATGATCATGAGGAAATGCTAGTTCTATTTAAACAGAGAAAAGATAGTTCCAATAAGACGACTCAGTTTTAATAATTTAGTTTTAGATTTTGAATTCATCAGTTGATGCATTTTATACACATTTGGATAATTTCTATAATATTGAGGTATAAGAGAGGATCTGCTGTCAATAAGTAAACGATTAGTGTATTCAAACATATAATGGAATTCATCACCTATTTCACCTAGATCATACAAAGTGCACAATCTCTCTTCTCCAGCAATGTTCAGATATCTTGAGACTGAATAGGTAACTTGTGACAACTTAGTCTAAATTTCAATAAATTTCTCCTTAGGAGAGGTGACCTAAGAACAAGATAATTTTCAAAACAAAAATTATTTTTTTAAAAATCTGTACGCGATGCAAGTGTTATTATCATAAATTTATTGATGCCAGTTTTGCAAGAACTGATCCCTTGAGTGCTGCTTAACTAAGTTCTTAAAACAGTTTAAGGACAAATTACAACCATGTGTCCATATAAAGGAAAGATCAAGATCATTCAAAAGTGTGCGAACAAAAATATAGCCAAGAAAGCTTATAGTCTGTGCTAAAAAATAGATGAGAACACAAGCAAAACATAAGTACTGATATTTTGGAGGGATTCTTAGCACAATCAATACATAGTTTGTACCAAAAGCACAACAACCTACATTTTGCATCCAGGGAAACCGGAAAACTCCCTACTTCGCCCAGGATAATGCATGTCTGAGTGCTAGTTTTTACATTAAAAATCATATTTTAAAAATTTAGTTGCAATCTGTCACATATCTCCATTTTCTCATGCGCCCATACTTCACAATTATACAGCAAAATAGGTTTAATACACTTATCAAAAAGATCTATTTGCACATCGAGTGGCAAATTTAACTGTCTACATTTCCTTAGCAGTAGTGGTAGTAGAAGTAGTAGTAGTAGTAGTAGTAGTAATAGTGGTAGTAGTAGTTGTAGTAGTAATAGTAGTAGTAGTAGTAGTAATAGTAGTAGGAGTAGTAGGAGTAGTAGTAGGAGTAGTAGTACATGTAGTAGTAGTAGTAGTGAAATTGTATTAAATCCGTACATAGGATCACCTTGCAAAGCTAGGCTGAATGTTTAAAAGCTACACTCGATCCTTGCAAGGCCAGGGGAGAATAACTCTAGTTATGAGCATAATCCATCAAGCATATATGCTAGGTTTGAAGAGGTCAGAACCTGAAGTAATTAATGATCTTAATGAAACGGCTCCTCAGGCTAATGATGACTAATTAAAATTGGAGTAGTTTTATTGCCTAATCTAACCAAATCTTGTTTTTAGGCTCCTAAAACTAAATTAACTAAAAGGTGCTTATCAATCGCTGTCACAGAGCAATTATATCGCCTTGAGAGATATGCTATGGGTAATTTCTCAAACTAGTCCCGAAGTCCGTCGTCTAAACGCGAGTCACTTCGAGTATGACGAGATAGAGATGTTGCTCAGCAGTAAAATTTCAATGATTTCAAGCACCTTGAAAGTGTGATAGGCAATTCAGGGCCTTCACCTACTATTTGTCAAGTTGTACACGGGAAGATACTCTTTAGTTTTAAATACATGTAATCACCTTTAGAATATCACGTTATTTCGGATTTGTATGTCCGTGGGCCTTTCTGTCATTGCAGGGGCTTGTGCATAGTGTCATATTCACTCCTAATGTTAGACTATATATGGAATACCTTTTTGACAAACAAGTACCGTGCTGTTGATTTATAAATGTTTTGTTAGTTGATTGTTGTATATATATGTAGAGCTTATTGTGTAACTTTGCAGCTTATGTTTGTTTTCCCCACTATCACCTCCGTCACTGACATGCACTTTTAAAACTAAAGTAGAGATAAGAGAGAGAGAGAGAGAGAGAGAGAGAGAGAGAGAGAGAGAGAGAGAGAGAGAGAGAGAGAGAGAGAGAGAGAGAGAGAGAGAGAGAGACAGACAGACAGACAGACAGAGAGGGAGAGAGGGAGAGAGAGAAGAAGAAGAAGAATACGAAGAAGAAGAAGAAGAAGAAGAAGAAGAAGAAGAAGAAGAAGAAGAAGAAGAAGAAGAAGAAGAAGAAGAAGAAGAAGAAGAAGAAGAAGAAAAAGAAGAAGAAGAAGAAGAAGAACAACAACAACAACAACAACAACAAAAAGAACAAGAATAAGAAGAACAAGAAGAAGAAAAAGAAAAATCATTTTACTTGTAACCAAAATAAACCTGATAACAAAAATTACATACTTAAGTCTTACATTGGCAGAGAGACAGGTCGAACACAATAATTTAAATGACATATTCGATGTATTTGACAGGAAGATTTCTTAAAATACTTATAAACCAATACCATAACAGTTATACATTAGTAACAACCAAACAAAAATCCGAAACAAACTAATAATTTAATAGATGTTGTATAACCAAAAAAAAAAAACCACCTGGATTAGCAACACAATACACAAATATTTTACTTAAAAATACTACACATTTATAACAGTGGTTTACGTAAGATGGTCAGTTAGTATAACACAATGCTTAAACTATTTAAGGCTACTTGGAAACTTCGTGTGTGACGTATAACAGTTCAAATTTGTGAATATGTTGACGCCGTAATATTTATTATACCATACATAATCTATCCTATCCCATCCTATCCCGGAACTCGTAGGTCGTTGGAGCACCATAGATGATCGTTTAACCAGCATACTCCATCTTTCTCTGTCCTCAGCAACCCTCATGGCTTCGTTCAGTGTCAAACCAGTCCATTCTCGAATGTTGTCCTCCCACATCTTTTTCTGTCTCCCTCTTCTTCTGCCTCCTTGCACCGTGTCTTGCAGGGTAGTCTTTGCAAGGCCTGATGCTCTGGTGACGTGGCCATACCATCGGAGTTTCCGTTTCTTTACCACTGTGAGCATGTCATCGTGTTGTCCAATGGCTTGTGTGATGGTCTGTCGGACTTCGTCGTTGGTGATGTACTGGGTATAGGAAATACCCAGAAGTCTTCTATAGCACGTCCTCTCAATGCTTTGTATTTTTCGTTGTAGGGCTGCTATGAGGGGTCCATGTTTCGCAAGCGTATAGGAAGATGGAGATGATAAGGGAGCGCAGTAGCCTTACCTTGGAGGGTGGACTGATGATATTCAATCTACATTTTAAAAAACGTCGTAACTGATAATCAACATGCCATCGTTATTGCCCATCTTTTCATAACCATCACCACGACTACTGTAACTTCTTCTTCTTCATCATCATCATCATCATCATCATCAGCAGCAGCAGCAGCAGCAGCAGCAGCAGCAGCAGCAGCAGCAACAGCAGCAGCAGCAGCAACAACAACAACATAATCATCATCATCATTATCATCATCATGAATTTTGCAATAATCTGTATTGGTGGCAATTCAGGTCAAGGGAACTAATCAAGCTCTTCCTTCTTATTTTAGAGGAGGGGGGAGGGGCTGATGGGGTTGGCTTTTAGTCTCCCCTTAGAAAGTTGCTTTTTGCGAATATGCCACTGTTAAGAAACAACCAATTTATGAAATCTAATCCAAAACAGTAATATAATGGCAAACAGCAAACGAGTAAATGCTTGATAAACATACTATATAAGTATATATAATAAAAGGGAAATAATACAATACATTGTGTACATCTAGCAAGATTCTATTACCTCCCATTACGGCATTTTAAAAAAAAAAAAACTGTATTCACCTACTGTCCACCTCCTCCTCCTCGCAATCACCATCATCATCATCATCGTCGTCGTCATCGTCGTCATCATCATTTTATCATCATCATCATCCCAGAAGGGAGATGGAGGTGAGCATGAAGAGAATGACGAAGACAACGAAGAGGAGGCGATCCATGACGCGTGCCACTTCCCGCCATTCCCCCTTGTCCTGCTGTGCGGCATAGTGACCTAGCAGCGCCTTCAAACTGCGAGTTAGGTCTCCTTTGTGAGAGACGTCACCGGAGTCGCTTCCCTTGAGGGAGGCTACGTCGGCATCGGTTTCCAGATTGGAGTCATTTCCGTTTCTCAGAGAGGCAAAGGGACGGTCTGCACCGGCCTGGTTAGCGGCGATGGGGCGATACTGATCCATGCATAACCAGCGCCGCAGTCCACAACGCCCCAGTAATGCCTGTAAAACATAGCCCAAAGTGTAATTATTTCTATTATCCAACGGAGTTCCATCTAACTTCTGTCATAACCGTTTAACCAAAAGTGGGAAGATTATTTCCCATGATCTATGACACGACTCAGTACCAAGTCAAGTTAAAGAATTTTTTATTCCACAAAAAAGGAAAATGTGTGGGTCTCTGGTAAACATAAACCACGATGTATACACACGCGTGCTGGCATTGGTAAGGACATAAAGCGTGTTTCATGGGTAAGAAAATACGAGGCATAATACATCCATCTAGCCATTGTTTTTAACACCACTTTCTACACACACGCGCCTGAATAAAACCTGACGAACTGATAAGCAATTTCCACATATTGGCCTATAGTTTGTCATCATCATCATCATATCATCAGCAATCATTCATCATCATCATCATCATCATCATCATCATCATCATCATCATCATCATCATCATCATCAGTTTATTTGAGGTAACTCGCTTTGTGTGATGTGCGTGCATGGAAGTCGTACTTGCGTGGTGCTTTGCTGCCCCAGGGAAAACAAAAGAGTCTAACATAAAAGTCTTGGTTTAAACAAATGTTTTATTCAAAGAAAACACATTATTACAAACAATGATTAACAGGACAGGTAACAAGCGAGCTTATAAAAGCCCACCCTGTATACAGAAAGTCTTCATCTACTACATGTGTTCCGAATGTACTTACTGTGGCAAGCCAGGCGGGCAGAGGTCTGGAGGCCGAGTTCACAGAGGTCAAGGACATGACGAAGGTGGCCATGACGACACTGACACTGGTCAAGGCCAGACTAGCCACGCTGAACACAGCTGTTTGACAACAGGCATATGAGTAGGCTTACTTCATAGCTATAGGCTCAATGATTACTTCATATCAATAGGAACATGACAATCAGTTACTTCTTCTATAGCATCAGGCACACAAGCATAAAAATAAAATGAGAATATTGCTAAAAGGTTAGTTTGATCGCTATTAGTATTATACAAGACTCACCTCAATAAATCAAACAATACATCAATCAATCAATCAATCAATCAATCAACATTACCAATGCTGGGTACAGAACCGTGGTGGTTATGGAGCACGTCACACAGGTTCCTCAGGCAAATACACACAGACACCAGCAACACGCCACCTAAACATACACCAGGGAAATCTATTCGTAATAATTAACTTAACTTAATATTTTCCCAGCCACACTAATAATTGACGATTTCATTGACCAACGACAGAAGCAAATTACAAAAGTTAAAGGACCCAAATAGATTTTTTTTCTTTTTTGGGGGGGTGGGAGAAGATGGTGGGGTGGGGTGGTTTATTACAATTACAACAACATAATAATGATTAAACAATGATAAAGCGGGATTGCGTTACTCAAAACAAATGCTAACGTTTGAATTTTCCATTACTGTTCTGACAGGGAGTGGGGTTTACCCTGTTTAACGGTATGCCAATACGCTCTACGATCTACTAGATGTTATTTTTAGAAGAATTAATTTCATACCCAGTGTGATCTTAGCGGTGGAGTCGGCAGGTAGCAGGAAGATACAGGGCACGAGCAAGGCAAGCAGCACTAAAGGGGCTACCACTAGGCATTGGTACAGCCTGGATTTTCTCCCCAGTCGTACCGTCACCTCCACACTGTGCTCTGACGTCACCCGCATCTGAGGAGCACAAAGGAATGTCCAACGTATAAACAGCTTTCACTGCGGAGCGGACAGTTTGTGTTTATTGTTCTTGTAATATGTCAAAGTTGATTTGCTATGAATTTATATTGTTTTATTATTCGGGACATCAGTCTATAGTTTAATTAGTTTAGTTTAGTTTAGTTTAGTTTAGTTTAGTTTAGTTTAGTTTAGTAGTGAGAGTCTTCTTCTTTTAGGCCTCGCGGCCTATTCAACGCATGTATTACAGTATGTATGCAACGTCTCTTCCTTAATACTTAAATGAATGTTACGCTATACAGGGTGTTCCAAAAGTCTTGGGCACATTTGAAGACCCCATATCTCAATTACCATGAATGGTAGTAAGATAAAAATAGTGCCATTTTAAAGCTAATTACATTAAGTTTTTTGTAAAGCTGTTGATTTTTTAATTTCTTTTCAGACCCATTAATGGCGTTCACTCAAGCAGAAAATGCAGGGACGCGTTTGGCAAGAATTTGACTATCGGCTTGATGTGTGTCGTGTGACCAATGGTGCTCACATTGAACATCTTTGAACATTCCATGTAAAAATTAAGATTACAAGCTTTCTGAATTTACCAGATGCGTTTTCATATCCTTAATAGTTTCGGAAATATTCAATGTCAAAATGTGCCCAAGACTTTTGGAACACCCTGTATAAAGCTAACGCATGATTTTACTTTTAAAAGATCTTCGCCATCGTCGTCGTCGTCATCGTCATCATCAGCGTTAAACTTCATACCTCGTTTCCTAGCAACAGCCACTCTCCGGCCATGCGGATGTCCACGTGACCTTTGGACGCATCCATTATGGAGCCAGGGGGAGAGGGAGCGATGTGTACGTGAACTGATTCTAGCAACTCAGGAGAAGAAGACTGAAGACTCAGCACACAGGTTTGACTGTCAAAGGGAAAGTTGCTCAGATCCACCGGACATAAAGAACGTAGCGTGACGTCACACAACCACGTCACAGACCCGTCGTGACGTAGCATAGCGCTCTTGCCGCTCACCAGGCGATGAGAGCCTTGATAGCTGCAATAAATAAATTAATGTTTAAGTGCATTAGCCGTACAAGTTGGGTGTGGCAAGGTGACGCCATCGGTTAGCCGCTGGTTTCCTATGCTTAAGGTCGCGGGTTCGATTCCGGCAGGGGACGAACTTACGTGACTTAGGTACGAGACTTTCAGGTCACCTAGGGTTTTCTCCGGGTACTCAGGTTTCCTCCCTCCTTTTAATAATGGTATTGGATGTAGTCTTTTTAAAGATTCAAAAATAAAATTCGATTTCCTTTTCCTCTTCTAGTAGCGACTTCCCTTTACACCTCATGAATGATGAGTCACGAATGTGTGCTGGTTGTGTATGTAGAGTGTCTGTTACATGCCAGCGTGTATGTTGGTTACAGATCGCCGCACTTTGAGTCTGATTTAGGAATAAGGCCTTTATGGCATCCAATGTTGTTGTTGTTGTTGTTGTTGTTGTTGTTGTTGTTGTTGTTGTTGTTATTATTATTATTATTATTATTATTATTATTATTATTATTATTATTATTATTAAGTTGAATAAGGCATAGTTGATGGAATCTCTCTCAAATAGAATAGACTACGTAATTAATAATATAATTTATATGCATGCAGAAAACCATCGAACAGCCAATACACTCAACATATTCCTACATAGACCTACATATCACATACACACAATACTTGTGAGACTCACGTGCTGAAGAGGTGAAGGTCAGGGGTCCAGATACGGTCAACAGGTACTGATAAAGCCTCCACAGAGCCATGGTCAGTTGTATTCCATTTCAGACGCGGATCCTGCCATTGCTGAAAACATGGATTCTACCTATAATTTATATGGTAAAATATACAATATAAGTAATATTATATAAAATATACAAACTATAAAAATAATGCCGTATATAGGATTGGACACAAATAGGGGTCAAGTAGTGATTTTGGAAAAAACTCATTTTCAAACTCTGGTTGGGACCCAGGGAAGGGCTGATACAACTGTCCATTACCATAACTTCTTCTTTTTTTCTTTTTTTTTAAATAACATACTCATAATGAAACGTTTCATAAAAATTATGGAGTATTACAACAACAACAACAACAACAACAACAACAAGAAGTCCGACAACATTAATTATAACAACAGCAACAACATGTGATCGAGTACTCACCATGAGCAGTCGCACAGTAGTTTCCAGCGTAGATGTTGCAGTATCCTGTGGCCAAGAAAACAGAACGCTTTAGGATTCGAGATCGTAATTATTGGGCAAAACTTTATAAAGTCAAAAATGTCTCATTCACCCAAAGATAGGACTGTTTGATTATATATTCACACTTTTATTGTGAGTGTCTAATATATTTGCAAAAACAGAATCTAAGCTTCGTTTCCGATCATTCAAAAGGTCGTCTGATGTACTCATGTAGCTAGCAGTAAATGGCTTATCTCCCTAAGAATAGAGGCATACGGATACCGTAAATGGTACGACTTCAGACTTAAACCGTACATAGTTGTTACCCTGACAAGGTTGAAGCCCATTTGGAAAGACAGGACCATCAGTCTACATTCCAAAGTAAGACTGCTGCGCTCTATTGTCATCTCCATCTTCCTATATGCTTGCGAAGCATGGACCCTCACAGCAGATCTCCAACGTGTAAGTACATTGCAATAAATATCATGCCTAATATTTTAAAATAAAGGTATGACATTTAAAAGTACGTTGCCTAACATAAATACTAAATTAAAATAAAATATTTTAGTGCATTACTCAAACATGCACCTATACTCAGTTCTGCAGTACATTGCAATTATCATTTTAAATTAAAATAGTTCAATGCATTGCTCGAGTCGAACATCAACATGTACCTTTTAATCTACTCTGTTTTGCAGTGCTTCATCATTCGACCCCTGCAAGTAAACTATTGCAATCATTTCAATGCATTTCCAACAAACGACCAGTCCCATGAAGCTTATATTCATATGTGCATTGTACTTCTTTTTATTCCTATGTGCAGCGCTTAGGCCAAAGAAAAAAAATTGTCCGTTTACGGTCACCTGACCGACGCTGTACATTTTGCACCAACCCTAATTTTTTTTTTCAAAAAACATAAAAATAAAATAATAAATGAAGATACTTTTAGAAGCCAAGGCAAAATCGTCCAAATGAAACTCGCAGACAACAGTTGTCTCTCTGTCTACATTTTAAACAGCAACCTGTGTACCCTGGCTTGCCAGGGTACAAAACCACTAGTGTAAAATATCTAGCACGAAGCTGAACGTGCACATTCATATAGGCTTAATCACAATACTACTAATAATAACATTAGTAGGTTTAGGCTAAGGTAAAGTACTAGTATTTTTTATTAGTATTTTTGTTTGTTTGTTTCTTCAGTCCTAACCAATCCTATCCTATCCCGTAATTCGAAGGTCATAGGGGCACCACAGATGATCGTTTAACCAGTGTACTCCATCTTTCTCTGTCCTCAGCAACCCTCATGGCTTCTCTCAGTATCAAGTCAGTTCATTATCGAATGTTGTCCTCCCACATCTTTTTATGTCTCCCTCTTCTTCTGCCTCCTTGCACCGAGGGTTCATGGTTCTCAAGCATATAGGAAGATGGAGATAACAAGGGAGCGCATCAGCCTTACCGTGGAATGTAGACTGATGGTCCTGTCCTTCCAAGTGGGCTTCAACCTTGTCAGGGCCGCAATTGTTTGTGCCATCCTGGAGAGGACTTCCTGTCGGAACCCTGTCTGAAGGTATTGAAGAGTGTTGGAGAGAGTAGCCATCCTTGAGGCACACCGATTGTTATTCTGAACCAGTTCTCGATGGCGCTGTTGTGGAGGACGGCACTGGTAGCCTTGTCATACAAGCTTTTGTTGACTTCAATAATTTTAGGGCTGATGTTGTACACTCTCATGGTTGCCCACAGAGCTGCATGCCAGACTCGGTCAAACGCTTTCTTGAAGTCTACAAACACATTATATAGATGTTGTTGGTGCTGTAGGTATTTCTCGCAGTACTGTAATAGTGTAAGTACTAAAGTAGAGTAGTACTAGTAGGCCTACTCAATAATGATGCAGCGATAGTTTATTATTCTATTGCCTGTAATAGTATTTATTGTCAGCATTACGTTTTCATTGTGTTGTTAGTTAGTGTAAGTAATAAAGTAGAATATTAGTAGTATTACTTAATACTGGTAGTCTATTATTCTATTCCTAGTACATGTACTAATATTTGTTGTCAGTCAGAAATTGTCATTGTGTTGTTAGTTAAGCCTGTGTTTGAATCTTTGATGTTAGGTAGTTTTCATTGTTGTCAATTGGTTCTGTATTGATTTTTTAACTCTGAACTTTAACTTGTATGTGGTACTATATTTTAAGCGCATGCCTCTTGTCAGAGCTTTATTAACTTGTATTTTTTTTTTCTCCAATATTTTTGTTTATTTCAATAAATTTACATACTGATAACACACACAGAAACACACCAAGCATTTTCAAACAACAATAACAACAACAACAGAAAAAGAAAAAAAAATTAATAAAATAAAATAGAATAAATAAATAAGGTGTACACTTATAAAATCACTTTTTTATACATTAGCCACTGGTCATTAAATCTATTGCATTTCATTTTGATGTTAGCATTAATTTTTTCTATTTCATACCTGTTCTTAAGCATGTTGATAAAGGCATCCAGGGATGGTATTTCTTTTTTCATTTTACATGCATATATATATGATTTTGCAAGTAACAAAATTAAATCAAATATTGCATCTGTTTTGCAATTTTTTTCACATCCAAACAAAACCAAGTGTTCATTAAATGACAAGTTACTAATATGTTCACAGGTGTTTAAGAGTCTTTGTAACCCTAACCAGAAACTAGAGATGTATTCGCAACTCCAAAAGATATGTTGAATATTTTCCTTTTCTCTCTTACAAAATGAGCAGAGATTGTCATTTTCAAGGCCCATGCTCTGACATACAATATTCGTGCCAAGAATCCTGTGTACAATTCGTATTTGTAGCCATTTTAACTTAACATCTTTTATTTGTGCAATTCTTTGAAAAATGAATTTCCAGTCCACATTTCGTGTAACCCTAACATCCCATTTTGTACAACAATTTGGTAAAATATTAGGTTTTGCAAGAATGTCATACAGCAATTTTGCTCCTTTAAATACGGAACACAGTATTCGCTGGGCTTTGCAGCACTCAAATTTAACCAAAAAATTATTATTATTAATCTTAACATCAGATTCATTTAAGTACTTTTTGATGGCCTGTACACACCCACTATATGTTACAAAATCAGTGTCAATGTTATATTTAGTCTTAAAAGCTTCAACTGTTAAAAAATGTCCATCTTCTTGAAGTAGGTGTGCTATCTGATATACACCTTTTTTAATCCACTTTTTACAGCAAAAAGGTCTATTACCAATCAAAATCTTGCCATTACACATAAGTGGTTCGGAAATGAACTCTTCCTCATTTTCCACCTGAATTTGTTTACCAAAATCAAAATACGCATTAAATACATCACACCAGAAATCATTAACATTAACAAAATTACAGAATGCAGGGCCCACTTTATCCAGGAATGATATAAAAGTATCACCAGAAGTTAAAATATGCTTCCATTTTTTATTACCAGTTAAGAGTTTACGTATCCAGGTTAATTTTAATGCGTTCATAAACTTTCTAATGTCTGGAATTCCAATACCACCTTCACTAATGCTTTTAGTGGAAACTTTCCTGCTAATTTTATCAGGTTTCATGTTCCAAACAAATTGAAAAGCAGTTTTCTGAATTGCATCAACAATATTATCCGGTGGATTGGGCAACAGTAACCACAAATGCACAAGCTTAGATAATATTAAAGATTTTAGAACAGCGACTCTACCGATAGGTGTAATTTGTCTCTTGAGCCAGATTTTGTATAAAGACTTTATTTCCATAAACTTTTCATCAAAATTTAATTGTACACAACTTTTTAAATCATTAGAAAACCAGATTCCAAGAATTTTAAAATGTTCAGGGTTCCACTTCATTTGCAAATGAGGCATATATACTACTGCAGAATGTTTTTGGCTACCAAGCCATATTGCGCTAGATTTATCAGCATTTAAAATAAGTCCAGAAAATTTACTAAACATATTAATGGTAGAAATAGCTTCACAGAAAGATTCACTGTCCCCTTCAAGTGTTAATTCGGTGTCATCAGCATACTGCAAAATTTTGTTTTCCTCTTCATTTATTAAGATACCTCTGATGTTTTTGTTTCGTCTAATCATTATACCCAAAATTTCGACGCTTAGAATGAACAAATAAGGCGACAGCGGATCTCCCTGCCTACAACCACGTTCAACAGAAAACCATGGGGTTGATCTGCCATTTACAATAACAGTTGATTTAATATTACTATAAAAAGTTTTGACCCAATTGCAGAAATCATTCCCAAAATTATACATATCAAGAAATTTAAACATAAAATCCCAGCTTAATGAGTCAAAGGCCTTCTCGAAGTCAAGGCAAAGCAACAGACCAGGTTTTTTATTTTTATTTAAATATTCAATCAAATCATAAATGAATCGAACATTGTCACCAAGATATCTATCCTTCATAAAACCTGTTTGATCTTCGTTAATTAATGAAGGCAGCACAAGTTTTAATCTATTAGCTATGCAAGCGGATCCTATTTTATAAGTTATATTTAATAAGGATATTGGACGCCAGTTTTTAATCAGATCCCTTGGTTTGTCACCCTTTGGGATGCATATGATTACCCCTTCCTTCTGTGTTATTGATAATTCTCCCTTTATAAATCCCTCATTTAAAGACCTAACTATATACATACCTAACGATTTCCAAAATACTTTTAAAAATTCTACTGTAAATCCGTCACTTCCAGGGCTTTTGTTGTTTGCCATATTCTTTAAAGCTCTACTTGCTTCCTCAAAAGTAATTTCTCCCTCCAAAGATTCCTTCTCCGATATAGTTAAAGATGGAATGTCACTACCTAAAATATGTTTGTCGAATACATCAACTGCTTTTTTAGAATAAAGTTTGGCGTAGAAAGAATTCACTTCGTTAGAAATATCATTCGTATCATTTAAAATATCACCATTTTGTTTTGTAATTTTTCTTATTTGTTTGCTTACATAATTTCGTTTTTCAAGAGCACAGAAATATTTCGTTACTTTTTCACCATCTTCAATCCACCTAGCTCTAGATCTCAACAAAACCCCTTCCATTCTTTTTTCTCTTATTGACACTAATTCATTTTTGAGGTTTACTAATTCAACCCTTTCATTATCAGTTAGATTGTCTCTTTTTTCAAAAGTTAATATCATCTTTTCTAAATCCCTCTCTTTTTTCTGACTTATTTTCTTTTTTCTGCTTGCAAAATTAATAGTCTTGGCTCTAATTTTCATTAAAAGAGTGTCTAAAAAGAGTTGGTCAGAAATAGTAAACTGTAGTTCACTAGATGGTATGTTTATAATGTTAGTCCTGTCGTACGGCAAAGCTGCGTAGTCTCCTGTAACTTCTTTAATTAATTCATTTACCTCGTCTAAGAAAGTCTTATCTTTTAATAACGAGGAATTAAATTTCCAAAATGTAAAGTGTTTTTCTTCCTGCCCTGTCGTTAATGATAAGGTAACCAAAGAGTGATCTGTACGGTAGCCTGGGAGAATATCTGCATCTATTACAAGACTAGAGAAAGTGTCCGAAATTAGAAAGAAGTCTAATCTACTTTGTTGGAAGGGTCTATTTCTACGCCAGGTAAATCTACGTAATTCAGGATTAATTTCACGCCATATATCAACCAGATCGAGATTTGACATCATAGATTCCACCTGTTCTTGTGCTTTTATATTATTGTTATGTTTATAATTGCAGTAATCCAAACAAAAATTCATAACTAAATTCCAGTCTCCACACATTATAATATTCTCACATCCCATTCTCTGTAAACAAATTTCAAGTTCAGAATAAAATTGTGGATCATCCTTGTTTGGACCATAGACATTTACAATAACCAATTCTTTTCCCAACATTTTGGCAGAAATACAAAGAAAATTGCCCCCGGGATCCCTACAAACATGCGTTACAGAAAATTCAAAATTATTATTAAAAAGAACAGCAACTCCACGTGAACTTGAGCTATAAGAAGCAAAATAACATTTATATCCCCATTCAGATTCAACATAGTTTTCTAGCTTAGTATCAAAATGTGTATCTTGTAACAAATATATAGAATAGTTCTTACTTCTTAAATAATGAAATACATCCCTGCGTTTTTTCATATCACCCAAACCTTGGCAGTTGTGTTGTATTGTGTGATTTTGTAAGCGCCATGAGCCTGCCTCTGTTGTGTTTAGGCATACTCATTTATACCGATGCTTTTTCAAATCTATTGCTAGCCTTATTAACGCTGCGCTAGATTAAAGTTTGATGATGATGACGACGACGACGATGATGTTGATGATGATGATGACGACGACGACGACGATGATGATGATGATGAGGAGGAGGAGGAGGAGGATAACGACGATGACGACAGACGGCGACAATTATGCTAATATCATCAATCTGCCGACGACTCACCAAACCGTGGATAGCCAAGAGGGCAAGGTCAAGGTCGACGATGACAGAATCGTTGATGGAGGCGGCCGGACGAAGGTGTGTGACGTAGTGGTGGTCATCCAACAGGTGTTGATACAGGTGAGTCTCATCGTCCACGTGCACTGCTACGTCATGAGCGTGCGGATGACCTGCCACATGATTTCAAGACTAACTAGCACAACGCTTGGGAGTATATTGATGTATTCCCTTACGTCCATCCCTGTGTATTACGGCAAACTAGCGCCAAAACCTAATAATTACCAACATTGTGAGTTAATTACAAATATCATGGCATAATTACAATTATCAAAGGATAATTACAATTATCATTGAAAAGTTACAAATATCATTTCGTGATCCTGTTAAGTTTTCAATTTTAACTCTAGCAAACTGATTGAAAATGCGTCGAAACAAAAAATTGTAATTATCACATTATAATTACAATTTTCACTTCATAATTACAATTTTTATTTGATCATGCTTAATTCTGTCTAAGGCGGCTTACTAGCGCCAAAAATTGCATTTACAGGTATCATTGATAATAGTAATTAGCACGTGTCCTGTGTAATTCAAATACACGACGGCCTACTAGTGCCAAAACCTGATAATTAATAATATCATGGAGTAATTACAAATATCAGTGACATATTTACAATTTGTAGACAGATTGCTAGTGCCCAAATTGAAAATTAAACATAATCACGCGAAGATATTTGCAATTTTGAATGATAATTGTAATTATTCCTTGATAATTGTAATTATTCTATGGTATTTGCTGTAATTATCTCATGATATTTGTAATTATCATGTTTCGGCGCTAGGAAGTCGTGGCAAATACTGATAATTATTAATTAACACTGTGGATTACCGGTGTCTCTGGAAATTACAAAGAACACGTGTTAATTTCAATTATCTCGTGATAATGGTAACTCAGAGTTTTGGCGCTAGTAGGCCGTCATATCTGTGTCCACCGATTCCATGTGTTTTGTTTGGTTTTACCTGGATGGATACTCACACTGGCCAGAAACAACAATGGATGAGGCTCTTTCGGATAAGAGTCGAGTTTAAATTGAGGTCTAGTCTGTGCACGCAAGCATTCCATCGCACGGACTTTAAGCATCTTGACCATGACTCTTATGTCCTAGCCTAGACGGATGAGTGCCGGCTACACCAATATACCCAGCACGCATTAGGTCCCCCTTCTCCTCCCCCCATCTCTCTCTCTCTCTCTCTCTCTTTCTCTCTCTCTCTCTCTCTCTCTCTCTCTCTCTCTCTCTCTCTCTCTCTCTCTCTCTCTCTCTCTCCCCCCAACCCGGTCGTTCATAATTGCGCTCAGTTGTCTGGAAGTCAGAAAATGCAGCTAAAGGCTGCACGAGGGCGCCTCGAGCGGCTTGAGTTAGATCCTGTATTGGTCACCGCCTTCTGCTAACTCTTCACCTGAAAAAAAAAAACCGCTATAGAACAACGATTAAATATTAATGACTGTGCATGCAGCTGGTAACTAATACACAAAGCTCTGAGAGTTTAGCCATGGGAGTGTCAGTTTTTTAGAAAACTGCTGTTCTCCGCCCTTTCCCTATCTCCCGGAAACGCCCCAAGGCCAGCAATTGTTGGCGTTTTAATTGCGCTTTAGAAGGTTTATTTATTATTGTGGTTTTTTTTTACATTTATAATCCCACGAGGTGTTGTCCATGGGATATTGTTTTGATCGTTGATGCGTCCGTCTGTCCACTTCATTTAACTGATCTTCTTCTTGGTTTTAACATAAATTTATTCAACAAACTTCTTCTTCTTCTTTTACTTTATTTTATTTATTAAAGACTGATCTTCTTCTTCTTCTTCTTCTTCTTCTTCTTCTTCTTCTTCTTCTTCTTCTTCTAATTCTTCTTCTTTTCCCCCTCCTCCTCTTCCTCCTCCTCCTCCTCCTCATTATTATTATTAAGTGGACTGTTCTGTAATACTACGATGTGGGCAAGTCCTAGCTCTGGAATTAGTAAATCATGTGTGTAACGTATGCGATAATGTAGTATATGTTTGCCTGTCTGTACGCTCGTTACACAAACTGACTTACACAAGTCGCAGGTTCATATAAAATATTGTTATGCGGGCTTTATTTATTATTATTATTATTTAATCACTTTTTATATAGCGCTTTACCAACTCAAAGAGCCGCTCAAAGCGCTGGCCAATACAGGATCAAACTCAAACCGCCCGAGACGCCCACCCGTAGCCTTTGGGCGCATGGTCTGACGCCCGGACAACTGAGCGCAATCCTGGGCAGCCAGGGATGGGGAAGAAGGACAAAGAGCATGCTGGGTGTGTTCTTGTTACCGGCACTCGCCCGTCTAGGACATGCGCGTCAGGATCTTTAAAGTCCGTTATGATGGAATGTATGCGACACACAGACTAGACCTCGGTTTATACTCGCATCCGAAGGAGTAGGAAACGGGAGTAAAGTGTCTTTCCCAGGGACACAACACAATGGCCCGGCCAGGGCTCGAACCCGGGACCTTCAGATCCGCAAGCCAAAGCTCTACCATTAGACCATCGTGCCTTCACTTTTACTCACATACAAACGAAAGCAAATTGCAAATAGAATAAGCAACAACAATACAACGAATGTTAGACAAGAGATTAGGCAACAAAGAATATTGTAAACACAGGTTTTAGCTAAACACACACATTATTCTGTTATCAAACTTTAAAAAAAAAATCATAGTTGTAAATCATTCTATCTGTTCATTATTGTCGCTAAACTAACTAACCAACTAATTTACACAATTACGCAGATGCAACAGGATCTCCCACTCTCCCTACACATTCATACCCACAATAACTAATGGCAGGTCCAAATAAGCATATCAAAGTAGTTTCTGGGACTTGTAATTACAATACTGAAAGGTAATAAATTAGAACTTTTAAAAACGTCCCAGTCAACTCAACGAACGACACCTTCCAGTCACTCATCCCCACCACCAACTTCATCATCCCCAGCACCGGCTACGGCCGTGGGTCCATGGCGCTCCATCTCGGCAAATCTCGCAGGGTACGGGCGCGGCATTTCCTTAGTACTAAGAAGACCCAGCGATGACAATGTCAACCAAATCGTCAACCAGAGCAACAGCAACAGCAACAGACTCCAGCTAAAAATAGCTGAGTTACCAGCTCAAAGTTATGATTTATGACTTCTTCAGAATGATTTTATCATACAAAATGTGCTACCATCTCCAGGGAAAGTCAGTGGAAGCCAACTGAGGGAATAATGTAGTTTTCATAAAATCATTGAGATTACCTATATAGTAATTACTATTTACTATTGCGATTTTAAAATACTCACGATAATATCGTGCTTGGCAATGATTATAATTAAAACAGTTAGGGAGATTTGGAACAAACGACTATCGACCAACGACGTCCGTGAAAATGTGTTACACGAACGTTTAAAATCTTTATTAATATTTAATACGAATATCAGCAGATCATGTAGTGCATTAGTGGCCACAACATTTGTCACTTGATAGTTTAATTGAAGCAGCCATAGAAAACAGAGATAAAAGGCTTTTTTTTTTAACTGCTGGAAAAAATAACCAGAACAATAGTGAAAATATAATACACTAATTATTAGACTAAACCTTTTTTTAAGTCTAGGCCTAGTTAGTTTAGTTTTTAATCTGTCTTTCTCGGGTTTTTCACTTTTAAAGTGGAGCAGGTGTTCATATTCGCAGAATATATCCTGTGTTAACATTACTTTATTTGAGTGAACATAGTTTCTGATTTTCTTTAAAACTATTTTAACAAAATGTTGGGCTACAAGACAATAAACATAAATAACAATCATGACATAATTATAATTACACAGACTAAGGTTATATGGAAAACAATTTGG
>CM072516.1:63761481-63981481 GCA_036898135.1 Oncomelania hupensis
ATTGTCATTCACCTGTATTTTTTCCATTAATCACTTTCCACTGTTCTTCTCAGATTTGTATTTGTGTGCATGTGTGCGGACGCGCGCGCGTCTGTGTGTTTGTGTGTGTGTGTATGTGTGTGTTTGTGTGTCTAATGTGTGTGTGTGTTTGCCGGACCTTTTGTATGGGAGGCGAGATATAGCAAAAGCGCGCGCATTTGCGCGAGCATTTGCACGAGCAAATGCGCGACGTTTGCGCATTTGCGCGAGCAAATGATCGCGCACTTGCTCTCGCATTTGCTCGCACACTTGCTGGAGCAAATGCTCGAGCATTTGCGCGAGGTTCGCGCACTTGCTCGAACATTTGCTCCAGCAAGTGTGCGAGCAAATGCGTGTGCGTTTGTTATATTCCGCTCCATAAACGTAAAAATCCGGAAAAGAATGTGTATGCAAAAGAATTTGAGATGTGTACAAATTAAATATTTCTTGCATTTATTAGTAATAATATTAATAATAATTAGTGAAAACTAGCACTACTAAACTTAATATCATTCATGAAATAACCTTATTATAACATTAAGGACGATTCAGAACTTATTTATATTAATATAATATATTTACATATTATTTACTAATACTTTAATAATATTTTAAAATAAAAGCTATCTTAAAACATATTGAGACAGTTATTTAAATTGTATTCTACTTAGAAATTAAGTTTAAGGGCCACAAATATTATGTAAATATTTAACATCAAACTAATGCGGATAAATACAAAATATCTAGGTCGGAGATCTACAAAAAAAAACATGTGTTCATTTTCAGTTCCTTTCCGTTGACAGTTTTCAGCAAAACCCTTATAGCAACGGGCGTAGCAACCGCTCGAGCAAATGATCACGCACTTGCTCGCGCATTTGCTCGAACACTTGCAGGAGCAAATGCGTGAGCAAGTGCGCGAGGTTCGCGCATTTGCTCGTGCAAATGCTCGTGTGTTTGCTATATCTCGCCTCCCATACTTTTGGACAGCAAATGTGAGCGATCGGTAAACATTATGCAAGGGAAAATACTGTTGGATAATATGTTTCGCTGTACCTCGAGTCGCCTCCCGTGACCGGTGGGGTAATGTAAAATCTTTCACCAAAATTTATAATATTAACTTATATTCCTTTTTAAATATTAGATAAGTGTTTCATCAGAATTAGCAGTTTATTAATCAGATATACTGGAAGATGATTTTCTAGTAAATTAATATCTTTGTGATTTACTATTGTTTTGCTGACTGTCTAAATTTGGAATTCCAACTTTTTAATTTCACTCATATTTCGTCAGGCAAGAGAAAGGGAACAACGTGAGTATTTTTGCAGAATTGTGAGGAACGTTTTTAGCAAATTCATATTTTTACTGAATTTGTTCAGTTATATTTGGCGTAATTGTAAACAGAGAAACGTGGGGAATTGACAAAATTGTGTAAGTGTTGTTTTTCCCCAACTTTTGAATCATTTCTATAAAAACTCGCCAGCCAGCTGGATAACATGGCCTTCAGTTCATCTATGTATGATCTACCCTACAGACATGGGGCTGTGCTTGAGTTTGGTCGTATATTCTAATGTTCTTTACTTTTTGCTAATTTCTTTAAAGTCTACTTATTTAGTTTTCCTAATATTATATTGTAAACCATAGCCTTTTGATTAGTTTGAATTCTGAAGATTGTAAGTATAATGTGAAATCGATTGTATTGGAAAGCATAATAGTTTTTTTAATACTTTTAACTGTTAAGTGGCATTAATTTATCTAATGGTTTATCTTGCTTGTAGTTGTACACGTTGAGAAATGTGGATTGAAACTGTGAGCTTCCCTTTTCAAAATCAAAACTCGTTTTTATTTATATTCCTGTTTACATGTACTGATGTAGACTTGCATCTATTCATGCTCAAACAGTGTAGTTAACTAACTTACTAAGAGTTTAAGACTGAGGAGACCTTCTGAGCTTCTTCACATCTCTTACAATACTGTAAATGGTTAGGAAGCCTACACTATGCCGATAGATATAACTAGGTGAGGCACTCGAGGCTACACTTCCTAAAAGTTCCTTTCTCTGTTACAAGGATAGAGGAAGGCGATGCTGATGTGATTACTAATTTAAAGTATTGAAGTAGACTTCTTTACCATCTGCTGAGAAAAGAGCCGGAGAGGGAAGGAAAAGTCTCAGCTAAACTGTATATCAGAGATGCCTAGTATTACGGAACGTCCGTAATTTTACGGAAAAACAATAGTTACTACGGAAATACGGAATAATTAGCGAAATTACGGATTTGCAGCGATCAATTTTACGGATTTTCATAGCGCCGCTGATGCCTATATTTATAGGTTCGTTTGAGGCTCTTATTTTTAACCGCGAAGCTAACGGTTCGTCTGAGGCTTTTTTGTAACCGTGAAGCTTGCGCGAAATGTTACGAGAGGTGGTCACGTGACCAAGCGAGAGTTCTAAAATGGCTTCCAAACGAAAGCACAAAACCGAGGAGTCTGACAGTGAAATAGAATTTAGTTTTTTGCTTAGTTTTTGTGTGTTTATATTAGCTTTAAAAGAATTACTGATGATTACTGAAAAAGGTTCCAAAATTACTGAAAACAAGTTGCCAAATTACTGAGAGGCATCAGGGCGCCTAGGCATCTCTGGTATATGTTTGGACTATGGTACTTGCTTGTGGTGGTGGCTTGTTAGCGTTGAGATGGATCTCTAGTCTCCAATGCCAAGTTTCCAGTGCCATTTGGAAGAGGGGGGGGGGGGGGGAGTGTTCGATCCATGCAGAGCGCGACATTTTTAACTTAATGTATGAGGTATAGATTTTTTCCTTCCTTAATATTATTCACTCATACAGTCTATCGAAATGTCAAAATATCAAAACTGATTTGCTTTGTCTATTAATAGTAGACCTGTAGTAGGTACCGGCAGGCCCTTCATAGCAGTAGGTCACGCTTCTAACATTTGCCCTCCAACCTCTTTGTTTCAAACTGGTCTAGCTCTTGTGAGTGTGGATATCGTACCGTTATTTAAAAATCCGTTGTTGAAAATCACCATTTTTGTCAAAAATGAAAAATTGCAGCTTTGGCCCGATTTCCAAAGCAAGACGATTTTAGCCATGTTGTTTAAAACTCTCGCCAGATGTGTACTATAAATAGAACCATGCAATGGCATACATCACTGAAAAGTGCGTTTCGCGATCTTTAAAATGGTGTCAAATATGATATATAAATTTTCGTTTTAACGAATTTTATTGCAAATTGAAAAATTTAAACTACAAATTCGTCCTCTTGCTGAAATTTTAGGCATATCAAATAAGGTATCATTTGAAAGATAATTCATTTTTCTTTCTTAAAATCTCGTTTCCGACGAGATTATATGTATCGTACGCGTCCATTGGTTGAAATGCCGAGGTCACGCGTGATCAAATGTGGCGACGCCAATTTCAAAATGGCAGCATCCAGTGTGCTAACAATTTCGCCCCAAATCAGCAAACAGCTAGGCAAGTTCACACCATTATTGCTGTAAATGTCTTCTACATCCAATTCTATACAATGCCAATGTATTTTTAAGAGTGTTATGCCCCTTGGGGTCATGAGCAATCTTGCCACTGTAGATTGTTCAAACCTATAAAGGGAACAGTGAAAGCCACAGTTGAAAACCTGTCTTTCCTTTATAGGCAAGACGCTTCACTGCGGCAACAGTACCCCCGTTGGAGTGCCGGGGGTTTTCAGTATAAATAGTATCCCCACTTTATGGAAATTTAGTGCTTTAAATTCCCACTGTCGCTGTCTTCCTCATTTACTCTTTCCTATTCTTGCTCTGTCCTTCACTCTGCTATACTATCTTCTTCTTCGCTAGATCAATGACCTACCTTTTTTCTTGAAAACTCTTCCTGGACAAGACTCCTTGTTTGTGTATGAGGTCTGTTGGATCAGCTTGGGAGTGTTGGACGCTTTCTGCCGGGTGGTCACTAGGGCTTCCTATGAATGTACTATTTAGCACTATAGGCATTTTATATGTATGTGTTTGGTTGATGATTTATAATGATGTTTGTATTCTATTTTGTTTTTGTAACCGGGGTGTTCGCGTAGTTGAGGTCAACCCTCAGCCGTCCCCCGCGTGGGATGTCTTTATTGTAAAGTGACTGGCCGGTGGAGGGCATTCAATTTTCCCACTGGGGTTGTTTCAGCAGATCTTTTATGCGGATCGGGGGTTGTCCGGTCCTGATTTGGCTCGGAAGAGTCCGCTGGACCTAAAGCAACAATAAATCAATCAATTTAAGAGTGTTATGATGTTTAATTTTGTGTAATTGCGTACAATTTGATAGCAGTGCAAACAGATAAATAACTAGTCTAGAATATAGTAAACCTCACTAGTCAAGCAGGTTTTCTTTTTTTTTTTTTTGGGGGGGGGGGGGGGGGGGGGGGGGGGGGGGGTGGGGGGGGGGGGGGGGGGGGGTTTCGATTTCTGACATAATATTTATAATGTTTATGTTGAAAAATATAATTTGAGTTTTCTAATGTAAATTATTATAGATGAAAGTACAAATTATCCATCCGATTTTGTATATTTTACAAATATAAAATGGTCACTGGCGATTGTGTTTCAACTTCCGGTAATGGTAGGCCTATTGACTATGCGTCGTCTGCTAAGTGAAGAAGTAACATTCAGTAATTTATTTCACCAAGTGACACATTTAAAGATATCATATGTGAACCAGAAAAGTTAATGGTTGAAGTTGGAATTTAACAGCAAACAATGCACACACCCAATTATTACAAAGTTAACTACAAAATTCAGAATGAACTAATGAAGTCCATAAAACCTAAAAAGCCTCAGAAAAGCTAATGTGATAAAAGTGACTATTAGGGCACATTTATTATGACAAATATAACAATTTAAAATCATTTATAAATTATAGCATTTTAATAGTTTTGTAACTTCTGATCTGTGAAAGGCAATCATTATTCATGACATTCCTGCAATTACTAGGGAATACTAACCTCTTACGTTACCCGGGATGGAAGGTGCGGGGTGGGAGGAAGGGGTGGTGGGTGGGGATAGGGGTGAAATTTTAAATCTATAATACTACTGTGTTGTAGGATGTCAATTTGAAGCATTTTAAAAGTTATTCACAGAACACTTTAAAATTTTACAATTGGACAAGAAATGTACAAGTTGTGTCACTTGGAAATTCTTTTGTTTTTGCCGCATGCGATTTTAGTTCGCAAGGCATTTTTGGCTGACTGGCAATCAAAAACCACTATTGCCATCCCACCCCCAAAAATTGGGCTTATTCTGAACAATACTTTATTCAGAATCCCAGAAGTTTGATCAATTTTGACAAGAAATTAGGAAACTGTGGAATGTCAAAGTATGCTTACCATGCAATTTGCAAAAAATGGCCTAAAACGGCCCAATTTCTGTCAAAACATTTTTTCTTGTATCTCGGAAACTATTTGAGCTAGACACTTGCTGTTTTTTAGTTATTCTTAGTTTTGCTGTATCTATCCAAATATCTCATTTTTTAGTTATCATAATGGCAAGGAATTTTTTTAGTTTTAGGGGCTGCCGGTGGCTGTACTCCAAAGCCTTCTTTGGCTGTTGTCCGCTCGGCAGTTTTGACTCAGTTTTGTCTTCACTTTCAACACTTATTATTAATGTAAAACTGCATCAAAACAAACAGTGGCTGTATTCAAATAAAAATTGAAAGCTTTATCTTTACATCTGTGTTGTTTTTAATGCATGTTTATGCGAAAGATTCCGAGAAAACAGCTTTTGAATACGCTTAGACTATCCGAGCGCTGAATGCCGCTGCGAAACAAAATGTCAGCGCGTCTGTTGCGAGGTGGCTCATTTCAAACTCTAAGTGCTTTAAGATATTTCATTGGATGGCCTAAAAATAAGAACCAATGAGAAGTTCAGATACTTAGCTTCATTTACATATCAAATATGGTGGGCTCTGATGTGTGAAAGTGTTGTTACGAGCGGAACAAAGTGGTTAAAGCGGTTTTGATGTAAGTTTGATTTTAACTAGAAGTTTACAAATTAGCAAGAAATAAAAAGCAGACTTTCCTTTATAAAACAAGGGTATTTATTAATTTGTGCATTACTCTATCGCGGTGCGCTTTGCCGTAGAAAAGTGTACCCAAACGGTGTTCGGGTTTTCTTGCGGCCATGGCGAACTTGTAGGCCTATTCAGCGACACGAGTGCTGAGCGTAGTAGCACACTAGTAGGCCTATAATATGCCGGCGCGCACTGCGCATTTGATGATTTCCCAACTTTGAAGCACCAAAACAGCTGAACATTACATGGGATAGGCCTGAAGAAAATTAGGCTTGGAGTATAACATATGAAGGGGTTACCTGTCAAAAATCAGCTTTCTGGTATCAATATTGGCTTCACTTTGAGATCCAAAGTTGTCAATTTCTTCAATTCCAAAATGTTGCCAAAAAAACACCAACATTCGGCATTTTCTAACATTAATAACTTTTTACCTATTTGTCCTATGGGGGAAAAAATATACCACTGTGTTCAGAATAAAAAGATTTATGTAAATACTTTAGTGTCCAAACTGAGTTAAAGAAAATCACAAAAAAGGTTGGAGTACCTATTAATAGTCTTTACAATTTTACATGTTTAAGTGAATGTTGGTTTTGTTGCGTGTGTGAGTGTAACTTGTGACTGTTCGCATGTAATGATGTATGTTGGCACAGACCACTGCACTTTGAGTTTGAGGTTGCTACTGATTGGACTGATGATTGGGAGGTAAAGCTCATACATTGTCATGGCATCCAGTATTATTATATATGTCAAAATTAAATAGTTATTTATCACAATTCACATTGTGAGAATAGCACATTAAAATGATATTTAACTTAAATAATTTGTGTTCCATTTTGAATTTGATGATAGATTATTATTATTTTGTTGCAGCTATTCAAAATGGTGTTGACTTGTCGATTTTACAAGAACCGTTTTCCTGAGATGGATGATGTGGTGATGGTGAACGTAAGGTCCATCGCCGATATGGGAGCGTATGTCCATTTACTGGAATACAACAACATTGAGGGCATGATCTTGCTCAGTGAATTGTCCAGGCGACGTATCCGTTCCATCAACAAACTGATTCGTGTTGGACGCAATGAATGTGTTGTAGTTATCAGAGTTGACAAGGACAAAGGTATTGAAGTAGTTCAAGTACAATCAATAGTAGAACCAATACATAAACATAAGCTGTATGAGCACTGTCAGTTTTGTATTAAAAAAAAAAACATTAGCGTACAAAAATATTCTGTTATAACAAAATTGTTGTCATGGTCAAAGACTGTTCTACATAAATGTGGTAAATTGGGGCTGAACAAAAGAACTTCAAGAAGAGGGTTTAGTCTGTTTTAAAGTTTTTTTAAAATATTAAAACAATATATAAATAAGGTCCATTATTTTTCAATGAATTCTTTTCTGCCTTGATCTCTTTACCCATTGACTGGTTTTCAATTCATCAAATTTGAATGGTTTTATCAAATGTAGATTTGTATTAATTGCTATAATATAATATGAAAACTTTAAACTTCTTTTCCTTTTTCCAGGCTACATTGATCTGTCAAAAAGACGTGTCTCACCTGAGGAAGTGTTGAAATGTGAGGAGAAGTTTGCAAAGGCTAAAGCTGTAAGTGTGCAAAAGTTATTGCGCCTGATATCATAAAGCTTTTGACTCTATACTTGTAATCCTTTGGATGAGAGTATAAACCGTGATCTAGTCTGCACACATGCATTCCATGGCTTGATCTTTAAAGAGCCTGATGCTCATGTCCTAGACGGGTGCGTGCCGACTACACAACTACACCAAGCATGCACTAGGTCCTTTCTCCCCATCCCCAGTCACCCAGGATTGTGCTCAGTTGTCTGGGTGTCAGACTATGTGCCCATAGTTTGCAGGTGAGCGCCTCAGGCGGCTTGAGTTAGATCTTGTATCAACCAGCGCCTCATGCAGCTCTTGAGCTCAATAAATTCACTTTCTGTTTCTTGTTTGTGAAAGAAAAAGCATTATACCAATATTATTGCACCCAATCTCATAAGATTCTCAAAACTACTAGGATTCTTTTAGTAGCAAATGCTTTTCGTTGTGTGAGTCCACACTTCTTTCTGACATCAGCAGTTCATGCTGTCATTAGTACACAAAGGTGGAAGTTCATGAACTTCTTCCAAGTGATTTTGTCAGAATTGACTTTCCCCACGATCGCTTGTATTACATCTAAAATGATGTGATTTTGTTAAATGGGCCTTATTCAACCATTGTGAAAATGGGGATCTACAGTCGTTTGAGACTTAAAATATAGTTCAAAGTGAGGTGCTGGTCATGTAGTTTGAAGTTAGGTGCTGGTCATGTCCATCTGCTATGGCCAATGCCTACCGTAAGAAGTCACTTCGAGACCGCCAAGAAAAGAAAAATCACTACGAAGTGGGAGATTCAAAAGAAGCCTATTCTGTTGAATTATTGTCAATTTTAATTGAATCTTATATTATTCTTGTGTTTCTGATTGAGCTTCCTTGCATTGATAATAACAAGGTTGTCATTAATGTTGCATGCTGTACAATAATAATTGGTCGGCAGGTGAACAGTATTCTGAGGCACGTAGCAGAGTTGTTAGGTTACAAGACGGGCGCAGATCTGGAAACGTTGTATGAGAAGACTGCCTGGTACTTTGACGACAAGTACAAGAAGCCTGGAGCATCTTATGAAGCCTTCAAGCATGCTGTAGCGTGAGTTGATTTTTTTTTTTTTTGTGTAGGTGAATGTTTATTTCATTTAGGTTTAGTTTGGGTTTTATATAATTACAGCAAAAAGAGAAATGGAACACACGAACAATGTTTTTTTAACACATATTTCAGAGGTCACCTTTCTATTTTGTAGATTATTTTTAAAACCCTTGGGAAATTTTGTACGGTGCCTACTTGTAATTTGAAACTGAAACCAAAATATAAATACTTGGAAAGGCCATGACATGATTTTTCATTCATCCCAGGATTGTGGCACTGAAAAAGCAAGACTTTTTTTTTTTGCCTCTCAGATTTTCATGCATTATGTATGTCTTTTTTTACATTCTTAACCCAATGCCACTCAGGCCAGTTTTGAGCTTCCCCTTATGTAGTCCTCAATGTGGGGGAAAGAACTTCACAACATGTTCATTCCATGCTCAGGAAACAAAATAAAAAACAATAAAAAATGCAAAATGAGGTTTTACACCTATTTTAATGTTATGAAAAATACCACCATGTTTAATTTTCCCACTTTGTGTTTAAAGTGTGTGAGATTGGTACAGTAAGTGCACACAAAAAATACTAAGGCAACAGTTTCATGTTTTTACATATGTCCGGATTAGAACTGACTGTGTGCCAAAAGGTGAGCTCAGAAAGTGGACAGGTGGGCCTTAAAAATCAATCATGTATTTTGTCCATTCTTTTTGTGCTGTCAGATTGCTTTCAGTGTCTGTCATGTGTGTGCCAAATTAAAATATAATAACAAAACTAATTATTGAGAAAATAGGCTTTGAACATGAAAATGTGCGGTATGTCGCTCATCAGGTATTGCGACATGAACAAGGAATTTGCTATATAAATCAAATGACTAGGACTGATTACTACTATGACAAATGTGTGTCTAGACCACCTCTTTGTACCATAGAATTTCTTTCTTTCAAATCTTGTTTTCCAATGCAGTGAGCAGTGCTTTGTGTTGTAATACCTGATGAGCGATACAAACAAAACTTTTCAGATTTTGCTGTAAATTCACAACTGAAGCAGGACAGAGTTTTATGATGTTGAATGACTCAACCATACACAGGGAATACACAGAAAACAAATATTTATTTATTATTATTATTATATTAGGATTTTTTTACTTTATTTACATTATACAAAAGACAATGTTATAAGTGTCGCGCATAAGAATTATACAATGTACCTGTGATAAATCTAGTGGAAGACGCTAATGATTTGGATTGTGTACTGAAATTTCACGCCACTGTCCTTTAGTCTTTACACCTTATTGAAAATGAATGTTTTTCCTTTCGGGCCATGTATTGCTCGATCAACAGACAAAATAACTTGGAATAGTACCCAGAAAAGCCGCAAAAGTTTGCCCTCAATGTCGCTCGTAATATTGCTACAAAGTCATGTGGAGTAGAAAACCTTCTTTCAAACTTTTCTCAGTCCCGTTGTTGACTTTTAATCTTCAGTGACAGTGGCCCCCTACTGTCTTACACTTTAATCATCTGTTTCTCAAAAGAAAACGATAAACGAGCCTTCTTTATTGTATTAAATTATACAAACATGTCATAAATTTGCGTCCCTCGTCAGATTCGAATATTGGTTGTGTCTCTCGTAAGAAAAAGAAAAAAGTGACGACATAACTTTCGTGTCTTCGCGCGTTGAACCCCGTACTAAAACAATGGCGATTGAACAGGAAGAGCGTGTCACGTGATGCACTTAACGAGATTAAGAAGTGAAAATATTCAATTTTAATTTTAAACCGAAAATAGGTAGATTTAGTCGCTCGTAAGATCTTACGCCAATTTCTGACTGTGATGTTCAGCCTATATTATTCAGTAAATCGGCTCGACCGTTACAATTTAATATTACCGTGTTCAAACTGGGTTTGAGACTAAGCAAATCTCGCAGTTTCACGTCTCGGTGTAAATTAGAATAAGAGTGAAACAGACGAAAAGTTTTGTCATTTCTCTTACGACACAAACAACGAGCAACACATCGGAATTGACCTGTCCAGTTTTCCGGTTGATATGACGTGTGCACTAGTGTTTTTACTGCATATTGGCAGTAATTATTAAACGTTTTATAGTGACAGTGTTCTGTGCTGTCAAGTTTGCTGAACATGGGGTCGACTTGTCCGTTTTTGATGGCTGGTTTTACGACCAGATTTTGTCATCAAAGACCGACAGCGCTCAAACTATTGGCAGTTTGAGTCTGAATTTATCTCAGTTATCTCTCCAACCATTCTTTCATTCACACAATTCACGAAATCCACCATCAGCAATTTTATTCACAAAACTTTGACAAAACTTTCAACCAACCCATTCCATGCGCACCTTTTGGCACTCAGTCAACTCCTTTATTTAGCTTAGGGCTATTGTTCAGCACAGAGTTGACAAAACAAAAATATAACTGAATAAACTAGGTCAACATCCGAATGAGTAAAGAAGACACCAAAGTTGCTAACACTGTACTGTTTGTTTCTACTTTCTGGTTCTTTTGACTGTCAATAGGCCTACCTGTCTTTTTCATTTGTCTTTTCTTCTTTCTTACGCTGGGATCAGCAACAGTTGGCAACTCCTGATCTGAATCAATCTCTACGGAACTCTCAGAACTTACCGACAGATCATCTATCAGTCAGTTCTGTGAATTCTGCTGATTCAGTGATTGTCAAAATCGAGGCGATTTGGGGTTACTGCCAAATCCAAGTCAACATCAGACACCTCTCCTTTCCCTATTTCTTCTAGTGTAAAGCCCATAAAGTCATTGTCATCGTCGCTTTCACTGATTATCGAACACCATATCTTCCTCCTCCATATTTGTAACACCGAAATTTGTGCGAAAAACTTTGTTTTAAAAAAAAAATCACCTTGAAAAGACTTTCACCTATTCCACCATATAGTTATATCTATCGAAAAACTGAAACGGAAAAAGACGTTTTTCCACTATAAATTATAAAGCGATGCATTGTAGTTGACCGTTGCTAAACAGTTACGATGCGGTAGACTAGTACGCAGGGCTGAATGGGCCTTGAGAGTAAACAAAGGCACTGCTCTCGCAGGCCTGAAGGGGCCTTGCGAGTAGCAAAGAGTTAAGAAGCAAGGTATTTTGGGGAAATGCTGCAGCACATGTTTGTATATTATTTATTGTGAATTTAATGTGAAATATTTGTGGTATGTTTAGGAACCCTGAGGTACTGGATGAGTGCGACATCGATGAAAAGATCAAGGCTGTCCTGCTGGAAAACATCTGCCGCAAGCTCAAGCCTCAATCTGTCAAAATCAGAGCTGGTTAGTAAATTACCTAGTGCTTACTTTATTTACTTATTTACAAGGCTCGTACGCTCCTTGAACCTCCTTGAATTTTCTGTGTCTTGTTCAAGGCCCTTGAATCTCCTTGAAAAATAGCCATAGGATGTATGTAGTCGTTTGCCCCCAACAGCCTCTGGGGTTTGCCTGCTTTCAGGCCCACTGCCGTATAACCTTACTAACAGCCTGGTAGCAGCAGAAGATCTATTAACTGACTTTGACTTTGCGTGGATAATTATGAAACGTTAGTGTTTTGTTTCAGATATTGAAGTGGCCTGCACACGGTATGAGGGAGTGGACGCTGTGAAAAGAGCCCTGAAGAAAGGACTGGAATTTACAACAGAGGCCATGCCTATAAAGGTACTTTTCTTTTTTTGGGGGGGATTGGGCCACTAGCACTGTATACACTGTTTTTCGCTGCATCAAATAAAAGGCTGCACAAAATTAGGACAGATAGTGTTCTATTCAACTATTGGAATCGCATGAAGAAAAGTGCACTTTTTTCCACATTTGCACTAGAGCACTGGACCATGCACGCATCTGTTTCTGACTAATGAGTTGAGACATAATTTCAAAGCCAATTTGCTCACAAGTAAGGGAGCTTTGTGATTTTGAATGCTGGTGTGCTGTTGCAGAACATCAACTTCATTTTGTCTGTGCTGCTCCTCTAACTACATTAGTTTTATAAGGTGTTGGCATTCTTTGGACAACTAAAATCATCGGTTGTTCACCTCACCCTATTTTCCCTTCTTAAAGTGCTGGTTGTAGTATTGGTAATAAAAATAATCTTGATAAAAGACAAAGAAACTTGTCTCCAAGATAAAAATTTTTTTTTTTAAAGAATACTGCTACTTGTAATAGTTTTTGGTAATCCTGTAACCAATTTCTTCAGCACAATTACTGATAAGGCTGAAGAAATTTAGGGATCCCATTCAATTCAGTAATAATCATAATAATGTGTTTGTATAGATCAACCTGATAGCGCCGCCGCTGTACGTGGTGACAACACAGACTATGGAACGTACCGAGGGGCTGGAACTATTGACCAAGGCTGTGGAGGCTGTCAAAGCAGATATCACAGCTGCCGGCGGCATGTTCAAGATTCAAGAGGCAGTAAGTGTCTCTTCTTCTTCTTCTTCTTCTTCTTCTTCTTCTGCCACTTCTTGTGCTGCTTCTTGCTGTTGTATTTGAACAGAAGAATGAAGGAATGGTTAATGATAATAAAATGTTGACACCATACACCATTTTATAATTTGCATGACTCTTCTTTGCAATTCGGCTCATGTTGAATTGTTTTTCTATAATTTATAGTACATAGAAATTACATATTTTCTATAACTGAGAAGGTAGGAACATTTTGTCTGCGTGTAATACGATTTATAAATACAACACTTTGAACTATAAGGTGCTAGTTTTGTTCTGTTTCTAATATTATTTAATTTGGTATTTAATGACACCATCAATGATCTTGACCTTAGATCATTGTTACTTATTTGCCAGTCTGTGGCAATTATGAGTTGGTTCTTAAACGTTTCTATTCAATGCAAATCTATGACAGACTTGAGAAGTTTTGCTAGATTTTAGTAACGGACATGCCCCAAGCACATCTTTTTAGCAGGTAGTTGTGTGCTATACAAGTTGACATTGGGCTGGGTTGAATGATTGATACACAAATGCTGCACTAGGCATGTTTTGCCTTCTTAGGTATTTGCAATGGTTAGACCCCAATCAGTCAGTGTAACTTGCGGTTTCATTCTTTATTTCAGCCTCGTGTGGTTTCGGACATTGACGAGATTGAGCTGGAGAAACAGCTTCAGAAACTTGAAGAGGAGAACCGCGAGGTGGCCGGTGATGACGATGATGAGGAAGATGAAGAATATGATGAGAACGGTCAGAAGGTCAAGAAGGGCAGCGATGAAGAAGATGAAGGAGTGGCAGACAATGACGACTGAGTGCATGCATGTTATGTGAGAGATGTGATGACGATGATGATGATAGTGATGATGTTGTAGTGTGGCTGATGTGTGACTTGTGTTCAGCGAATGCGTCACAACCAACCTGGTTTTTCTTTGTCAGAGAATTCCTTTCAGAGGGAGGGATGTCTTTTGAAAAGAAATAGCTGTGAACATTATTTATAGCCATAATAGTTCCTATGAGTAAAGAGCAATAGAATGGGAGTTCAGAATTGAACTTGTGCCGTTTTACTCTTTCTCTTTGCTCAGGCAGGCGCACGAATTCCCTTTCTCTAAAAGAATCTATTTCTCTGGCATTATCCTGTTGTGATGGAAGAGAAAAGATGTTTGAGATTATGTAAGCCTGTTGGGTCTAGTATCAAGGATCGCCTGCCAGTGCCCTTGTTCCTCTGCAATTAGACACTGTGGTTTGTTACTGTTAGTTTCTTTATTTAGAGTAGTTAATTGGTTTAAAAAAACAACAGAGAGGGATTAGTCATGAGTACAGAATAATGAATTCGCTTGTTAACTGTTATTATGAGGTATCTTGAATAAGTAGTAATAGCAATTTGGTGATTTGAGCATTTGCTATCATTGCAATGCTTGGTACCTCTTTTCCTTTCATAGCAGAAAGTGTATCAGCTGAGAGCAGAGCTATATTGTTCATAGGAATAGGTTTATGGGCATGGATTAGGTTCAAGGAAGACTGGTTTACTTGGGTACACTAGTTACAGCAGTATGAACAATATGAATTGGTTTGATGTAGAGGCAGCTTAGTACAATGAGGATTGGAAATAGTTACAAAGCATGGTCTTAATAATTCTATATCATAGTGTATGTAGTTTAATGATTTTAGTTGAACGAGCCTGGCAGTGGGGGAGCCTTGATACACTCCAGTCATTTTATTCACAGCCACTCTTTGTTGAAGATTTTGACATCAATAATCTTGGTCATTTCAATCTTGTCTTGTTGTGGATCGTTTTGGGTTTTGATGTTAGCAGTCTTGTCTTGATGATTGTGTCATTGATCATTCACATTTTGAATGTCTTGAAAGTGACGTTTTGTCTTGATGTTTATGCCTGCATCATTGATGTCACTCCCATTTATAATCCCAGGCCTCCTTGGCCTGCATGTTGCACTTTGAGCCTGAGCATGCTTTTATGAAGTTGTGGAGTATTAACGCTATGGCAATGAATGTACCTATCAATGGTCGCATTATTTGCCAAGTATGCATGTAATACCTACACCTATGTGGCCACAACAGCCTGTCAGGGGTAGCCATGTGCAATGTGATTATCTCTCTTTGCCTGAACGTACTAGCCAGTGTTAGTGTGTTTTTAATTTGGGAATTTTAGTGACAAGTCTACGTGATGGTGAAAATGAAAAAAATCATGGAATTGTGTGCTTTTAACTTAAGATAAATATGAAAAACGCTTTGATATTTTTTTAATAAAGGAAAGTACTAAATATAGAACCACTGTCGAAGAAACAGATAATTAGGAGCATAACACACGGTTAATATTACAATTGGCTTTATCAAAAAACGGGTCATCTATTGAGATATGTATGGATTTCGGTGCACAGTTAAGAAATACGAAGCTATGTGTACAGTGAATGCAGGATGCATGTAAGACGGGTATGAAGTTGTGTATTCCTTCCAAAGGAGTACAAAGGTCAAAGTTTAATTTATTTTTGTCCGAAATAAAGTTGAATTCATCCCGCACTCCTCATTTTATCTACCACCAGCCCCCACTTTTGGCACACTTCTTCCCTTTTTACTGTCCATTTGCAGCCTCTATGTCTGCTATCTGGAAAACATAATTATTGGAACACTGAAAAAAAGCGTCACTTCAAAAAAGGAAAGAAGAAACTAAGGAATTTGTTGAGATATAAGATGGTTGTAATATTGATATTGCCTAATAATTGAGTTCTGTGCTTCGTTTTCTTTTCATTGTTGATGAAATGCGTTTTGACTTTGGGAACTAAGTACACTCTAAAAGAATGGTATAATATTATGCTCTGCAATATATTACTTGTAAAGATGCATCAGAATTATTGTTTGTATGGTAGGTGATGGATTTGTGGGTATTATTCCTGTCTGTATATTTTTACAGTTTTTAGCATTATGAGAAGACAGACTGTGCATTTCTATTCATTTTTAAACTGATCCTGGCATTGTTGTCTGAGAAGTGAAGTTTTATTTTTTCATGATTTGTGAATGTGGGCAGACTAGAGTTTTGTGTGTGTTAAGCGAACTGCCCAACTCCATGAATAGTTTGGCTGAATCCCATGTTTGTATGAAGTGACGTCATAGAGGCTAATCGCTAAAAATACACTGTCAAACATCTCAGAAACAAAGCAAAAAATTTAAAATAAAAAAAACCATTGTAACTACATGAATTTGTGTTTGGGTTTTATGTACGAGTGAGAATTAGAATAGGTTTGTGTGCTTGAATCTATCTCCACATTTCAATACATAAAACTGGCCTTGGCGGTTTTTGTCTCAAACCAGTTTCCCAATCCTGTTGCTGCTCATTTGTATGCTCTCTCTCCATTGTCACAATTCCAATATTTATGTGTACTTCCACGCGTGCGCGCACTTGTTCACTCACACAGGCTCACTCACTCCTACTTAATTTCCTACAAACTTGAATCAACATGGGATAGGATCTCTCTCCCCAGCTCCCACCACCTCTCTCTCTCTCTCTCTCTCTCTCTCTTGTTTGGCTTGACTGCTGTTATAATCTTTTGTGAAAGGGGGTTAGGCCCTTTAATGTATAAATCCACCCCCCCCCTCCCCCATCTCTCTCTCTCTCTCTCTCTCTCTCTCTCTCTCTCTGTCTTTCTCTCTCTCCAAACCTCTGGACATGCATACTGTATATGACTTATCTCCGTCCTATTTATGCGATGAAATCTTATTTACGTCTAGCTACTGTTAGCCAACGCTTACATTATTACGCTGTCCTGCATGCATGTCGTGTAGCCATTGTTTTAAAGCAAGTCATCCGTGACGCTGACTGCGTCCACGATAAATGTGTAAGCACAGGCGCTTGTATCTGGACACGCGAGCGCCTATGCCTGTGACGCGTCTCTCTTTGGTTATCTGTGTGTAAGGGACAGTGGTTTTGCATATAACGTGTTATTAACTGTAGCAGAAAAGACAGCAACAACAACGTGTTATTATCTCTTCAATTCCGAATACGGTCGTAGAGCAGTACTGTACAACTTTTCAGCTTTTACCAGCGTCATTGAATACAAAAGGGAGTGACTGTCACGTCAGTGAGTTGCAGGGATTGCTAACGTGATGACAATGTAAACAAGCGCAAGTGAGTTGTGATAAGATCCAAAGCAAAAAGTTCCAAGATCTGGATGTTCTATGTTGACAAATATAGTAGTAAGCTTACTTCTGCTGTCCACCTCCATCCCCCCCATTTCAACTTATTCTTCCTGTCGTTTTTGTTATTTCTTATTTCTCCTTATCATGCACGCACTGAGCATTCGACAATGAATAGAAACACGCGCGTTTATAAATGGACGTCATCATTCACGCCTCTTTTCTCAACACTTTAGTCACTTCGCACAATTTTGATAAAACATGACCTTTAATCGTCATACACTTTAAACGTATCTATACATTCTGGGTTGCTATCCAGAAGGTTATTAAATGAGTTAATATTGTGTGTGTGGACTTTGTGTATGTTTTTTTTAAATACTTAGATTGTTTGTTATTATTTCTGACGATGTTTTATCTCATAATGTTTTAATATTGCTGAAATATTTAGGCATATCCTTGGAAATATGTGTGTGTGTGTTTGAGTGTGCACTTAGAGCAGACTTTAAGTTTGGTTTTGCGCTTTAAAGAATAAAGCATTATTATTATTATTATTATTATTATTATTATTATTATTATTATTATATTTTGCGAATTTTATGCTAACTGGGAGAGCATTCTAGTTTCCAGTTAAAAGCATTCGTGATAATGCTGTAGCCTAGCTAGGAGTGCGACATGTTGCGTGATTATGTGTGTGTGTGTGTGTGTGTGTGTGTGTGTGATTAGGAACGGTAAATCGTTCTTCCACCAAGCTTAGCTTAATTGTTGATGCATTGTGAATGTAGAATTCCTGTGTTTGATGATTGGAAGTGATTCTGGTTGTACTATAACGTCAGACAAGCTATTAGTCTAATGCATGAACAGGCCGAAACAAATTGTTCTATACAGTTTCGATTCGCGTTGCAAGCGATGGTCGCATCCCAGGCTTAATCCCAGACTTAATTGTTGTTTCTGCCTAGGCATCCCTTGGTGAGGTTGGAACTGAAGTTAGATGTAAAGCGAGTGGATGAGTTAAACTTTTAAAAATTGTGTATTTATTTATTTTACAAGTCTAAAATCAATTAGGCCTAATCTGTGAATGGATTTTAATTAAATTGATTAAATTGAATTGTTACACTCTCAGGGTTCTATCATAATGTCCTAATTTAACTTCGCTGTTCGTGGTCCAAAAGGTCCAGGAATCCAGGTTCGGGATCTGAGTAATCTACTTTGAAAAAAAAAGTTCGTGAACCTCCACGTCCTACCCTCACACCCACCCCACGTCCTCAAATCGTGCTTAAGCAACCTATTATGAGTAATAAAGTATTCCTAATGATCTTTAATATAACACTTCCTCAGCCGGCTGTTCCGTTCTTCTATTCTATTCGAAGATAACCGATTGTAAGCATAAAATTGCAACTGTGCACTTCAGCTATAAAACGGATATGAATATTTGTTGGCTTAGAAACGTTAATACATTAACGTACACGTGTTTTTGATATAATGATGATGATCATTGTTGTCAAGGTGGCGACGTGGTGATTCGTCCTTAACGCTAATGCAGTAGTACGTTTAGCTTCGTTATTCCTTGGCTTACAAGTTATCCTTTCCGTCTTCGCATTTCTCCTCCTCCCCTTCCCACCTCCCCCATTTTATAATAATAATAATCATAATCATAATCATAATTATAAGAAATCAGTTCAAAGAGCAGATCTCACGGATTCATACTAAACGTAAACATCCAGATATATAATACGAAAAGAAATCGGACAAAACAGGACAGAATGAATTACGCAAAGAAGGAAGCTAATACAAACATGCAAACATGATGAAGGAAGTGTTATTCATAATAAATGCCTTCAGCTTCGGTTGTGACGGGTAACCTCACTAAACTGAAGGGGAAAGACTGGTGCATAGTAAATAACATCCTTCGTAGGAAATCTTCTGTAACTGATGTAAGCCTATAGCCTAACCATAAATTATGATTCTGACTTGTGTATAATCTCTTATAATCGTGTATAACCGTGTGTTTAAAACTTACCTCTGTGTACAATTATAAGTCGTCCCTTTTATGTAGCCTGTTCTATTAATATTACATTTATTTTTATATAAAAATTGTTATAATAAATTGAGAAGTTTTTATTGAGTGCGTGAGTGGTTCGACAGTCAAATGAAATTCTCTATACATTTATTTCATATGGGTGTAAAGTATTTGTAATGAAAAAGCTGGAAGAGACTGAAGTGTGTGTGGTTGTGTGTGTGTGTGTTTGTGTGGGTGTGTGTATGTATGTGCGTGCAGATGTGAGAATAAAGTGTAAAGTACAATGTATAACTGCTGTGGGAATGCAGTTTAAGTAGTTGTTATTTTGTCATCTTATGTATTACTTTTATTTTTATTTGTGTACAAATAATTTTTATATTTGCTGAGATGCAATGTGCTGTATGAAGTCTCCATTGTAGATAATAAAGATGTGTCGACTTGACTTAATCTCCGCAAATAACCAATGATTATGCTTAAGTTATAACCATTTCATAGTAAGCGTGCCATCTGTGTTGGCATATTGTGATATGTAGTAAGAAAATGGATGAGGATGACTGACAGATCTGAGTGTTTTGCTCATTGAGCTTCTGCACGGAAACTATTAATTAAGTGCCACATTACCCGTTTGGAGTGACTCATATCGTAGACCTTACACTTAGAGCAGCAACCAACAGGAGTCTGATGCATTGTGCAATTGTAAATAATAATAATAATAATAATAATAATAATAATAATAATAATAATAATAATAATAATAATAATAATAATAATAATATCAGGCAATTTATACAGCGCTTTCCAAAATCACAAAGTGCTTTACACAAATAAATGTAAACACAACATGCATACATTGTTCAATAACACGCAACCCTACACCCCAAAACACTCACTCGGGGCGCCTAAGGCTGAAATTATACTGCCACGCGCGACTGAAGTGCGGACCGAAACGGACGGGCAGCTAGGTCGGAAGTGGTGATCATATAGGTCTGCGCGACTCCGTCTGACTGTGTAAACAAAACCGAAAAATTGTTCTGTGGGAGTGCAACAATAAAACAATGACTATAATCAAAATCAATGTATCAATGTATCTGGGATGCACTTTCAAACACACACACACACACACACACCCTCCTATGCAAATGTTTGCTCATTCATGCCTACACGAGAGAGAGAGAAAGAGAGAGAGGGAGAGAGAGAGAGAGAGAGAGAAATTTACCTTCGTTTCCCATTTCCCTAGCAATGTTTTCCCATGCTTTTTGAATAGGTTCCCGATTGCTGTGATTTTTGTCCGCTTTGTTAGATATCAATTCTCTGCAGCGCACCGCCACAATCAATCTTTCGTCCTCAATCTTGGAACCCCCGATGGGGTGCCGGGGGTTTCAGTATAAATAGTATCCCCACTTTCTGGAAATTTAGTGCTTTAAATTCCCACTGTCGCTGTCTTTCTCATTTGCTCTTTCTCATTCCTGCTCTGTTCTATCAATCTGCTATACTATCGTCTTCTTCGCTAGCCCAGTCTCCTGCCTTTTTTCTTGAAAACTCTTCCGGGACAAGAATCCTTATTTGTGTATGAGGTCTGTTGGATCAGCTTGGGAATATTGGACGCTTTCTGCCAGGTGGTCACTAGGGCTTCCTATGATGTTATTATTTAGCAATGTAGGCATTTTATATGTATGTGTTTTGTTGATAATTTATAATGATGTTTGTATTCTATTTTGTTTTTGTAAACGGGGGTTCGATAAGTTGGGGTGAAGCCTCAGCCGTCCCCTGCGTGGGATGTCTTTATTGTAAAGTGACTGGCAGGTGGAGAGTATTCAGTTTTACCACTAGGGTTGTTTCAGCAGATCTTTTATGCGGATCAGGGGTTGTCCGGTCCTGATTTGGCTCGGAAGAGTCCGCTGGACCTAAAACAATAATCATGTAATGTAATGTAATGTCCTCAATCTTGGCAGGAAACAGACTGGATGAATGAAACACTTCGATAGGAGAGCGGGCCCTTCCGCACGCTAAAAAGAAGTGCTGCATGCACGCACGTCTTTTTTCGTCCGCGCGACTTTTTACTTCTAGTCGTGTCAGTATAATCACCGATAGGAAATAAAGAAGAGGACACGACTTTTTTCGGTCCGCACTTCAGTCGCGCGTGGCAGTATAATTTCACCCTAAGAAAAGGCCTCTGTAAAAAGATACGTCTTCAAGTTGATTTTAAAAGACGCTAGTGAAGGACTGTGACGTACGGATCGAGGTAGCGAGTTCCAGGTCTGAACGGAGAGGAAACTGAAGGTTCGAACACCGTGTCTCACCCTGTGGTATCCTGGTACACGGAACATCCTTTCATCTTTCAATAGTGTACAATAACGTTGTCAAAGTTGTCCCAGTTCACCAAGTTTGGTAAACCGTGATTTTATCTGATGTTTGAACTCAGGCTTCTTGTTGCTCAGCAGCTTTGGACTGAAGACAAGCTTGTAAACCTACCATGACATAACTACGGATGACAAACAATAGTGACTTATAGTGTGTGTATTATAATAATGTAGCTTCTCTTTGAACTTTAAAATTTATATGTAGCCTATTTACAGTCATAAGTTGTTGTGTAAAATAAAAATAGTGTTCATTTACAATTGTAATCTTTACACTGCGAATGAAAAATATGACCCAATGCCTACAACTATGGTCAAAAATATTGTATTACCCTGCCCACCATTCAAGACCTATTCAAGCAGAAATTTTTTTTAATGAGAGCAGTAGAGTACATTCAACATAACTATATGGAACTTAAAGTTGCTGATTCAAAATATAATTTGGGCTTAAGTTGTCTACAGTTGTTCTCAGTGCCTGGTCCTTCAACTTGGAACTCTCTTCTTCTTCTCTCTCTCTCTCTCTCTCTCTCTCTCTCTCTCTCTCTCTCTCTCTCTCTCTCTCTCTCTCTCTCTCTTTCTTCGCAGCTGTCCGAACATAGCCACTTTCAAGTCCAACTTGAAAATTCATCTCTTCCTTAAAAATGTCTGATCTTGCCTCCCATCACCATCATCATTCCTTCTTTTCTGATTCAGACCACAGCCGTCACACCGCACGCCCCCAATCCTCTCACTCCTTAGCTGCTCTCCTCCTCCCTTCCCTTCCTAGTCTTTTATAGTTTACTTGTAAATATTATTTTTTTATATTTTGTATTATGTCTTTGCACAATCCCTCAACACAGTGCATAGCTTCAAATATTTAGGAGCCATTGTATCAGACAATGGGTCCCGACAAGAAGTCCTCTCCAGGATCGCACAAACAACTGCTGCCCTGACAAGGTTGAAGCCCATTTGGAAAGACAGGACAATCAGTCTACATTCCAAAGTAAGACTGCTGCGCTCCCTTGTCATCTCCATCTTCCTATATGCTTGCGAAGCATGGACCCTCACAGCAGATCTCCAACGAAGAATACAAAGCATGGAGATGAGGTGCTACAGAAGACTTCTGGGCATTTCCTATACCCAACGCATCACCAACGACGAAGTCCGACAGACCATCACGCAAGCCTTTGGACAACACGATGACCTGCTCACAGTGGTGAAGAAACGGAAACTCCGATGGTATGGCCACGTCACCAGATCATCAGGCCTTGCAAAGACTATTCTGCAAGGCACAGTGCAAGGAGGTAGAAGAAGAGGGAGACCGAAAAAGAGGTGGGAGGACAACATTCGAGAATGGACTGGTTTGACACTGAGCGAAGCCATCAGGGCTGCTGAGGACAGAGAAAGATGGAGTATGCTGGTTAAACGATCATATGTGGTGCCCCTACGACCTCAGGGTTACGGGATAGGATAAAATAGGATAGTCTTTGCATAATTTATTTGTGTCTCGTTTTTGTTTCACTTCTTCTCGTATGTGTTTCGATGTTAACGTTAAGTATAAATGCGTGAGAACTGCGCTTTGAACTGATGTTACTAGGAAAAAGCGCTATACAAATAACATTATTATTATTATTATTATTATTATTATTATTATTATTGTTATTATTATTATTATTATTATTATTATTATTATTATTATTATTATTATTATTATTATTATTATTATTATTATTATTATTACAGCCATACTTTTTTCAAAAAGAACTATTAAAATTTTTTGATAAATGCTAAATATGAATATTTTTCCATGATATGGAAACTATGCTGCTTATTTAAAACTGTAATATAGTCCTATACCAAGTTTTCCATTAGCAGATAACTTATTCAGTTCTTTGCTATAACTTGTATAAGTCATACTTCAGATAACACTGGCGACATTTGAAGAGAACAGTGAAGTACAGTATTACCAGCATTAGTAATCCTATGTTGCTAATTCTAAAATATAGTATAAGCTTAACTCGACTACAGTCACGTCACGTTTCTTCAAATGTACTTGCCTGTGAATAAGGAAAGTACACTGATATAATAAGGGATCTGTCCTGCTTATTGAAGTGTTTGTGTGTACACAAAGTTCCGTGGTTTGAATGGATTTGCAAACGCCGTGAATAGATCCCACGACATTTATTTTAGTTGCACTTCTGATTCACACACTCACACAGTGTGAGTTTTAGGGAAAGCTTACAAGGGGAACGAAAGACCATATAATTCAGTTTTTATAGTTACTTCGTGTGGCGGTGTGGTGTTACTGTATAGATACAAAGATCGATGCAGTCTACATCCTAGACGATGGTGAAGTGTGTGTGAGGCGCGCGCTCGCGTGTGTGTGCGCGTGTGCATGTGTGTTTGTGAAAGAGGGACAGACAGACAGACAGAAACTGTGTGTGTGTGTGCGTGTGTGTGTGTGTCTGTGTGTCAATCTGAGTCAATATGGGTTTATGTACTTGCTTCAGTGCTAAAAGGCAACAAAACTAAACGTAGTATAAGGAAGTTTTCCTTAAAGCGATAAATCAATAACAAAAACCTGGAAGATATCATTCTGTGTGGCACAGTGTCAGAGAATTAACGTACCGTAGTGTCCAAGCTCTCTGATAGTATTTTCATGACAATGTGGTTGTAACACCCCGTGTTTTCTCCTATAAAATCTATTCAAAGGATCTCGTGTACACGACATCGACAGTACGTGCGGTTGCAGCACCCAGTAATGGCTCCTATATGAAGAATCGTTCTTGTTGTAGCTTCTTTGTAGCAAAATTAGACAGATAATAAGGAATACTGTACAATACACAAACACCAGTTTTGACCAACAACACAATTTTCGGGTTCGCCTCTTGGTTCAATATCTGAGGAACATTGTCATCAGTTGGACATTCCTTCTCTAAGTGACACCGGAAGACGGGAAAATCATCTTAGAGCTCAGCGAATTATATGTATGATCTAGATCAACATATACATAGTATACTTGAGTATAACTGAGTAGTTCGTTGTTCCAGTGGATACAGAGTTCCTGCGTTTCGTGTGCGCTCGCAGGGAATAAATAATTTGTTTCACATTCCGACCTTGAACTGAATAATCATTTCTAAACTGCCATTTAATGAAACAATTCCTTGTTTCCGAAGTGAAACATAATTATAGAAATCAATTAATTCTTGAGGTCATGGTACGATATTAGTGTAGTTCTGTGGTTTAAAAACATTCGTTTCTTTGTTGTTACAGCTTTCAATAGGCCTAATAGGTAGTTTCTTCTTGCCTTCCGACACTAATCTATTTATTTTATGTTTTTATTTTATAAAACTGCCGTTTTATTCAAAACCAATCTCGTAACGGTGTTTTTGTTTAATACCTAATCTACAATTGATTTTTTTTTTTAACTAGCCGCTTGCACATTCCTCATCTGACCGTGGGACTTTCGAAGCGAATATGCTGTGATCTTGACAGCACGTTTTGTGACCTTGCACAAAGAGAGATAACTTCGACCTTACATTTGCGTTGTGATGCTTGAGTATGTGTGCATAATAGCAACTGAATATCTTCTTTGTTGTGACTGTATACAAAGATTGAAAAGCTGTGAACTTACACGGCGACACTGGAGTATCATTGCGTCAAGGAAACGAAAGTGTTAAACTGTGTTTAAAAGTGTAAAGACGTTTAGTGTGACATTGTTTTGATCCACGCAAGTGCTGTGACCTTGACAACCGCGATTTTGTATTAACGATATCATTTATACTCATGAGTTCATCAGGAAGTCATGACAATTTGGGTGCAACTCCTTCGGAAGAGGGTGAAGGTCCAGTCATTTTTATGGTACCCATAACAACAGACATATCTCGTAGAACAGCAATAGACACGCCTGATGCCGCGATCACAGGTAAAATTTATTTATTTTGTATTCCTCCTACTGCCCCTCCTTCTCATCCTCTTCTTCTTCTTTATTGTGTGCCTTATCTCAAGAATGACTCAACCGATTTTGATTATTTTCACTCTTCTGATACTAATAAAGCGCCTTGAGCAGCTCTTGAGCTGGAGAAGCGCTATATAAGAACGCTTAAATAAAAAAATTTAATAAATACTATCACCAGCATTCAGCCTTTGTGTAATTAACCTTGGCTCCTTCTCAAAGGTCAAGGTGATCGTGAGTGAGATAAATTATATTATAAAGACGTTTTGCGCTTCATCTCACAATTGGCTCAACCGATTTCGACCAGTAAGGATAAACCCAAGTCACAACATTGCGACGAAACTTTACACTTTTGAAAATGCTTATATTTAGCTGAGCGTGTATGTGGGTGTGGGTGTGTGTGTATGGGTGTGTGTGTACGTACAAAAACGCACAAATGGGTTTCAGACCTTGTCTTTCCTAGTAACAAATGGGTTTATTTGCTTGGAACCCACTTTTTTTTTCCAGGAACCCACTTTTTTCTAAGTGCGCATGAGTGCTCTTTTAGTGCAGGGGAGTGCAGTTGTAGTGCATGAGAGTGTTTTAAGTACACAGGAGTGCTCTATCCGGGACGGAGAAAATACAGTCAATTTTCGGAGATATTTTGAAGAAAAATCGACCTATTTTGTCGCCACTATTTAGCAAAGGGTTCGGGTAAGGGTTAGTTGCAGAGCTATCCCTAACCCTTGCCCTAACCCTTTTCCATCAAAAAATGACTTTCCGATTCCTACATTCTTAAATGAACCTATTTGTGATGTATTGCAAATATGAGTGTGTGTGTGTGTGTGTGTGTGTGCGTGTGTGTGTGTAGAAATACATGTGAATAGCTTGCCAACTTAATTGTTATGGATATCATTAAATGACCGTTAATCATTTTCAGGATCCGGGGCACCTAATTCTGACGCTGAAACAGGGACAGCCACTGTAGCAGTGGAGAGTAATCATGCTTATGGAAGTCTCAGCCGTAGAACTTACGCAGTGATCAACGAAGATATTGATATTCTGAACAATGACATTGCCAAGGTCAGTTCCAAAATGCTACCGTGTTGCCGTCGTCATCAATGTTATGATTTTCCTTATATACATGTTATTATACAGGTTTACCTAAAAGAAAATAATGTAATAATATTAAGAAGAAGAAGAAGAAGAAGAAGAAGAAGAAGAAGAAGAAGAAGAAGAAGAAGAAGAAGAAGAAGAAGATGATGATGATGATGATGATGATGATGATGATGATTGATGATGATGATGATGATGATGATGATGATGATGATGATGATGATGATGATGATGATGATGATTGATGATGATGATGATGATGATGATAATGATGATTGATGATGATGATGATGATGATGATGATGATGATGATGATGATGATGATGATGATGATGATGAAGAAGAAGAAGAAGAAGAAGAAGAAGAAGAAGAAGAAGAAGAAGAAGAAGAAGAAGAAGAAGAAGAAGAAGAGATCGAGAAGGAAGGAAGAGTGAATTTTTTACAACAAAATTACTAGTTTTAAAAAGATACTTCGTTATAATTTAATTTGAAAGAATTTGAAATCGGTTACACTTAGGTCTATAACAAACTGTTTACAATAACGCTTTATTCAATTCAAAATAGTAAAAGAGAGAGAGAGAGAGAGAGAGAGAGAGAGAGAGAGAGGGGGGGGGAGAGAGAGAGAGAGAGAGAGAGAGAGAGAGAGAGAGAGAGAGAGAGAGAGAGAGAGAGAGAGAGAGAGAGAGGAGAGGTGAAATGTGGGAGGTGGAAGAGAAGAATAAATAAGCTTATACGGTGAACCGAAGGCATGCAGTAACAGCATGTATAGGATCAATAATTTGGACTTTGATGTTTCCAGCATTTCAAGCCAATGTTTGACAGAGTAAGTATCAAGCATCTTTCAACGGATAATATTGTTCGCACATTTGTTGACCTTTGCGCTTCCTTTAGTCAATTTATGTAATTAACCTTGTAGTCAAGTAAGCTTAGCTTTCCTCAATGCGATTATTTAAAAAAAAAAAAAGTTTATTTAATCCTTATATATATTTTTCCAAAATGTTTCTAATTGGTTGGCTATAATATGTACTTAATCTTCGTTCATGCTTTAAAATCCATACCTGTTTTACTCAAAACTTTCTTCTGCATATTTTGGTAAGCTACTCATAAGCTTAAAAACACATAAACGAGAATGAATATATCTTCCTTTATTTCTTGTCTTGTCTTGAATTTATTTCTTTCCTTTCCTTCTTTTTCTACTTACTTTGCATTACTTCAAGAATTATGTGACCGATTTTGAAATTGGAAAACCCGATTTTGAAAATTGTTAGCTTTCAGATAATTCAAAACTGAACCAACAGTGAGATGGGTATACAAGACACTTTAAAAAAAAAACTTAATTATAAGGAATATGCACATGTTTGTGGTTAGTTGTGCCTGAGAGTGCATTTGAATGAATTGCCTTTTTCTTTTAACCCTGTTCTATTTATCCTTTACAACTCTCCTCTCTCTCAGATCATCTAAAAATCTTCACATTTTCCACCATTTCTACGATACGATACACAGCTCAAAAACAGTGACACTCCTCCAAACCTTCCATCTATTCTGACCAAAACTTCTGACAGCTTTGAAAACATTTCCAACTGGATGACTGCTAACAAGCTCCAGCTCAATGCTAACAAAACTGAAGTGGTGCTCATGGATACCAGACACAAACTTTCCTCTTTACCTGTAGACACTGTCACTCTTGGCGAAACCTCTATTCCTATGTCATACTCTGTCAAAAACCTTGGTGTCATCATTGACAGCATCTATCCATGTACGAATTCATCCGCAAAACCTGTCAAACATTTAACTTTCAGCTCCGCAGAATAGACCTTGTCCGCAAGCATCTAACCACTGACGCTACAGACAAACGTATTTCCTCACTTGTTCTGTCATGCTTAGACTACTGTAACTCTTTTCTGGCTGGACTACCTTCCTGCTCTGTTCATCTGCTCCAACGTGTTCAGAACTCAGCTGCTCGTCTGGTTCTCAAAATGAAAAAAAAATCTGATCATATCACACCACTCCTCCATTATCTCCACTGGCTTCCTGTATCTCAGAGGATTACCTACTATATCTATACTTTCTGTTACAAGTGCATCCATGTATTAGTCCCTTCCTACTCCACCCGGAACATTCATTTCTACAAGCCATCTAGAAATCTTTGTTCTTCCTCTGGCACCTTCATGCTACAAATACGCCGCTGCATGCAAACTCCTCTGCAGGCTGTCGGTCCTTCTCAGTGCTTGGTCCTTCAACTTACAAACTCTCTCTCTCTCTCTCTCTCTCTCTCTCTCTCTCTCTCTCTCTCTCTCTCTCTCTCTTAATATATCTCTTCGCAGCTCTCCGAGCATAGTCACTTTCAAGTCCAACTTAAAATCTCACCTCTTCCTTATAGATGTCTGATCTCGTCTCCCATCTCCAGTAGTCTATCATTCCTTCTTTTCTGATTCAGACCACCGTACCGCCGCTCCCAATCCCCTTGCTCCTTAGCTGCTCTCCTCCTGCCCTTCCCTCCTTCGTCTTTTATATTTTACTTGTAAATATTCCTTTTCATGTTTGTATTATGGCTTTGCATAATATATTAGTGTCTTGTTTTTGTTTCACTTCTTTTCGTATGCATTTCGATGTTAAGTATAACTGCCTGAGAACTGCGCTTTGAATTGATGTCATTAGGAAAAAGCGCTATATAAATACCCTTTTATTATTATTATTATTATTATTATTATTATTATTATTATTATTATTATTATTATTATTATTATTTTAAATTATTATTATTATTATTATTATTATTATTATTATTATTATTGTTATTATTATTATTATTATTATTATTGTTATTTTTTTATGAATAATTATAAGGAATGTGCAAATGTTTGTGGATAGTCTGTTTGAGAGTGCATTTGAATGTCTTACCTTCTTGTTCTTTCTGTTCTTTCACTTTTTTCTTTTAAATAAAGCTATAATTATGATTCCCCAAGCTTCTTCTACCTTTTCCAGATATTGTTTTCTTTGTTATATACATCGGCCAAGCTTCAGCTAATTTATGTTCGCTGAAATGTGTTTCTTGTACTTCCATCCGTCCTCCAACAATGGCATTTCCCTCTGCTTATTGATTCATTAAATTTTAACAAACAAAACAATGTCTTCCCCTTCCGAGGCAGATGATACTCATGCATGCAGTTGCGTGGACGTTACCTGTATCACTTCCCTATCGTTTACTCAGTGCAATGCTGTATTGTTTTGTTGCCTGGAGTGTAATAATGCTAGCCACATTTTTTCAGTTCGCGTAATGTGTAAATAATAATAATAATATAGGATGCTATATACGCGCCTTACCCCAAATCAATCAGGCTCAAAGCGCGGCGATCTATACCAACATACACGCTATATTACCCCTATATTACCCCTATATTAATTCATATGTTAGACTTATTTTCTGTTAGCTTTTTCTTTTTCTTTGTTTTATTGTACTTTGTAGTGCGTTGTACTTTTGCTTTTTTTTAACATTACTTTTGACCGACTATCCATAATACAGAATACAGAATTTTGTATTGTTCCCATAAACATTTACAAAGAGATTTTTCGTGCAATGTTCATCTGCATATAAAAATTCAAAATCCTATTGCTTTTTAATTTAATTTAATTTAATTTAATTTGATTTTTCTTATTCATTTTTTTCTTTTATTTTTTAAGTGACTATTCCATTCATTCCATTAGGACACATGACAATGATTACATGTTATCGATGTATCTTGATCTACATTTTGAAAACACCCTGATGTAGCCAAGTGTCTATAATCTTTGCTTATACAAGCATAACAAATTAAAATATAAAACAATTGGTATAATCCATTGTAATGGTTGGGAAATCATGTGGTTGCTGACGATATTTAAAAACGCATCTCGTTTGTACATGCTGTAAATATTAAATTTGAATAAGTTGCGTGCTCTTAACACGATTGCCATAATATATTTGTAAACCTTTAGAAATCTTCCTTTGAGTGCAGACTGTGAGTACCTGTACTTGTAGGTCGTCTACATTCAAAAGCCTCAAAAAGAGTTAAAGTGAGCTTGATCCGTTCATCGGAAATGCGGAAACACTTATTACATACGCGATTGCTTTCTTGCTTGTATAGTCAAGACAATTGTTGTGTCTTATATTTTGGGGAAATTTGAATCCAAACGTCCTGTCCGAGGTTTGGAGAAGATTTGTTATTAGTACTATACAAAACGTAGCTCCTACTATTGCAAATCTCCTTCGTGGACGCTACAGACAGCACAGTCGTCTTAGTCTAGAGTATTACACCACTAACTGCGTAAGCCGCCAATAGTCCTCTCCCGCACGCTAAGTAGATCAACCAACACAGGGCATATACTGCAGTTAGTTGTTTTCCCACATGACGTCAAAACCTTCGGGTGTTTTCGCTATGATTCTCGGCAAACTTCGGTGAGGATCAGAAAGAAACTTCTACCTTTTTTTTCTGTAAATACTCTTATCCGATAGCTTTCACCGCATGATATAAATTAATTAATAACAATATATCTAGTGTAAAAATTTTGAAACAATGGGTTCCGACTCACTTTAAACGACTGTAGGGTGAAATATTTTCACTCTTATCTCTGAACAGGCAAAGTTTAATACATAAAAGACAGGTGAATGGTAGTATTTTAATTGTGACCCTTAAGAGAACGAATTTGCCTCCGTTTTGAATCCCAACAAAAGATTGGTATGATGATCTTCCTTAAAATTAGAAACAATTTCGGACGTGTTATTTTGCTACATATGTTTTGGAATATGTTGTTAATTGTGCTACATTCATTAACGTTAAAAGCTTGACCATCATTTTAAATTTGTGGCATTTGTCGTTTATGGAAACTGGCACTATTTAAGCCATGATAATAATCATCATCATCATCATCATCATCATTATCATCATTATCATCATCATCATCATCATCATCATCATCATCATCATCATCATCACCATCATTATTGTCGTCGCCGCCACCGTCGTCGTCGTCATCATCATCAATTATCATCCTCATCATCGTGTGTGCAGCATGGACCTGACGGTGTCCCAATCAAGAAAGTGGAAGATGAGTTGATCAAAATGCAAAATGCTCCAGGCTTGCGTCATCAGAGTCGTACCGCCATCGCGGAACGCCTCGGTCGTGCTGACGTCGATAAGAACAACCTCATCACCTACAAAGAATTCATGGACATGGTAATCACGTTTTTTTGTGTGTTCTGTAGAGATTTATTTATGTAGTTTAACCTTGCATTGAGCAAATAATTTGCCGGCTCTGTGAGGGGGTTCTAAAAAGATTCTAAATTCTTGTTGCTTATCTGTATAATCTTCTATAAAGATTGAAAACCCCCTTTGGGGTGCCGGGGGTTTCAGTATAAATAGTATCCCCACTTTCTGGAAATTTAGTGCTTTAAATTCCCACTGTCGCTGTCATTCTCATTTGCTCTTTCTCATTCCTGATCTGTTCTATCAATCTGCTATACTATCATTTTCTTCGCTAGACCAGTCACCTACCTTTTTTTCTTGAAAACTCTTCCGGGACAAGACTCCTTATTTGTGTATGAGGTCTGTTGGATCAGCTTGGGAATGTTGGACGCTTTCTGCCAGGTGGTAACTAGGGCTTCCTATGATGTTATTATTTAGCAATGTAGGCATTTTATATGTATGTGTTTTGTTGATATTTTATAATTATGTTTGTTTTCTATTTTGTTTTTTTAAACAGGGGTTCGATAAATTAGAGTACAGCCTCAGCGTCCCCTGCGTGGGATGTCTTTATTGTAAAGTGACTGGCTGGTGGAGAGCTTTCAGTTTTACCACTAGGGTTGTTTCGGCAGATCTTTTATGCAGATCAGGGGTTTTCCGGTCCTGAATTGGCTCGGAAGCGTCCGCTGGACCTAAAGCAATAATAATGTAATATAATATAACTGTTGCGGATACTTTAAATGCCTGTTGCATGGATACTTAAAGGATCTCCATTTTCCCGGGGGCCAAGACTTCGATGGCGTTTCCACCCCCTCTCCCTCGCTGACGTGGTGCATTTAACGACTCAAAACTGTTTGTTGACGCAGTATATCACTATAATTTACTATTATACTTCACAATAATATACAGTGATGCACTGCACCAGCAAACAGTTTACCTTTTAACCCTTCTGATTGCTGTGACCGTCTCCACCAGGTGACGGACGATTTAAAAGTGGAAAGAAAGCGGGCATTGAAAGGCGTGTTCCTATCCGCCGCAGTCACAGTGGGTCTGGTGAAGAAACAAGAACGCCACGACTTCCTCGCCAACTACCGCCTCTGTCCTCCACCCCTCTTCATCCCTATCGTCACCATTATACAGGTATGACCTAATGTCTTGAGCAAGAAAGACCTGGCAGGGCCCAATCCTCTCCAGTTGTGGAACCAACAATCACACAATATCCCAAAACACCAAGCACCAAGAGGGAAATAACAGAAAAAATAAATCCACCCGCTGTAGACACGAGCAAGTCAAGACATGTACCAATAGTCACAAGGAGTGGCCGACAAATCCGACCGCCAATCAGATACAGAGAAGATTGTTAGGACCTTGCATAATTATGTCAACCTGCTAGCACGCTTTGTTTTAACTGTCAAATCAGTTAAAGAATTCATTAATGTCACATGGCCTTAAATAATCTAATATAAATCCAATGCCATTGTTTATAATCACGTTGTTATGTTATCTCCCCAGTTTATTTGTTTAACACAACTTATCTTTGTTCAAACAAGTATCTGTTAAGTTTTATTTTCTTTGTTTAATCATATATGTTATTTTAAGCAACTATTGACCCCGTTTGAAAAAGGGGGATGTTATAGTATTGGAAATAGGATACTTCGTTATGTTATATAAAACTATGTTATGTTACGAAACTAAGGGGATACCCGGAGGGGCGGCTTTGGTTGGCTGTGGCTTGAACATGGAGGTTGGAATAAAGTGAAATTAAAAGGTTTATCAATCTTGTGTATATCTATGTTAGATAGTGCATTCACATTACCTCTCTCCCCATCTCCCTACCTTAACCTTGCTCCGTCCCTGCAGGCGTTGTTGATGAGATAACATAATAAAACATAATAAAACTTGTTTCATTCAGATCATCATATTTGCTGCGTACGCCGCGGACATGCAAGACAGAGGGATAGAACTGACCGCTAACACAGGGTATCCCGAATACAGCCCTCTCCACTACAAAGCCGACCGCAGATACGAAGCTTGGAGATTCATTACCTACATGTTCATCCACAAAGGGTTAGTCAATCAAGTAGCTTACTTAGTAAAATCATTCACTTCGTCACTGTGTCACTCACGTCATCCATCCCATGACGTGTGGATTGATTGATTGATTGATTGTTGCTTTAGGTCCAGCGGACTCTTCCGAGCCAAATCAGGACCGGACAACCCCCAATCCGCATAAAAGATCTGCCGAAACAACCCTAGTGGGAAAATTGAATGCCCTCCACCGGCCAGTCACTTTACAATAAAGACATCCCACGCAGGGGACGGCTGAGGCTTTACCCCAACTACTCGAACCCCCGGTTACAAAAACAAAATAGAATACAAACATCATTATAAATCATCAACAAAACACATACATATAAAATGCCTATAGTGCTAAATAATACAATCATAGGAAGCCCTAGTGACCACCCGGCAGAAAGCGTCCAACACTCCCAAGCTGATCCAACAGACCTCATACACAAACAAGGAGTCTTGTCCAGGAAGAGTTTTCAAGAAAAAAGGTGGGTCATTGATCTAGCGAAGAAGAAGATAGTATAGCAGAGTGATAGGACAGAGCAGGAATGGGAAAGAGCAAATGAGGAAGACAGCGACAGTGGGAATTTAAAGCACTAAATTTCCAGAAAGTGGGGATACTATTTATACTGAAACCCCCGGCACTCCAACGGGGGTACTGTTGCCGCAGTGAAATGGTCATTCCTATAAAGGAAAGACAGGTTTTCAACTGGGGCTTTCACTTTTCCCTTTATAGGTTAGAACAATCTACAGTGGCAAGATTGCTCATGACCCCAAGGGGTTGACGTGTGGATCAAGTCAAGCAGGCGTTGTTGGTTTTTTTCCACACAAAATATGCAGGCTAGGGGAACAAAGTCGGTTTGTTGCTTGCCAGACAGGGCCATTACAGGAGTTAACGTTGATTTGGCTGCATGTGGCCATCTACATGTATTATAGCTCGTATTTATTATGGTATGTAAACATGTGTACTATCTACCGCATCATCATCATCATCATCATCATCATCATCATCATCATCATCATCATCATCATCATCATCATCATCATCATCATCATCGTCGTCGTCGTCATCATCATCATCATCATCATCATCATCATCATCATCACATCGTCGTCGTCGTCATCATCATCATCATCATCATCATCATCATCATCATCATTATCATCATCATCATCATCATCATCATCATCATCATCATTTTTGTTGCAGCTATATGCATCTTGTGCTGAACTTGGCGGTGCAGTTGTTATTCGGGGTTCCTCTAGAGATGGTACACGGATGGTGGAGGGTCGCCATCATCTACCTCACTGGCGTCATATCAGGTACGTGCCACGTCCTATCACTAGATGACATCACCAGATGTTGTTTTTAGATATTGCTTGACAAAGTTATCATTTCAGGTCCGATGTCATCATCATCAGGTGTTCGACATTTTTTTTTATGTTGAAAGAGTGACTGTCGAAAATGCATTTGCATCAACTCTAGCAAAGGAAAGAAGTAGGCCTAAATATAAGAATAGTCATATCTTTTAAACTGTTCGATTTTTCCTCTTCCCACCCTCAGGCACAGATGATATCGTCATCAGGCCTTTTGTATAAACAGTTAGTCATTCTTTGGAAATTAACGTAGCAATGGCTTATCTCAGTTCCGTGTGATGTCATTACAGTATGCTATCATACGAGAGCTCCCCAAATCTCCTTTTCTCTTTTTTCTGTGTAGCCAGCTGCCAGTGATTATGACATTATGGCATTATGCTATACCTCAAAGTGTAAAAGTGAAGGCGAAGGCACACGTGTTTGCTAATACAGCAGTTAGTGGAAAACAGCAAAAACAACAAAGCAATAATTCGCGTGTTATTCACTTTCAAACAACTGAAAAACTGAGCTACTCAAGACACTTAGTTACAAAACCGAGACTTCTCAGTCCTACATGTATAAAAAAAATATATACTTCCCGATGTTTTTCGTGGCGTAGGCTTTTAAAACGATCTTATACTCTGGATTTGTGGATTTCCCAGGGTCTTTGGCCCACTCAGTGGTCGACTCGTGGGTGGGACTAGTGGGAGCCAGTGGAGGGGGATACGCCATCTTTGGAGCTCACGTAGCAGCCGTTGTCATTGTAAGTAATCATCATCGTAAACAGCCATTTCGCATCTTCCTCTTTCTCATCAGGTGACCTCTCCTTCTTTCTCCTTTGTTTTCTCCTATTAACTATCCTTTTATGTGATGTTGTGTTGGTCTTCCTCAGAACTGGAAGGAGATGAACTTCAAGGTGTGCAACATGGAACAAGGCGTCTGCTGTTTTATTTGTCGGATCGTTTTGAGCGCTCCCGTCCGTCTCGGCTTCATCCTTCTCCTTGGTAAATAGTAGTCTTATAGATTCTCTGTCTCTGTCTCTTTGTCTCTGTCTCTCTCTGTCTTTCTCTGACTGTCTATCTCTAGCTGTCCAACACCTCCACCCCCTCCCCCACCCTACTCCCCCGACGACGACGATAATGGCGAAGACGATACGATGAGGGTGATGATGATGATGATATGTGTGCGTGTGTATGTGTATGTGTGTGTAGCTCTGTGTGTGCGTGTGTGTGCGTGTGTGTGTGTGTGTGTGTGTGTGTATGGTGCGAATGAGTGTGATGCGTGCTTGATGTCTGCTTGATGTTTGCCTCCCTTGTGCTGGTCTGTGTTTTATACTGAACTGTTTCTCATTGCTGTGATTGTGATAGTTTAGTACCATTAACTTACATCGTTTTAATTCTTCGTTGTGCAATTGTTACTGTATTCTTGATATTGTATTTTAATGAATTTATGAACAAGGAAGGTTGTTTTAGGTGTTTATTATGGCATACAGGTGTGATAAGGGTGTATAAGGTGCGTGTTGGTAAGAAGAATTAATGAATCTCTAAAATTAATTTATTTCTCGTGTGTGTTAAATGTAAGTGTTCGATTTTTTTAAAAATTGTCGTTTATTTTCCATGCTAATTTTATCTATTCAAATGCGACACAAATGGCTGTGTATTCCTTTGATGGTAATAAAGATTTGTTGAATTGAATTGAATGATGTTGCTGATGATAATAATGATGATGATGACGATGATGATGATGACGACGACGACGATGATGATGATGACGATGATAATGATAAAGATGATCACGATGATGATCAATGACGTAGGTGGTGACAACGACAACGATAGCATCAATGATGCTGTTGATGATTGCGTTTTATTAATATTTGCAGTAATATCAGAAACAGGGTTGGCCATTTATGATCGTATCAGCGATCCTGCGGGCAGTAAGGTTGGAATCTCTGCTCACGTTGGCGGTTTTCTCACAGGTAAGCTATCTTTACAAACTATATAAACTAAAACGTATTTTACTTTCAGTAGAAGATCATATATGTCTTACAGTAATTCCAAGATGAGATCTTTCCTATAGTCTAATTCCCTTGATCGGGTGATTTTCTAAGGTTGTTCAATAGCTTAGGGTACAAACCTTGAATACAAGCATGCGTCCTGGGCGACGTTGGTTCGAATCCTGACATCAGCAGACTATTTGTGAATGCTGGATTTCAGTGTCTAGCGCTTTGAGAATCTCTCTGAGCGTGTACGCGCTCTATTTAAGAACGATTCCCTGATAACAAAGATCGTATTCAAAGTATTCAAAGATCGTAAGCTTATTATAAGATCTTTGCTAGTAAGCTTACTCAGTTTTTTTCCTAAAGATTGGAAAGTTAAACAATAAGTATTATTATGCCATAGCAGCAGATGAGGAAAGATGGATAGTCTATTTCCCCTGTATTTTCCTTGATTCTCGAACAACTTGTCGGTATGGTGGCCGGTAGCACCGGAGTAGAGCGCTTTTCTTCAGTGCCAAAAATGTAGGTTCCAAATCCGTTGGGGACGAAATATTTACATGCCACCGAGAGTTTTCTTCGGGTAATTGAGTTGTCTTGTAACTCCTGGTGAAGCGTTTTGGCTAAATGCATGTATAGAGAAACCTTTAATCTGGTGTGTTTTAACTCCTTCAACCCTTGTACGTGTCTTTCGGGTAATCCTGTTTCCTCTCTTCTCTTAATAGGCCTATTTGGATTATGTAAAATGAGCCACTAATTTCTTCCCATTCCTATCCTATCATATCCCCTAACTTGTAGGTCGTTGGGGCATCACAGATGATCGTTTAACCAGCGCACTCCATCTTTCTCTGTCCTCAGCAACCCTCATGGCTTCGTCAGTGTCAAGCCAGTGCATTCTCGAATGTTGTCCTCCCACCTATTTTTCTGTCTCCCTCTTCTTCTGCCTCCTTGCACAGTGCCTTGCAGGATTGTCTTTGCAAGGCCTGATGCTCTGGTGACGTGGCCATACCATCGGAGTTTCCGTTTCTTCACCACTGTGAGCATGTCATCGTGTTGTCCAATGACTTGTGTGATGGTCTGTCGGGCTTCGTCGTTGGTGATGTTCTGGGTATAGGAAAAGCCCAGAAGTCTTCTATAGCACCTGTATTCTTCGTTTTAGGTCTGCCCTGTCTTCCCATTAGCATTCACATAATGGATGAGGCTCGCCGAGTACACCTCACAAGTGATGCAAACGTAAGCTCTATGCAGCGAGTCTCATCCACGCAGTATATGAAAGTCAACAAGTCTGTTTTATGTAACTTTTACAGCTGTTTTATCCAATCGGTGCTGACCTTTGGTTTTCTTTGCTGGTTTGGAGGTCTCAGTGTGAGGAGTAAGAATGTGTTGGATAGAATTGTGAAGGTGTGTGGGAAAGTGGTGGGTGAAAAGCAGGAGAGTTTGTGTGTGTTGTACGAAAGGCAAGTAAGAAAGAAAGCGAGCATGATTGTAAGAGACTCCACTCACATCCTAGCCCAGCACTGTGGTAGCCTATCTCAATATATGCTCCACTAGTTTTCGTAATGTTTTGATATGTAATGACGTCATCAGTTTATGACGTGTTGGAAGAGTATGGCGGAATAGGACACCATGAAGAACGAATCACACTGTGTGCTTTTACTTTGCGTGCAAGGGTTTGAGTGATGTGCATTTACCCACACCTACAGACACTACAAAAACTGGCGACGAGGATACAGGTTTTGACTACGAGTCAGGTGCATTGCTTCCAAATTTGCGATATTTTCGACAATTTGTTTCCGTGTGACCGTTAGATCTACGCAAGATGGCCGCTTCTATTCCTTGTGTGGGGCCATTTGATCCGCATGGTGATCCTTCTGCTGTTGCTACTGCGTGGGCAAGGTGGAAAAAAAGCTTCGAGCTTTACATTGCTGCTCGTGGCGACGTTGAGAATGCCCAGAAACGACCACTGCTACTTCATTGTGCTGGACCCGAGGTACAAGACATTTTTGACACCATGGGGGATGCTCGTGGCACAACCTACGACGCGGCGATGACGTGCCTTGACGGATACTTCATGCCCAGAAAGAACGAAACGTTCGAGCGACACCAGTTTCGCCAGATGTGCCAGAAAGACGGCGAAACCACGCTGCAGTTCGTCACACGTCTACGCCAACAAGCCGCGCACTGCAATTTCGGCGACGCAGTCGACGCTAACATCAGGGACCAGATCATTGACAAGCTGACGGATCGTCATCTGAAGGCCAAGCTCTTGCAGAAGGGTGATTTGACACTTCCACAGCTGATAGACATTGCCCGAGCATACGAGACGGCGGCTGCCCAGATACAGCAGATGGACACGCGCGAACAAGAAGACAGCAAGAACAATGTCAGTGCTGTTGGATCCAGAACGAACCGTGACAATGACAGACTCAAACGAAGTCCAGTGGGACACGGAGGTAAGACAGTGACATGCTATTGCTGTGGCAAACAGGGACATTTTGCCAAAGATGCTGCGTGCCCAGCTAAAGGTAAACAATGCTCACACTGTCATAAAATGAACCATTTTGCAAGCGTGTGTAAGAGCAAGCAGAGATCTGGCTTACATGTTGTCAATGAAGAAAATACTAGCCAGAATGAGCATGTTGATTTCTTTTGTATTACTGCAGAAAAGAAAAAAAAGTACATGGTTGATGTTGTTGTTGGAAATGTACCAATGAAAATGTTGATTGATTCGGGAGCATGCTGTAACATTATAGACAGGAAAACATGGGAGGAATTGAAGAAACAAAACATCGCATGCACTGATAGAAAAGCAGGTAGTCAGAGGCAGTTGTATGCGTATGCGCAAGCAAATGCGCTAACGATTGCGGGAACCTTTCAGGCAGAAATTGCTCTTTCAGACAATTCTGAGAAACACATGACAGAATTCGTTGTCATTGAAGAAAAAGGTGCTGTTCCTCTGCTGAGTGGGGAAACAGCAGAGAAATTGCATATTCTCAGAATTGGTCCTCCCGTAAGCGTCACTGGGGCTGTACATGAAATTGCAAACACAAAGAGTGAGGAACAATTTGGGCCACACAATGCAGATGAAAAACCGGAAAATCAATATCCCGCGTTGTACACTGGGCTCGGAAAACTCAAAGAAACAAAAATCACTTTGCACGTCAATCATGAAGTGAAACCCGTTGTACAGGCGGCGCGCCGAATTCCGTTCAGTCTTCGCGAAAAAGTTGAGAAGAAAATCGAGGAACTTGAAAGTCTTGACATCATTGAACGCGCAGAAGGACCTACATCTTTTGTTAGTCCCATCGTTGTTGTGCCCAAACCAAAAGGGGATATTAGGCTTTGTGTTGACATGCGCCAAGCAAACGACGCCATTGAAAGAGAGAGATTTCCAATTCCTACTGTAGAGGAAACTCTGATCGAGATGAACGGCAGTAAGGTCTTTTCCAAGCTAGATCTAAAATGGGGGTTTCATCAACTTGAGCTCTCAGAAGAGTCGCGACCAATCACAACATTTGCAACACACATGGGCTTGTTCAGGTACAAAAGGCTGATGTTTGGCGTTACATCAGCACCTGAAATCTACCAGTACACAATTCAACAGGTTCTGAAAGATTGCGAGGGTCAAAGAAATTTGTCTGACGACATCATTGTGTACGCAAATTCGGTCGAAGAGCATGATCGTCGGCTAGACAAAGTTCTCCGTACTTTGCTTGAAAACGGTCTCACACTGAATCCTGAAAAATGCGTGTACCGCATGAATGAGTTAGAATTCATGGGGTTCCTTCTGTCTGAGAAAGGCATCGGTCCAACGGGAGCAAAAGTTGAAGCCGTGAAAAATGCACAACGACCGACATGTGCGTCGGAAGTCAGGAGTTTTCTCGGTCTGTTGAATTTCAGTGCCAGATTCATCAGTGACTTGGCAACAAAATCTGAACCACTCAGAAAACTCACTAGACAAAATGAGCCATTCCGATGGACCGAAGAACAAGAACAAGCATTCAATACACTCAAACAAGACTTGGCAAATGCAAAGACTCTGGCTTATTTCGATGCTAAAGCAAGTGAAACCAGAATCATTGCCGATGCAAGTCCAGTCGGTCTGGCCGCCGTTCTAACTCAAACGCAAAATGGCGAAAGAAGAGTTTTGTACTATGCAAGCAGAACTCTTTCTGATGTCGAACGTCGGTATTCACAAACGGAAAAAGAAGCCCTGGCTCTGGTCTGGGCGTGTGAACGTTTTCATCAATACGTGTTTGGCATTGATTTTGTTCTAGAAACTGACCATAAACCATTGCAGTTTATCTACGGAAAGAAATCAAAACCCTCAGCTAGAATAGAAAGATGGGTGCTACGGCTCCAAAGTTACAATTTCCGTGTTGAGTACAAGCCAGGCAGTCAAAATATTGCTGACTCATTGTCTCGTCTTGTGAAAAAGAACACAGAAACAAACACGCAGACAAGAGATGGTGCAGAGGAATACGTTTGTTTCGCTGCAGAAGAGTCCGTCCCTAAAACAATGACAGTACAAGAAATAGCGAGAGAATCGGACACTGATGAAGAGTTAGCAACGGTAAGAGAAGGCTTAAAGAAAGGAAGCCTACAACACTGCCCCGTAACATACAAAGCACTACAAAATGAGCTTACTGTTTTCGGAAAGCTTGTTCTTCGTGGAACCAGAATAGTCATGCCCAAAAGTCTGAGAGAGCAGACAATAGACATTGCACACGAAGGCCACCAAGGAGTTGTCAAAACAAAGCAAAGATTGCGCACTAAGGTCTGGTGGCCAAACATGGATAGGGATGTGGAGCACCGCGTCCGATCATGCCCACAGTGTCAGATTGTAAGCCAACCCGCGGCACCTGAACCAATGGTCCGTACGAAATTTCCTGAGGCGCCTTGGGAAGATCTTGCGATAGATCTGTTGGGTCCGTTGCCAAGTGGTGAAACCATTCTCGTCGTTGTCGATTATTTCAGCCGCTACTTTGAGACAGCAATACTTCGATCTACTACCGCAGCTAAAGTCATTGAAGCTTTGGATGAAATATTCACCACACACGGTTTGCCGCGATCAATCAGGTCAGACAACGGGCCGCAATTCATTGCCGCGGAATTTGAAGCGTTTCTGGAATTGAACGGGATAGAACACAGACTGACAACACCCTTGTGGCCACAAGCAAACGGAGAGGTCGAAAGGCAAAACCGAACTTTGCTGAAAGTACTGAAAATCGCACACGCTGAAAAAAAGAATCTGAAAAGCGAGCTGAACAAGTTTCTGATGGCTTATCGCAGCACACCACACCAAACAACCGGTGTCACACCTGCCGAACTCATGTTCAAACGCAAATTCCGCACGAAATTGCCCGAACTTGACAGAACATCAAAGTCCGAAGTTGAAGAAGATGTTCGCGATAGAGACCAAATTCTAAAAGAAAAAGGAAAAATATATGCAGATACGCGGCGTCAGGCAACAATGTCTGACGTAAAAGTAGGTGATGAAGTGCTTGTGCAACAAAAGAAACAAGACAAGCTGACTCCAACATACGAAACTGAACCGTATAAAGTTGTGGAGAAAACGGGGTCTCAAGTAGTCGTTCAATCCCCTGCAGGTGTTCATTACAAAAGAAACATCCAAAACACAAAGAAATACATTTCTCGTGATCCAGTAGAGTCCACAAAATCAACAGACGCAGACGTACAGTTGGACAACACAGAACCGTGCACATCGGAACCAACTGACACGGTGGTCAGTTCAGATACAGTCAGAAGGTCTGAAAGGGCAAAGAAAATGCCAGGAAGGTTCAAAGATTTTGTGTTGGAATTGTGGAATAAATAAGTTCATCTAAGAAAATGTTACTGTCACCACGATCATCTCGAAAGGTTGTTGAGTAATCGACTAGCTGACCTAAGTTCATTGGACAGTATTTTGTTTTATTGTTAAGATGTTTAAGTTATCGGCAATTAAAAAATTGTATCAGTTTGTTTATGTGTTAAATGTTAGATTCTATAAACATGTTCAGTTAAAGTTAAAAATTCACAAGAATGTGTGTCATTATATAAGAGCAAAACAAACTCAAAGGAGAAAAGAGATTGTGGTAGCCTATCTCAATATATGCTCCACTAGTTTTCGTAATGTTTTGATATGTAATGACGTCATCAGTTTATGACGTGTTGGAAGAGTATGGCGGAATAGGACACCATGAAGAACGAATCACACTGTGTGCTTTTACTTTGCGTGCAAGGGTTTGAGTGATGTGCATTTACCCACACCTACAGACACTACAAGCACTACCAGCTCCTTCCTTCTGGTCGCCGTTTCAGAGTGCCAAATGTTTCTACAGTTAGAGCTAAGAACAGTTTTGTACCCAAATCAGTACAAATTCTTAATAAGTGTTGACTGAATGAGTTGGGTGCGAGTGGTTTATGGGAGTACTAGAGATGAATTTTATAATATGCAGCAATTTTTCAACTATTCAGTATGTAAGTTAACTAATGCATAAGTTTTAAAATCTGTGATTGCCAGTGTTAGAATGATACGCAGAGTTTGATGATTGTATATTTTTTTAAGATGCTTTATAACGTTTATAATTTTGGTGTAATATAATCTAATGTCTAACCCATATGTGTGTGGATGTGTGTGTGTGGGTGTGTGTGTTTGTGGGTAGGTGTTTTATTTATTTATGTTGAAGTGCAATAAGGACATGTAGTGTGATATGCATTTTAAGTTTTACAATGTGTCGGAAATGTTCTTGTTAATATGTACATAAGCGTGAGTACACGTACATGTTTACATGTTTATAGTATTGTTACATTTTATTACCTTTTGCTGACAGCGAATCCATGTTAGAATTTCTCATTGGAGATAATAAAGTTTTCTGAATCTGAATCTGAATCTGAATACCCTTAGATCTGGGGCGAAACTTCATATTTTAAGTGTTTCATGCATTGTGTTTGTCTCCAGAGGTAATGCGAATCTATTTCTGTATTTATAAGTAAATCGTCGTTAAATTTTTTTTAAAACTTTATTATTGTTGCAGGCCTGTTTCTAGGTATCCGTGTGCTGAAGAACGTACTTCTACAACCGTGGGAGAGTTACCTAGGATGGGCGACGCTGGCTGTCTACCTCGTCGTCTGCGTCTTCGCAATTTTATTTAACATCTTCTATCATCAGCGATATCCGGCGACTGATTGGTCATAGTGCTACAATCATCATAGACATTGTTGTCGAAGTGGTCGTAATCGTTATCATCATTATCATCAGACATTATCATCGTCGTCGTCCTTGTCACCATCATCATCATAATCATCATCCTCATCCTCATCAGAAGCAGGAGCAGCAGTTGCAGCGGCAGATTTAGGCTATATTATAACGATAACATTATCCAAAATGTCTTCTTCCTCTGGCCTTCAATATCTCCACAATGAATGTTACCGTCTTTACCTGCAGCAGTATGCCTTCTTTTGGTGTTCAACTTATATTTGCTAATGGACAACGATTATTTTGACCATTTGTGTGTGTTTGTGTGTGTGTGGGTGCGGGTGGGTGTGTGTGTGTGTGTGTGTGTGTGTGTGTGTGTACGTGCGCCTTAAATAATAATAAAAAATAAAGTGCATGAAATAAAGCTTTGACCTACTTAATTATTTATTGTTTGCCGTCTTTCTTATTTTGTTGAGTTGCATCATTGATAAGTTATGTTTTGTTTGAAAACTAGAGATTGCATCCTGTATTTAGTGATACATTTTGTGGTGTTGTTCGACTGCGTTGAACTAATGTTTGCAATACACGTTTTTAAAAAGCAACGAAATTTAATTGGTTATAATAAATCTAATCTACTGTTTCATAAACTTAGTGCAAAAATGTAATCAGGTGTTGTTGACCTAACTCGTTACTAATTTAATATATTGTTTATTAGTTGTTAGATTAATTTTTTTTTAAATGTATGTATGTGTTTATTCATACATGCATTGATTTATATATGTTTATTGTATGTTTATTGAATATATTTTCTCCAACCTGATTTTGTTATTGTTCATCCGTGAAATTATTTACATTAACACAATTTATAGTTATTACCTTTTGAAAAGTTTGAACGAATAAAGAAGAGCGAAAATTGCTACATCGTGTTGTGAAGATGTATAATCATAATCAGAAATGGTTGCAGAACAACCGCACCTGCATGAGCAACAAACCGGGGCATTGCATTACAAACAAACAAACAAACAAAAAGAAGAGTGAATTCTTGATGATGAAGAAACGGAAACTCCGATGGTATGGCCACGTCACCAGATCATCAGGCATTGCAAAGACTATTCTGCAAGGCACAGTGCAAGGAGCTAGAAGAAGAGGGAGACCGAAAAAGAGGTGAGAGGACAACATTCGAGAATGGACTGGTTTGACACTGAGCGAAGCCATCAGGGCTGCTGAGGACAGAGAAAGATGGAGTATGCTAGTTAAACGATCATCTGTGGTGCCCCTACGACCTCCGGGTTACGGGAAAGGATAGGATAGGAATTCTTGATAGCAAATGGGTAGTATTGTGGTTTGATCTTCGATCTGTATGTCCTCTTCATTCCTTAGTACTTTTCAAATGTTTATTCTGTATTATGTCTGTGTTACATATTTTAACTATTATATATGGGAGGCACGGTGGCCTAATGGTAGAGCTTTGGCTTGCGGATCTCGAAGGTCCCGGGTTCGAGCCCAGGCTTGGGAAAGACATCGTTTCCTACTCCTTCGGATGAGAGTATAAACCGAGGTCTAGTGTGTGTCGCATACATTCCATCATAACGGACTTTAAAGATCCTGACGCTCATGTCCTAGACGGGTGAGTGCCGGTGACAAGAACACACCCAGCATGCACCTAGGTCCTTCTCCCCCATCCCTGGCTGCCCAGGATTGTGCTCAGTTGTCTGGAGCGTTATTACGATGCGCCCAAAGGCTGCAAGTTGGCGCCTCGGGTGGCTTGAGTTAGATCCTGTATCGGCCAGCGCCTTGAGCAGCTCTTGAGAACGATTATATTTTCATGTTCTGTCTTTGATCTTTTGTCCCTCTTCTTTAGTGATTTCTACGTTTTTAAAAATGTTGTATTATTCATTTCATTCAATTCATTCATTAACTCATTTATTATACCAAAGACTGGTATAATATAGTCTTTGATTTTACCTTGCGGTCTCGAGACGTATAGGCGTGGTCGCATTGTAAGGAAGGTACTGTCCCCACCCCCCAACACGGCAGTTAAAAATGAACCGAGTAACGTCCCTTGTTGCACAATTTTCTCAGGTGGGACTTCGAGTATGATTTCCCAACATGTCTGCAGCCTGCGGGGAAATCTTTGTCAATATTCAGAGTTTGTTTGCCTTTCTGATCGATCATTTTATTTGTGAACTTTCTCAGATGGTCTTTCTTTTTTATGGAGGTCATAATCTGCAGCTGCAAGCGTGCACGTTACATGTTACCACTCGGACAACTGTCTGATCGAGTCCGGACTCCGGGTCAAGTAGGCCTAGTCTAGAGTAGTAGAGAACTAAGAATTGATGAAATTTATGCTTGAAGATGTGGTGGCAGGGATGATTGGTGATGTAGTCATTTGATTAGTAGTGGTGTTTATAGTGATAGTGGTGTATATATGATCTGTGTGAATTTAAATCTACTAGTTATTTGTTTTAGATAAGTAAATATATTAATATTTATATGTTTCACTTTCATGGATATATAATTATATTGTATCAATATAATAAATTTTGTAATTGCAGAGCTCAGCCTTTTATGTACTTCATTGTTTCGAGGACTAAGGAAGGTAAAGGCTAAAGCAACAGGGAGAGGATATAGTGTTCAGTACAACCACTTTTGAGCTGTTAAAATGTGATTGTAGGGTAATTTTGATTAAATGTTTAGGCTTCTCCAATTATTTTGCTGTGCATGTCTGCGTGACATTAGCAGTATTTCTTTCATAACTCATTAACTGTGTTTCTTTCATTCCATTCATCATAGTAAATTTTAATTCTGTAAACTTTTTTAGAGTTAACAAATTCTGTGCATCACAATCTGAGAAACATGACATGAATCTCAAAAGTGAAAGGTTTATCAAGATTATGCATATATATAAAATATATCAGGGTAATTGCCCTGTATAGGAATTTTCATGGGATCCTAAAGAAGAAGATGATGAAGATAAATAATATGCTGGTATAAATAAGTATATTATAATATTATGTTAATGGTATTCATATATATAATATATAGTTGTTTTGCTAAGCCAGTTAATGAAATTTTCTGCTAGTATTGACAGTGTTTTTGCTTTCAGATCTCATTCTAACTAGCTTGGGCAGCAACATAATTCCTGTAAAATGCCTCAGTTGTTCCTAGGGCTCGCACATTAAACTTTAGAGTCAGCAGTTAAATCGCTGGAGCGGAGCGGCTTGACTGAACAAAAGCCTATACTTTTCCCATAAGGGAGTCGAGCAAAAATGAACAGACCAGGACATCATCTTTGACTGTTGTGAAACAAGAGTTGGGAAACAGGTTGAGTGTTTTCTTTTATAGTTTATTTTATTATTGTGAAATGTCAATGAGAAAAGAGTTTCCTGTTTGAGTGTTTCAACACACTATAGTTGAGGGTGTCACAACAGTTTGTAATACTTGGATTGGGATTAATATTATGCCTGGCTTCAAGTTTGAGTAAGTAATTAATTAATCCGCACTGGTTTATTCTCATCAGTTTTTACAATCATTGTTTTGATGCAGTTTACATATATATTTATTGATGTCAGATACTTAACTATCCTAATTTAATTAATTGTAAATTCTAACCTTTCTGTATTTAACTATAACATTTATATTGTATTTGTATCCACTTTTCTCGCATTGAATACTGATGAATGGATGAATAAGTAAACACAATATTTAAATTATAAATTACAAAAGTAGGTAAGTTAAAAAAAAAATCATCATCTATTGTTTGTTCTAATACAATTTTACAGATTGTTCAAAACAATGTAAGTTTTATTTTATATCTACAGCTCAAAATCTCATCTGTGAAAATATTTCCCTGGATGTTGCAGAAACGCCATTATGGATTACAAGAGGTATGGCTCAAAGATAGACGAAGAAGGAGGAGAGACGGTGATCAGCAAAGCAAAAGGTCGTTTCCGGCGCCCCACACGGTTCATGTACCTCGTTGTGTTTGTCTTGGTCCTCGGAATTGTCCTGACATTCCTAAACATCTACGAACTTCATAAGATGCGAGAGGACCATGCTTATGCTCTAGGGGCAAATGTAGAAGGCAGCCTGGATGGCAAAGCTACTGGTCCGGTAGTGTGGGTGGAGGGTAAAAACCAGCACACAGGGTACTTAGAGCATGTGCACATTGTGTTCAAACAGTTAGGCTACACTGAAGGGGATCATAACGATGACTGGACCGTTCTATGGTCCCATGACTATCCATTCAAAACGCTGAGCAAGCGGCTTGCGCACCTGAAAAAACACCAGCGCGTCAACCATTTTCCTGGCTCAGGTTTCATCACCAACAAGGTTAGCTTAGCCACCACTAAGATGAATTTCATTCCTCTTGCTTTCAAGCTGCCCAATGATAAAGACAAGTTCTTGTCTTACAGTGCTAGTCATCCTGAGGTTATGTGGGTACAGAAGAATAACCACCATCGTGGCATTCATATCAAAACGACCTCAGAGTTAGACATGAACAAGGAAGGGTCATTTATTCAACAATACGTCGACAAACCCTTTTTGATTGACGGACACAAATTTGATATTGGTGTGTACACCATTTTAACTTCCATCAACCCTCTACGTGTGTATATCATTGAGGATGAGGCCTTGTTCAGGTTTTGTCCTGACGAATATTACCCTTTCGACCCAGCAATCAGAGATAAGTATGTTGTTCACGATGAGTACATGCCACTGTGGAAGGTCCCCTCCCTGCATGACTTGTATTCAGAGAAAGGATTCAATTTTAAAATTACATTCAATGAGTACATGAAGTCTAAAGGGAAGAATTACAAGAAAATATGGGCAGACATTACATCAGCCATCCAGCAAGTCCTCCATGCGAAAGAACGAGTGCTAATTGGGGCTGCTGCGGGCTACGACAGCCCTCACCATTTCTTTGAGATGATGCGCTTTGACTTTGTGCTGGATGAAAATCTCAACGTGTACCTGATGGAGGCCAACATGTCTCCTAACCTGTCCTCCAAACATTTTCCACCCAACAAGCGTCTGTACGAACATGTTGTGTACACGTTACTCAACCTCGTCGGTCTCAGTCAGTATGTCTCAAACCAACGTTTGGATTTTGAAGAAGATATGCGTGTAGCAGCCACAGACATTCGTGTGTATCCAGACATGTGTGTCAGACCAGAATGTCAAGATTCATGCTACAATTTGGTGTGCAAGCTGTGTCGTCACTGTGTGAGCAAGCCATTGGAGAAAGACTTGAAACGAGCATACAACGAGCATAACAATCGTCGTGGTGCAAGACGTATCCTTCCTCCCCCCATCAATGGCACGCTAGCTGCGCTCTGGGATCTCAACTCAGACTGGCCTGAGCTAGAGGATCTGTCAGAAAAAAATCAACTGATGTACATGTGGTTTGTGGGAAAGTGTAGAATGGATAAGAGCTATTGTGAGTGAGCAACATGAATGAGGCATACCAATCCTGCAGCCTTTCAGTCATAGGTTAGGGAGGCTTTTGAGTCCTCCCTTTTCTTTGGCTTAATGAGCTTAATGAGGACAGTGCCCGTCTCCTCTCTCTCTTGCTGCATTATCTTTTCCAGTTGTAAGCAGAGCCAGGTAGACATCCACAGCTGAGTGCACTGGAGCTTGGTGTATGCTGGTTTTAGTCTTTTTCAGTTTTTGTGTCTTTCAGCGGTTGCATACAAGTACTAACCATTCCCATCCAGATCGGTGTTGCTTAATGATACATTTACCCCCGTTGGGGTGCCGGGGGGTTTCAGTATAAATAGTATCCCCACTTTCTGGAAATTTAGTGCTTTAAATTCCCACTGTCGCTGTCTTTCTTATTTGCTCTTTCTCATTCCTGCTCTGTTCTATCAATCTGCTATACTATCGTCTTCTTCCCTAGCCCAGTCTCCTACCTTTTTTCTTGAAAACTCTTCCGGGATAAGACTCCTTGTTTGTGTATGAGGTCTGTTGGATCAGCTTGGGAATATTGGACGCTTTCTGCCAGGTGGTCACTAGGGCTTCCTATGATGTTATTATTTAGCAATGTAGGCATTTTATATGTATGTGTTTTGTTGATAATTTATAATGATGTTTGTATTCTATTTTGTTTTTGTAAACGGGGGTTCGATAAGTTGGGGTGAAGCCTCAGCCGTCCCCTGCGTGGGATGTCTTTATTGTAAAGTGACTGGCTGGTGGAGGGCATTCAGTTTTCCCACTAGGGTTGTTTCAGCAGATCTTTTATGCGGATTGGGGGTTGTCCGGTCCTGATTTGGCTCGGAAAAGTCCGCTGGACCTAAAGCAACAATTATGTAATGTAATGTAATGATACATTTCTAGCATGTGCCAAAACTTCTAGGCCACTGCATTGTATGTTAACAGTGTAGTTACTAGTAATGGCATAATTGCATACCTGTGCTTTTCTTTTTATTTCCATGTTTTCAAGAGTTTTAATGTGTGTGTTTTCCCCATTTTTAGACTATGCATATTTATTCTTGTTACTTACAAATTTTAAAGAAATTTTTTACACAATTTTTTATAGCTCATTTATTTACTCAAGTATCTGTACATGCTACCCCATACTATATACCAGTACATATACAAAAATAGTACTTACACGAGAGCTGATGATCAAAATATTCATATTGTCATAGAGAGACAAAAACAACAAATGTGTGCATTTTTGTAGTTCTCGGTTGTGTTACTCCAATTGTGTTGTGTTTCATGGACCCACCATTGTAGAAATTGTGAAAATATTCATGTTCAATACACCCACCTTTGTGAAAATGTTTTATATTGGCACATTGCAGTTTGTGATATATATGCAATGCTGTGTTTTTGATTTTGTATACTTTATTAGGATCAGTCTCAGTCTTTCATTTATCAATGTTATTTCTGTTTTGTTCTGTTATAGTATATCAGTGATAATAATAATAATAATAATAATAATAATAAGAAGAAGAAGAAGAAGAAGAAGAAGAAGAAGAAGAAGAATGATAACTATAATAATAATAATAATAATAATAATAATAATAATAATAATAATAATAATAATAATAATAATAATAATTATTATTATTATTATTATTATTATTATTTGCTGATACAACATTATGATTATGATTTGAACAATACTTTTGAATATATACAGTTTATGCTGCTGTGTTATTTTATTTGAAATGCAGTTCAGATCAAATAATGTTATAATGAGCTTGGGACTTCAGATTAATTGTACAATGGATCCATCTTGGAATTTATTCTTTCTTTTTTAACAGAAGCAAAAACAAACAAGGACCATGGGAGGGATTAATTTGAAATAAACTTTATTTCTATTTAAGAAGACTTGAATATCTCAAATCTTCACTGCAGCCAATAGTCACAGTATATAAGGCTTGGCTGCCTAATGTTGAGCCTGTACGATATTGTTTGGCTTTCACTTGCTTTCAGTTTCAGAAAAACAATTAAGAAACTCACAATTGTTTAAAATTGTCCACAGTAATATTATTGTTGTATGTAAATTTATATTATTAAGCTGAATCTCCGATGTTGACAGATTAAACAATTTCCGCATGATCAAAATGGGGATTCTATTTGTACATATTTTATTTTTAAACGTCTATAATTTGTTTTGCATTTAAGCTATAACAATTTGACGTGACATTGTTTTACTGCATATTTTGTGAGTACATACATGTTTGTATGTGTGCTGTCAGAGTTAACTCCAATTTGTCCAATAATTCAGTTTTATAATAGTGATTACACTTGCTGCACAATTTTTTTGACCATTCACTTTGTGCACGGAGTACTTAAAAGTATAATGACAACAAGCACAGTTCCTATCATATCATAATTTCATGTACCTGCATATATAAAAGGGACACAAACAAAATGAGAGTGCCTGTGTAACTCCTGTATATGTAATAAAAAAAATGAGAGTTACACATAAATGCCAAGTGTATTGCACTATGTGTATTATTATTCATAATTTATTGGTAACTGATTTGTTTTTATTTTATTTTTATGTGTACTAAGTCTAAAGTCACAAATCCATGATTATTTTCTTTGTTTGAAATCCATTCAACGCGATGCTAATTTTGCATTGTGTGCGTGTGTTGATTTTAGTCATGTATTTTTAGCTGTGTGATACTATGAATTTATATTACATGTATTGAAGTACCATATTTTCAGTTACTGGTGATTGGTTTGTTGCACGCTTGCTTACTGTGTTCAGTTGATTGATGTATTGATTGACTGATGGATTGATTGATTAATTAATTGACTGTTGATGAATTGGAGGTGTCATAGATTTTGAAATTCCGTGCTACCCAAAAATGATAAAACTTGGTGCAATGAAGTTTACAAGTGTCTTTTGGGGAGTTAGGGTATATTTGCATGTTGATGTTGTATTCAGTAACAACAAAATTTTCTGTCAAATAAATTACTTATTCAAATAATATAACTCTGTCAAATAAATAGTCAGTATTTTTGTTTTAACATTTACTTTTATCCCAGTACTGAATGTTCTTAAATATTGCTAATATATTGGAATATTTAGTTTCTATACAATCCTGACAACCCTACAGGCACTTGAGGAATGCCAAGAATGTCAGGAGGCTCTGTCCAGGTTAGATGTCAACCCCTATGTTGGCTAAATGTGCCAGACTAATTTCGGAACACAGGTTCTTGCTGATGTGAGTCTAGGTTATAAAATTATATAATCCCCAGATAGTCAAACATTATGTTTGTTATGTGATTTCATTTTGCTACAATATTGAATATTGTCACAAGTACGATCCCCACATTATTTTGTTGTTTCAGTCCAATTCAGTTTTATATCAAATTAATTTTAAAATTAGCAATTAACGTTACAGTTCATCTGGTCATTATTTCTGAATATTTTTTGTGCATGCTAAGTTTACAACTGCACATATTCAGGTTCATGTTCTGAAATTTATTTGAAGCTATATGTTATATACAAGCTTGGTTGTTTTCTCATTTATATTTTTGATTTTTAAGTATAACTGAATCAGACAAACTCATAAATGGAAAATTAAACTACATTGTTTTCAGTAAGAGTCACAAGATAAACCAGGTTATATGTCATTGTTGCTAAATTTACTTTCGAACATGTTTTACTACATGACATGGCATATTACATAAAATGCTAAACATTTTTTATTACATGGCTATGCTTCTTTGTATGTGGTGGTTTATGCTTTTTTGATAATAATAATATTTATTTTTAAATTTTTTAAATTTGTTTTGATCCTGATCAATTGTTTTTTTTAAATGTATTTTTAATGTGAAAACAAAACAAATGCATAATGCTCATGATTATATTTTTTGCACTGTTAAATCTTTAGTTTCTTTTGCCTTTTTAAAAAAAAATGATGGTCAGTTTTTATTTATTTCATTTTGTTTTGAATCTTATCTGGTGGCCAACATTGATATACATTTTCTTAGTTTAGATTTTTTATGTCCATTTATTTATTTTTGGGCATAACCAATTTACAAAGACTGTAATAAAATAAATATAACTGCTTATAAATAGGTTTTGATTATCAATTTTGGGTGGTGGTGCGATTCACTAATTTATTGTTTCACTTCCACCATTCAAATTAGCATAATCCAGATGTATTATTAAAGCTCTCTTTGTCTCATCCATTGGACCTCTCTCTATCTCTGTTTTTGCCTTTCTCTGTTTCTTTCTTTCTGTTTGTCTCTCTCTTTCTCTCACTCACCCTCTCTCTCATTTGCCTGCACCACATAATTTCATACAAACTTGTGCTTTCTTTCTCTCTCTCAATTTTTCCATTTTTCATACAAACTTGTGCTTTCTTTCTCTCTCTCAATTTTTCCATTCCTCCATCTCCTATTTTTGCTGATCTGCTCAAGCTATTGATTGAGGTTGCTGATGAACTTTCTTCCAAGTCAAGTCCTCATGCATTGTCCATTTACTTTGTTCCACAAAATGGAAAAAACCCAACAGACTTAATCATTCTTTTTTTGCCAACAGCCCACTTGGCAACTTTCTCCTCACACCCACTCTCCCCCTCCTCCTTTCAAAAAATTTAATTAAAAAAATCAAATAATATATTGCTAACTATACTGAATTATAGAAAATAAAGAAAAACAGAAAAACACACACATATATATACACACACACACAGAGCACACAAAAAAAGTTTATAAATAAATAATTAGTTTACATTCGAGTTGGGCTAACTACACGGTCGTAGGCCTATTCTCCTGTAGTGAAGTGAATCTTTTACGTCAGTTCCTGTATTATTGCGCATGTCAGGCTCTGTACATTCTTGTTTTCAATCCTTAGCGCGAGTCGACTTGACGTCTGTTTTTATTGTCTTCATTCTCAAACAGAACCAAATGTACTATTTGACAGTAAGTGTTTGCTCGTTGACTGTAATACCAATTGGTTGTTGTTGTTCAAAATTCTGCTGTTTTTGTCGTTTTCCGAAAGTTAGTTATTGTGTACATGGTTGCTAACCATGCTTTACAATCAAGATAGAATGAAAAATTGACGTATTTACTATTTTAGCGTTATTAGCTTTGTTCATACAACCTCCGACAATAGCAAAGATGTGTTGTTTTGTTCGTTTTGACGTAAATGCCTAAATAGTTTGCAGGGTTCAGCCTGACACAAAAAAGCTATGGGCCATTGGGCCCCTCAGATCAAATTTCAATGGGCCATGATTTCAGCAGTAATTTACGTACATGTAAAAGATAACCTGGAGATATTATTACTGAAATTAAAACAAAATAGATTATTGTGAGTGTGCATGTGTTGTGAAGCATGTTTACCAACAAAACACTAACCAGAACAGGGATCAGTATTTTGACTTGACTCGGGGCTCACACAATCATCTTGCGTAGGATTAGCGGCGGTAGACTGTAGTTTAACAGCATCAAACGACAGTCTAGACTGCCCTACCTCAAGTTTAGGTATTTTGGGGGGAGAGGGGGGAAGGCATTTTCAAAGCGGCACAAAGAAAAACACAAAATCCTCCTTGCACGGACACAACATACGCGCAGACGATAGCAAATTCTGATTTGGAAGTTGTTGTTGTTGGGTAGATTAGTGTCCCCAGACACCTGAGCATATAGGGGACGTTGATTTGGAAGAATCGTACAACACTTCTAATTGGCTGAAAGATCAACATCCGGGCCCTCATAGCCAATCGCTGAACTTGCCTTAGCAAAAGCACGTTTGTCGCCTCCAATACAGTGCACTGTTATTGTGGTGGCGCACTGGTACCAAAAATCGAAGCGCCATTCGGCCCCTGGCAAGAATTGTAGATGGGTCATTTTTAATTTTTATGCGTCAATGGCGCAGGGCGCGCTAGTAAACTGATCCCTGAGTTTGTGCCGCGATATCCAGAAATGCAGCGCGACTCGAATGCGACTTGACTTTCAGTTTCAGAAGCTGCAGAAATCACGGACAAGCAGACTGTAGGAAGCAAGTCACCAGCTGAGAATGGCTGCGGCAGCAGTTGGAACAGACATTGACAGTTTTATCCGAGATCAAAAGGCAAAACTTGCATCGGAGAGAAATGCTATTGTGAGTAATGTTTGTACCCTTTTACCAGTTTTCAGCTGTTTCATTTTGCAGATTTTGTTTACATCTTCACGGTCCTTTTCTTTGTTTCTTGCACATTACATTTGGTTGGTTTCATGTTATTGTTTAAATGAACATCATTAACATCATTTCATTAATTTAAAAAGCTTCTGCATGTCGCATTATATACATGTTATACATACATGTAACATGTGCATGAGCTTTCCAGTTTCTTTTTCACATCATTAGATCTATCACATTATAAAATCGGTTTTGTGGGAAGTGTATAACACGGGACTGTCTTTCACAAAGCAAAGCATATTTCAACTTTGGATCATTTCTTTTCTGTAAACAGCAAATATCAGGATTAAATTTAAACAAACATTTATGAATGCTGCCTAAAATTTCTGAATAAAACGGTGTAACATACAGCAGTCATTGAAATCAAACTCTAATTTATATTATTTGTAATAATATTACATTTGAAGTTTAAAACTGAGGCTTCATTTCTGTGTTTATATTTTTGAAAAAGTAGGTGCCAGTTGCAATGACAGTGCAATGAAAGATTATGTCGTGTGTTTTTGTTGTGCCTGTAATTGTTTCAGTTAACTGACTTCACCGGATAAAACTGATGTTTGTAATTTCCTTCAAGTTGATTATTTGTTGTGGTTAAACAAAGATAAATTGGGTGTTTGCACTGTAATATTAAATTTGCAGGGGTTGTATTGTTGGCCCTTTCAGTTTGTGTCCTGCTCTGGCAGAAGGGAAAGTTGTGTCCCTTGTCATGAGAATTTGGGTTCATGGTGAGAAGACTGCATATTTATATATATGCAGAAAGTGCGATCCCTGGCTGATTGTTCTTTATTGTTTGTTTATATTGTTGCATTTTCAGATTTTAACGGCAATTATTGTTTGCATCTTACACACGTACATGTATTATAAAATTAGTACACAATTTTTTTTACTATATGCTTGTAAATGTAATTAAATGTTATTGTAACTATTTTTCTAAATTGAATTTTGTTACGTAATAGTTTTTGTTAACAGTTTGTTGTTTTTCTTGATTCTGATTGTTCTTTACTTTGTTTGGATTTTTATGTATGTCCATTATGACTTGAACAATCCTTTCGATATTATTTATACTGTACTTGTACACAGTTTCCTTTTTCCAAGAAAAATAGTTCATGCATACTGTAATTGTTTTATTTACAATCATTGTGTTGCTGTAGATTTAATAGTCAAGTAGCTTGAATATTAATATATTGTCACGTTAAAACTCATCTGCATTATTATGAGTGACACAATTTTGATTTATTTGGTTTAAATAATTTAAGAAAGAAGGTAAAGGAAACAAGAAAATTTATGAAAGATCTTTTATACAGATCGGGGGTGAGGCCTTTTTCAATAAAGTTGTGGTCCTACTTCCAGAGCTGCCAACCCCTACGGAACGTCCGTAGTTTCTCCGGAAAATGTTCTTTAATTCCGCAACTACGCCATTTCAAGAAATACTACGGAAGAAAAATTTCAAAGCATACCTATTTTTTTACAAGTATCGAAACAAAGCCGTGAGAGACGTAGGCCTACTAGTGAGCCATTGGGTTAGCTTTTCCGAACAAAATGTTAAAACTGTTGTTTTTTTTCAGGAACATTTCTATCATTTTAAAAATAAATATTTGAAAGTTAATGCTTTTTGTGTTGGTGTTTGGTTTTTATTTAAGCTAATATCAACATTTTAAATAATGCTCATTTTATCATGTGAAAATTCTTGTTCGTACATTTGCTACTGAAATTGAGCTGAAACTACTGATATTTTTCTTTGTTTGCTACTGAAATTTTTTTTAAGGGTTGGCAGCTCTGTACTTCGGCTCTTTGTAGTCTGCTGGACCCTATAAACAATGACTAAATAACTAACTATAAGTGCCTGTGGTGGAAACAGCTTAGCAGTGAACGAGCGGTGGAATTGTTGGAATACCTCCCGAGACTAACCGCGTCTTTGCTTTTATGTCGGGGTGCCACAGAAAGTGGTGTTAACGCATGCTGCATGCAGCGCTAGAATAAACTTTTCTGGCCAATTTTGCGTTAATTGCAATCTTTACTTTAAGCATAATGCCTGAAAAAATAGCAAATAATATACAAATTACATATAAGCGTAAATGCGGAAATACAACCTTTGTACTGACGTAAACTATCGGATACGAAATAAAAATAATTAGCGATTTTAGAGGGAATTGATTGCTACTCTTAAGGGTGTCACTACTTTTAACTCAGAATAACTCTTTTATCTAATGAAGTTTTAAACAATAATAATAACAAAAAATGAAAGAACTACATCTCCTCTTTCCAACGATGTATAATATGGCATGGTTACTATCATGGGTTTAGACTAGTGCAGACTAGAATAAAAAAACATATAAAACATCCTACCACAGTACCAGCAACAAGTCTGGAACCTTCTTACATCTTCGCCTCTGTTTCCCTTCCGATTTGTACATCCCTATAAACTAATGTTTGATTGAGGCATTTACTGGTAGAGAAGGAACTAAGGCATATGAAACTATAACATTTAAGGTGGTACAGTGTAGAATCTTTGCTATAGTCATTACTCAAAATTCTCTTCTTCCTATGTGTTAGGAGGGAGATGACACATTCAGCGCTGTTGCGGTTGGTCAGTTTTAAACCAAGGGTCATTGCCGTTGAGGCTTAGTCTATAAAAAGTATAATAATGCGGCGTCTTCAACAACGTGATATGCATCTGGCTATTCTAAACATAGCGCTCCCCTTCTAAGCTTCTACATAAAAAAATCATTTTATATATTCTGATTTTAATGCTAAGTCTAATGGTAATGTTCTTTAAGGGATGTGAAAAGTATATATATCAAGTAATAGAACTTAAAATTAAATAGTTTCAACCTAATAGGGACATAGTAGGACCTATGTATCGTATGATCAGAAATTATTGTAGCCAACATGGATACATAATGAATTGTAAAATGAAAATTAAACAAGTTTGGATTAATGCATAGACATATTCATGACATAGTGTTTGTGTATTTGAGTGTAACTTGTATTGTGCTGCAGTGTCTGCATTATATTTTTGAATGTATAATACGTGTAAGATGCTAGTGTGTGATGAGTCAGTGTTACCGCAGAAGGGAGGTGGTGACAGTAGGTCAGAGGTCAACGCCGCTAGACCCACATGGGACAAGTCTGGTTTGCAGAACACCAAGCTGGCTGTACAGGTATGTGCAATCTTTGTCTGTATAGGACTCTATCTGCTGTTCGTTGTTTGTCCCGTCTGTCTTTGGCTGTCAGAAGAGCTATTTTTAAAGTTTCTTCTTCTGTCTGCATATTGAAATGTGTCTGAATTACATCCATCCCCACCCTCCCCCCTCTCCCTCTTCCATTTTCCTCTCCCTCTACCTCTTCCTGCCCACCCCTTCCATCCCCTCCCAAATTGAAATTCCCTTCAGCCTCATAAGTTAGTCAGACAGCTGTAAGAAGCATAGGTGGGGCCGGGTAGCTCAGTTGGTAAGAGCGTCTTGCTAGTAACCGAAAGGTCGCTGGTTCGAATCCCGGATTGGTCAACATGTGATCATATTATTTTCCCCTTTACCAACAACTGGCCCGCTGGTGTCAGTATAAATCGGTCCAGTAGTCACCAATCCGGGATTTGAACCAGCGACCTTTCGGTTACTAGCAAGAATTCTCTCCCCTTTCATGTTAGACATTCTACCTCCTGCGAATTGTTCAAATCCAACCTTAAAACGTATCTTTTCTCAAAAGTCTTTCAGCAGTATCTGTAGTTGTAAAAGGGGTTTGGAGGAGTGGGGGGTTAAGTAGTAATTTAGTATGTTTTTGTCATATTGATTTACACAGCAGTAGTATGTATGCGTGAAAGAGTAACTTGTCTTATAATTATAGTATATGTATAGTGTGTATATGTGTTTGCGTAAGAAAGTGTGCGTGTATAGCGCTTAGATCCTTAGGGTAGGCGCTTTATAAATGCTAGTTATTATTATTATTATATGCGAAAGTGTCGTGTGACTATAATCTACAAACAACATAAGAAGCATTGTCAATTTTCACAGTTTGTATAATTTGTTTGAAGGATTTTATGTGGAGCCGTTCATAATTACGCTTTGGTCAGTTTATTTTGCTTTTCCAATTTCGCCAGCTCAAAGCATGTCAGAAGTTTATTTTGATTACGGAACTATTCCATCTATTATGGATCAACTCCTAGATTCTGTTACTTTGATCCTGTTTTCTATTTACTCCCAGTGTTTTACTCAAACACTTCATATCCCTTGTCTTGTGGAGAGATAATATTTATTTATTTTATTTTATTAACAATTTATCTTGTAGTTTTAGGAGAGATGATTTATGTTAAAGAAATACAACTTGGTATCTTTTATTTTCAGAGCATTGCTGTAATCTTGTTATTTATTTTTTAATAAAGAAGTTGCTTTAGTACTGTAATTTCCTGTGTACCTACAGGAGTCACGACCCGCCACACAAGAGTCAGGCCTACCTCTAACCAATGTTGGCTCTGCACAGAAACGCCAGGTTTTGGGTGCACAGCGGCAGCAAGAATATAATCAGTATATGAAGGAGGTAACTGCTTTAACATCCTTCACTATTTGTACTAATGAATTGACACTAGCATGTATTGTGTATTCTGCACTGTGTTTTGATTTGGCTAACATGAAGAAGTGTGTCTAAAAGATTTGCACATGCTAGGTCACACAATATGAATTGCTTGCAGTCAAATAACATTATTTTTATAAAAAAACTTGATCTTGATGTACCTTTTGCACATTTGCAGAAAGTGTTGAATGAAGGCAGACGTCGTCAGCAACAACCGGTTACCCCAGCAGATGAGGTCGGTCTGCCAGTTGGTGGCCCTGAGAAAGACCGAAAAGCTCTGGGAGATCAGCGCCAAAAAGAGTATCAGGACTATCTCAAGCAGAAACAGGTATGCCGATTGCCACAAATGTCATTGGCTCATCTTCTACTTTATATGTTGTCTATTGTACTTTGAAAAAGACCATGCTGTTAACTTTTCCTTAATATTATTTAGTGCTAGCAACAATACAGATGTTTTTAAAGAACTGCTGAGAGCAATTGAGAATACCTTCAGCCATCGCTGGAATGAATATATGAGAGAGTGCTGCCCACCTGAATTTCAAACTATCTCTAGGTTCAATTTTACTCATATATTTCTACTTGTACACAAACTCTTGCAAATTGAGGAATTTGTATTTATTATTTAACAAAAAAAAAACAAAAAAACTACAGGCCTGAAAATGGCGACTAAATTAGTCGCCATGGCTAGTGAAAAAAAAAATTGGCGACTAAAAAAAAAACTTTATTCGCCAAATGCGAGTGCGCTAAAATGAACTTTTTTTTAGTTTGGCTAGTAAAATTTTTAGTTTGGCTAGTATTTTTTTAAAGTTACTAGCCAAAGGCTAGTGGGACCTTTTTTTCATTTTCAGGGCTGACCTATAATATGCTAAAACTATAACTTTATCATATGGTTGTAAAAAAAAAAAAAAAGGTAGTCCCATAGCCTTGTGGCCGTAGGGGAGCGTGATGTTGGAGATCACACTTATCTTGGGCCAGCGTAATGAGGGTGATGCCCAACTCTCTCCCTCGCTGCTTTACCTTCCCCACCCTCAAGAGAGTAGGTACTCAATCACAGTTGAGTCAACTGGGGGCGTTGTTGTTTGTCGCTTCACACCTTAGCGGTCACCCATCCAAGTGCTAACCGCACCGGACGGTGCTTCACTTTCGACACAGTAGCGAGTGCTCCAACCACTGCACTATCCGACACCCCATATGGTTGTAGAATGTAATTATATTTTTAGATATTATATAGTTTTACCGTAATTATGTACAATAAAATATATAACTTGTTGTTTTATTTTTGCTGCAGAGCATACTAACTCAGAAACATGACTATCAACAGGCTTAAAGTTAATCTAATTGAAAAACGATGGCATGAATGCAATGAGATGCTGCGGCAAAGTTTTGTTGCTATCTTTTCGAATGTATTGTCACAGAATATCCTAGCTGTTTCTAGTAGGACAAGATCGAGCCATTTTTTATTATACCAATCATTTCACAGAACACCGATAACAATTTTTGGGCAGATCTATTGGATAAATTTAATGGGAATGGAAAATTAGTAAGCATAGAAATTTAAAACAAAACCTTAGAATTTGGCTCCTTTAACTCCTTAATCTCCTGACTCCCACTCTCTCTCTCTCTCGCTCTCATCTCTCTCTCTTGTTATCATTAATTCTTTTACTTTTGTGCTTCATGGAGACTTTACTGTTGCTAACAACATTGAAACCAGTTGTGAGTCGCCATGGATTTTTATGGTGCATGTGAAAAGAGGAGTGCTATTTTTATTGTTGGGAAGGGGGAGTAATGGGTTATTGATTGGTAACATCCCTTAACAGCATCCTGTTGGACCAGTTTTTGATGCAGGCGTTGAAGCTGCATGGACAAAATAAACAATGTGCACATTACATTGTAAATGTTATATTTTATGCTGGAAGGTCTGTAACCTTCAACATGTCTCTACCATATAACTCACTTCAACCCCACTCTTGGATTATGTTAAGCCAGCATCATTATTAATAATAATAATAACAACAACAACACCATAATAATAATAACAACAACAACACTACTACTACTAATAATAAGGGTATTTATATAGCGCTTTTTCCGAATTACATCAAAGACTATAGGTATATGTGTTGCAGCATGAGAAAACCAGGCTAAAGTGTCAAAATATGAAAAATTACTTATTTATTTATTAACAAAGTACTAAAAATAATCTTCAAAATGCAAAAAACAGAATTGTTTTATCTTTATTGGTTGATGTTTTATGATTTTTTTAAATATTTTATTTTCTCGGGGGCTAATTTCCAGAAATTGCCTTCAAAGTTTTGAATTGTAAAATGATCATTACTTCACAACCAGAATTTTCCCATGCATGTATTTGGTATCAAAACAATCAAGAAGATGGCAGCAATATGGCAGTGAGTTGAGATAAGATGAGAAAATTCACATTATACACCATCCACACAATACTGAACATAAACAAATTAAAACAGTACGCACAATTTTATTATGTACCCATGCATCCATAATGCATAGTGTTGTTAAACATATTAGAAATAAAACAAGTGTTTAGCAAGTCTATAATAACTCAAACACATAATAATATATCAAGAACGTGGCCTGAATCAATCATTTTTCTAAAGTAAACCCTATCATAATGCCCCCTCACCCCCCACCCCTCCTAAATCCCTCGTCCGTCACGTAATCTTTTGTTTAATTGCAAGCAGCTACATCAGCTCAGTTCAAATAGTCAAACAAAGATTACAAACCTAAAACAAAAGTTTCATTAGGTAGTTTTCAGTCCTAATAATCAAGCTTTAATAATTCCCCGATTCTCCACTCCCTTCCGCACGTCGAATAAATCTGTCGCGTCACAGGTGTAATCAAAATAACATGTAATTTTGCTCTATAAAGTTTAAATAAACACAAATATCAAAGCAAATACTAATTACTAGTAATTTGGTAAATAGTCCTCATGTTAATTTCCTAAAACAGACAAACCAACAATAATAAATACTGAGAACATAGTCAACTTGTCATGCTAGTAATATTGAATGCAGGCCAGACTACTTACCTTTTCAACCCTCCCCACCCCACCCCCACCCAACAAAATATACTACTGAAATATTTTCCACACTCCTACTGTAATTCTTTCACTGATATCGCCTTTTCAACCTTTACCTAAATCTATGCAAGTAGAATAACGGATTATTAAAGACACGCCTATAGCGAAGAGGCCTACGAAACATGAATCATTGAATGAAAACAAACGGTATCGTTTAATAACGGGATCAAGCTTCTGCTCGTCAGAATCATAATCCTCATCACAGTTCCCACCAGCACCATCATAAAAATAGTCCGAAAGCAGGTCTTGGAGCTCTTCAGAAGCAAAACCGGGTCGATTCAAGGCCCTAGCTACTCTAGCAGACGACACATCTACAGACGCTCGAGACGAAGCCATCACTTCCGGTTTCCAAAAAGAATCGGTCACTTACTTTGACAAATTGTTTCTGACAAATGCAACATAAATATTGCAAGAAAACACTTGAAATAGATGTAAGATGAGTTTATCTACATTAAAAAATTCACTTTGAACTAAAAATCGTCGAAAATCTATAGGAAACACTTCCGTTTTTCACGACCCGGCAAGGGACGCATTCGAACACAACTTGTGTCACAAGCAAGCTTCAGAACAAGGAATTTCATGAAAAATTCATATGCCACACACTTTTATGTACCAAAAAGTAGTACCAATAGGGACTTTTCACTCCCCAGACGTTATATATCAATCCACATTGGGGATTTCCCTTCATAGTCGGACAAGAAAAGTTGGGGTATCGGAGGTCAATTAGTGCCATTGTTTTAGCAAGGTGTGATCAACACCCTTATCAAAATCAACAAAATAAACAATGTTTTAGTAATTTTTGAACAAAATCCGTTTGGGATATTAAAGAAAAGTCTTAAATAAAGACAAAGAGGCAACAATCTTAAAATTGATGGGGTAGCCTATTTTTAGTGTTCTACGGCTGTAGCAGCGAATCATTCCTGGCGTCTTTAGCCGGGTTTTGTCATGCGGCAACACATATTAGCTCTTTGATTACATCAGTTCAAGGCGCAGTTCTCATGCGTTTATACTTAAAGTTAGCATCAAAATAAATGTGAAAAGAAGTGAAACAAAAACAAGACACTAATAAACTATGCAAAGGTATAATACAAACATGAAAAAGAGTATTTACAAGTAAAATATAAAAGATGATGGAGGGAGTGAAGGGGGAGAGCATCATCTGGTTGGGATCATCGGAATTACTGCTGGCTTCAGCAATGTTTGTGACCACTTAGCTGTGTGTATGTTGAGGTGAAGTGGTCGTTCCTGATGAAGATGATGGTGAAGGAAGTGGCCTGGGAGTTGTTGGTCTTTGTCCTGTACTGCCCCTCCGGATGGTAAGTCGGAAGTGGAAATGGAAGTCCGGTCTGCTGCAGTGTTGGCTTTGGATGGATAGATGGTTGGGGCGGCTCACCTCCCCAGGCAATGGACCCGGAAATCTCAAAAGATCATGTAGTATTATAAAAGGTATCCAAATGAATACATATTACACTAATAGTCCAGGCCTACTCTATTTACACTGACATAGTTCAGACCTGCTTTATTTTATATTGACACACCTTTTACTTGCCACTAACATGACCCTGCCAATACTTTCTACAGGTTCACAAACTCTTTGCTTTGATATTAGAAAACTGTGTATGCTGTTAAGCTATTTCTGCTACAGAAATAATTCCATTATTACTTCCAACAGCACTGGTACTCTGTTATTATTGCCTAAACAATGAGCTTATTATACAAGAATTCACAGACTCTTCGGCATGGAAGTTCGCTACCCTAGCGAAAACCACCAATGTATTGCTACATCTTTCTACTCTAGTAGATGGCAAAGAAGTGACAATTCTTATTGCGCTTGCAAATACTATCGCTCACCTCTTTTCAAAACTCGCACTCTGCACGGACTACACAGATAAAAACCCATATGCATATCCTAAAGCAGCCATGCTAGAGCTTACTCTACAATTAGCATCCTAGCAGAATCATTCTGTTCATTGGTGACATTTCTAGCAAACAAACGCATGTATATTAGATCGGTATATTTTATTTTCCAGACTTTACATTATATTACATTGTCATTTTATATGTGACACTCTGAGATAAATGACGCCAGTGGAGAGAAAGTAGGAGGGGTGTGATATGATCAGATTTTTTTGTTTTTGAGCACCAGCTGTGTTCTAAACACGTTGGAGCAGATCAACAGAAGAGGAAGGAAGTCCAACCAGAAAAGAGTTGGTAGTCGAAGTGTGACAGAACAAGAGAGGAAATGAGTTTGGCTGTAGCTTAGGTGGTCAGATGTTTGCAGACAAGGCCTGTTCTACCGAGTTGAAAGTTGTTTTGACAGGTTTTGCGGATGAATTCTGACATAAAGAGGGTGTTTTTAAGGATGACACCCAAGTTTTTGACAGAATGTGACATAGGAATAGTGGTTTGGCCAAGAGTGACAGTATCTACAGGAATAGAAGACAGGTTGTGTTTAATACCCGTGAGCATAACTTCGGTTTTGTTACCTTAGAACTGGAGCTTGTTGGCAGTCATCCAGTTATAATAAAGTTATTGTATTTGTATCCAGTCCAATGTTTACATGTATGGCACACAAAAGTTGAATTTGTAACAACAAACTAATTTTATTCTCAATGTCAATTAATATTGTTATTGTAATCAGACCTGATAGTTCTCAGCAAAATCGCAAAAATCCGCGAAAACGAAAACGAAAAAAAAAAAAGAAAAAAAAAAGATAGGAAATGCGAAACAATCTGCGGACATTTAAATTTTTTTTTTTTTTTTTTTGGGTTGTTTTGTATCGGAAGACGAAAGTTGCTTTACTCGCTTCCGGTTTTGCGGCGCCATACTTTGTTTTGGAATAGTGGTGCAGCGTTGACAGTTTCTGTGTATATATTTTCGCCGTTCAAGTTGTGGATTTGTGGACGTCATCAGACTCATTGGACTTCAAAATGTCTGTCACAAGGCGTGACATAGTCGCACGTTCCGCGGAAACCTCTCTTAGATCACTATCAGGTCTGTGTAATGTGTACTGTTTGTACACCCCAGTGCAATGTCTTGAAAGAGATAATAAAGTTGTCTTATCTATCCATTTAGAAATGTTTTCAAATAAGTCAAATAAGTTTTGGTCAGAATGGATGGAAGGTTTTGAGGAGTGTCTGTTTTTTAGCTGTGCATAGCTGGAAGCAATTTTTCCAATGTGAACTCTTGGACAAATAAATCTCTTATGTGTATCGTTGCACAGAAATGGTGGAAAGTGTCATGATTTGGGATGATCTGAGACAGAGAAGTTGTGTAAAGGGTGAATAGAACCGGGCCTAGAACTACCCCTGAGGAACACCGAAGACAAGTCTGGATGTTTCAGTTCAGAAGGGTGGTGGCTGATGCAGATAGAGTGGAAACAATCAGAAAGGTTTGAATGGAACCAGCTTAGGGCACTTTTTTTTTATTTCAAAAGAGTTGTTAAGGTGCTGAAGGAGGATATAGGGATCGATACACAGTGCAACGACCCTACTAGAATATTCTTCGAAGGATAAACATCATGTGTTGCATGCACATACCAGTAGAAATAATAAAATCCCATCATGTCCCATGTCCATTTTGTATAGTACTAAACTTCATGAATAAATCGGCTAATTAACTAATTAAATTGATGACATAAATGCAGCAATCTTTGATAATGAGGGACTAACCACAATCTATTGTTGGACTTGTTGATGTTCTTCAGAGAGGGCTAAACGCAAGGTAATGCACACTTGTGCATGCAATGATGCTTTCATCATATGCGCACTCTTGAGTTTGCAATCGGTCTTCAGATTGTATTAAATGCTTTTTAACTTTGAGATGAACAGAAAATAGTACATTAAACTGAGCATGCATGAATAGATAAGACCTCGATCAAATGAGTTACCATGAATCTTATTACCCAAAGACTTTGACCCGATAATCACATTAATTTATTATGAAATTTTAATACATTGTAGGAAAAGGAGCCTAAGAAGTCGCTCAGAGAGAATGAGATTGACAGTCCTGGCATCATTCCTTTTGACAGGGCAGAACAGGACAAACAGAAAAAACGACAGATGGAGGAGCAGAGGCATCAAGATTATATTGAAATGAAAGCCAAGGTTAGAATTTCTTTGTTTTAAAAAAAATACGAGTCTAAGAACCCACCATCCTTTCCCTAAAGCCAAAATATATGTGTCAGTGATTGAGCCTTGAAAACGAGGAGAGACAATCTGCATCCATTGTTGAAACTTGCTGTGCGAATATTAAATGTTTCTCTATTAGCAGGCAGCAAGCCTTGAAAACGAAGAGAGACAATCTGCATCCATTGCTGTTGAAACTTGCTGTGCGAATATTAAATGTTCCTCTATTAGCAGGCAGCAAGCCTTGAAAACGAGGAGAGACAATCTGCATCCATTGCTGTTGAAACTTGCTGTGTAAATATTAAATGTTCCTCTATAGCAGGAAGCAAGCAAAGCATCATCATTGAGGAGGCTGATCAGTGAACCTCATCTCCACACTTTTCCTGATCATTGGTGCATGTATTTCAGCCTTAAAGGAAACATATTCCCATTCCACCCTTTGTTCCCTAAAACCACCATGCCAAACTATGCGTTGGCCAGTCCATCCTTTTCCAGTTTTGTTGTTTGTTGAGGAGTGGATTGAAGTTTCAACTCCTCACTCTTGAAATAGTTTATTTAAAATGTTGTAACTTGTGTTTGTATGTTTTTTTGATTGCAGTTGGATCACAAGCATGGTAGAGTTCAGCGTGACCCAGGTGCTGAGGAGCATGTAGGCCTCCCTGTAGGGCAGTATGAGAAGAACAAGCTTAAGCTCAAAGAGCAAGAACAGTACAGACAAGTACTGGACCAGGTAATACCAGTTTTCACTGCCAGCTGAGTTGCACAAACACCTCTTTTGAGTATTACAACTAATTAAAGAGTACACATAATGTATGTAAAGCATGCAACCATTTCGACAGAAAACATTTGTGCATGTGCATCTCTGGCCAAACATATCTGGATGTCGGGCTTAGGTGATGTGCTTGAAGCAGCAAGTTGACACCTCGAGCAGCTTGAGTAAAATCCTTTTTCACCAGCACCTTGAGCTGGAAATGCGCTATGTATTAACAATGACATATTAATAATCTCCAATCCAGATCAACACTGACCTGAAATGTTTCAATGGTTTAAGTGTGGTTATGATACAAAAGAATTCTGACATCAGAACAGTATGCAAAGCTGTTTACTCCTCCGGTTTGACCGGATTTTCTCCGTTTTGACTGTAAAAATCCGCTTATCCGTTTTGAAAACAAAAACTCCGGTTTCAAACGCGAGCGATGAAAAAAAAAAAAAAAAAAGTAGTTTTTTCGGTAGAAAGACGCTTTTTCTTCCGTTTCGTAAGTTTTCCGTAATAAGACAAAAACTGGAATTTCCTGTACAAGTTTCGATTTCCGGCTCTCGCAGTTTCTTTCGTGTGTGATCGAGCATTTGTGCATGTTTTCGAAGTGACTAGTCTGTTCGCGATGCCGAAAATAAAAAACGCAGAAGATGGTGGACAAACACCACCCAAAAAGAAGATGCTTTACACGCAGAAGTGGAATGCTTCTTATTCAGAACTGCAGCATAAGTGCTTAACGATCTCCGAAAGGTCTGAAAACTATGCTTACTGCAAAATGTGCAAACTTGACTTCAGCGTTACGGACGGCGGTAGAAATGCCATTGAAAGGCACGTGAACTGTGGTAGACACAAGCAGTTGCAACAAGAGCAGGCTAACCAACGCACAATAAGCTCGTTTATTGCTAAAGCAATAAATAAGTGAATGCTTTTTCAAATTTACTTTTTAATGTTTTTTTGTAGTAAATTTAACTGTCTTTTTGTTTTCTTTTTTCTCAATCTCTCAAAAAATGTATTCCAGTACTGTACTCCTGACAGACAGATGAAACTCCTGACAGACAGTCTGCTTACTCCTGACTGGCATTGGTAGGGGTGAACAGGTCTGAGTATGAAGCAAAGGAATCGGAACAACTCTGTTTGTACAAGTCACTTTATTCTATTGAAGTTAAGACAGATTCAGTGTGTAGTTTTCTCCATTGACTTTCATTTTCCAGGAGTTTCAGAAACAGTGAGTGTTGTAACACAGTTCACAGTGACACACCTAAGCTTTAAGATATTCTAAATGTGGTAAAACAGTTTATGTTTTGTGTAGTTATTTATTTAATTTTACGTCAATACCCAGCGCGTGATTTGCATTGTAAATTTTTTTTTCCCCCGTTCTCACAGCAAGTGGCAGAGAAAAGGCAGATGCAGATGCAGTATGGAGCACCAGCATCCAATAGAGATTTTCCCAGATCAGAAAAGGATGTTCCCAGATTACAGGTCACGGACACACCACCTCCCAATCAGTCTCAGCCTCAGGTAGAAATGAGAATGACGCCTTGCTTGCAATGTGTGATCTATGTTGTACTGTTTTTAATTCTTGATTAATCATGTCTGATTGTAAACCTGTGGATGTGATTAACAGTTAGTCAGGTGTAATTTCTCCCTGTCTGATGGTGTTTATTTTTTCTTTGCTGATAAAGATTCTGTATACATTTCTATTACTTTCTTTAATTTATACCCAACTTAGCTGTGTACATTTCTACTATGTATGTTATGACTTAAAATTTTTTTTTTTTTTTTTTAATGGTGTGATGTGTTTCTCTTTTGCTTATTGCTAGTAAGAAAATTGTGTGAGCTCAAATGCCAGATACAATTTTGATTATTAGAGCAAGTTTTAAAGAGATTTTGAATTGCGATGAACAGTTTGATGTGTAGTAATACAACAATACATTGTTGAACTGAGCTGTTTGTGCATGGGTCTTATTATTTTCGTTTTGTAATTGCAAAGTGTGTCATCTTTGCAGTACTTTTATGAATGTTATATTTGTAATCAGCATTGTACATTGGCAGGTAACTTCTGTGGTTTTTTGTTTTCCACATTTGACTGCCTTTAACAATGTTGCTCTACATACATGCAGAGCAACAGTCTAGTGCCATATATCAAGCCAACAGTTCCCCATGAAAGCACACATCTGTGTTGGATTCCTCCGGCACCATCAGGACGCAGGTCTGTTTTAGACCTGAGACCTCCGTTATGTGCAAGACATTCAGACCAGCGATGTCAGTTATGCCCCAGACATTCCGCCTACTGGAAATCTCAGTTCGACACAAAACCCTCTCTGCTATGCAGCGATTCACCCCTGGATTTGCGGACATCCTTGCGGAGAAAACAAGCCTCACCTTCCCAGTTCGGGAGCATGTCGCAAATAGGATTCAGAGCTATGCCAGCCAAAGCAAGAGATACTTCAGCAAATGCAGGATCAACTTTGTCCTCTCTGGGTTCAACAGCTTTGTGTTGTTGCTCAGCGTTGCAACCCAAACTGGTATCCACTTGCCACAATGAAGCATCTACACAGTCCTCCCTGTTACCTGTTCGACATAGGTCCAGCTCACCAGCCCTACTACATTCCTATCAACCCAGGACTCTGTTGACAGTGAGAAAGTCGCTGTCGGATCACCAGGGTCTTCCTCTGGGAGGTTACGAAAAAGTGCGAGCCAGGCTGAGGCAGGAGAGACACCAGGACTATCTGCAGTACCTGGCTTCTAAGCGAAAGGCAGTGAGTGCTTTATAGTGTTGCTACATTGTTACTGGTTTTTGTTACTGGTTTTTATTTTACACCATTTTTTATCTCGCTGTGCAAAATGAAATCTTCTATTGAAGTGGATTTAAAATTGAGTCTTTGAGTCTGAATCTACTGAGTGGTCAGTGTTACATTGTGACTAGTTTTTGTTTCAATTTGGGATTCATGTGGTGGTGCTTTGTTTTGTTGTTGATCACTGTGAATCGTTAACTCAATGAATTGTGTTGATTCTGTGTTATAGGTATTGAGTTTTGCAGTTAACTGATGAATGTTAATTTGTTTCCAATTTTTTTATGATTTTTGGTGAATGTAAGTGTGTACGGTTTTGAGTTATTGAGAATATAAATGTTGCCTTATGTGTAAAAGGGAAGTTTTTTGTTGTTGTTGTTGGAGATTGTCGATAGTTTTGTTATTTGGATTGATTGTAGTGTAACGGTTAAGTTTGTACTGAATTGATGGTGCTACTGTTTAGATTGCTGTTCATTTTTTGTCAGATTGTATCTTCAACACTGACATTGGTTGTTTTTTTAATTGTGTTTTGTTGGGTTTCTTAATTTGTTATTGGTATTGTTGTTATTATTATTAATTAATTAATTAATTAATGTATTAAAAAAATTATTTATTTATTTTTAAACCTGGCACTGTAACAAGGTACCTACTTTTTAATAGTTTAATAATGCACCCGGCCTTTCCGTTCCCCACTACCTTCCTTCCCCCTCCCCCCCCACACTTCCTTTCCCCCAAAGAAAAACAAAATACAAACAACACACACACACACACACACACACACTCACAAAACAGCACAGTAAGATTTGTTAAAATGTAATAGAGATAAAAGAAGACTACAATAAATAAAGCAGAATAGAAACAAGCAGAACTAATCATGTAGAATAAGTACACAAATCACTCAAACATTAAACTGGGTTTCAAATGCAATATAGTTAAATGCAGTACAATTTAAGTTCTGAAATAAGTTACTGTTTTTCATACTGGATTATTTCAAATCATTTTCTCAGATTCTCAAATCGTAATTCTACTTAACGAGTCACTTGTACCATGTTTTACAAATATACTTCATTGTGCGTCTTTCATAAAACCAACTGCTTTCATTACATGCTCTTGCTGTCACACGCATGGCATTTTCTTTGCAATATCGCATGATAGTTAATAGTAAATATTTCATTACATTAACATTGCTACATCTGTATCAACTTAACTACTATTCTGTTTTGCGTTGTCATATCACGGTACAAGTGTAGTATTTGTTGTGTTGAAATCACTTGATATTTCGTTAATGTTTCATGACGTCACCCTCACACATTTCTATTTTCTGTTATCAAATCACACACAATGCTGCATTTTTAGTGTTTCTTGAAAGTGCATATCACAAACTTTATTTTTTCTTATTTTTTGTTGTGACATGACAGTATGTATTGTTTGTTGTGATGTAACAAGCAATGTGTAGCAAATGTTTTTGTTCATGCACAGCCGGCTAGGCGAGGCATCACGAACAGAGGTCAGCCTCAGAATGCTGGGGATTACAGAGATATTTGGCGTTCCGTGCACCCCAAGGTAGCCCTTGCTTGGCTGCTTGTAGTCTTACTGCCAAGAAGCTTGACATAGCCAATATGCTTGAAAGGACCACACCCCCTCCTCACCCCATCACTCACCCAACCCTATAGCTATCTAACTTGTATAGATTCTCAATCCTGTAGTTAATAATATAACCCCAGGTTTAGTTTATATAACCATCTGGGTAATGGTACCCTTTGTGGGATCTCCGAACAGTACTTGACGCTCACTCATCGTGCTCTCCCATTCCTGTTACCAAATGCCAATTTTAAATTCACCGATCTTCTCCCCAAATCAAGCATCACAGACTCAAAACTTGTTCCACTATCACCTCTACTCCTACGCAACCCACACACACACCCTCTCACATATATGCACACAAAAACAAATAATCTGTATTGAAAAAGGACCATCTCGTCTTTGTATGGTCATCATATGATTTCCTATTTCCCCCTCCTCTACCAATCCCCAACCTCACACCCACCCCACACACCACCTCTAATAAGAAAAAGAAAGAAGAATGATCACTTGAAGGTTTTAAGATTTCCACAGTTACATTTTGACCCCTGTTCTGACCCTGTCACTTCTTCCTTACATTCTCGAGCATCCAGAAACTTCTTTCCCAGGTTTACATTTTCACTCACTGGGAGAGCACTCAAGCCTTTCTGTACCAGTGAACTCCCATCACTCAAGCTGCTTGCAGATTTGTAGTATGTCATATATTAGTTTTGGCCAGGCATCTGTCATTTGCATTTTTGTTTAAAACTGATTGGTTTGTATGAAAACTAATGTCTGGTGTTCCACAGGGTAGTAGTGTGCAGCTTTTAATTTACAATGGTTATTTTATAGCTCTAATGTTTGATCATTCATGAATGTAAAATTGACGGTTTGAGTGTGTACATGGTACTAACTTGAATGCATGTGTTGTCTGATTAAAAAATCGTCATTTTTAATCTGCTCATGTGTACATATTGGATGAAATCAAGTGCTTTATTTTTGTGTGATGTATTTCTTGTGGTGTTTGATTATCTTTGAATTATGACATTTCATCTAGCAAAATCATTTATAGCATTACTAATATTATTATACAGTGCTCAATACAATACAATATTGTGGTTGATTATGTATAGAGTTATTCATTGTTTTTGACTACTAGAGTTTTGTCCTGTTAAACATGATTTTGTGTAGATTGTGTAGAATCTAAATATTTCTGTATTCATGGTTCATCTCTAGGAGTATGATGTTTGTAATTTCCTTTTCAGCAGTAAGATGTAAACTTGTTTTCTAAGACTATCATTTGAACTTGTTAAGTGGATCGTCTGTTTTTGTATTTTATGATTCATTTAATTACTTTTGCTGTGATAATTCATTATAATGCACCAATTAGCTAGCGCCTGCATGGAATGCATTATTTTGTTTGAGATTATTTTGGAGTGTGTATATAATATATACAGGGTGGAGAATTTTCATCGGATCCGCGGATTTCAGCGGAAGGCATTTGCATTTCCGAGAAAAAAAATATTGAGTTCCGAGATTTTTATTTATTGTCCTATATATTTTTTGCGGAACATCTCCGTGCCGCATCCAAGTTTTTTTTGGGGTCATTCAATGCGTTCAGAGAAAGCGCCCGCCCGCGACTGTTTTACAGAGCTATGCTATAAGGCCTACTATATAGGCCTACTATGAGCAAGAGAACAATTCATTTTCTTCCAGGGGGCTTCGCCCCCATAGACCCTCTACCAGGGCTTAGTCCTTGGACCCCACCTGGGCCTAAGGCGGCCCCTGGGCCCCGGCCGGATTTAAGAGGTTTCTTGATTTAGTTGTTCTCCACCCTGTATATACATGCAGTACAGTACAGTATACATTTTACTTATTGTCCAATGATTTAATCTGTCATATATAGAGTATAAATAACATGTGTAATTTTTTGTCACTGCTATACTAATTTTCACCATGTTCTGAACAAAATCTGTATGCTGCACAAATTAATCGTGGCGAACTGGTGTGTGCACAATTGAAGGGTGCCATGTACAACCAAAGGACTACCAAACGCGGTGGTGGTGGTGATGTTGATAAAGTGAACTTAGACTCGTTGGCCCAACGCGCAGTGGCTCGGAAGGAAGAGGAGGAGTATAAAAACATGTGGGAACTGTTGCATGGCAAGGTACGCCTCACTCTAGAGCAATCTTTTACAAGCTTTTATGATCAAAGACAGTTTAATTAGATGTCAAAGTCTACGTGAAAGATTGAATTTCTGCAGAGAAAAACATATGAACTAATGTGTCTAAAAGATCATTTTTGTAATCAAACTTTTAGGCTTGAATTATCCATATAAAACAAAGATAATAAGAGTTTAAAAAACAACAATTTTTGTGGAATTCTGTGTGCTAAATTCAAAAGACTGTGAACATTTTATATATGCCTTTTTTTTCTTTGAAGAAAATCTCAAAGAAGAGATGAATAAATTATTTTTGTAACCTTTGAGATGTAGATATTCTGGACAAAGTAACTGGGCCAGTCTATATAAAACAACTTGTTTTGTGTTTCGGGATCTATAATAGTTAAGTACAAACTAGCTGCATGGACCAATTGGGTATCAGAAGATTATTTTTTTGTGGCACTAACATATTTATGAACGAAACATCTGGACAAATCTGGGTACCAAAAGCTCACATCTGGCAATGCTCCCAATTTTAACAATCTTATTCACTGTTGTCTATACATAGAAGAGTTTGCAAGCTCAGGTTTATGATATTTAGCCAACGAAGTACTAGATAGCGAATCTCAGCAATTTTGATTGAAGGAATTGGAGCGCAAGAATTATGTGAAAAAATAATGTGCAGTGCAGCATTTCTATGATTTTTTAAAAATATGAATTATTATGAAGATGTTTGTTACTAACAAAAAGTGTTTTCTAGATTTCTTTCATAATTTCCTTGATTTTATTTTTTCCTCTTAGTATGTGTTTCATGATTTCATCATTAATTTGAAATGTCAAATTGTAAAGTGTGTCAACTGTATTATAACTGTTAATATTGAGCATTTTCTTTTGTGTTTTTGTTTTACTTTGAAGTTTCTGGTACTGTTTGATTGTGATGTCTGACTGTCGTTGTTTTATATTGTGGGAATATTTAGAAAGTAACACCGAGGCAGCAGGCTCCCTTCAAAGACCCTCGACAACCATCCACAAGTCTTACAGCCCGTGATGTAAGAGATATAGAGCAACAAGAGTATAATGACTTGTGGAAGTTGGTTCAAACCAAGGTACACCTATTTGAGCAGCAAATAATTCTTTCTGTTGCATGGATAACTGTCGTTCTTTCAGTAGTGCTTATTATATTGGTTCATATAGACCTGCAGATAGTGCCGTGCATTGTAATTGGTTGTAGGTATATGGCATTTTCAATTTATCAGGTTTCGTGTATGCGTCCATAAGGTTAGCGCCCTTGCCTTGTGAACTTTAACCTTCTGTCTGTGTAGTGCTTTGTATTCTTACCCAGGTGGATTTCTGTTAAATAAAATAAATAACAAAGTATGGTTGCTTTCTAGGATTTATAAACAGAAACTTAGTTTGTGTACAGCTGCTTTTTGAAGTTTTAAAAATTAGGAATACTTAGAGATTCATTGTTTTTTGGGGTTTTTTGGTTGTTTTTTTCTTTATAGATAATGCTTCTTTGTCCTATGTTTCACTGGCTTTTGATTTTGCATAAATTAATTAAAAATTTGGAGCATGGGACTCGATTATCAGTCTACATAATCCACCTTTTATCTATGTACCTTGAGCATATGCACTTTTATGAATGCTGGCATTATATTTTTAAGTTTCTTTCTTTGACTATGGTGAAACAGCTTTCTTTCTTTCTGGCTCTTAGTTGAAGCATACTGTACAGGTCTAGTTGTATACAACATCTTGGCTTTAGGGGTATAATTTCACAACTGCTTAACCTTCAGGCATTACTTCAAGCTCTCTGGTTCATAAGACTGTTAGTGTTTTACGAAGGCAGCACGTTGACCCTTATTGGTAGTAAAGCAGCGTGGCTCAAGGCTTTATTGTCAGTCTTTGCAGTTACTAGGGACAGCTGACTTGTGTTTGTGTTAGTACACAAAGATCTTAAGGGGGTTTCCCTCTTTGTGAATTTCCTTTGGGTAGCATAGGATTGAGTTATATAGATGTCCCTATATAGAAAATGTGCTCTTAGATAAATGACACAAATGTGGTGATAAAGTATGGTGTTTTCAAAATGTATGTACAAAACAAACTCTCTAACTCTAAGGTGCTCCCAAAGAAGATGTTAAGAAGTGAATATACTTGAGAGGGATGGTCAAACCAGTTTCTCAATACTAAACTGAGTTAATCAGCCTATATGATCATGAGTGCCTATACATATAAATGAATAAGGGGCGAAAATTTGGTTGACAAAAGAGAATAAGATTAAAAGTGGGAGCACTGGAGTGTGCATTGTCTTTGATATTTTGCTTTCTATCATCCGCCTTTGGGGTGGTTTGAACACTTGCACCTCACAATATAATTTAATTTAAGTTACAATTTAATTGCAGTAACTTTTGGCAGCTGCTGGCACTGTGCCACTAAATTGTTGTGAGGAGCAAATATATATATATATATGGATTTTTACAACCTTTTCTGCACCTCATTGCCAGAGGCCTGCCTATACAAGTTGAACTAAGTGTAAACTGATATAGTGCAAATAGGTGTTCAGGACATGATTAAAACTAATTCCCCTGCAAATCTGAATCGGGAGTTGAATTGAATTGGAAAGACCTTTTTCTAGGGGCGAAACAACATAGAACCTGTTTGTTGTGTGTGGTAAAATTTGTGACGAGAAAGTTCTTACTTGAAGAGGGATTGGTTGTGAAGAAACAGAAAGCAACTTGTATCTTGGTGGACAGCTACAGCAAGTTTATTGGTTCTGAGATAGAGTTAAGACAATTTAAACAATAGGGTCCACCTCTGGATGTTACATATGTGGTCATGTTAAGAAAGGATGCATCGATTGTAAATTGAGTCGAACAATAAATGACCTTCTACTTGTTTTTTGTGCTTGATTTATGCGTAAAAATTGCAGATCACAATTCTCGTCAAACTTTGCCTTTGTATCTTGTGACGGATTATTTAAATAACCAGGGAGAGCAGTTTTGGGAGGAAATTGTCACAAATCATACAACTTGTAAGTAAATTGTTTCTGAATTCTAAATTGCTTTTTTATGTGAATTTCAGGATCTAATTCTAAGATTGAGGCTAAGTTCTTCTAAGTGTTTTCAAATCTGATGTTTTGTGTTTGTATAGAAACAGTTTGTGTTTGATAGAAACATATTAAGTAAGGTGATGCAGGAGGTTGTGTTGCATTGACTCCTATAGCTTTCTTGATATATGTGGATTACATTAACATGCTTGCTTCGATTGGAACCTAACACACACACAAAATCTTGAGCTAAGTTCATTTAATGTCATAGCAGAAAATCAATATATGGCATTTATATTGATTTTTTGTAATGAGTGAAAGCTTGTGGTTTCAGAAATGAGTTTAAGCCATTCATTACACACCGCACTGACATTATACTCTTTTCATCGCAGATTTAGTGTGAGCCAGGGCATTATTTTGGAATGATCGAAAGGGCTTGGAAGTACATGTGGTTTTTATTTACCGATGTACACTTGTTTCCGTTTAGATTAAAAATACAATACTCACTGGACCCTAAAAACAAGAAATCCTGTTGCTATAACCATTAGGGTTGTTTCAGCAAATCTTTTATATGGATGAGGGACCAAACTGTGGTACCGATTCGGCTCTTTGCAGTCTGCTGGACCCTATAAACAATGACTAATTAACTAACTGTTCCTATTCTGTTAATCAGGCAATATAGCTTGCATGCAAACTGATCTTTAATAAAAAAAATATATGTGTTGCCGCATGACAAAACCCGGCTAAAGACGCCAGGATTGATTCGCTGCTACAGCCGTAAAACACTAAAAATAGGCTACCCCATCAATTTTAAGATTGTTGCCTCTTTGTCTTTATTTAAGACTTTTCTTTAATATCCCAAACGGATTTTGTTCAAACATTACTAAAACATTGTTTATTTTGTAGATTTTGATAAGGGTGTTGATCACACCTTGCTAAAACAATGGCACTAATAGACCTCCGATACCCCAACTTTTCTTGTCCGACTATGAAGGGAAATCCCCAATGTGGATTGATATATAACGTCTGGAGAGTGAAAAGTCCCTATTGCTACTACTTTTTGGTACATAAAAGTGTGTGGCGTATGAATTTTTCATGAAATTCCTTGTTCCGAAGCTTGCTTGTGACACAAGTTGTGTTCGAATGTGTCTCTAGCCAGGTCGTGAAAAACTGAAGTGTTTCCTATAGATTTTCGACGATTTTTAGTTAAAAGTGAATTTTTTAATGTAGATAAACTCATCATACATCTATATCAAGTGTTTTCTTGCAATATTTATGTTGCATTTGTTAGAAACAATTTGTCAAAGTAAGTGACCGATTCTTCTTGGAAACCGGAAGTGATGGCTTCGTCTTCAGCGTCAATAGATGTGTCGTCTGCTAGAGTAGCTAGGGCCTTGAATCGACCCGGTTTTGCTTCTGAAGAGCTCCAAGACCTGCTTTCAGACTATTTTTATGATGGTGCCAGTGGGAACTGTGATGAGGATTATGATTCTGACGAGCCGAAGCTTGATCCCGTTAATAAACTATACTGTTTGTTTTCATTCAATGATTCATGTTTCGTAGGCCTCTTCGCTATTGGCGTGTCTTTAATAATCCGTCATTCTACTTGCATAGATTTAGGTAAAGGTTGAAAAGGCGATATCAGTGAAAGAATTACAGTATGAGTGTGGAAAATATTTCAGTAGTATATTTTGTTGGGTGGAGGTGGGGTGGGGTGGTTGAAAAGGTAAGTAGTCTGGCCTGCATTCAATATTACTAGCATGACAAGTTGACTATGTTCTCAGTATTTATTATTGTTGGTTTGTATGTTTTAGGAAATGAACATGAGGACTATTTACCAAATTACTAGTAATTAGTATTTGTTTTGATATTTGTGCTTATTTAAACTTTATAGAGCAAAATGACATGTCATTCTGTGACGCGACAGATTTATTCGACGTGCGGAAGGGAGTGGAGAATCGGGGAATTATTAAAGCTTGATTATTAGGACTGAAAACTACCTAATGAAACTTTTGTTTTAGGTTTGTAATCTTTGTTTGACTATTTGAACTGAGCTGATGTAGCTGCTTGCAATTAAACAAAAGATTACTTGACAGACGAGGGATTTAAGAGGGGGGGGGGGGGAGGGAGGGGGCATTATGATAGGGTTTATTTTAGAAAAATGATTGATTCAGGCCATGTTCTTGATATATTATTATGTGTTTGAGTTATTATATACTTGCTAAACACTTGTTTGTTTTATTTCTAATATGTTTAAAAACACTATGCATTATGGATGGGTACAGAATAAAATTGTGTTTTTTAATTTGTTTATGTTCAGTATTGTGTGAATGGTGTATAATGTGAATTTTCTCATCTTATCTCAACTCACTGCCATATTGCTGCCATCTTCCTGATTGTTTTGATACCAAATACATGCATGGGAAAATTCTGGTTGTAAAGTAATGATCATTTTACAATTCAAAACTTTGAAGGCAATTTCTGGAAATTAGCCCCCGAGAAAATAAAATATTTAAAAAAATCATAAAACATCAACCAATAAAGATAAAACAATTCTGTTTTTTGCATTTTGAAGATTATGTTTAGTACTTTGTTAATAAATAAATAAGTAATTTTTCATATTTTGACACTTTAGCCTGGTTTTCTCATGCTGCAACACATATCTTCAGGATATATGGCATTGATGCTATTTTATTTCAGCCTTTTGTTTTTATCTGCTACCATTTAATTTAGTTATAACTTAACTGTATAACTTAGTGTAATTTTGCTTTATATATTTTTTATTATATCAGTCTGTTAATTTTTTTAAGACTCATTTTGTGCTTTGAATTGCATCACTGTTTTTGCATGATATGCATTGCGTTTCTAACAATTTATTTTTGTTTGCATTAAATTTTTATTTTATTTTATTTTATTTGCAATTACTTTCATTCTGTATACATCCAGTTTATTTGTTTTGTTTTTTAACACTGCAGTTGTAGATTGAAATGTCCTCATGCTTATAACTTTACATGAGTCTTTTAATGCTGTTTTAAGAAAAAAGATAGATGGACAGCAGGCATGTGATCGCTATTGACCATACTAATTCAATGATAGTTACAGTTTTAATATTATTACTGAGTATTATACATCTTTGACTTGTTTTGGATTCCACCTATCATTCAGTTAATGTGATTGCTCTGAGCCTACCCCATTTGGGGTGCCAAGATTTTCTATAGTATTTTAGTCATTCCACATATGCTCAGGTGTCCGGGGACATCTAAATAAGAAGAAGAAGATGGAAATTTAAAGCTTTAACTTGAATTACCACTGTTTCTGTCATTCTCATATGTATCGATTTCCACAAGTGTCTTATATTTTCATTGGCCAGGTAGATTGTGCCTAGAACTGATCTATTCTATTTTATTATATCCCGTAACTCGAAGGTTGTTGGGCCACCACAGATGATCGTTTAACCAGCGTACTCCATCTTCCTCTGTCCTCAGCAACCCTCATGGCCTTGCTCAGTGTTAAGCAAGTCCATTCTCGAATGTTGTCCTCCCACCTCTTTTCTATCTCCCTCTTTTTCTGCCTCCTTACACCATGCCTTGCAGCATGGTCTTTGCAAGGCCTGATGCTCTGATGACTTGCCCATTCCATCAGGTTTCCGTTTCTTCACCACTGTGAGCATGTCATCGTGTTGCCCAATGGCTTGTGTGATGGTCTGTCGGACTTCATTGTTGGTGATGTGCTGGGTATAGGAATTGCCCAGAAGTCTTCTGTAGCACCTCGTCCCTTTGCTTTGTATTCTTCTTTGGAGATATGCTGTGAGGGTCCATGTTTCGCAAGCATATAGGAAGATGGAGATCACAATAACTGATATCACATGGTAATTGACCAGTCACAGATGGCAGTGTTTCTAGCAAAGCTTGGAATATTAAAGTTGTAAGAATACTTATACTGACTACTTACGACTGTTGTCCACATAAAAGAGAATAAACAAAATGTCGATCCTCTGTGGATTGAAAACGAGCTTATAGATTCTAGACTACCAGCCCAATGAAGCCATTGATGAAGATGCCTTTTAATTCCCGACAATTATTACTAGAAGGTGCTAATAATAGCACATAAAAATGTAACATAATAATCTGTTTCGTCGTCGAACAAAACCAAAGGTTCACGATCACATTGTTTGAGCTGCATGTCATGAACTTGCCGCCTTTGATTCAGTTAATAAATCTATTGTTAGTGCAGAGGACAGAACTGTCTTCTTGCTGCAATTTATTTAAGTTATTATGAACATAACAATAAAGCCGGCAGATTGTGAAAAGTCTTACTTCTGTGCTGGATGGTAGCAAAAACATTTTCCATAAATGCCACAATTTTTTTTTAAAGCAACGTAAGCAATGTTGTCAATTTTTTATCAGTATGATACTACAGGCCTACTGTCTATGCGACGTGTAATGCTGCTTTTCGCCATATTGATTGCTTATGCCAAGAATTTTTCAGTGTTTATATAATGCGAAGGAGTGGAACGTGAAAGTTTGTTGAGAATTAAAATGTGCTGCAAATGTGTCCATTGCCTGAACTACTTTGTTATGGCGTATTCTTTGGAATGTGTTGTCTGAAGTGGTCTTTGACATAGGCCTATGAACAGCTTTCATGTTTTATATTTTGATTTGATGAAATCGATACATAAATGTTATCAGCATGTTGGCGTGGATGATGAGATATGTAGAACTCAATCAATTCAATGTTTCACTCGCTTTCGGCATGTGGAAACATTCAATAGACCTCGTTGGACGTATCTCATATTCCACGCCAATATGCCGATAATGATATTGTTCTTTCTCATTCGTAATCTGTTTTATCAATCTATTATCTTCTTCGTTAAACCAGTCACCTACCTTTTTTTTTGAAAACTCTTCCCAAACTCCTCATTTGTGTATGGGGTCTGTTGGGTCAGCTTGGGGATATTGGACGCTTTCTGCCAAATGGTCACTAGGGATTTCTATGTCATTATTATTTAGCAATGTAGGCATTATATATGTATGTGTTTTGTTAATTTATAATGATGTTTATATTCTAGTTTGTTTTTGTTAACGAGTGTTCAATAAATTAGATTAAAGCTTCAGCATCCCTTGCATTGGATGCCTTTATTGTAAAGTGACCGGCTGGTGGAGTGCCTTCAGTGTTACCATTAGGGTTGTTTTGGCCGATCTTTTATACGAATCAGGGGAAGAGTCCTCTTTCATCCAACTCCTTATGATTCCGCTCTTTGACGTCTGCTGGACCCTATAAACAATGACTAACTAAGCTCTGAGCCTATTTGTGTTATGAATTTTCAACTCAACCTAGATCACCGTCCTGTCTGTTTATTGAAGCTGACATACAACTTAAGTATTTAGATTTTCACTGCTATGGACTAATGCAGTCACTATGCTGTATATAAGAATTAATTTTGTTCTGTTTGTTAATTTGAATTGTCTTGTCACATTTGTTGTACAGGTGCACTGTGCACGTTGGTTTAATACTGTGATTCACCAGTGATTGATGTTGTCTTTGCGTTGTTGATGTGTTAAGGATTCACCTCGCATTTACCCTACCACCACTCAACCCTCTGACAACTACATGGCGCCAAGCCGTCCTGCAGGCGTCAACTTGGAGGCCCTCGTCGAAAGGACAGAAAAACGGAGACAATTAGCTGAGGCTGTGCAGGTATTCAACTGTTTAGCGAATTGCACTCTTCAGCTGTTTATTTTAGACTGGAAGAAGTTTTTTTGTGTTTTTTTCAAGTTTAATATGCTTCCTGATAATTTAGTCATGATTTTGTTTTGTTTTGTTTATTTTTCTAAAATATATATTTTTGTTTGTTGAAGAGGCATATGGATTGAGCAAGAATTTTTCAAAACGTTTATATTAAATTATCAGTCATACACTAGTTTCTTCATCTATATTGTCTTTGTTTATTTTTTTTTATTTTTTTATTTCTTGTTTTGGGTAGCTAAGATTTATATTGCAATAGTAAGATTTCAACACCCACAAAAATAGCCAAAAGTCAATAGATTTTATTTTTATTTTGCAGTTCAGTCTTTAAAATTTCACCTAGCATTACTAAATAACCAGAATGTCACAGCAGAAATTGCCTTTAACCTGGCATCGCATAAACTAACTTTGTGGCTCTCTAGTCCAGCAGCTGAAGCATTTGTGTTGTATTGTTTGCACTGAATATAAAACAGCCATTGACACTTGAAAATTGGCATGCTTCAATGTTTTCACAAGGCATGATTTGAATAGCTCTAATTTGAATGTTGCCTTTGTGCATGATTTTTGCAGGTTATTGTATTCTGTTCCTTATTTCGTGATGATATGTTCTTTTTCATATATGTTTGTGATTCAGATTTAGCTTTTTACAATTGTTTGGTGAATATGAAAAAAATGAAATTGTCATTTGCAAATGATTTTAATGGGTAAATGAGCAAGATTAGATTTTTTAATCATACGCCTTTTTCAGTGACTATAGAACTATTCACAAATTCATCATTGTCAAAGTTTTCATGCTTCAATGTCTTTAAAGAATTGATCTTACTATTTATTGATCATAACAGAACCATTGTCTATGCAGGAAACATATTTTATTCAGTATTTATTACAGCAGGCATTGTAATTTCTGAATACTTTTTCTTCTTGATTTTTTAATTATTTACTTGTTCCGAACTTGGAAAAAAGTACAGACAAAACGACAGCAAAAAAAAACCTTTATGGTTTCTTTTTCCCTTAGTCCCACAAAGGGTGGATATGCTTCAATGTTTTATTGATTTTATCATGTGATGTTGTTCTGTTTCATCCGCTGGAACCATTGGAAACGTGTATTCACTGTTCATCGTCTCTTTATTTCATTGATTCATTGTTTTTGTTCTTTAAAACTAAGTTTATGTTTAGCAGCTTGGTTGCAGTATCGTTTATCAGATTAGACTGACATGTGTGTTTCTTGGTGTTTTTAAACACGAAAATAAGTTTCAAGTGTATAGGTCTGTGTGTGACAGCTTTCATGATTATTATTTTTCTATAAACATAATCGTGCGTACCGTGTGTTTTATATTTATTATAACATCCATTCACAATCCCACCGCAGTTGGATACAGGGAAATTATAATATAGAATCTGCAGGTGTTTTGTCTTTTTTTTTTTGTCTACTACTGTTACTAGGCAGCTGAAAAGTTGGAACAAAAACCTCCACAAGGCCGAGATCAGCCTCCAAAGTTGGAGATCAGTACATACGAGCAACAGAGGCAAAAATTACAGGCTGAGAGAAAAGAAGAAATGCAGTCTTTCATGCAGCAGGTGCTTGTTTCAGATGTCTTGATGATATTATGTTATTATACTGTGAGTAAATTGATAAGAAAGATAAATTACAAGATGGTTGTTCTGAGCTGCTAATATTTATCTCACCGTAAAACATCCTTATTCCCAAGGGTCATGTCTTGGAAGTCAGGTGTAAAAAAAATTAATTGTATTTCCGACTTTACATTTTCGAATATCTCTTAATGGTAGTAATACATATACCGAGTTTTTAAGGATGACAGATCTGAGAGTATAGCCATAATAAAAAAACAGCATGTTCCTTTTACTTGTGAAAAGTATGATAACATGAATTACAGTAGTTAAAGGCAAGACTGTCTACTTCCAATACCCTTTGAGTAAATGTTCATCTCTCTCTCAGTAGTATATTATAATCCATAGCAGCTTTCAGAATTGTTGTATTAGTGGCGTGATTGCAGACCTTGCTTGAGTTATATTACTTACTTGGTTTTTCTTGCAATCATCATCAGCAAAAGCAGCAGCAGGAGGAGCAGAAGTCACGTCGTCAGTGGCGTGAAGAGGAGGGTAAAGGCCAGATCCTTCCCGGGGATCAGGTGGAGGCTGCGCGTAAAAGGATGGCTGAGGATAGGAAGAAAGAGTATCAGGAGTTGATGGACAAGGTACAGAATTTGCATGAAACGAATAGGATTGATTTGATGGGGGAAATTGTAACAGTGACAACTCAGTGTCCTTGTGATATAATCCCCAAAGAATGTAAAGTTGTGCTTCAATTTCTCTTATTTTTCGTTAGATAGAGACCTATAATGAAGTCTTTATTTTATTTTGAAGCAGAACTTCATTTCACCCAGAGTATTTATTGTGTTACAAGTTCCGAGAAATTTAATAATGTCTGAGGGGATGTGCATTCATTCCAGTGTTTGCCTTAAATTTATGTGGTGATTAACATAGGTTAGATCTTGCAGTGAAAGTCTTAATTAATGGATACATGTTGGCTAATTGATTCAATTACAAAGGAATTCTGTTATTAATTGCTTGTGAGACCATAGAGTGTGAAGAGCTTAATACCTTATTTTGCTTGTGTGGGTAATTCGCTTAGATCTAAACAAGGTAGACAGTTTTCTGTCTGCTTGACAGCGTTTTTGTAGCTTGATTCTACTTTCAGTGTTATTGTAATAATAGTAAAAGTTGTAAAATTAAATTCCTAGACATGTTTTTATGTTAAGTAAATTTTGGATGATCCCTTCAGAGCTATAAACAAATTAGTCAATTAGGGACAACATTCGTTCTGTAATAACTTACTGGCATATGATGGTTTTAGATTTATACATCACGCTAGGTGCAAGTTTTCCAGCATGCAGTGTATGCAAGGTGTCTATAACTTCCTGTTATGTGTGTTTGTGTGTGTGTGTGTGTATGTGTGCACCACCATAGTCCCCCGGGAAGGTGAATAGGCGACAGTGGGACATCCCGGAAACGGCCGCAGAAGAACAGCCGTTTGCCCTGGGGAGGTACGAGAGTGTGAGGCAGCAGAAACAGAGAGAGAGGCAGGAAGAATACAACAAGTTCCTACAGGTCATCATCCATAATTAGTTTTTGTGTGTGGTGTGATTTTTTACCAGTAAGACATTTTAGATTCATATCCCTACCTTTATTGTACCTAGAGGTGAATCTTCCATAATTATAATTCATATCTTTTAGGCACGTTAATGTTTTGGCCAGATAATCAATTATATATTTTTTGCTATAATAGTTCCTTGTGGTTGTATTAAACTAGTATATTGAGTGATTAATGTCAATGAGAAGTGCAGGTTACATTTTGCTGATTCCAACAAAACACCACCTGGTTTATAAGTTTCTACATAGCTGTAGAGTTGGTGCCCTGTGCAAACAGTTTTATTTTTGGTAGTTGAAATTTATCCATAAACTAAGATCTTATGAATGAAAGCTTCTCATCTGTGCACGTTTGAGTCTTCATGTGAGAAATAGTTTTTGCTTTAAATACAGAAGAATTCAAGTTGTACTTGTTTCTCAATGAAGAGATAATTGTACTATTGAAGCTTATTTCCGATGCTTTTGACTGGGCGATGTTGAAGAAACTAGCTGTGATGAGTTACTTTCACAGAGTTTTATTGTGATAAAACAGTCAAAGAATCCTGGGAACCGTGTCTGGCGTGAGCCCTCTGTGGAGAAACTTTTGCCAATAGGGGAGAAAGAGGGAACAAGAAAACAGCTGGAACAAGAACGCAACAAAGAATACAATGACTATCTCAAGGTAGTAAGAGCTAGAAATACATGTATCAACGATCGGGTTAGGAGCAGCGTTGATCAGCCTCTTCAGCGTTCGTGTATTTCCTGCTCTCTGCAATATAGATTATTGTTCATTTTCTAGTGCATGTACCTCATTTCAAAAGCAATGAAAAGGTTGGTCATCGCATTCGTGTCTCGCACAATTGTATTCTAGGTTTTTAAACAAAATTAAATGCTAAATTGTTGAGGAGTGTATTTTGCTCTTAAAAATATTCATTTACATTACGATTTAAAAGGTCTCATCTTTTCATTATTCCAAAAATTACTTTTGTCATTTTTGTCAGCAGAGAAAAGTAACTGTCTTCTGGTATACCACAAGTTATAAAATGTAATGTGTGAGATCTAGAAAACCTGCAGTTTTTAGGGAGAGAATTATCCGTTTGTATGTTGTGATCATCATGTAGCTCGGCATTGGAACAGCTTGCCTGATCGTGTATCAGCTAGACCAATTTGTATTTGTTATGGAAAATATGTATTGTGTGGATTTAGTTTATTATTAAGTTAAAGTGAATATTGATTTTTAAACCCAAGTTCGTTTTAGATCTAAACATTCCCCTGGTCAAGATTCCAGATATAATCAGTGGCTTGGATTTAGCTTGTAAAAAATATATCTGCTTGTTGGTATATTTTTTTCAAAATGACAGTATAAAAACAAGCTGATTTATTTTTGTTTGTCATTTGTTAATATTGTATATTAGTATTTAATACACACAAATGCTGTCGTGCCAGTCAAAAAGTGTGGGCAACCGTTTTTGGCGGGAGCCTTCGCAGGAAAAAATGAGTTTGCCATTGGGTGGGTACAAAGAGAAACGCAGAGCCAAAGAAGATGAGAGAGAAAAGGCCTATCAGGAGTTTTTGAAAAAGGTACACCCCTTCCTGGTCATGCTCTACTCTATGTATATAAACTTCATCCATATTTTTCTGGATTCCCCTGTAGTTTTAAGTGAATACTACATAATTATTTTGCTTTATTTCATGATAAACTTAACATGCATTTTGTATGATAGTTTTAAAAACAAAATAACCTCATTATTTATTATTTGTTGTAAAAGCACAAATAGCACTTGCTTCCATGTAATACATTTGTGTATTTGGTTAAATGAAACACACCAAATGCTTGAACTTGTTATCATTTTGACTGTTGCAAAATGTATATGAACGTTATTTTTAAAATGTTTAATTTTAATTTATATTTGTTGTCCCCTTTTCTTCAGCACATATTGTAGTATTACTAGTTTAAATGCAGCACCACCATTTGAACTAAAACATCTGAATACTTGTCCCTGTGATAATCAAACTAAAATCTCAATAACACGCATTGACATGCATAACATAAACTACACGTGCACGTTTAATTAATCATACCTAAGAATTGGTATAATATCAGACTGGGTCACTTGTGCCTGCAGCTCTGCTTTTAATATTTTATATATAATTAGTTGACATTATTAAAAGTTAATGAAAATACTATTTTTACTATTTGAGCTAGCCAAAAATCAAAATAAAATATTACATCAAATTGTTATCTACTTTCGAAAAGCAGCAGGCAGCAGAATGGGATGACGGATGGCAAACATGGAAAGAACTGTCCAAAGAAGAACTGTTACCACTTGGCGAGCATGACATGTTAAAAGAGAAGCTAAAATCGGAAAGGAAAGCAGACTATAGAAAATATTTGCAAGAGATTTTTAGCTTAAGACTTTTGGTTAATAATAATAATAATAATAACGGATTTTTATATAGCGGGTATTTATTTATTTATTTTTATTTATTTATTTTTTAAATTATTTAATCGTTCTTATATAGCGCTTTTTCAGCTCAAGAGCTGCTCAAGGCGCTGGCCGATACAGGATCTAACTCAAGCCGCCCGAGACGCCCACCTGCAGCCTTTGGGCGCATGGTCTGACGCCCGGACAACTGATCACAATCCTGGGCAGCCAGGGATGGGGGATAAGGACCTAGGTGCATGCTGGGTGTGTTCTTGCCACCGGCACTCACCCGTCTAGGACATGAGCGTCAGGATCTTTAAAGTCCCTTATGATGGAATGTATGCGACACAGACTAGACCTCGGTTTATACTCTCATCCGAAGGGTACTCCAGCCTATGACCAGACTCACCACGCTTTACATAATCATTACATATAAATACATGCACTCGATAAAACATTGCTTTTGCTACAATACACCAAAAGACAGAACAGTAAGGGTACAACTATTTACAACTATGTACACAAATTATTTTTAAAAAAAAGAAGACAGAAATAGACTATTTACAACTATGTACACAAATGACAGAAAAGACAGAAATAGAATAGCAAAAAAACTATTCACAGCTATTTATATGCCCGGTTAGGCCCAAGAGGAAAAACAGTATAAATATGTACAGCCGTGTATACACTTACGGATCAGACAGAGACAAAAGAGGAGAGAATGGCAGCGGGATACAAATCAGTCTGAATAATGCAGTTTGAAGAGGTGGGTTTTGAGGGCCTTTTTGAATGCTTGTGTTGATTGTATGTTGCGGATATGGGAGGGAAGGGAATTCCACTGCTTATGTGCGGCGTAGGCGAATGCACGTTGTATGTGTTAGTGCGGGTGACTTAGTGCGGGTGACGGGAACCTTGAGTGTGTGAGTTTCAGCAGAAGATCTTAAAGTGCATGAAGGGGAGTAGACAGACAGCAGGTCAGCAAGGTTACATGGGTTAAAGTAGTGTGCAGTACTTTTACTTCTTGGTTTACTTTTCTAGCTGGGAACATTGTCTTTTTAAATATATCTTTATTAGATGATCTAATTATATTTGCATAGGAATGGCTGGCTGTGACTTTCACAAAATTAAAGAAAAGGTAGCCTGATGTTTACATCCCGCACTAACAGCTGTAACTAACATATTTTATTAAATATTGATTTAGCAGCCTCAAATTATATCTTTTGCAAAAGGGCAAGACTCTGTGGTTTTAGTTATATAATTTACACGTCGTTGCATTGAATGAAGAGTTTGCTTCAAGAATTAAAAACGCGAAATATCCAAAGTATTTTTGTAGCAGTAAAGTTTTTGTTCTTATTGCTTGGTGCGTGTCTTTTGTATGAAGTTACATGTCAGAATTAACCCTTTGTGTTTCAACACTGAAATGTAATATATAATAGAACTTGAAACAAATTGTCTGCTTGAGTGACCTAGAATTATATTTAACTTTGGTATCTGAACTTTTTTCTGATCTGGAGATATTTCTTGGTATTAACGTGACAGTCGATGTTAGGCATCTTGAACGTCTTTCCATTTTATTACTTTGATGAAATACGTATAGACTGACATACAAACTAATTAACTGATGCAGGAAATAGCTAATAAAAAATCGGGTGTCTTTGGTAATGAGATACTGCAAGCAGTACATGAGTAATATTATTACAACTAACAGGACTCCCCTCGTCCCCCTAACCGTGCCTGGCGAGTACCCTCAACAGAAGAGCCTCTACCTCTTGGTCTGCATTATGAAAAGATGCGCAAGCGGCTGGCCACAGAGAGAATGCGTGATTATAACGATTACCTAAGGGAGATAAGCCAAGTCAGGAACGGCACGTTGAAGGTGCCCAACACTGAAGAGCTCCTTCCCCTGGGAAAGTATGAGCAGCAGCAGGAAAAGCTGAAGCAGGAAAGGCGACAGGAGTATAACGATTTGCTCGGACGGCTTTCCAAAGATGTGAGCTGCCATGGTTGGTTGAAGTGGATCTTGTCGCAGCTGTGCCAGTGCTGAGCTACAAGCTTTTTAATTCCATGCGTCAGTTTGGTATCACTGCATCAGGTTCTGACTACAATTGCCCAAATGAATGTAGTGGCGGCTGAACCGTGGTTATTGCAGCAGTGCCTTGTCCTAGGTTGCGTACTTTTAATTCCATGCGCCAGTTTTTTGCTGCATCTGCAGGTACTTGTTTTAAATGCTGTGATGAAGGGATTGAGGGTATTTGTGGCTTTAAGTCACCAAGAGCTTTTGTTTTGCCAGTTGTTATTGTTCTTTGCACAAGCTGACGTTTGCATATAGTACTTGCTCGAAATTCAGAGCTGTGGATTTTTGTGGTTTAAAGCGATTTGTGGCTCGCAAGGCTTAGGTTCTCAACCTTTGGGGCTAGTAAGCTACATATCATTTTGGATCAAGCATGTGGAAACATCCATAGCCATTCAACACTAGGCATCATATGTGTTGTACATCCTATTATTGCCTGTTATTGTTTGTCACAAGTATGGATTGTACATGTATACTAACAGTTCTGTCCTGTGTGATGCCACCGTCGGATGGTCTAGCAAGTATGGCAAGAATGGGCTGGCATTTTGCCATGGTTTAATGCAATCATGATCATTTTGCTGATGCCAGCCAGCGCTTCATCAGTTGATTTTATATTTTAAAGTTTTGTGCCAGATTGTTGAACTTAAAAATTGCATCATCATGTCATCAGAAACATAACTGAATGTTTAGATGGTAAATGTCCCCATTAGTAAATAGATCAGATAGAAGAGGTGCATTCAGGTAGAAAGAATCCCATAACTAAATTTCAAACTTCCGAGTTATCTGTATTTTGTTTATTACACTGACCAAGGGAAATCTATTTTTTTCAGGTTGTGTGGTCATAGCAGATATCAAGGAAGGCTTAAGAGTTTTAATGTTATTTTTTTAACTTCTGCATCCAAGATAAGGCTTTTCCTCTCCCTCTACCTCTTAAAATTATTTAACCTGTTTGATAATTCAGTGGTGTGACCATTACTTCTCTACTGTAAATACCCCCCTCCCTCTCCACCTGCACCCCCCTCCTAACTGCCCAGTTGTATATTTGCTGTGTGTGCTTGATTTGTAGGTTTCATATTTGTTTTATGAAAAGCGAAAAAAAAAATTAGGTGCATTTTATTTGTCTTAATTCAGTTATTAACCTTCTTCTCTAATTAACATAGTGCCCCATTCAAATTCAACCCTGTGCACATTTGATTTGAAAGTTATTGTGAAGCTTACTGTATTTATCCTGTGTGTTTGTATAGATTGGAGGTACAGGGTGGTGGTTATTCCACAAGTCAGGAAGAAGAGGCCAAACTGCACAAAGCGTTTGGGACCACTCCTGTTCCCAGTGTATACCAGCCTTCAAATGCACATTGACATGATCCAACACAAAATGTTGGACAGCACCTAAGCGGATATGATGATCTCTGAGGTTCAGGATCTCAACAGGAGGAATTGAACTCGCAAGGGTGGAAAGACAATTTGAACAGATGGAGATCCAATCAGGAGAAGACAGTTGCACCTCAGAAAAGAGTCAGTATCATGGATAATCCGTTAGCTGTGATCCCTGAATGAACAGAGATGAGTTCCTTTGCTGATAAGAATCTTCTGCCTGGGCGACCATCAATGGTGAATGGTCCGGTGAAGGATAGTGACCCACCAGAGCAGCCAGTGGTCAGTCAGCTTGCAAGCAAGGCAAGAAAACATAATGCAGAGGCTGCAAGAAGAGAGGCAAGCAGAGTACCAATAGTTTCAAGAGAGAAAACGCTTTGACAATATCAGAAGGAACCTCACAACTGGGTCCTCCACTATGGAAACAGAGAGGAAGCAGCCTCTTCAGTCGCCAAGGATCCATGGAAAGTCAGCGCAGTCACATGGCCATAGAATGCCACAGAGGATATAATACTATGCTAGCTAGGAAATGGGATGAGGAAATACGCAAGATAGAAACTGAGAGTCACGTTGCACTGAAGCGATAGTTGGTAGGCAGCCCTCAAGGCTGAGGCCTCTTCAGTCCGATCACGTCTTGAGAAAGCTCATCTCAAGATCGCCTGAAGCAGGAAAGAGAGCAGGAGTATAATGAAATGTTGGCCAGAAAGCGAGGGGATGAAGTGACATCCAGTCAGAGACAGCATAAGTATTTTCAGCATTACGACAAAGTCAGATCATTATCAATAAATGAAAGAGTAATGAGTCGACTTGGATCCAGGGAGATTTTGCTACAGGCTGGCTGAGGCAAGAACGTCATGTCGAGTACCCGCAATTTCTGAAGGTACTTGGATTAATCAACACCCAGAGATCCTACTTTCATGGGGGTGTTTATACACCTGAACTGTTTCAGAATTGCTGTGTTTGACCTTACATTTGTGAGCTGCACCTGAGTTTTAATAAACAACTTGGTGCTGGTTGCTTAACTTTTGATTGTGAATTTTTGATTTTGATTATGATGGCTAGAATTTGTTCGTTGTGCTAGTCCTGGTGTTTCCTATCTTATCCTATCCTATCCCATAACTTGGAGGTCGTAGGGGCACCACAGATGATCGTTTAACCAGCGTACTCTATCTTTCCCTGTCCTAGGCAACCCTGATGGTTTCGCTCAGTGTCAAACCAGTCCATTCTCGAATGTTGTCCTCCCACCTCTTTTTCGGTCTCCCTCTTCTTCTACCTCCTTGCACTGTGCCTTGCAGGATGGTCTTTGCAAGACCTGATGATCTGGTGACGTGGCCATACCATCGGAGTTTACGTTTTTCCACCACTGTGAGCAGGTCATCGTGTTGTGCAATGGCTTGTGTGATGGTCTGTTGGACTTCATCGTTGGTGATGTGCTGGGTATAGCCAAGGAAATGCCCAGAAGTCTTCTGTAGCACCTCATCTCCATGCTTTGTATTCTTCGTTGGAGATTTGCTGTGAGGGTCCATGTTTCGCAAGCATATAGGAAGATGGAGATGACAAGGGAGCGCAGCAGCCTTACTTTGGAATGTAGACTGATGGTCCTGTCTTTCCAAATTGGCTTCAACCTCGCCAGGGCAGCAGTTGATTGTGCGATCCTGGAGAGGACTTCCTGTCGGGACCCATTGTCTGATACAATGGCTCCTAAATATTTGAAGCTATAAGATAAGATAAGATAAGATAAGATAAGATAAGATAAGACAACTTTATTATCTTTTACAAGAAATTACATTGTGGTGTACAATTACAATCAAGGAATAAACATCACATTAATAATAACAACAATCATAATGCTATGCGCTGTGTTGAGGGATTGGCCTTGGACTTTGATGTCCGTGTTGATGCCATTGGTGTTGTTGGTCATCAGTTTGGTCTTCTCTGCACTTATTTCCATTCTATAGGTTCTGGAGGTGGTGTCAAGCCTTTGTACCAGCTGTTCAAGTTCTTGTTCCTCTCCAGCCAATCCATCAATGTCATCCGCAAAACGGAGGATGGAGATTGCTCTCCCCCCTATGCTGACTGTGCCTTCGTGGTCTGCAAGGGCATCTGACATGATGCGCTCTAGGAACATGTTGAAGAGTGTTGGAGATAGTAGGCATCCCTGACTCACACCGATTGTTGTACTGAACCAGTTTCCGATGGCGCTGTTGTGGAGGACTGCACTGGTAGCCTTGTCATACAGGCTTTTGATGACTTCAATAATTTTAGGGCTGATTTTGTACACTCTCATGGTTGCCCACAGAGCTGCATGCCAGACTCGGTCAAACGCCTTTTTGAAGTCTACGAACTGGTGTTTCAAAGAATTTAATTGTCAGTTTCATTCTCCCATTGTTAGTACTGGTGTTTCAAAGACTTTAATTGTCATCATCATATTCACATATTAGAAGCAATAATATTTTGCTAGTTGTAAATGTTTTGAAACTAGATTACATACATGAACATACATTCATTTCTCTGCACTATTAATGAAACAGTTACCATGCACATTAACAGTATTCTTCGGGTCTTACCGATGTTAATTTTTTTGGTTTAATTGTTCAATATTTATATTTCACGTTTACATTTTTGTAATGCTGAAATAATCTAATATGCTTTTCCTTAAACATTTTATTTTAAAAATTGAGAGAAGCTGGAATGTTCTTTTGTTTTGCTTGCTTTTTCCATGGCAGTCGTTATATAATTGTACTGTCAGTGTCATTGTTTGGTGGGTGTAGCTGCCTAATACATTTGCATTTAGTTGAATGTTTAGTAACCTCAGCTTTGCTTTCTTGTTTGAATTGTGCTTAAGTTTATTGTGCTGCTTTCGTTTGGATTCATATTTTCAGCAAACAAAATATATTTGATAATTTCTAACACAAATTATTGATGGCAATAAATTTGAATGTAAGGCTTGTTTAATATTAACCCTATATGTGATTAACGGATTTTCAAATATATACATATTTCTTATTTCTTATTCTACTTAATTTTCATGTTTAATTTTCACCTTTGATGAAGCTTTTTTTTCTTCTGTAGCTAAATAAGCTAATTGAATTTTTGTAAAGTGGTGTATAACTTAGACAGTATTCTTTAAAGAGTTGTAGAAGCCTGTTCTATAAGCAATTTAAAAAGGTAAGACAATAAGATTAAAAGAAGGAAATTATTATTACGTTAACTTTTTCTCTGACGAGATTCTAGATGAGGGAATTTGGTAAGTGGGGAAATTGTCCAAGATAAAAAATGGCAATGCAACAACATATCTGTACCTGTACACATGTTTCATAGTGATAATTAATATTGATGTCTAGTGTTTTGTGACTGTTGCAGCAGCAGCAACCGCAGAGTGACAGCCGCAGCTTAGTACAGCAAACGGATGAATACAAGGCCAGTAACTTCCCTGGCATGAACGAGAGTGATGCTGCAAAGGTATGTAAGAAATAAAACTTTCAAACTGCACTTGTCCTAAGTTTTGTAAGACATCTAGCCAGCTAGGTACTTTTCAGAGTTTTTTGTCTCTCTCACTTTCTTTGCTAAGAAGTAAAAGTCAGTTTGTTGTACTGTTTTTTTGTTGTTGTTGCTGTTAGTTGATAGTTAATATGCTTATTTTCTGAGTTCTCCTCAAGTTGATTGTACTCGTTTGAACTGTAAAAAATGTCAACACGTTTGATTGAATGGAGGTTGTTTTTGTTTTTTTACAAAATTGAATATCAACAGCTGTAGGCTGTTTGGCAAATACTTGTTTACCTGAAATTTCCTGAATGGCTTCTGAATGCAGACAGGAAGTACAGAACATGCAGACTACATCTTTCAGTGCCCATGCTGTCTTAATAAGGTATCACTTCAAGGAAGGAGCTCAAAATGTTATGAAATTAATACACATATTGCAAGCTTGTTCAGTTAATAAGAAATGTGTATACATCTCTGTTGTAATTTGTAGACCACAATGAACTTTTGTTGGATTTCTTTTTGTTGGTGCAAATTGAATTGTTGATCTTTTGTATGATGTACGTATATATTATAGGTGTATACCAGACAGCAGTATGTGCCGTACCCACCTTATTCAGTGCACACATTGCCGTATGGGTCCTGTGCCTCCAAACACGATAAAGATTTTGTGGATATCAAACCCTACTCCGTAAGATGCATGACTTCTCTGCAGCTTGCTGGTCAACACTGGAACACTTAAATCTCTTCTCCCTACCTTGGCCCTCTTGAGCCCTTTACCCACATCTGCTCCAGATGAGCGAATGACAATTTTAAAAAAGAAAGAACATCACCAGCAAACTCATTACAATTTGGACTACTTATGGCATACTCACTTCATAGTAGGTAAAGGTAAAGGTAGTCTCATAGCCTTGTGGCCGTAGGGGAGCGTGATGTTGGAGATCACACTTATCTTCGGCCAGCGTAATGAGGGTGATGCCCATCTCTCTCCCTCGCTGCTTTACCTTCCCCACCCTTAACAGATTAGGTACTCACTCACAGTTGAGTCAACTGGGGGCATTGTTATTTGTTGCTTCACGTTTTTGCAGTCACCCATCCAAGTGCTAACCGCACTGGACGGTGCTTAACTTGCGACACAGTAGCGAGTGCTCTAACCACTGCGCTATCCGACACCCCCACTTCATAGTAGTGTAATGATATTCTGGCTGCATCAACTTCAGGGATTCAACACTGGAAAGGCAGGCATTTCCCTTGCTGACATTCAAAGCAACTCTGAGCTGCTTGCATCGTCTTTCAACCATAAATTAGTTGCATAAGTTGATGCAATTAACAAAGAAATTAGTTCGCCAATAGTGGCACTTTATTTGACAGCAGTTTCTAGCATTTCTGTGGATATAATGTGGCCATGAATTGCTCAGTTGGTTTCATCAAACATCATTGATAGATTTCGGTTATACATATTCTGAAGAGTTCTGTTCTAATGTTGACCACAAAGCAGTTGGAATGACTTACATGCATCCCTTTCTTGGAATTGTGCATGCCGGTTTAAGGCGAGGTTTAATGCCTTTTCTTCTTGCCATGTAGATACATTTACCCAGAATGTAGGGCTTTTAACAGATCCCAAGATTGTAATCCTGCATGAATCATTTACATTGAATCCCTTTACATTAATTTTCTTTTAATACGCTTATAAGAGGAAAGAGATGTATTTCAGCAAACTTGCACCTGCCTTGTTTTTTTCAAAGTTTTAATACATTGGTGCATAGGTTATTGGTGTTGGTTGCTCTCTTTGGAATGGTGTGTATTATTACAGAACAATGCTTGTGCACATTGCTTAAGTTGATTGCTGTGTTTGTTTGGGTCTGTGAAAAGGTTGATCCGTACTGAGGACTGTGGCTGACACTGTTGACTCCTATAGTGCTTCTTTGCTTACTGTTAACTGGTACTAATGTAATTTGCAGCAACCAAGCATTCACTGCTATTTCACATTGCCAGTATTGTTGCCTAGCAAATGTATTGATGTGTTTGGTTCAAGTCAGCCTCTCAGCATACATTTTAACATGCTGTTCAATATACATACCGAGGTCACACTTATTGCAAAAGTTTGCCTGAATGCTTTCTTTAGACTGTAGGTACATGTTTGATGCAAAATGGACAGTTTTCTCTTATGCCTGAGGGGCACAAGATTTAGTGCTAGAGCAACCACGATATGAATTCCACAGTGCTGTGGAAAAGACTTTGTTCATATTATGTTGTAAAGGATAGTTAAGTGTGACCTAATCTTTGCAATCACTTTTTCATTTGTAATTTTGTGGTAGATAAAAAAAGAGTCAAGCCTCGAGTCTTCAGAATGGATCAGTTTGTTACTGGGAGATGTATGCACAGCATTTTGTTATTTGTCGCTCTTGTGGCCCTGTGTGTGTAGATGCAGAAGATGCGCGAGCGTAACCAAGAGTACAATAATTTCCTGGCTAGCAAGAATGACGGCCGGCGAAGGGGTGATGGACAGGCTGTGAGTGACACCTCTATGTTCACACTGTAGATGTTGGATTAGTGGGAACTTGAGTTTTGGGCAAATTGTTCTGATATATATATAGATATAGATATATAGATATTAATATATTGCCTTGTGAATTTTGTCTTTGTGTGACTGTGACTTGTGTGTCATTGTGAAATTTGTGGGGTTTGCTTTGTTTTATCACTGTTGTAGCCTTCTTTTTTTCCAAACACTGAATTCTTCAGCAGTTCACTGAAAAAAAAAAGCTTTATTGCCCCTTTTATCAGGAAATTCTGGGCCGCCTCCCCTGGGGAAGGTGTAGTCGCAGCCTGTGGCTTGCCCAAACCCAACCTACCTCACATTAGTTGTGTCTTTCAAATTTTGCCGGGATAGCAAACCGGAGTACCTGGAGAAAACCCCCGAGACGTTGACCGAGTCGAAAGTAAATAATACTCGGAGAAACGTAACGCAAAGATGCTGGTGTGGGATCGAGCCAGCATCTGGGCGTTATGTTTCTCCGAATATTATTTACTTTCAACTCGGGCAACGTCTCGGGGGTTTTCTCCGGGTACTCCGGTTCACCTTCTTCTTTTTATTCGTTCAACCAACAAAGCCAATAAATATACAGCAGACAACCAATTTCACTTTCATAGTCACAGTTTTTGTTTGGGCCCCTTTGTCACTTTGTTACATGTAGGTAGTTGCTTGCAGCCTTTATATTTTTGACAAAATAATTCCTTGATGTAAGGTGAAGGATAAGAACTTGACTCAGTGCTGTGATCATGCTATTTTTGTGTGGAGATGTTTATGCGCTTAATATATTTTCATTCATCCATACTCCTAGTACATTTTGTTGGTCAAGGATAGTTACATGCATGTCACCTGTGTAATACAAAGGTGTCGTAATTCTAGATTTCCAAAGAGCCTCGTTTATTAATCCTCCATGGTGAATGTATTCCTGCATGGTATAGTTGACGGTCTGTAGTTAAAGTGAGTCTAGTTTTTTTTTGTTTTTCTTCTCCTATATAAAAGTTAAACTAGACAGTATGATCGTACAACAGTTTATGAACCCACATTATTGAGGTGAAAAAAAGCTTTCCGATGGAAATGTAAGAAGCTTGAATAAAGATGTTTTGGGTCCTCGGTATTGTCACATTGAGAGTCTAGCAAAGGCTTCCTTGATATAGTTCTTGTGCATCCCGCAATTGAATAGAACATGGTTACAATTTTCCCTCTAGGTTAAATCACACCAATGTCTTGGAGCACATTCATTGTACACCACTGCATTAATCTGTGAAGTACTTATGCCCGTATTCTAAGGGGAAAGGGAAGGGTTCGGAGGAATGAGGTAAGCCATTTACTTCTATAGCAGATATGTATAAGTAAACAGTTACCTCTGAAGGCCCGGCACATGACTTACACTTATAAAATGCTTATGTATTTTCTTGAGTATTAGCAAACGTAACATTTCACAAGGATAGAGAATGTTTGATTTCTTTTGCAAAAATACAAAAATACATAAGTCGGGCTTACGAGGACCAATCAGAAGCGAGAGTGTGATGTCAAAAGTTTAGAGGTCAACCTAAACTTTTCCCAAGCGCATGATTACATGCAACGCATGTTGTCTGCTACACACGACTTGGCGAGCTAAAGGCAGTTGAATTCACTTGTAGCGTTTCGATCTTAGTAAAGTTGTTTCATATTATAGTCAAATCGTGAATTAATACATTACATCTTCTTGAAAAAGTGCCTTGTTGTAGTGAAATTACAGCTACACACGTTTATAAATTCGAACTGCGCCATGATAAGCATGGCGCCACTAACTGAACTCTGACCCAATGCATAAGCCGTAAAACATAAGCTAAATGTGGCCACTAAATTCATTAGGTGTGGCCACTCATCAAAATTCCGGTCAGTGAAAAAATCTCATAACCCAATGCATAAGCCGTAAAACTTACGCCAAATGTGGCCACTACTTGAGCGTAAAGTAGGCGTTTTATGTTTTCACGCAATTTTGATTTTGACTTCGGACACACTTTACAGACCTCAGGTACTAGCAGGAAATACTTTTGCTAGTGAATGCTTTATTTCATACATAAAAGTGGATCAAAATTAGTTGATCAGGTTTTTTTTTTTTCCATCATGTTTAACCCTGGGTTGTTTGTGAGATTTCACTTGAGATGAGCTTTAATATTCATTGTTTGCATTTGTAATACTATAGACCATGCTCGGAAATACGAGGGTAAACAACTTCAGCAGGCTTGCCCACATTTGGCACCCAGGGTTGTCTAATGTTGGGTGGACATTCTTTGCAAACACCCCTTGGGGTCATGAGCAATCTTGCCACTGTAGATTGTTCTAACCTATAAAGGGAACAGTGAAAGCCCCAGTTGAAAACCTGTCTTGCCTTTGTAGGCATGACAGATTCACTGCGGCAACAGTACCCCCGTTGGAGTGCCGGGGGTTTCAGTACAAATAGTATCCCCACATTATGGAAATTTAGTGCTTTAAATTCCCACTGTTGCTATCTTCCTCATATACTCTTTCCCATTCCTGCTCTGTCCTATCACTCTGCTATACTATCTTCTTCTTCGCTAGATCAATGACCTACCTTTTTTCTTGAAAACTCTTCCTGGACAAGACTCCTTGTTTGTGTATGAGGTCTGTTGGATCAGCTTGGGAGTGTTGGACGCTTTCTGCTGGGTGGTCACTAGGGCTTCCTATGATGTTAGTATTTAGCAATATAGGCATTTTATATGTATATGTTTCGTTGATGATTTGTAATGATGGTTGTATTCTATTTTGTTTTTGTAACCGGGGGTTCGCGTAGTTGAGGTAAACCCTCAGCCGTCCCCCGCGTGGGATGTCTTTATTGTAAAGTGACTGTCCGGTGGAGGGCGTTCAATTTTCCCACTAGGGTTGTTTCAGCAGATCTTTTATGCGGATCGGGGGTTGTCCGGTCCTGATTTGGCTCGGAGGAGTCCGCTGGACCTAAAGCAACAATAAATCAATCAATCAATCAATTCTTTGCAAACGAACACAGTTTCTCGCCTATAATTTGTGCTCTGTCCTCCATCAAACCTTCCGAATCAACCAAAGGGTTGATTTTAGTTGCAATCCTGTCTAGCTCCGCTAGTTTGGCCTTGCACTACCACACTACCACAACAACAACAACCATCACCACCCTTTTCCGAAGAAAAGCTTGCAGCTCGGAATAGCTTTCATAGTGTTCTGAGATGAGATGTCTGCCCTGATAAATCTGGGTAACTAAAAACAAAACAAAAAGACAAATTACCTCCCATTTCCGAATAAGGCCTATTATAAAATGAGCATGCAGCCCACTTTAATGAAAAGTGTTAACTTGGAAAGGTTTTAGTAAAAGTGGTTTAACTATGGAAATGATCAAAAGGAAATGACCCAAAGATGCTGATATTTGCAAAATAGTAATTTTTTAATGTATAAAAAACAAATAACCATAAAAATGCCAAAATAATTTAAAATAAAGTAAATAAATTAATATATAATTTAGAGATGTTGAAACATACTGATCATATACACTTTTAAATGTCAAACATGAAGTATATAAGTTTGTAAGTGTTATTCTCTTCTTTCAAATTGAAAACTTTAAGTGATACTTTTCTCATGCCACCATTGCTATTAAAGAGCTTAATTTCTATCAAGTCTTTAGAACACAAAATGTTTTACATTTGTTTTACGTATTGCAATGAAAGCCTATCAAGTCTTTAGAACACAAAATGTTTTACGTTTGTTTTACGTATTGCAATGAAAGCCTATCAAGTCTTTAGAACACAAAATGTTTTACATTTGTTTTACGTATTGCAATGAAAACCTCATTTTCATGATATATTACAAATGGTGAAGATTACATTATGACAAATTGAAATGATTGCATTGTCAAACATAAATGCATTATGGAGATGTAATAAATTATTCTTCCAGATCCATGGCAAACCTGATGAGTTGTATCTGACTCTTGAATGTGTTAAAGACTTGATTAGAACTTTGGTAATGTTTGATTGTTTTTTGTTGTTGTAAACATATTTTTTAACGCTTTATTGTCCATTTTTATCAGGAAATTGTGGTCTGTTGTCGTTCTTTAACTATGTATGGATGAGAGAACAAGTGGTTTGTGTGTGTGTTGGCTTGTGTGTGGACAGGAAGACGTCTGTTGGTAATTTCTGCTATCTTTTACAAAAAGGTTTTAGGGGTCAGAGAGAGAGGGAGAGAGAGAGAGAGAGAGAGAGAGAGAGAGAGAGAGAGAGAGAGAGAGAGAGAGAGAGAGAGAGAGAGAGAGAGAGAGAGAGAGAGAGAGAGAGAGAGTATGTGTGTGTTTGTGAATGTGTGTGTGTGTTCTTGTGAGGTGAAAAAAACAACCAGCAACACTCAAGTTGAGGTCCGAGGTAATATTTTGATTTTTATTTAAATCTGTATATTGTTACATGTGTGTGCATATATATGTGTGTGTGTTATACAGTTGTTTTTGTTTCTGAGCTAATACATGTCTGTCTTTGTAAAAGTGAAGACATTTAAATGTATCTAGTTTTGTAGTTGATCCATGTTTGTGCTGTACTTTTTGTTTTTATTGTATCATAGCATTCTTTAGCACATTGTATACATTGTTGCTATATTACTTTATTGCTGCAATTGTTGCCTTTACTGTGAAAAGCACAGTGCACAAGGCTGCTGTTAATCTTTAGCCTTACTTATATCTACCAACCTGGGCCTATCTGAATAGTTATTGATTGGGCCCGTTTTATTCTTGAATCGGTTCTGATGTATAATTCATGTAGCTGGCTCTTATACCCAGCGCCTTCATTGTTTCCTTCTGTGATTGGGTCCAGTTGTTCAGTTTTCTGTTAGTACCAAGGAAGTAACGCTGGAGAACTGTATGTCTGACCCTGCCCAGGTATACAGTTGGATCTATACACCACAGCTCAGGCATCATTAGGGTAGACTAAAAGCATTATACAGAATACATCAGAATGCTTTATGTCAGAATTCCTTTTTGCCACATCTTAACTGAATCATTACAGTAAGCAAGGTCAACGATGATCTTGATGGTAGAGTCATTTGTTTACCATACATTCCAGAGAAGCTGGTCAGACATGAACAACAACATGCGATGTTTCATTTGAAAGGATTGGTTTGGCATTTCATGTGCGTGCTTCTAGTGATTATTTTAATCCTAACCTAAGGCATTATGGAGAGCTACATTATTTGTTAACCCTTGATTAGGTCAGATAATATTTTGATGTTGAAAGTTTGCTGTCAGCCTTACAGAAATGTATACCAAAAGTTATTGTAGCGAGTTGTAGAGAGTGTATTTCTAACATGCATATGCGTACTTTGTATACACAGGACTTGGAGTACTATGCAACATTGCCGGGACTCAGGGATTCACTGTCCGCAAAGGTGAGTGGCAGCAAATGTAAAAATTTAGGACCCAGTTGCTTGAACAAAGTTTCTACCAATAACCAACAGTTTCTTGTGGTGATTGGTTGCTGTGGTTTTGGTAATGGAGGTTTACTAAAAACATCCATGGTTTCTCAAGTTTTTTTTTTAATCAGATTTTGTTATCAATAAATAAAATAAATTAGTAATTGAACAATGTCTAGAAAATATGTCTGTGTACACAAATAAAAAATTTGACAATCAACTAAAGTTATATCTGCATGTGCTTCAAGCAAGAACTTCAACCACATTTGGCGTTTGGAGTATATTCAATATTCATCACCCCTGCTGGGTAATATGTTTGACAAACAATGTACAGACAGTTAAGTTTGAAAAATTTAATTGTGGCACTGAAGGTGTTGGATTGATTTCAATACACAATATGAAGCACTAGATTATCTGGGAGCATTGAACGCGTTTTGTGCTTAACACTTGTCTAATTTTCTGTGTTTGTTGTGTGTGGTGGTGATCCAACAGAGACGAAAGGAGCAACAACGTAACATGGAGTATAATCAACATCTGGCCTCTAAAATGTTGCCTGCTGTAAGTATATACCTTTTGAGTATGATGGGAATGCCCGGAAATGCATTTGAAAGGCCTGCCATCTTGGTTTTTTTGTTTATTGTAGAAATTAAATAAAGTCTGACAAAGGAAATATTGAAAAAATTTGTTTGAGGTATTTCTCCAGTAAGCTATTTTAATTTCTTCAATTAATTATATACTACATTTCATTGTATGGATTTGCAAGTTATAATTTATTTTACTGTATACTCTCTGATTGATAAGGTTTTAGTCATTCTGTTTAACAGAAAGTATATTATATTTTGAAGGTAAAGCATACTTTTAAATGGCTTAGATTGTGCAAACATTTGTGGCACACATACTTACAAATCCGTGGCGTCCGGGAATTGATTCTAATATGCCACTTGTGAAAACAGTAATTTTAAATTTTTTTTTTTTTTTAAGCAGTTGGAATTAACGCTAACGCAATGACATTCTTTGAGAGGACAATTCAAAAATATTCAGAGGGTTCTGAAAGTTCTAAAAATTCTCCCCCAAAATAGGCTTTATTGTAACAGTTTTTACGGAGTAATAATAATGTGCAGAATTATCATTGCTTACATAAAGTGTACAGGGCATTATGATATTGGATCTAGCACACTTTGAGATAATATGGTAGCTTGGTTATTCTCATTTTGTTTGACTCAAATTAATCAAAATCAACTTAGTTATTTTAGCCCCAACAAGAAGTGATGTATATAGGAAGTGATTCGCTCCAAATGTTATATACAGAAGAATTTGTTTTGTGCGTTGGGGAATGGTACAACTATAAAGCAATAAAAACCATATAATCCATTCTTTCACATTCCAAAAAGCATACAACACGCAACACAAAAGTGCCATCATGAAACAAAAATAGACTGCCAGCAAACAAACCCATATATGCATGCATGCACACACACACCCACCCACACACACACACACACACACACACACGCACACACACCCAAGCACACACACACTCATATACATACACACCATTGCAACCATCTACACAACTTCTCATGCATGTCACATTCACAATTAGATAACATAGGCCTATTGTAAGGTGTAGCTGTAACATTATATAAGAGGGAGGGAGATATTGAAGGATAGAATTTGTGATTTTGGCAGTCAGCTTAGTCAACAACTGAGACAGAAGAATATTACTGCTACAATTCCCTCAAGTGTGGTTTAATGGTGATGTGTGATTTATGATTTGCTCACTGTTTCTCTAACTTTAAAATTCAGGTAAGAAGGCTATATTATACATTTGCGTCCATTATTTCCTCGCCCGACGGGATCTCCACATTATAATGAAGAAGGAGACTATTGATTAGTCATGTTAACGTCATTACAGCTGTAGACTTCATGCACCCTTTTGACACAGTGTGTCGATACAGCATGTCCTGCCAATGGTTAATGTCAACATCAAATGTTTGCTCCCATCCTTCCTTTTGTTTGGACAGAGTTCCAGTATTCAATGCTGAAGGTACAACGCCTAAGGCAATATATAGTATGCCAGAGCTAGGAAAAGGGAAGGATAACAGTAAAACAAAGAGAGAGAGATGAGCAAAGGGGACATAAGGCAATAGTTACATGCAAAACATTGTGGCTGTATCTAAGGATGCTGACAAAGAGACTGGTTGTTGCTGTCCTGGATTTTAGCAGGAGCAGCCGGGCTCTAAAGTGGGCTGAAACTTTCATGTTGTTGTGGTCTGATTCTGTCAGTGCTGTGCGCCATTTTAGTGCTTCTGCTGCACATTAGCCAGCTTCGTCAGTTTGGTTGCATTTGTAATTTTCAAACGGCCTTACATTGGATGTGTGATTTTGTGACTGTGGTGGCTATACTGATTAGAGTTACATTTGTTTGAAACACTGACTTGTTGAGTTGAGTTGAATTGAATTGACACCTGATCTGTACTGTGATAACAGTGATATTGTAGAAGCTTGGGTATAGTGTAGCAGACTATATCAAAGTCATGTTTGGTTGAAGAACTGATGCCCGATCTGTAATGTGATAAATGTAATACTGGAATAGCTTGGATGTGATAAATGTAATACTGGAATAGCTTGGATTTTAGTGGTGTAGAAGACGAGCTACATCAATATATAGTGGATATATAGTGGATCTGCATTTTGTCACCTGTTTGCTACTACGTTGTAGGGGTTGATTACTGCGCCTGTGGATTTCTGTTCTGGATTTATTCGCGACGAGCCACTTTAGAAAGAAATGACTCTGGTCTGTTCATTATTTGATACATATATATCCAAGAATTACAGTCTTATATTTGTTAGTTCTTGTGAGTAGGTTGTAATTTTAGTGTTTCTTGCCTACATATTTATGTATTTAGTAGCCCCATTTAAAATGAAGTGTTTTGTGCATAAGCCGCTATGCTGGAATTAAGTTTGTGTAAGGTTTTAAACATTTTTCTGAAAGTAAAAAGAAAAATTGTTCTGATGGAAATTGATAATTCAAATTCAGGCACATAACATTCTTTGCAATTTAGTTATTAGAATTTAAAGTCCTTGATTGAGTTCAGCATGTAATAATTATAGCCAGAATGACCGACACATTGCTCATGGGCCCTCAACAACAAATAAAAGATTATTAATACAAATTTTGCATTCGAATCAAAGTGGTTTTTCTGTGTTTTCCAGAAGGCAGACTCCAAGCCTCCACCAGCCCCTCGTCGAGGCTGGGCCACACCCACTTATGATGAAATGCTGGATAAAAAGCGCCAACAAGAGGCGCAATACAGACGGAATAATGACCCTGGCTATGATCAGCCTCTTGAGGTGAGTTGTTCTCACCAGTTTAAAATCAGACATATTAATTTAATTGCATTCCATCTGCTTACAGTGGTGAGTTATACTCACTATTTTTATTTTTGGATAATATCATAATATTTAGTTTCAATGTAATAATTATTTCCCTGCGTCTTTCATATAGTCCCCTCTCATACTGATTTATATTTGATCACAGTATTGCTTTCAAGTGTTGTGTCGCTGTATCAATGCAAGCAATTCACATGAGTGTAGTGTGGGTGAAGGATTTTACAGTTAGTCTTAACATTTTATTTTTTTTTAAAACTAATGGGAAACTTAGCTTAGTATTAGTTTGCTTTTGAACAGCAAGTGGTAGTGAATGTGAGTTTTTAGATGTAGCCAATGTGAGAATGTGCACCTTTGTGTCTGAATTTTCATCTTTCACCAGCCAGACTCTTATCAAGAACAAAAAAGTATTTTTTGTTATTGTTGCAAAATTTTGTATTTTGATAAATGTGATTGTCACTTGCAGGTTTTCTGACGTTTACTATTGAAATTACAGGCATTGTTTTAAAGGCAAATGTTTCAAGAGCTTCCCTATGTGTGCTTTCGTTGGTCACAATTACTTGTTTTTATTTTTAATTTTGACACTGTTTTCATGTTCCACATGCTGATGTTGTGTTTTTCTCCTGTGACAGTCGGACAGGAAATTAAACACTCTCGATAGACAGTTGGACGCAGAGTAAGTTGCATTCCTAAATTGTTTTAATGCTTTGGCAAATGTTTCCCTTATCAGAAATGATCAAAGTACAATTTATCTTTGGGTATTATAATGGATAATTATAGGAAGTGATTTGTATGCGCCACAGACTTGGAAAGTAAAATGGGCCAAAAAGGACGTTTAGAAAGGCAAGTTTGCCCTCCCAATACTTCTCATGATGTGATATATATTTAACTTACTTATATACTATAGAGTGGGAAAAAGTGAAGAATTAAATGGGTGAAAAGGATTTAGAGACAAAGGTTAAAAATGAAACATTTACATTGGATTTTATTTGCACATTTTAACAGAAAATCAAACAGAATCTCAAATTGAAAAAATTCTCAATCTAAAAATATATATACAAACGGGCGTAATTGATTTCTTAGTGTTTGAGGAGGCATGAGTTTCATTTGAGCAATAATTAATAGTTCCAGTTCTATAAGTGCTATGTGGTGTCATTCAAATCATAAACAGTACACTTGTCAAATTCCCATGCTGACTCATTGTTATGGAATGTTTTCATTTTCAACAAGACCACTAAGCTTGGTTGGTGGTGGAGATTCATTGGGTAGTAAGGTTGATCAGTTAACCAAGGAATACAGAGAAGTGGTAAATACTTTTATACATTCATGTTGTATTTTCACGGCACATGGATCCTACATGTTATATACATAACAGCACTCTTGGTGTATGGAGGTTATAATTTGCTTTTTTTTAGTTGATTCTGATTTGTATATGCATGGCCTAATCTGAATTGTTCTGTCATTTATGTTAATTTATTTGTTTATTATAATTGTTCTTTGGTTAAAATTTACTCACCTTTAAAAAAATGTTTTGTTTGTATTTCTGGAATTATTATTTTGTGTTATGTAGTGTGTGTTGTCAGTCTCAAAGACTTCCGAAGGACTCTTAAAACGAGTAATGGAACAAAATCCCTTTGCAAATTCTGTCGATAAATTACAGTTTCCTGCCTCTTCCTTATTCTCTCCTGAGCACATGCACTTACATGTTTTGGACCCTTTAAAAAAATCTACTATTGTTTTGTCTTAGTGATCTACCTCTTTGAACCGAGGCCGTTCTTTTCTTTAGGAATGTAAAACGTCATTCCTTCACACATATGCAGACAAGTACAAACACACATATGCAGAGACGGACACACGTTGTGTACACACACACACGCACATACACACACCATTCCAGTCATGATCACTTGTGCACTCTTGGAGGTGTTTTCCATAAGTTTTATTTTCCATGTACATTGTATCAGCATGTAATACTTTTGCTATAGGTCAGAATCATTTCATGCACGCCCAGCCCTATTTCAATGGGCATACTTTCTCTGTATTTGTTTCCATTTATGTGCTTATTTACTGTATGTGTGTGTGTGTGTGTGTGTGTGTGTCAGTGTGTTTGTGTTCACTTAATTTCGTATTGTTTAGCTCTGACTGCATGTTTGGATGTTGTTGCATGGTAGAAAAGCTCAGTTTCAAAACCACCGAGTGACCGAAGGTCTCCTTGACGACCCCAATTGGCTCAGTCCTCGCAGAGGGCCCTATGACACCAAATATGACCAGCTGGTAATAAACAGTTACACAACTTTTTAAAATGAGCAGTTATACTACATTTCCACTTTTCCAAAACATTATAATCACAAATATCTAACAGAATTGGAAAAAAAAAAAGTACCTGTATAGACATGGAAATTAATAATAACAGAATTGACGGTCCATGTTTAACATTTTTGGAAGTATACTTTTAATATTATGTGTTATAAATGTTTGCAAGGAGTCCATTTATTATCGGCATTATTATGTCCTGCGTATTTCTTTTTTTCACAAATCTGAAACAATTTTGCTAATGGCATGGTGTGGAGCAAACCAACACAGAATAAACTTTGCTACATTCTCAAGTATGACATCTTTATGAATTAATGTACATGTTGACTCACATGCATAGCAGTGCGAGTCTGTATACTCATCCTCCCCTCCCTCCCCTACCTTGCCCGCCACCCCCCCCCCTTATCTCCTTCCCCCCAAAATCAAAATTTTGGCAAATCTGTGCGAGATAAGTCTTAAATAGTCCAAAAATGATATCAGGGAAAAAATTGTCAGTCCGTCTGTCTGTCTGTCCACCATCCTCCCTCTGTGCAAGTATTTTAAAGTGGTTAAATACTTGGAGCCAATTTTAACTATCACAACCAAACTTGGTAAGATGGTGTATACCCATGAGACCTCATAAATGATTAGTGAATGAATGGCTTCACTTCAAGGTTAAGGTCACAGGGTCATCAAATGTTGTAAAAAAAATGAAAATTTCCACATTTCACTTCTTTTCTAGGTTATTAATATTAAACTAATGATTCTTTGACGCATGATAGATATCAATGAGACACACACACTTTGCAAACTTGGTCAACCTCACTCCAAGGTCAGGATCACTGGAGCTGTCCAAAGTCGGTTAGTATAGGTACTTTGAAGTGACCTTGACCCTAAACTATGAAAGATTTGAAGTCCAAACTTATTGTATTTAGGGATGACAGATTGATCTTTCATATGTGTTCCGTTTTTGCGTTGGTCTTGAAGGTTAAGGTCATTTTAGGCCTTGCAAAAACATTTTTTTGAAAAAGTCATGCTGTAGTGGAATGGCTGTTTATTTAACCCATAGTATGCAACAACATTGGGTTATTTGATCAGACATCCATGAAGGTCAAGTTTATTCCATGGTCACCATTTTTGGGGGCATAATACATCTTTTGATGTACTTTATTTTATAGTACATTTGGAGTCAGAGATCAATGTCATCTCAAGGTCAAGAGTATAGAAAGATCAAAGTCGGTATTACTTTGCATTTTAATGCCACCATTTTATTTTGTTTTTGCTGGGCACTCACTTTCATGTTAAAATATTGCAAGTTCTATAGGGAGCATGTGAGTCATATGGGCTTTACCCTCCTCATATTAACTTTCAAAACAACCCAGAATATTACACTACGGAATCTATCTTATAGTCTATTAAAATTATTGTTTGTTGTTGTTTCTGATTATCGTTATTGAGTGTCTTCTATCTTGGGTTTGCATAATTCAAACCTAAATCTTTTTATTTTTTCGTTTATTGGTTTATATTTTGTGGGCACAAAGCAGTTACTATTATCTTTTCAGTTTCGCACAAATTATTGTTAAGAGCATGCAGTTTTTTTTGTTGTGATTTAACATTTTAATTCATTCTGTATATAATACATGTGTGAAATATTTACCTTTTCTCAAATCTTCTCTCAAATCTTCATGTGTTATATTTTTTAAAGAGGGTTTTAAGAACCAAGACAGTAAGTGCAAGTATAAGTACACAATTATTCAGTTTGTTTTATTATGCAATTATTTAGATGCATAATATATAATTCTTGTATGGCCTTTCTATCAGTGAGCAATATTTGGTTTAATTTGCAGCTACAGTTTAGGATTGTTTTTTAAAATGCTAATTTGTAGATAACAAGTACTAGTTATTCTGATTTATTTAATGTTGTGCCATTGTAGATGTTTCAATAATGTGGTAGTGGTCTCATAATCATTGCAACATAGACTGCTACATGTAACTGCATGCTGAGTGGTGGCTTTCTAGGTAAACTTCATGTAAAGTTAATTATTTATATGAATTCTGTTTGCTGTAAGTTTCATGAAAGGGGGGAAAAAATCACCTTTATACCAGATAAAACGAGATATTCCCCACATTTGTTTAATAAATTTTGATGGTACATAATGCTTTCAGTCTTGCCACAAAATTAAATTGATGAAATTCCTTTCTCCCACTATAGTTTTGTAACTAAAAACCTCTTTTTTGTTTGTTTGTTTTACTGCCACTTGATAACAATGTTAATTAACAGGTACTTGTTTTAATTGTCTGTATAAGCTATCTCGGCTTCAGGATTACAATCAGAACATGAAGGTAAAGGATGTTGACTCTCATCGCACCTAACATGTAATGCATGATTGTATTGAGAACGTAGTGAACGTGCAATGAAATGACGCAAATAAAACTATAAAACACCAATTATCTCTTCCGTTATTAGTATGTTTTACACACTTTTTAGTACATAATGGATTCTACATTTTGTGAATAATTCTATGACTGAAACTGCTATAGTAATGTAGGACTGAACAGCTTTTAATTTAGTTTTTGTTCCTTCAAGAAACAACAATTTTGATGGAATATTTAGTAGAACTAGTCTGTAATATATTAATAATGTAAATATCCCTAATTCAAACAAAGGAAGATGACTCATTGACTTAAACTATTTTTGTTGATGTTTCTGAAAAGTTCATATTATGCTTTTGAACAGAAATATTTCGACACAGAGCATGGTTTACCTGTGAAGGTACTTCAGTGTAGTTAATGTTTTGTGAATAACATTGGTTATTATCATAAAAGTTCTATGTAAAATACTCCTATTGTGGAAAGCTTATTTTGCAGTAGTCTTGCATATCATTTTTCTTGTTACCCTTTGAATGAATTTGCATGAATATGTTAAATATAAACAGATTAAAAGCTAGTGTTGTGCAGTTGGATGGTTTATAAATGTGTAATGTTTTTAGATTTGTTTTAGATTTGTTGCCCGTTAGTTTTGTTTTCCATGGGCAGCAAAACTTTAGAGCTGAATTTGTATTTTTCATTTTTCTGACGCTGTAGATATTAAAAAAATTATCTGCATGATTGATTGTTTACTTTCACCATTTATTGGGGAGCGATGATTTTTAAACTGTACAAAAATTTCAGATCTACTTTGATTGTTTCTGTGTATTCCACCCAAATAATGAGTATAACTAAAATGTAAGTGTTGATGTTGCTTCATGACAATGTTATAATGATGTTTTTACCCCTGAATATGTTGATTGTTGAAAATGTAAATTTTAAAAGAGAATATTATTTTTAGAAAAGTAATGTGTTAGAAGTTTTTGTAGGTGAATCCAGTGCCATTATCAGTTAATTTTAATTCCCAGCCTGTCCAGATAGGTATCATATAATAGATTAATGAAAACAAATTAAATATATTCTCAAATCATAGAACTATGCAGGCTTTTGGTCTTTTGTAATATATACCAAAGATTATAGGAAGGACATTTACCTAATGTATGTGTGACGGTCTATTGTTACTGGGCACTTCACAATGGAATGCTATTACCCACTCGTCTTTGTCTGCTGGGATCGGCTAGTATAATCACCCTGTGACTAATCTTAATACATTTATATGTTTAGCTCGGTCTGTGTGCAATAGGGTTATAGAGATAGGGAGAAAATGGAAAAAAGATTAACTGACACACTAGCTCTTGCACGGCTATGAAACATAGGTAGTCCCGCCACTTGTTAGCAGAAAATATCACACAATTATTTCCTCTACTCATACATAATTCTCTAAACACTCTTTTAACTTAAATGTCCAAAATTCACTTCAAATAGTTCGTTCCTTGATGGGTCTATGCTGCTTCTGTTCTTGATATTTGCTACTGTCTCATCATTGGGCTTTTTGTTCTGGTTGGCCTATTGTTTGTTTTCAGGAGACTGGACTACCGCACAGTCCTTCTAGATCAGTGTTAGTGCGTTTCTTCTTGCACTTAGCTGATTCGTTGAGGTGTGGTGATGGTGTCTCCACCTTGGTTGTTGACAATTGGGCTATCGGAGCTCAGTGCTCGATAATCTAATGCAGGCCGAATGTCAGGGTTGACTCTCAGTGGTCTATTTGGTGATGGTGTCTCCTCCTTGGTTGTTGACAATTGGGCTATCGGAGCTTAGTGCTCGATATTCTAATGCAGGCCGAATGTCAGGGTTGACTCTTAGTGGTCTATTTCCTGCATCGGACCAACAAGCCTGCTCGTCTTTCCGACAATGTCAGGCTGTGGCTATACTGCGATGAATTGAATTTCACCCATCACCTGCTTAGTCTGTTGCGAGAGATCTTTCTGTGTGCGTCCTTCTTGGTTGAGATTTAGACAGAGAATGACTACCTAACCCTGTGGTCAGCCAAAACCCCGCGAAAATCTCGAGAGACCTGAGCGCCTCCTAGTGGGGGTGGCGACTATATGTCAGCGGGATGAGGTCACTGACTACCCTAGCGAGAGTTAGCTTACACATGCTTAGCACAGTCCTGACTTGTATCGTCTGCTAGGCATCGACTTTACTTTACAAAGGCTACAGCAGGCTGAACTATTTCAGGAGAGAAGCCTTAGTGCAGGGTCTAACTAGCCTATTGTGACAGTGTGCATGCATTCTGAACAATGGTAAATTCATGGTCAAGCTCAGTTACGTGCATTTGTTTCTGTTCATTTTTCCTGTGACTTAGAAACCATCCAAAACAGAAAATTCAAAATAACAAATAGCAGTATGCTCCCAAAAGATCCTAGGGCTATTGCTGCTGCAGTCATTTCTAATAATTCTGTTATTGTACCACGCTGTAATCAAAATAAAATATGTGACTTCTTGAGATGAGCAATGGTGGCTTTTGTTCTAGATAAGCAGGTTGCAATATTGAATTATAGTGTAGATTGCAATATTATATTTCAGGGGCATGCTTTCAAGTCTTTATGATCTTTGCATGTGTGACTTTGCTTAGTCCATTTCTATTTGAAATTTATTTATTTATTTATTTATTTTTTGACTGGTATATATTAGCAAAATATTGTTATTGAACTGAGTTTTCTGGTAGATGTTGATTATTTGTAATCCATATTTCTAGATAAAGAATGCATCAAACCATTGGAGTGTATATTTTATTAATTTCGTTATAATTTATCTTTATTATATTTGTTTCATTTTGTGTAATTTAAAAAATGAAATTGTACAGTTTCCCCCAAGTCTATTAATTCTGTGTTGTAATAAAACAGATAGCAGTTGTATCTATTAATGGTTTTGCAAATATTCATTAAAATATTTTTGAATCACGTCAAATTACCAGTGAGAATATTTTCTGCTGTTGTGTGTGTGTGTGTGCGTGTGTTTGTGTGTGGGTGTGCATGTGTGTGTAAGAGCTTGATGACGATGTTGTTGTTATTGTTTATCATCATCATTATTATCATTGTTGGTGTTTCGAGTTTGAATTCTGAAAGAAATAATTATAGTGTATACTTCAGTCTCACATTATTATTTTTAGATGATTTTTGTCATTGAAATTCAATTGTCTTTTAAAAGCATTATGAAGTTTGATGCATTAATTGCTTTTTGCCTTTCATTTGTTGGGGAAGGGAGTAACTGAGACACAGTTATTGAGAAAAGGTAGGGTATTTAACATTTGTAGTTTAATGTTTGATATAAAAAATGCTAACCAATGGCAATCAGACTGACCAAGCGCTGCCTCGACATGATGTGGAAAATGAAATTCAGGTACATGATGCACTTTGATTTTAGTGCACATGCACTTCTGTCTCACTGTCAAAATGACATTTAATTCGTTTTAATTTTTAATAAATATTTTAAAAATTGTTTTTAGATAGAAAAAATGACTTTTTATTTTCTCTTCTGATTTAAAAGAATGTTTTTTATACACAGGAAATTATATTTTGTATCAATATTTGTTAAAATTCATTTTTGGTGTTCCACTCCCCTCCTCATTCCTCGCCCCCCTTCTACGCCTTCAGATTGAAATTTTTTTTCTTTTGTTTAAAAACAATGTTAATTAATATTGTCTGGCTAGTGTGTCAATAATCTTTGCTTGATTGATTATATATCTAATTTTATAGTAGAAGTAGTGCTTATAGGAACTGTGTGTGTGTGTATATATATATAGTTGTAAATTAGTGATGATTGACATTGTTTCTTTTTATCGAAATGCTAGTGAGTTTTAGCTTCAGTAGATCCCTTCAGTGTTTATATTCAGCTTTAATCCTGCTTTAAATTTCAGTTATTATAATTATTGATTGAATGTAATATGGTACAAGCACATGTGTTTTACTTATTGTTGGGTCACAGTTATAATTTAGATTTTTGTGTTAAATGTATGAGCATGTTTTAATTTTGGTTGTCATTTTGAACAGTGTCTTCTTATTAATAATGGTAATTTTACAAGCAAGAGGTTGTGATGTATTTTATTCTCAGTTGTAATCTTAAAAGGAAACTCATTCTAATTGATACAACAGAGGCATTTCATTTACTGTGTTAAAAGTAATTATTTATATTTCTGTTTGAATAAATATATTATTTAAATTGTATGCAATTCCCTCTTGCAAATGCCTGTGACATTTATGGAAGAAGCATTTGCAATGCATGTATGTATTTGTATGTATAATATAAACAACAAAACTAACTTAAATTGGAAAACATTAAAAATATCATTGAAAATGTTTTATATTAATTTTAGTTGCACTTTTCAAAGCATTTGTTTTTCACTTTGCATGTTTGAATTGTATTTTAGCAAATTATATGTTATCACCTATACTCTTGTTTACCATTCTTGCATAAACTTGTATAGTGCTGCCTATCTAAAATCACTTTATACTGTATCGTGTTCACTTTAATGCTGGGCTATGGTTTGTGTGTCCTTCTCACTGCTGCTGACAGTATGACCTTGACACTCGCCCTTTGACCTCACTGTATGACCGTGCCCCTTCACCTGCTTTGCCCAAGGCCAGTTATGCTACTAATACATCACACCCATCTGTAAGTTTTATGATATCAATCCACAACACTAGTTGAATATAAGTTAGTATTTTTGTTGTTTTATGACCATCATCATCATTATCATCATCATCATCATCACTACCATCACCATCATCACCATCATGATCAGCATCTCCATCATCATTATCATCATCTTCATCATCTTATTTAATTATATTTAATTTATATTACTGTTTTGTTTTTTATTTTGTGATCTGGTCATATATTTAACACATTTCTTCCGAAGCAAAACGGCCACTGTTGCCTCCATGTGCCTAAGTAATTTTAGCTGTGATTGACATTTTTCCTGGGATGAATAAATTTTACATTCGTAGTAATAGACCGAGCTGGCCAGAATCAATGGATTTTAAACAATTTGGGATGTGCTCCACAGTAAACACAACTCGTGTTTGTATAAACTCTTTGCAGTCGGATGGGCCCTATAAACAATGAGTAACTAACTAAGGTTGTATAAACTTGAAACCAAATCCCACTGTTTATCTACAGCACAAATCAGAAAATCTATGGATCTTGGTCAGCGCTGCACATTACCAGGAACATAAAATTTACAGATCTTTGGAGAAATGTGTTAATAATTTAATGAGGCCTTTTTTTTAAGGCCCCAAATATTTTGTCTCCTGACGAATTTAAATATAAATTAAATATAATTGACAATCAGTGAACATAGATGTTTTTAACTTGCACACCTCCATTGGTGATGCGGCAGACAGGGATTGCAGTCTCGGTAAAGATGGAATGGGGTGTAGACAGGGATTGCAGTCTCAGTAAAGATGGAATGGGGTTAGGGGGAAGAGGGGAGGGGGAAGGACCTAAATGAACACTGAACCATCAGAGCAGTCATTGTGCTAAGATGAACAGTGACAAATGGACACTTTTCTCTTGCCCACCATGGTATTCCAACCTGGGTCATTGATGTGCCAGGCAAGTGCTTTACCACTGAGCTACTGTGGTGGGACATAATTGACAGTGGTTTGATTGAAATACATGTAACATTGCTTTGTTGGATGTTTTTTGTACATGTTCTTATGTTCTGTTATATGCTTTGTATGTATACAAATTTGTCAGCAGTAAGTTCTAGTTAGGGTCTTTGTTTTTAGTAGAAAGGCAAAATTCTTCTGCTGTGTTGTGTTGTCATTTTGTTTTACCCCTAAACTGTGTACCAGTTGGTTCAACTAATCATTGACATTGAACATTATTTTGATGTACATTTTAAATCACTGTACTATGGCTTGTTCATTTCACTTACTTAATTGGTTTGTATATGTGTGTTTCAGCCTGCTAGGCAAGTGCCGCCTCAAAAAGAATCCTCATTCTACGCAACTCTGCCTTTAGGTGAGTTTTTAATGTTGGCATAATAAAATGGGTTATAGTTGACCTATGCTAGCTTTGTTTATGATACATTTGCATATACACTGAATATAGATCTTACCGTTTTAATACCCTAAGTTTTTGTCAAAATTTACCACACTTCTTTTGTATATTTATTGTTTTATTTATCATATTAATTTGGTAGCAAGAATTACATTTTTAACAACTCTCATGCTATTAGAGGTGAGTCCTATTTACTTACACCCCACCCCCTACACAAATAAAAAATTTTTGCAAATCTGTGCGAGATTATTACAAAATCACATTATTAAAAAAAAAAGTCTGTCCGTCGTCTGTGCATTCGTCCGCCGTCTGTCGGTGGAAAACATGCAATTAATACCAAATCTCAGTATGCAAAGCAAGCAATAAAAATAATGAGGTCAAAAGAGGTCATGTGAAGGTCAAAAAATCAAATCAAGGTCAAATAAGTCAATGTCAATGAAATTCAAGGTAATTCCAACCGCTTGGCACACAAACAACAAATAAAATCCAAAAAAAAAAATGTAGAATCAACCCATTAAAACCAAATTTTAATCCATAAATATTTTATTTTATATACATTTACTCAGTAAAGATTGCAACCAAAAAACAAAAAAAACAATATATATTTACAATCAAATATTTTATAAAAAACTACAAAAGAAAAATAAATTTCCAATAAAAATCAAATTTTTGTTTTGTGCTGTCATCAGCTTTTCATCAGTCCATCTATCATCATCACATGGAAATAAATCAAAACCATTCACAAAAATCATCACAAATTAAAAAAACAAAAAAATATAAAAAAAAGAAAAAGCTTATTAATAATCATCAAACAAAGCATAACAAAAAGCTATTTTAACTTGTGGGCTCACAAATGAAGCAAAAAGCACCACCCATCAAACACCCATAATTCACAGCATACAACAACAACAAAAAATAAAATTTGTAAATACTTTGACATAACACGATGCAACTGCTTTTGTTATGTTCTAGTCAATACCCTAATCCACATCTAGCATCACCATGCAACTCTAAAACTATCCCTCTAACCTATCTTATCACTTCACCTTCTTGTAATCTCTCCATTATCATATAAATCTAATAAAAACTTCTATAAATAAGTCTTTTCGATTACTGCTTTCCTTCGATTTTATTTGTTTAAGACATGCACATTAGCCCATTGTATTCAAGTTATCAAACGTATTACATTACAATTTGTGGACTATATTTTTCTGTGTCAATGTTGTTTTATTTTCATTGTCACATTGCACACAACACACACACACACACACACAACCGTGCAGAAACGCGTTGTGATGACAAAAAACTCTACATACAAATCAACATTTTAAAAACCTAACAAAACTAACCCAACCCCAACCCTAACCTTAACTAACCTACCTAAGCCTTAGCCCCTAACCCTAACAAAAAAAAACAACACAAAAAAACAAAAAATGTCCGTCAAAAGAAAGTACCTAGATAGGTTCAAACCACCTAAAATGAACCTACCACCACACACACACACACTCACACACCACACACACCACAAACACTCAAAAACAAAAATCAAAAAAAAAAAAATTCTCAAAACCAAAACCCCTACATGCTCATCAAAAAACACCAATATATTTTAGTCTCACAGATCCTAAACCATTGCCCAAACAAATAAAACACCACAAAAACCAAAAAACGCCACCAAACACTATTCCCCAGCCAAAAATACATAATAAAGCAAAAATCCCACTTTCTGGAATGTAGTGCTTTCCCACTCCCCACTTTCTCCTTTGTTCTCTCATTCACTCTATTCTATCTAGTGCACTATCTTCCATTGCTAGTCTGCTCCCTTAAATTCATTTACTCTAATAATTACTTCATTTTATTCCACAACTCAAAACTTTCCTCCACCATACTCCATCTCCTCAATCACTTTATCCAAAACTTCACAAAATCAATACTTACAAAATGTTTATCTCCTATCTCTCATTTCTCAGCAACCTCCTTGCACCACCATCAAATTCTTTGTCCTCCATCACTTTTCTTCTCCCTCTTTCCTTTCCTCCCCTTTTCATCCTCTTAATGCTCTTGTCCATACCCAGAGTATTCCGTTTCATAATATCTCAATTCCTTGTGATCTGTGATTACATGTGCTGATATAGTTCTTCTCTGCACCAAAACCCCAAAAACTTTATTTTTCAATTCCTATAGCCTAATCTGACAATAAATTTAACAAAAGCTTTTTGACAAACAAAAAACCAACATCTCACATTCTTATTTGTACAACAAACGTATAGGAAGATGTAACACAAAGGATACCTTACAATGTCAAATAACTGTTGTTTTCCTTCCTTTGATCCCATCCTGGAGAGGACTTCCTTTAATCATTTCTCTGATACAATGGCTCCTAATATAAACCATATGCATTATGTGTTGAGGGATCACCTAAGTCATTGTTATTTTCTTCATCCGCATTACTTCCATCTAGGTTGTTATCTCGCCATACAGATATATTCATCATATATACCCTATGCTAACCCCATTCCATCCTGACAATTGCTCTAAAGGTGTTAGATAGAGAACAGGCATCCTTGAGTGTTCTAGAGATTTTCTGTACTGAACATTTCTGAACGCTGTTTAATCCCCATCACGCTGTTTACTTACTGACTTACAGTCATAGGGCTCACAAACACTCTCATGGTTGCAAAATAACTGCATTTTCAAACCCATAAGTCTACAAACACATAATATAGATGTTTGTGCTGTAGGTATTAATTATTCTGAGGTTGAATCTGAGGTTCGCCTCCCTCAGTTCATCGTCTGAATCCAGTTTGTTCTTCAGCTATGATTTGTTCAGGGTTTCAACTGTTGAGTGTTATTTTCAGGAGGACCTTGCTGGTATGGTATGGCTGATGAGCTGATGTAATTTCACACTCCTGAAGGTTACCTGAAAAGTGATTTGTCCTCTCTTCACTCTCACACTTCTCTACAGAGATGAGTGCATAATGGTGATTTCAATCCTGCTTGCTTGAAGCAATTCGGTATGTTGTATGCTGAACTTCCCTTTCTTCAGCGATTGCACTGCTGCCTCAACTTCTTCTTGGAGAATTGGGAGGATTTCTTCTTCTTCTCTGTTCTGGGGACATGCTAGAACTGAGTATTGGACGCTTTATGCCAAATGGTCACTAGGGCTTCCTATGATATTATTATTTTGCAATGTAGGCATTTTTGTATGTATGTGTTTTGTTGATATTTTATAATGATGTTTATATTCTATTTTGTTTTTGTTAACGGGAGTTCGATAAATTAGAGTATAGCCTCAATGTCCCCTTCATGGGGATGTCTTTATTGTAAAGTGACTGGATGGTGGAGTGCTTCATTACCACTAGGGTTGTTTCAGCAGATCTTTTATACGGATCAGGATTGAGTTCTCTTTCAACCAAGCTGTGATTTGATTTTGTGGTCCTGATTCGGCTCTTTGCAGTCCGCTGGACCCTGTAAGCAATGAATAACTAATTAAAATATATAAATTTTATGCCTAGTAGTAACATCAAGATTGATTTACAAATTACCACAGTTGTTTTATTTACACAACAAAGAAGAGATGCCTAAAATTCTAAATCTTAGTGGTTGGTTTGTGCAGTGATTACCCATTAAAGGCATTATATAATATTTTAATGCGGCAACAATGCAATTTCCCAAGATACCTCATTGTCCCACAGAAATGAAGACACTTTCTTGATACTCTGGCCTTTCAAACTCTTTCTATTGTTCTTTTCTTCTGAGACTACTGTTTATACCGGACTAAACTCTTTTTTCTCTATTCCCTCTGTATGCCTTTGTATCGCATACATTTTCAGATGTGATCAGATCTAGATGTGATAGTTATGTACGTGCATAGTCAGGGTCATCATCATAGCATTGAGGTAGGCTTGGGAGAATTGCACTTTGCTTTTCACTGCATCCTTTTAAGTGGACTGGCATTTATTCATATTACCTTTCTTTTATTTTTTTTAATTACGTTTGTGTTCTGATGTTTGAAGCTGTTTAATATGTCATTATTATAATAACATAACACTTTTAGAACACCAGAAGACTGAATATTTTCACAACAGCAATAATGGGCTCTGTCAATGCAGTGTTTCCTTTGTTTTCTGCATTCCATTCTTCTCTTTTGAAGGGATCTTTTTTTTTCTTTTTCAGAAGGAACGTTTCCAAATGTACATGTAAATGCTGCTTTTATAATCTTCTAACCTGCAATCGGTTTCATTTTATTTTCTCTTTGAATATGCTTGTTCCCCCTTTTTGTATTTTTATTTTCATAGTGTCAGCATGATTTACATAGAATTGCAACATTGTTATGAGATCCAGTCTCAAGCATCAGCGGCAATTAGTAGGGACAGTATTAAAAACCTTCAATCTTTCTTAATATTTATCATTTATATGTATATGGTATATATAAGTTTTTGTTTATAAACATGAGTCCCATGTGCAAACTAATGTGTTCATTGTCTGTATTCATATTACATGTGTAGTGTAATTATAAGCAATATATTTGATAAACCCATTATGAAACTGGCTTACTTTTTTTTTCTGTCATCCTACTTGACTGTTAAGAAATTATTGATGACTATTTATTATGGTAAGTTATTACTTTTTATTTATACGATTTAACATTTATTGACTAGCGATATAAATTACTGTCACTTTAATTGAATTGATTTTCATTCTATGAACAGGTTTTCCAACCTTTGCCTTTGTTGACGTTTAATTATTTCTAAGTGTGTTTAGAGTGAAGCAAGTTGTCTACACGTTTGAGGCAGCACACTACAGCTGGACAGTGAAGATGATTTCATTAGATTTTTTTTAAATATTGTCCTGAACTTTGTGTTGTGATTCTGTTCTACAGGACAAAAGGCAACAGACAATGAAATCCAGCGAGAAAAAGAAAGGTACAGGCAGGAACTTGAGCAACAGATTCGTGAAGCCGCTGATGGCAAACGAAGGTAAAGAAAAAATATTTACAGCTTCGTAATTTCAGAACATTATTTGTAGGCTGCATCCTGAAGAGAAAAAAAAAAGTAAGTTTGGGCCTTGTGCATGGTTGGTTATTTAGTTAGTTATTGATATTCATTGCTTACAGGGTTTAGCAGATTGCAAAGAGCTGAATCAGGACCACAACTTAATTGAAAGAGGACTCGCCCCTGATCCGTATTAAAGATCTGCTGAAACAACCCTAGTGGTAACAATGAAGGCACTCCACCAGCCAGTCACTATACAATAGAGGCATCCCACACAAGGGACGCGGAAGCTTTAGTCTAATTACAAAAACAAAATAGAATATAAACCTCATTATAAAATATCAACAAAACACATACATATAAAATGCCTACATTGCTAAATAATAATATCATAGGAAGCACTATTGACCATTTGGCATAAAGTGTCCAATATTCCCAAGCTGATCCAACAGACATACACAAATGAGGAGTTTTGGAAGAGATTTCAAGAAAAAAGGTAGGTGACTGGTCTAGCGAAGAAGAAGATAGTATAGTACATTGATAGAACACAGTAGGAATGAGAAAGAACAAAGAAGAAAGACAGCGACAGTTGGAATTTAAAGCACTAAATTTCCAGAAAGTGGGGATATTATTTATACAGAAACTCCCCAATACCCTCACCGGGAGAAGTGATAAAAATGTGTGTGTTTGTGTGTGTTGATTTGGATTCTATGAAGTATTAAATAAGATTTACCATTATTTCAAATTCATCTTCATTGATATTTTAGTTTCAGAAAATATAATTGAATTGCTAGTTTTGAATTACTACAATTTTATTAACGAACTGTTTTTTTGTTGGTTTACTTGACTGATAGAGAGAAGCAACAGGAATTGAGAGTAGCATATTCAGCAGTGAATGGACCATTGAACGGCATTGGGTAATGAAAGCAACTTTGATATATATGCCTTTAGTTGTTGTTTTTGTGTTTAGAGATTCTTTGATATACCTTGCCGGTCAGTATTAGTGCATGAGCTTTCTTATTGTTCATGTGTGTTTTGCTTATGAGTGCATGTGTTACCATGGTGTTGTTGAAGTTGCAAGTATTTGTTTACTATTGAACTTTATGTAGTTTGTGGAGCTACTAGTTCTATTTTGTTTGGATTTCAGTTGGCTGATATTCTTGCTGGGTTGTGGATTTTTTTATAATAAATTTGTTTTAGTTACTAGCATTTATTGCATGGTTCAGAAGATATTTTTGATTGTGCATGTTGCATTGTGGCGTGGTAGCCTTTGCTTAATTTTTTTTAAAAACATTTACACATTTATAAGAGAAATTATGTATGCTTTTTAGAGTAGATGGAAAAGAGATTTATTATGGTTTAAGCAGAAATGATTGCAAGAGAAGATTGGTATGTGCATTATATGTTGAAACACCCACCCATCCATCCCCAACTACTTTTGTTGTTGTTGCTGTTGTCTCATTTTCTAAATGTTGCTTATTTTGTTACCTTTTTTCATGCAATATGTTGATGTTGTCATCTTTCCCTTATCCACCTCTCTACCTCTTCCCTCACATCCCATCAATTCATATATCTATTTTTTCAGTTCTTCCTAATATAGTAGTTGCTTGCAAGACCATTTTGAACAGATTAAGAGTTAGGTTTCATTTTAATAGATGTTGGTTAGTGTGGGTGTTAAAAGTATACTTCTTTTGCATGCTTATAATATACTGAGTAGCTTGCTTCATGTTTAAACTGAACACATTTATTTGTAGAAACTTTTAATAGTGGTAGTAGCTGAATATTTGTGTGTGTAGTTTCTTTGATGTGTTTATAAACAGTAGCCTTGCATCTATATCTATACATTTCTGAAATTATTCCACAGAGCTTGTGATTCTCAGGCTACACAGTTTGTGCATTTTCTATTTTATGAGCATGAATACTCAACAGTATCAGTGTGTCAGTGCATTTTCTATTTTAAAGAGTACATTACATTATTGTTGCTTTAGGTCCAGCGGACTCTTCCGAGCCAAATCAGCACCGGACAACCCCCAATCCGCATAAAAGATCTGCCGAAACAACCCTAGTGGTAAAGCCGAAAGCTCTCCACCAGCCAGTCACTCTACAATAAAGACATCCCACGCAGGGGACGGCTGAGGCTTCACCCCAACTTATCGAACCCCTGTTTACAAAAACAAAATAGAATACAAACATCATTATAAATTATCAACAAAACACATACATATAAAATGCCTACATTGCTAAATAATAACATCATAGGAAGCCCTAGTGACCACCTGGCAGAAAGCATCCAATATTCCCAAGCTGATCCAACAGACCTCTTACACAAATAAGGAGTCTTGTCCCGGAAGAGTTTTCAAGAAAAAAGGTAGGAGACTGGTCTAGCAAAGAAGACGATAGTATAGCAGATTGATAGAACAGAGCAGGAATGAGAAAGAGCAAATGAGAAAGACAGCGACAGTGGGAATTAAAAGCACTAAATTTCCAGAAAGTGGGGATACTATCTATACTGAAACCCCCGGCACCCCAACGGGGGTATTTTAAAGAGTGTAAATACTCAGTAGTTGTACATTTTCTATTTTAAGTAGTGTATATTTAAAGAACATGATTGCATACTCAGCCTAGTGAGTAGCGCAAATATTCAACAAATACTGCTGCTCTTATTTGAACAAAGAGAGGTGTATGAGTTTCTTTCTTTTTCTTCTTTGCTGTTGTTGAAATAACGTTGTCTTATCAGTTGGGGCATTTTCTATTACAGAGAGCGTAAAGAAGGCATGAAGGTAGACTACACAGGGTACAAAGAACCAGAGAACTACAAACCACCCATGTCCACCCGTCGGGCAACCCAGAACAGAGGAGTGGAGCCTTATCATTCCAAGATTCTCGACAGCCTGGCCAAGCTAGATCAGATCAGGTCAGCTGACGTTGAAATGTTTCACTGTGTTTATGGCGTAGATATGTTTATTTTAAAGTTTACCCCACAAAATGGGTTGCTCTTTAAAGGGAGAGAGACTTTATAGACCTCCCATTTCTCAGGGCCAGCTTTGTGAGGGCAGTGCTTATTTCCTATCCCTTGCTTTTTAGGTCCATAAAATAAAGAATAACAACGGGTAACTAGTTACAGTGAAGATACACTGTGTGTTATTTTCCAAGCCCACTTTAAATTCCAAATGTTGCTGAAGCTTATGTTCATGACCTGTTATTATAACTTATAGTCCTGGTTGCTCTTTATCTTTGTTTTATGAAAAAAAACAATAAACAAAAAACTGGATATATTTAAAACAATCTTCCCAGTCACCAGTTGATTGACTATTTCTCCCTTATGATTTATTTTGAATATAATTTATCCTTTCAGTCCACGGTCAGAACTTGCATTGGGTCGCAAACGTCTTGAAGACTTTTCAAGTACAGGTGGTTTAGGTCTCAACTTGTCTCGGGGTCCATCTCGCGGTGTTCCAGCAGTTCTGGATGTTGGATTTGAGGGACTTCTGGAAGCTCCGTCAAGACACACTGTCTCTCTAGCTCCTCCACCTGGCTTGGAATACCAGCCTGCGTATGTTTTGTTGAGTGCTAAATCTTTATTTGTCAGAACCTGGCTCTTGTCTGTTTTAGTTATTATTGAGTTTGATTTATTTAAAGCTAGATTTTGTAAAAGAGCTATGGAGCAGTGGGAATAGTTGCACTGTCCTTGACATTTGTCAGTTTCCTGTACTCTTCGCATTTATACACCTCCCTTCAAATGCTGGGTGTATCGCGTGAAACGGTGAATGTACACAATACATACACAAATCACGCAGAATACTCAACCCCCCAACATTGAAACAAACCCATTTCACCTGAGATAGTATACCAATATAATAATAATAATAATAATAATAATAAGGCGGGACTAACTTGTCTTTTCCACAGGCTATAAACCAGTGACACCTGACTGGTGTGGAATTGAACCTGCCTCTGGGCATTATGTTTCTCCGAATATTATTTATTTTCGTATCGGGAAAGATCTCAGGGGGGGGAGGTGGAGGGAGGGGTTTTCTCCGGGTACTCCGGTTTGCACCCCCCAGCAAAATTTTAAAAGCACAACTAATATTAGGTAGGTTGGGTTTTGGCACACCACAGGCTGTGACTGCGCCTTCCCCAGGGCAGGTGGCCCAGAATTTCCCGATAAAAAGGGAGTATAAAGTGTCAAAAATCAAATCAAAATCAAATTATAATATTAATAATAATAATAGAACGCTTTTCAATATGTGGTTGGTATGGGCATGCAAGGTTTCGTGTTAATCTATTGCCTATTGTGTACAGGTCATACATAACACAAGGAGGTGGGGGTCTGGGTTTGAGCTCTGTGGATGAAGCCTACAATTACTACGCAACTAGAAACCCTCTGGATGACCTTGTGCAAGGTAAGTCTATGGAGAGAGAAAGAGAGTTATTTTGACTGGACTCCGGGAGTGATGTTTCATCTACTGAAATTAAAATTCAACTCGAGGGACCCCTCTGTGCTTCTGTCAAATCATTCACAACTAATTTAGTCATAGGCAAGCTGTCTACAGACTCATGCGTGATTGGCTATGATACTCTATGTGTACCAGAAAACAAAGTACAAAAGTTAGTAGGCAGAGAAGTTCAGGCCGAAACGGTCCATACTCAAGATCCATTGATAGCACCAGAGAAAGTACGAGAAACAGAGAACATAATTTATGATTGTGTGTGTGTGTCCCCATGATTTTGAATGTTACCTTGATCATTATTCTGGTATTTTGAAATATTTTAATATTTTACCCCTTATGCTACACTGTAATGCGTTTCATTGTTAACCGTTACATTGGTTCATGTCAGACTGCTTTATTATTAGGATAAAATTTGGATAAAAAGCATGAAGCGATCACTGCAATGTTATGTTCCTTATTTGTTACTTTTTCTGGTATTCAAGAACGTAGAAAGTAGAACCTTCCAAAGCTCACCTGTGTTGATTATTTATCTTTCTGTTTTCCAGGGGGTGGTGGTGGTGGTGGTGGTGGAGGCGGCGGAGGAGGAGGGGGTGGAGGAGGAGGAGGAAGATACCGAGCGGCAGATCAAGAGTTGGGATCCTTTGGTGGTGGAGGGGGAGGTGCCGGAGGAGCCCGATCTTCCAGAGTGCGCTTTAGCGATGAGTGAGTATTCCTTTGTTAAAATTATGCTGCAAGCTGCTACCTCTGCAGATGTATTCACACTTTTCTGCTATCCTATGCACCAACGGGAATCCCCTCTATGAAAAATACTTCCGTTTTTTTTTCTCCGCGTGTTTTAGTGAGTTATTTTCAAATATTCAAGAATAATAACATGTGTCACTGGCCACCTGTATCGTACCCTCACATATTTTAATTTTTGTTGCTGCAGTTTATTATCCCTTTCTATCGCCAGTGGCGCGCCTAAACCCTACCTACCTAACATTATTTGTGAATTTTTGAAAAATATTAGGAAAAACATAACGCCCAGATGCTGGCTCGAACCCACACCTGTCAGGCGCCATTGGTTTCTGGCTTGTGGACAAGGCAAGTTAGTCCCGCCTTAGCCCACTTGGCCACAACGCTAGCCTAACATAGTCAGTTACTTCGTGTTTTGTGAAGGTTGCGACGGCGAAGCTATGGAAAACTACAAGAGTTTTCAGGTCCTGTTTCACTTTCTGTCGATGATCGACGCACCTCCGAAGTCGCCACAAATACAGGCCTCTACGATTGTTTTTTGCATTCTTTCACTGAGCATGTACTTCCTCCACCGTTTTTATACTTATCCCACTCGTTTTCTGGCTCTAACAATCGTCGTTTTCGGCAATTTGCCATATTTAAAAGTCACGCATCAAGCTTTGATAAAAGCAAAACAAGCCAAACCGGAACTTGGTTTCATATAACCTCGTTTTAATTTATAATGGTGATACCCACGAGTTTTTATGAGAGGTGCCGGAAAGTTGTGAATTGACGATTATAGCTCCTGTAAAATATTGGTGTAGATAATAGTAAAAAGAGTTCAAACAAAAACTAATTATGGTATTTATTGATTAGTTGCTTTTCCTGAAAAACACAATGCTAATTACTCCCTCATGTTCACAGACTACAAAATAAACAATATTGCCATGACTACTGTACAAAATAAACAATAGTGCCATTACTACTAAAATATACTAATATTTAAGACAAAGGCAAACACTGTATTAACATGTAACAATGTAAGGTTGTGGTGGAACCATGGCACGAGCAGGACAGAAGATAGGAGAGATAAGGAGACAATTTCTGGGCTTTCATGTGAGGATGTCGTTAGTAAAGAAGTTAGCATGACTTTTTACAAATGATGGCCTGAGCGGGTAAAATGTGAGCAAACGCGCCTATTTGTTCATGTGAATGCCAGTATGCATGCATGCAAATTGTTACAAGGTGTTCTGAAGCATTTTTGGACTGTCTAATAGTTTGTTTGTGTGTTTATTCGTTTAAAAAATATATTTGTGATTTTACAGACCTCGTAAGGCAACAGGACAGATGGACTTTCCCACCGATGACGACAAGAAAAAAGACGCTCAACAGAAAGCCCGTGCTTATCAAGAAGAACTCAACAGACAAGTACTGCCAACAGTTTTGTTATGCTTCGGTTTTCTTTCTCTATTTGCTTGCATTTTCATTTCTAGAACTGCTTATTTAGTGTCTTCAGAGCATTAATGTCAAAGTTTTTTTGCCAATGTAATGAAGTCCCCCCATGGGAATACCGGGGGTTTCTGTATAAATAGTATTCCAACTTTCTGGAAATTTAGTGCTTTAATTTCCCACTGCCTCTGTCTTTCTCATGTGTTCTTTCTCATTCCCACTCTGTTTATCAATCTACTATACTATCTTCTTCTTAACTAGACTAGTCACCTACCTTTTTTTCTTGAAAACTCTTCCGGGACAAAACTCTCATTTGTGTGTGAGGTCTGTTGGGTCAGCTTGGGAATATCTGGATCTGGATCTGGATACTGCCGATGATGTTGTTGGCAGAAAACACCACAGGAGCCATAGATGGCTATTAACGTGGTGGTGGTGTGTGCGCGCTAATTAATTTGATTTAAAAAAAAGAAAAGAAAAAAAAAATTATGCTCCATAGTTCTTTTTGTACTAACTTCATATTGCCTATTATATTCTTAAAAGGGCTCCTCTTGTGGAAGCCTGGTGATATGTGTATAATTAAAAGTTTAAAATCACTGTTCTATTATGTTGACTCTATAAGAACTTGTCAGCCTCCCTGTACCTCCCGATTGCAGAGGAGAATGAGCTAGGTGAGGATAGGTTGATGATGTCATCGGGAAGGCTATTCCATTCCACTACTGTCCTTACGAAGAAGGAGTTTCTGTAGAGATCTGATGATGAGGGTGGTAAAATAAAGCATGTGTTGTTGTTGTTTATCTGCCTCTCTATGATGTTCTGTGTGTCATATCCTTTAAAGGTGGTGGGGCGGATTTTCCGTTTGTTCTTGGAAGCAGTAAGGAAGGTGTTGGGAGGGAGAGCAGTAACTAGTCCTCTGGTTATCTTGTAGAGCATGGTCAGCCTGAGTTGTTGGCGACGTTTTGCAAGTAGTGGGAGGTGGAGCTCTTGAAGCATCCTGCCAATGCATCCTGGGTCCCGGGATCTGTAGTCTCTCATAATGAACCGTGCAGCCTGGCGTTGGATGCGTTCCAGCTTGTCGATGTCTTGTTGGAGGTAAGGATCCCACACCACTGCGGCATACTCGAGAGTGGATCTAACAAGTGCGATGTAGGCTAGGCGTCGGCACTCTTGTGGACAGTTCCGGAGATTTCGGCGTAGGAAGCCCAGTGTGGATCCAGCTTTCTTGCAGGCGCTTGTGATGTGGTTAGCCCATTTCAGGTCCGCAGAAATTTGGACGCCTAGGTAGGGGGTAGTATCAGTCTGTTGGAGTATAGTGTTTCCAAGGCTATAGAAGTGTTGTGACTTGTGTCTGGTGGAGAGAACGTAGCACTTTTGCGCATTAAATCGCATTCCCCACTGCTTGGCCCATCTCTCTAGGTCTTTGAGGTCTGATTGGAGTGTGATGTGATCCTGGAAGGAGCGGATCTCTCTGTAGAGTAGGCAATCGTCTGCAAAGAGTCGCACTGTTGATTTTACTGTGTCCGGCAGGTCGTTGATGTGGCAGAGGAAGAGTAAAGGACCCATCACTGTGCCTTGGGGGACTCCGGATTCGACAGCTACTTCCTCTGATGCCTCTCCATCCAGGACCACTCTCATCTGGCGCTTGGTCAGGAAGTTCGTGAGCCAGGTGTGGATGGTGCCTCGTATGCCGTAATGATCCAGCTTGTGTAGTAATTTGTTGTGTGGCACAGTGTCAAATGCCTTGCTGAAATCCAGGATGATGATGTCGGTCTGATGGCCTTTGTCATGTGAGGAGAGAATGTCTTGCATAGTAGTGAGTAGTTGGGTTTCGCAAGAGTGGCCTGTTCTGAATCCGTGGTTTCTACTGGTGAGGATGGTGTGTTTTTCGAAGTGGGTATGTAGATGTCGACAGATAATGTGTTCAAATAGCTTACATGCAACGGATGTTAAAGATACTGGTCTGTAATTTTCTGCTTTGTTTCTATCGCCTTTCTTGAATATTGAGGAGACGTTTGCTGTTAGCCAGTCTGCGGGGAGCTGTCCAGTCTCTAGTGAGGTGTTGTAGATGGCTGCTAATCCTGGGGCAACAGTTTCTGCGCAGTTTTTGAGAATTTGATTAGGGATGTTGTCTGGTCCTGTAGCTTTGTTGGGGTTCAAGTCTTTGAGTAGTTTAACGACGCCTTCTGTAGTAACCGTTAGTTTTTCTACAGCGGGGAAGGGGGTGCTCTTCATCTCTGGCAATGGTGTGTCCTCTCTTTTTGTAAAGACCGACTGGAATTGTTGAAGCAATATCTTTGCCTTGGAAGAACTATCACTATGGAGAGATCCTTCATTGAAGAGCGGGGCAACTCCTGTGTTGTCTTGTCGCCTTGTCTTGACATAGCGCCAAAAGGGTTTGCAGTTGTTGTCTCTTAGCCCGTCCTCAATGATGGTGTTAATGTGGCGCCATTCTGCTTGCCTCATTTTCCTCCTGCATTCCTTCTGATGGAATCTAAAGTTGGTCCAGTTGCCGGTCTTCTTGGCTTGGTTGTATAGTCTCTTTTTATGCTTTAACAGTCTCTTAAGTTTGTAGTTGACCCAGGGTAATGTAAAGTTGATTCGTCGAAGGCTGGTAGGTATGAAGCGTTCAGCTGCTGCTATCAAGTTAAGTTTGAAATGTGTCCACATGTCTTCAACGGGAGTTCCTTCCTTTCTCATTGTCATGATGTTGTCTGATAATTGCAAGATTTCAGAGTTCAATATTGGACACTTTATGCCAAATGGTCACTACGGCTTCCTATGATGTTATTATTTAGCAATGTAGGCATTTTATATGTATGTGTTTTGTTGATATTTTATGATGATGTTTGTATTCTATTTTGTTTTTGGAAACGGGAGTTCGATAAATTAGAGTATAGCCTCAGCGTCCCCTGCGTGGGATGCCTTTATTGTAAAGTTACCGACTGATGGAGTGGAGTGCCTTCAGTGTTACCACTGGGGTTGTTTCAGCAGATCTTTTATGCGGATCAAGGGTGAGTCCTCTCTCAGCCAAGTTATCTTGATTTTGTGGTCCTGATTCGGCTCTTTGCAGTCCGTTGGACCCTGGAAGCAATTAATAACTAACTAATGTAAAGAAGAGGGACTTATCACTGTGCTCTGATGCGAATGATGCTCTGGACACTGTAAGCTGAGTTAAACAAGTCATAATGAATAAAAATGTATTGATTTAAGCACATAAATGTTTCCCTACAGGAAGCACGAGTCTTAGTTTGTGAGAATAGAATGATGTTGCTGAAATAAAAATCTACTTTCTCCTTTCACAGTGACGGTGTTCATGACCTGTGTAGGTTGTCTTGATATTATTGCTTTTGATAGGATTATCTTTAGTATGTCCCATTGAACATGATTAAGTGTTGGGTTATTGTATGCAAACTTCATCCTACAAACCCTCCTCCCCTCCCACCCTCACTCTTTCCCCACCCCAAATGTTTTCTGTGTTGGTAGCATTCGTGTATTGGCCATTGTTAAACGCTTTCCATTTTATGTTTCAGATTGAAGAAAAAAAGAAGAAGAAACGATTTGAGAAAGAGGAGAAAGAACGGTGAGATTTTTTTTAGTGTTCTTCTTCTTCTTTGTTATTATTTGTGAGTATGAGTAATGATTTTCATAATCATTTTCATCATCATCATCATCGTCATCATCATTATCATCATCATCATCATCATCATCATCGCCATCACCAACATTGGAAAAGGCTGACTTGTATTGTATGGTGGAGTCCTTGGTGATCTACACAGCCTGTGCTTCTTCGAGGCCTGAAAGAGTATGACCAGGCTGGCAAACATCCCAAAGACTGCCGGCAAGCTGATTGGCAAACCCGTCATTGACCTCCAGGTGTACTTCAAGGCGAAAGCAGTGAGGCGCCTGGGGCCATTCAATATGACCAAATCCATCCGCTGTGTCACCACCTGCTGGAGCTGACCCCATCAGGATCCAGTAGGCTAATCCAAGAGAAGACTGACAGTTTTCATCGGTCCTTTCTGCCGATCCTTCCTGCCGTGCGCCATTATACTCACAAACGCTATTCCTGACTTATGAAATATGATCAGTTAATCAGTCAGTCAGTCTGATATTTTGTTTGTATGTAGATTATAGTCACACGACACTTTCGCATATAGGTGACTACTGGACCGATTTATACTGACACCAGCGGACCAGTTGTTGGTAAAGGGGAAAATAATATGATCACACGTTGACCAATCCGGGATTCGAACCATCGACCTTTCGGTTACTAGCAAGACGCTCTTACCAACTGAGCTACCCGGCCCCTCTCATATTTAGCTGGTCAGCCAGAATTATTGCCGGCTTGCGTGCGTGTGTGTTTTTGTACGTGATTTTGTGAGTGTGAAATGGCGTGGCGGTGTGTGTATACTGCGTGGGCACACTTACACAGTGTTATCTGGACAAATCAGTGAACATCTACATAACTTGTATTGACATGCCTACTTGTTTTGACGTCAGAACAATGATCCGTTAGGGTTAGGGCTGGGTTTGGGTTAGAGTTAAACAGAGGTGCCAACCAGTATGGATTGACCGTATTTAATTCCGGCGAAGTGATTTAAATACGGAAATGCGGTAGCTTTTATAAGAATACGGAGGAGAAGTTGCCAATCGTATATCTTTGCCAGCGGTGCTTCTGTACCGGTTTCTGTTCTCAAAATAGTACTCGTGCACTCACTGAACGTCGCTGTGTGCCTGCGGTATTTTCCGAGCACGTGCGACCCGAATCAAACACATGATCCGCTATTAAAACACTCGTTCTTAGCCTTTCGGGGTAAAGACTATAATGGAGGGAACTCGTACAGACCTATTTTTAGATTGACGTCAACTGGGGTTAGGGTAGGGTTGGGTTAGGGTTACCCTACCCTACCCAACCCAATCCCTACCCGTACCCTACCCTTAGTCTAAAAATAGACCTGTACGAGTTCCCACCATAATAGTCTTCACAACCTTTCAGAGTGTTTCAAAATCGCAAAAATGGCAGGACATGGTAGACCCAGAAAAAGAAAAGCTGCTAAGTCTGATGACGAAGCCGATTCCTCATCAAAGAAAACAAAGCCTGCAACTAAACGTCTGCAAGATTTTCGGCATTCATACAAAGAAGCACATCCATGCATCGAAACTGTCAACAAAGTACGCACGCTGTACTGTCTGTGGCTTCGATTTTTGTATAAGTCATGGTGGCTTTGACGATGTTGCCAGGGATGTTGCATCTGCTAGACACAAAGCTTACTTACTGTCCAAGATCATACTGAGAATTCTCCTGATCCCTGTGTCCACCTGTTCATGTGAAAGGGTCTTTTCTCTGGTTAGAAAAAATAAAACTGACTTCAGAGGGACTATGGGAAGTAAGACACTGAATGGAATGCTGCAGTTGAAATCAAGAAATTCAAATACTGACTGCTACAAAACAAAACTCTCTCCAACACTTCTGAAAAAGGCAACTGCTAAGTCCTTGAAACAATAGAACTGTTTTGTTGCTGACATTGCTTTTATTGGAAAGACTATCAGTATCGTTCATTTTAAGTAAAACAAGTGTAGTGTTCAACAAGCTGATTTTCATGGTGATTTTAGAGTAAAACAAGTGTAGTGTTCAACAAGCTGATTTTCATGGTGAGTTTAGAGGACTGAAAATAGCCTGCTATTTCAGAGGTAAGCCTGTCATTATAATGTCGTAGGCTGGGTTTTGCGAGAAAAAAAATACTGACAAGTGTTACAAAATACTGACAAACGGGTCCGGAAATACTGACAAGGAGATTAGGAGGTTGGCACCTCTGGTTAAAGTTCGAACACTTCAAAGTACTTAAAAATGGGGACGAAATATGACCCATTGTCAGCACAACGTATGTGGCGTTTCGGGAAAGTCATGATAATACTGTGTAACCTTGGCTGTGTGTGTGTGATCCAGCATACAGTATATACAGTGTCTAATACAGTATTTGCTGTTGTGAAAAAATATAGTATTAGTATTTGTTGGTGTTGTGAAAACTGTGCATTGTGGGTCTTTATGTGTCTTGAGATGTATGTTGCGTGTGAGTGAGTGTTAATTTTTCAAACAGTCCTGTTTTGTGATTTGGATTAGCATGTGATGATCATGTCTGTGTATGGGTTGCGTGTGTTGTACACCTGTAGTTGTTGTTTGTGCGTGATGGCATTGGTTTGTGATGGTGGGAGTGCACAGCGCAAGTATGTTTGGGGTGTGGGAAAGTAGTTGTTTTATTATAGTTTATGTGTTGCACTTTTTAGTTTTTGTTTGTACATGCCATTCTTTTAAAAATATTCTTACTTTTACATTTACTATGTTTGTGCAACCGAAAGGCGAATTTCTATGTAAATTTCATAGACGAATAAAGTCACAGTTTCAGTCTCAGTATTGGACAAGAAAGTTGTATTACATTGCATTGAAGTGTATCATGATGATGGTTATTTTATATGTATAGGTATGAGAGAAAGCTGGAACAAGAGGCACGTGACTACAACCCATATGGCAAAGGTGGTGGTGGTGCGCCTATGAGAGATCAGTATGGAAACCTTGTCAGTAAGTACACTCATCTTCTTCTTCTTCCCAGGGTCAGTTTGTTCTATTTAGCACTTTAAACTGAGTAAAGTTTTAACCCATTAACAGATTTCTCAGAAATTTTGTTGTTTGGAGTGAAACTGAGTTTTTAATAGTAACAGTAGCATTTCCTTATGAAAAATGAAACGTTGCAACAATTTCAAAGTAAACTTTTTACCGATTAAAGTCAATAATCAACAGTCATTATTTTTCTTTTTTGTGTGTGTTAATTATTGTGTGTTATTTAAACATTATCAGCATATTAACTTTCTCTGTTTGAAATGTGTTTGTGAGTTTGCCCACTGTCCGTATAAGTAACCACTGTATTCTGTATTGAATTAGTCATTGCTCAGTCCAAACTTCTTCAATTTCTGTAATTGTCCTGTAAAATCAATCCAGCGGATGTTAATACATTTAAACACTTCTAACAACTGAGCTAGATCCTACTCTCTGCTTATCATTTCAGCGGACCTGCGAACGATGAAGAGGGACAACGACCACCCTGACTCGCCACGTCGGCAAGCCCCACCCCCTTCATCCCGGAATCCCTACGAGAGTCCCCGACGGCTGAACAACGTGCGTGATGATCTGTTTGGTCCCCCACCTGTACAAACCACGGCAGATGGCGAACAGTCGCATGCTCGAGGAGGTCACGGAATCTTTGGCATGCCCAAGACTGACGCAGAGAAAATGGCCTCAGAAAAGTACAAAGATGACCTCAGGAGACAGGTAATGCTTGTACCAAACAGTGCTTTGAAGTTGAGATCTGTTGTAATGTCTTTAGTGCATTGTTCTTTGAGATGACGATCAGATGTTGCTATTGTGTTTTAGTCATTAAAATTTATGGCTTTTTTCCACGTGCTATTGGGTACTTTATTGCCATTTTTTTAAGTGCAGAAACAAAATCATACCACATTTATGCCTTATTCAGGTTAGAAAGTTAAGAACAGAAAGAACACATTCTCTCCCTTTAGCTACTGCTTAGGCTTTGCCATTCAATTTTTTTCGTTTGAATTATTATTTAATAAGATCTTTTTATTATTATTATTATTATTATTATTATTATTATTATTATTATTATTATTATTATTTTGTGGTGTTGTGTGTTTCCTTACAATAATGTTTTATTCGTTTACAGATAGAAGAGCGTAAGATGGAGGAGATGAGGAAGAGGGAGATGGAAAGACAAGAAGAGGAGAGGGAACAGAGGAAAGTGGAGGAGCAGCAAGCGCGCATGAAAGCAGAGTACGAAGAGGAGAGACGCAAAGCAATGGAGAAAGAGGAGGAAGTGAGTGTGATGAATGTACTGGGGTGTGTGTCTCTGGAGTGTTGCATCGTCAGTGAGACAGTGTTTTAAAATCTGTTTGACAGCAGACCCAATTGCAGACTTCCTAAACACAAGACAAATGCAAAAGTACAGAAAAAATGAGTGCAAGTGCGTGAGGTTGTCCTGATGGACCGCAGAATATGAGTGTTTTTTCTGCAGTTTGGAAGGAGTGTTAGGGGGGGTGAAGGGTGGGTGTGTGTGGAGAAAAAGGGTTGTCTTTATGTGTGTCGTTGTGTTGTATTAGTGTGGGTAGAGGTGTAAATAGGGGGACAGTCATTTTCACTCCAACACATGTACTTGTGCTTGATAGTATTTGAAGCAACGTCTGCTTAAGATTCTTCGCAAAGTCCATCCAAGTGAAATTCTTGATAAAGCAGCTAGCTGTTGATGAATAAATGTATCATTTTGTAACAGATGAAGCGCAATGCAGAACTGGTATGTTTTGTCAAAGAAAACTGGTTAGAAGTTGATATTGTTTAGTTTTTAATTTTAATTAATTAATTAATTTATTTATTTTGAAATTGTGCATGAAGGCTTGGATTGTTACTTCAGACAGCTTCTTCTCTTTTCCCTTCTGTAAACAAATTAAGTTGTTAGGAAATTATATTGCACTTTACTTTCTCTTTTTCTATTGAAAAAAAGTGTTCATTGATTTTTTTATTAGTAGATTGGATTGTAAATAATTTGGGAAGTTGGAGGACTTAATGGATTAGTTGTCACTTTGTTTTTGAGCTATCCTTCATGTTTATATATTTACAAATTTGTTGTTGTTGTTGTTGTTGTTACCATTTTACATAGTGTTGATCTTTCTATGATATGATGTTTGAAGAATATCCATATAAAAAGTTTTCATCATGATTAAACTTTGGTTAATTTGTTTAGATATTTCAGTTTTTGCAAGGGATTTTTCATCAAATTTCTGTCATTGGTTTTTCAATTGTTCTTTTTGTAGAAGGCTTTCTATTGTGTATTTTATCGCCTGATGCAGGCCAGACGGAAGAATGAGGAGCTGGTCAGACAAGCGGAGGAGCGGAAGCGAGAGGCAGAGAGGAGGAGGAGAGAGGAGGAAGACCGCAGGATGGAGGATGACAGGAGAGAACGAGAGGCAGAGATGAATGCTAGGCTGGCTGTAAGTCCCTCTCTCTTTATTCGCAAATCTCGCATCACTGACAGTTGTAATGATGTCACTGTGGCTTAAACTTCCTATTCTGCCTAGTCCTGAAGAACTATACAGTAGTTTTTGTTTGCGTTGAGTTAAAACCTTCTATTGTTTATTATACGATAGTTCTCTGAAATGCTCTTAATCGTGTAGTTTCCCCATGTATGAGTATGTAACATTTTTAATTTTCCAAATAAAAGAAGGCCACCACTTTGACCCAGCTTTGGCAGTTGAGATGAGATTTTATGTGCATACAGTTCCCAAGTATTTGTCTATGTTGCAATACATTTTACACACATTACAGAACCTAACATCTCTTAGGTTCATTATCCTTGTGTAATTTATATCTAAAAACAACTTCCGTTTCGTCGTCTTATGTTTTGAGATGGTTTATCCTACGTCCCTGTTTTTTGGATGCTGAGTAACTGTTGACTGTGGCCAACCATATCATGTTTTGTCTGTTTTGAAGTGTCCTTTTTACTACTGGTTCTTGCATGCATATTTTGTAGTGAGACAAGACAACTTCTGCCCACAAATGTATATTTGAATCCTATCATGTTGTTTTTGTTTTGAACATACGTCTTGTATAGGGCTGTATCCATACCTGCGGGCATGCAGTTGCAGTACAGCTTACATTTTATGTTGTGTCTCTTTTCAAGCTTTTCCAGCATGTCAGTCTTTGTTTATTTGCTGGTAATGCTGTTCTGTACCATGTAGTATGGATGTGTCTGTGCTGTTCTGTACCATGTAGTATGGATGTGTCTGTGCTGAATTTGTATTGTATGTTTGGCTGTAGTATGGAAACCACTTGTGGAAACTACCATTACAGGTTAGCAAACCCAGCGGAGAAGAGAGAGGCAAATCTCCGGCAATCCCCACCCTGCGTAGCAAGCAGCAACCGCAGGAGAACGTTGATGGGGTATTTGTGTGTTGATGGTCAATGTCGTCAGCACTTGTAATCGCTGTGTGCTCATTTGCTATTCCACTCATTCTCTAGGCGAAGTTAAGCTAAGATGTTATAACAACTGAGTTAGATAATAATTATGGAGGCAATATACTGCAGAGACTCGCTCGAGGCTAGCCTAAGAAATCCAGTATTTTTGTATGTGTGTGTACATATCTGTGCTAGCTTGCATAGAAACGTCACTGTAGGCACTAAAGTTTTATCACCTTTGCAGAATTATGGTAGCTACTGTGCAGCTGCCATCAGGACATGGAAAACAGGACCCATTAGTTATGAATTGTTAATTCATAATACGCATCAGTTCTTACTGTGTGGTGACAGAATGTGCAGTGGATCTTGGAGACGATAATGACAATAATGATGATGCCCACTCATAAGACATTATGGCAACTTCCGTACTATAACAGTATGGGAAAAGGAGAAGAGGATTTTTGGCTCATTGTAGGAACAAACCCTTCACAATTTTTAGACTGTTGGAAGCGTTGCAGTCGGTTTATTTACTGTAGAGCCCCAATGCCTGAGTATATTGTTTATTCAGTTTTTACCTAACATTGAAGCCATTATGGTATGGAAACACCTCCCTTGCAGAAGCCAGAAGAAAGTGGAAAATCTGCTGCCATCCCTACTCTGCATAAAAAGGATGAAGAGCAGGCAGCGCAAGATAAAAACGATGAAAATGAAACTGCAGAAAATTCTCCAGATTCTGAAGTGGTATAATAAACAAAATTTTGTAGGTGTTATTTTATCTTTAGATGAGTGTTGATAGTTTGATTTCTGTCAACAACAACCCCACTTCAATGTATATCCCACCGACCCCAATCCCACCACCACCTCTTTTGAAGAATTTACATGACTAAGTAGATTGACTGCAATGCTTTTGTGATTTAGAATGTTAGTCCTGAAATTTTGGCTTTGAACTGTGGGTGTGATGTGTGATTTGCTGACTTTGGTGTGACTTTGTGACTTTGAGTTATTGTGTAGAATGGTGAAATATAAGTGAGAGCGTTAGTGGTAAATGTGCATAAGATGTAAAATATCAGTGTTATACAATTCAGTTCAATTGTTAATTCAACCCTAATGCTTGAATCTTGTGTAACTCGAATTCATTATCCACGCAGTCCGTTCACTCAGCAACAAGGCAGATGACATCGTTATAAAGTTGTACAATTTTATTCAGCAAACGTCAGCAATTTGCATCCAAATCGCTTTCCAAAAAAAACACTCTTTTTGCAAGCAGACAGCGTAGTATTTATAGCCTATCAACCATCTGGAATAATGCAGAATGTTCCAAAATGGCACAGAAGATCAAACTAAAATTTGTCACCGAAATGACACACTTCATTACGTCATATAATGTTCTATGAATTTACAAAATACGACTAACTATCTGTAGATTGATCCGGAACATTGGATCGATAATAAACAAGTAATCCCAGGAAGTTCTAAACACTGCTACAACAATATCGAGCGAAGAAAACTAGGATCATTATGCAAGATTTTTTCGTAACTGCGCAGAATCGAATCAAAGGTAAATACATATGCTATCATTACACGCTTTGCCAAAAATAAATGTTGATAACTATCGTGTGCATCTCGATTGTAACAATCATTATGTCTTTGTTGAACAGATTAGTTTGTGTGTGGCCTCTGTTAATATGATATCATTTATGATTTGTAGACATAAACTTAAGATTAGTTAATATTATAATTTTGTGTCTGACTGTGACCATCATGTGCACTATCAGAGCTATGTTTGGTAGGGTTTCTAAAAATTAAAATGTATTCTTTGTTTTATGTCTTCTTTTACTAATTTGGTTCACCATTAATTAGTTTCTGAATGTTAATTCCACCTAGACTGTATACATATGGATGTTATAGCATAACCTATGTGTCCCTGGCCTTTTTGGGGGGGTTGGTCTGCTTTAACTTTTTCTCAGGCTGTGTATTTCTCAAATTCATAAATAATTTACAACCATTTTTTGTTTAAAGCAGACAAACAGCAGAAATACAGGGGGTCACCAGATGTGCAGATTTAATGAAATTTGGTTAATTTTAACCTTTTTATTTGATAGGCTGACTGTTACTTTGAAGCCTGTTAACGGACAATTTTGCTGTGGTATTCAAATTTTTACCTTTGACCCCCATCAGAGTGCGTGACTGTGAACTTTGCAAAACTTTTCACTATTTCACTTTTGTGCTCTTTCTTTTTTCTTCTGATGTGATGTTGTGCATAGATCTCAAGATTAACGAGAGATATATTTGCTAATTAACATCTTACGGATTACAAGGTGATATGTGTTTCTTCGACTTATAACATGATGAGCTTAAGTGCTGAATCTGTCTGAAAGAAGTCAAAATTCATAATAATATGTGTAATTTTGTGTGCGTGCTTCTTACAATATGGATTGCATTTTCTATAGAAGAAAGTTATTTTTTTTATTATTGGAGTCAGGGGGAGGTAGTGTGCTTATAATGTGTATGTCCTTGTTGTCCTTATAAGTATGGTAATTGTTTCCCTTCTTCTTCTTGATTCATGTGTATAATAGATCTTTAACACAATTGACATATTGCAGTCTATAGTATCTGCATTTTAAGGACACTAGACTTTGTATCCCTCTCATAAAAGATAGTTGTTTGTTACATGGAAATTATATATACATATACTTGGAAAATGAAGTCGTCTCTTAACTCTAAATGATGTTGTATTTGATCCAAATTCTGCACAGGAATTATGTATAAATCACGTTTTGAATAGGATGCAATGAATTTAAATTATATTTGTATTTGAATATACTAGAATGAATGCTTGCTTATCACAACTGAGTTATTAAAATTAAGAGTACAGCAAGGTGAATTTATTGAGTGAATAATAATAACAATAATAATAATGCTTTGTTATTATTATTTGGGCAATAATCATAAGCATTTTGATTGCATCTAAGGCAATGATGAATGTTAGGAAGGTACTTATTCAGAAACAGTTGTAAAATTGATTATTGCTTGACGCTCCATTTTTGAGAATTATGGTTCATTTCACATGCGGTAGCTAGTTCATGGCATTTTACAGCTGACAACTAAAGTATTGCTGTGTATGTGTGTGTGTGTTATATTTGTGGTAAAGCATCCTGTGGTGCCTGTCTTACAGGAGGCAAGAGCAGCGGGCGTAACGTCACCCCCTGTACCAGCATCCAGACGGCAGGTAGCTGATGACCCTCTTCCTGTATGTAGAGCTGTTTATTTTTGTTTTGTTATTTATTTTTTTACATAATTTATTGATTGGTTTATTTATTGAAGGTTCTTATTGGGCGCTTTTCCAACTCTAGAGCTGCTGAAGGCGCTGGCCTGATATAGGGTCTAACTTGAGCTGCCCAAGGCGCCCACAGTAATGATTGTGGGGGAAAAGTACTTTCCAACATTAAGTTTGCTCAATTTAGTTTAATACATTTTTTACTTTGTTGCTTTTAGTTTTGTTTTTCCTTTTTTTAGAGAGAGAGATATATATATAGTTTATTTCAATTTGTTAAGGTAGTTAGTTCAGTTTTTAGTTTAGTTTTTGTTTAGTCAGATTAATTAGTAGTAGTTAGGTAGTGTTACAAGTAGTAGTTAATTTGGTGTACTTTATTTTGTTCATGTGTCACGGCTGTCTATAAGCGGTACTGTCAGACGGTGGCTAAAAAAAAAACCTTGTTCTGCCTCTTATGTTACCTTCACGCTGGCTGAACCGCCCGTAACCAGATCAGAGGCGGCCGCTGGCCTTGGTGTAGCCTAGCCAACTGGCACTTGCCTTTAGTACTTTGTGGAGCTTATAATTATTTTAACCAAGCCCATTGCTGTAGCCAGACCTTAAAGAACCACCGGCGCCCTCTCTTACGATTTTGTTATACATTTTAGAAATACATGACAGTTGTCCCTCACGCTATTAGAAACTACTTTTGCTCGCTATGCATACGTATTTTATGCCTAACAAAAATTCCTGCTGAAACTGAATGTCTTTTAAAAACTCATCCACTATTTACTATACACAAGAGAGCCCAAACAAACGAGAATACATTTAAAACCTCATCCAAAACAGCACAATTTACAAGACATGAGGCAATGCAAACAAAACCTTTTTTTAGAGAGAGAGAGAGACATAGAGAGAGAGAGAGAGACAGAGAGAGAGAGAGAGAGAGAGAGAGAGAGAGAGAGGAAAAATGTATTGTACTCACCTATAACAGGTAATCTCATGGCCCATCCTGAATAAATCACCACTATAACTGTCATTGTCACAAACACGCACACTGATCAAGCGATTCAGAAAGAAAAAACAAGACAATCAAAGCATACACGCGGTGGTAACGAATTGCAGTATATGGTAACATCACACAGTAAAGATCTGCACTGTATAGGGGGCCTGTTGTTTGCCACCGCCGCCGCCATTAGCACCCAGGAGCTAGACTTTCGTAAATCGCTGTAATTACAGAGGCCAGCAACCAAACACAAGAAGAGCTTTTATAATGTCGACCACATTAACATGAAGGTTCAAACTTTGTACTAAGTGACTTCAAATGGTGAACATTGTCAGAAGGATTCAAGTGTGTAATTACAATGTACATGTATACACACTCGAAAACGTAAAACCGGTCCACTGCTAGTAAGCTTACAGTGCAGGACCGGACAGCTAGTGCCGTCAAATCGACTTAAATATAACACAAACCAAATCGATTTCGTGGTTCTAGATTATGCTAACACAAAACACAGATATGGAAGTAACTAAATGCAAACCATTATCACAATACAAAGGATATTTCACACATAAAACGATCACTTTTAGTACACAAAAATAGGATGATGAGCCATACGTTTCCACGCGTACTCCTCATAGCTGTGTTCTGCAGTGCTTGAGCGTGGTGCGTGGCTTCTGCATCTGGATCTGCATGCGCTCGGCTCCAAGCTTCGCTAAAAATAGCTTGGACATGCTGGCAGAGAGTCAAGTTTTACACAGGGCTGTTTCAGCCATGGTGTACATGTGTTCATGTGTTTACTGGTTTTGCTGTTTTGTTCCTCCATTTCCTTTGATTGTTTGTTAATTTGAGTTCATTTGCTTCTTTTTCATTTATGTGCACATTTATTTAGGTTTTGTCATTTTGTTGGGTTCATTTGCTTATTTAGTTATGTTGGTATGTTGACTTTAATTTATAAAATTATTATGGAGAATGGAGTAGCCATTATAGCATTGTGTTTATTGTTTGTTTGTTGTGTAGTATTTATTACGTTTGAGTTTCGGTCGGTTGTGCCTTCCTGACCACATATTACAATTTTTTTATTTTTTAAATAGGAATTTTAAAAAAATGCTTTGGATTATTAAATAAATCTGAGGTACTTTTTGCAGTTGTAAGCATGTTAGAGGGAGAGAAAGAGAGAGATAGAGAAACTTAAACTAGATTTAATTAATTAATTAATATTATCAAAGTAACTGATCGAGTACTGTCTTCTGGGTGCAGTCCACATCCAAACAGGACCCCCCTCCTCTGCAAAGAGCGGCCAGTAAGTTGCTTTATTAATTTTTGATTCTTCACATTTTAGTTGTGTTTGCCTGATCAGATGTAACTGCAGAGAAGATTGGCTATTTTTGAGTGTTCAAATACCTCTTTATATATTCAATCTCTGTTACTGTCTCATTTGTTCTTTGCTTTATTAAATACATCTGTATATTCAAAGATCATATATATTGAATCTGACCACAGATCCCAAGCTGCTTGAAGAAGTCTATGCATCAGTGTAATTTGAATTTGATCTAATATTTAGTTTTTGAATTTGATCTAATATTTAGTTTTATTACGTTGTTGGTCTATGCTTCATTGTAATTTGAATTTGATCTAATGTTTAGTTTTATAAAGTTGTTGGTCTATGATTCAGTGTAATGATCTAATATTTAGCTTAATGACCCGGTTGAACGCAGTGTGAAGAATAAATCACTAAATGTGCAGGCACTAAATACATACTGATGTATGGGCCTGCTCCATGGTATTGGATAGCATGCAGGCAGTTGGTATATTGAGTTAGATCCAGATATGAGCCAGCTCTTTTGAACTAAGAAGTGCATTATTTTAAAGAAAAATTGCTTTTCTTTATGCTGATGAATAGCTTGCCGGCTGTTGCAGGTGGGGATGTGTTGAAACAGTTGGCAGACATGAAACAGCAGCTGCGGAACGAACGACAGCGCGTAGAGAACATGCTGCAGAATGAAAAGGTAATTTCAGTAGTTTAGCTGAATCGGGTGCAGGGGTAGTGTGAATATGACTTTGTTCACCCCATCAAATCAAAGTTTTTTAGAGGGTAAGAGGAGGTTAGATAGGAACACTAATATTGGGTAGGGGTACGATGAATTTAGATTGCAAGATTGATATGGGTAGGTAATTGTTATCTCTTTGCCCCTCAGTTTGTTGTAGGCTATTATCGATTTTCCCAACCTTTATCTTTGGGGTTTCGTTTCTGAAATATGAATTGCTCTTTGTGGAGTTTTCTAGGAGGCTCATTTCAGCTATCACTGAGAATGTTGCCTTGTTGTTTTTGTTGTAAGCCTCCAATTTATTTTTATTTTATTTTATTTTGTAACGTGTTTGTATATTTATGAGATTGATCTGTATGTGTACAGAACGAACCAGATGTGTTCGACCCACGACTGGTTCACAGACCTCCTCTTGCTCCTTCCTCGTAAGTCTTGACACATTTTTTTAGAAATTTTTTTTTTTGGGCATTAAGTTGTATTTTCAGTTATTAGATATATAATTGCTGCAGTACTAATTAAATGAAGATGATGATGATGTAGACTTACAGGACGCATAAATTCACACTGGCCGCTTGCTCAGGATGCACATTTTATGTTTATAGAAATTAAAATAGAGGCAGAATAATAATAATAATAATAATAATAATAATAATAATAATAATAATAATAATAATAATAATAATAATAATAATAATAATAATAATAATACAGAGGTGCCTACCCCCAGTCTGACCATTTGTGTACTGGCTGCATGAAAAATGTGTATTTTGTGTAATGTCAGATTTCGCGCAACTCGCAACATTTGATCAAAGAATTATTGTCATGAAAACTGCCACATTCACAAAACATCAATTCATACAAATTCCAGCTCACCATTTTAATCCTCTCATGAAACAAAATAATATAGAACTCAACAAGTTATGGTCACAAATGTACACTAATATATTATTTTTTGTATTGTATTTTACTTTATACCCCCCCCCCCCCCCCACCCCCTCCTCCTCCAAAGGATCTTCATATTGTCCAACAATTAATTAATATGAATTATGAATATATATAAATGCATCATTATTTTCGTATATTCTGCTGAAACTGGCAACACTTTTTGTTTTTTGAGCATACTAGAGTGTTCTGCATTTTGTTGTGTAAATACAGTGCCTTTTTATCCACTTTGTATTAATTTTAGGCACCTGAGGCTGAGCCACTTTTGGGAAAAACGCGTTTTATTTTATGTGAGGGTTACCTACTTTGAACAGTTGTGTGAGTGCCTTAATATTGACCGATTTTAACAATTTAAATTTTTTTAATCTTCTAAAGGTTTGTACTATATAATAAAAACAAAATAAAACATCCTGAACCAAAATAAAATGTTTGTCCGTAATACCTAATCTAAGTGTCGCTGAATGTCGGATGCAGAGCAATGCTGAACTCTTTGTTGCAGTGAGCATAATGAACTCCTTTTGAAGATTCGATTATTCCTCAAAAACGTTCACGGTATTCGCGTAAGAAATGTTGTCGCGCTTTTTGCTTACTTGCAACCTTATCCCGCTTTTCTTCAGACTCGCTCTCATTGTCACTCTCGTGTAAACGCTTTCGCAACACCATGTTAAGCACAATGGCGGATACAAAGTCTCGCACTAGCTCTCACGCACGAGATTTCACTTTTGCGCATGCGCTCTAGGGTCAGCAAGTAAATAAAATAGCAGATCGAAACATAAAAATCAGTGTGAATTTTTTTTTTTTTTTTTTGCACCACGAAAATGCGTATTTTCAAGGAATTGCTCGTATTGTCGTATTTTATGTTGAAAATTCGTAAAAATACGCGCCAGCGCGTACGGTAGGCACCTCTGATAATAATAATAATAATACATGGATTTTTAAAGCGCACATCTCTCAGAAGGGGGGAAAAAATTATTCATTGCTCATTCTAGACATTGTGATCGTTGCTATGTTGTCAGTGTAAATTAATATATGCACAAAAGGTCATGTTTATTTGGGTTTATCAGGAGAGATCATGCAAAGACCTTTAAAAGTGCTAACTTTCATTTCCGACAAGGGAACTTCAATCTGAGCATCTGGTGGTCCCAGGATGCTGGACAGTTTATTTTTAAATTTTTAGCATTTTGTTTCTTTGAAGTTGTTCTCCAGCTTCTTTTACCTAGTGGCAACCATGATTTGCTATGACAAGCTGGTTTATCATTATCACCACACTCTCTGTTATCACCATCACAGTGGTTATACATGCTGTATTGGACAGGAGCAAGCCAGAAGTGGACATATTTGAGATGTCGCGGAATCGTAACGCAGTGTCAGTCAGGCGTACACCGGCTGACAGGGCCAACTCACAGGCATTGGAAGACTTCAATGCTCTCAGACATAAAGGTAATGGAAGTTGTTCAATAATTGTTTAATGAAGAAGAAGATGATGATGATGACGATGATGATATTGATGCAAGGATTATGTGTATAACCGAGTTCAACCATCTGTGAGTGAGTACCTGGCTGTCCAGTGAATGAACATTGAGGTTTAACGTCTACACCCACCATTGGCGATAGGGCAGACGGGGATAACCATCCCAGAGAACAAGGGGTAGGAACCTAAATCAACACTGAACCACCAGAGTAATCATACTGCTAAAATGGACAGTGAAAAATGGCCACTTTTTATTTAGCTCACCACAGGATTTGAACCTGGGTCATCTTTGTGCCAGGCAAATGCGATACCACTTGAGCTGCGGCGGCTGTCCAGGAAGGTATCTAAGCAATAGCGAAGATGAAATGGGCACTGCCCTCACAAAGCTAGCCCTGAGGGAAGGTTTCTGATGCTTTTCTCCTCTGCAATCCAAAAATATACACAGGAAAACATACACCTTTTATTCCATTAAATTCAGTTCAATTCAACAGATCTTTATCACCATTAAAGGAATTATGTACATACATTTGTTCAATGTTGGAAGACAACCAACAAACATGTAAAATATATGACAATGCTTAAAATGGTACACTTACTATTTCAGTATTCAACACCATGAAGTAGTTGTAACCTGTCAGTGTGTTTGAATGCTGTTATTAGTGGAAAAATATGTATCACTTCCATTCACTATTTCAACTATCAGCACCATGAAGAAGTCACAACCTTTCAGTGTATTGTTTGTGCTTTTCCAGACAACAGCGAGTCACGTAAAGAGTTTGGCAGAATGTTCCCAGATGGTCCTACCAGTGGCGATACGCTAGAGACACAGCAGGCCATTATGCTGCAAAAACAGGAAGAAAATCTGCGCCGCCTTCGAGAGCAAAGTAAGATTAGTCTTCATTTTGTTAGCAATGTATTATTTAGTGTTATTCAGTCGAAGTATATTTTTGCTTGTTGTAGTTGCAGGAGGAAATTATGTTTGGGGAGAAAAGTGCGATTCATAATTTGCACTATGTTTTTGTTTTTTTTACAATACTTTAGTCTCCATAATTGCTTTTGCACGATTCATTTGTCATTTTGTCACACGCATACTAGTTTGTACTCCGGCAGTCGATATTTTTATATAAACAAAGATTTATTACCATGGTACTGGAATTGGTTTTATCTTTGAACTCAGGATGCTGTTCAGTTATAACAACAACTACAATAACAAAACAACAGAAGAAAAGTCGGCCTTGTCTAATATGCATCATTGTGCTAGGCATAAATGCAGGATGGATGTGATTGATCCATCACGTCACATTTGCTGTAATGATTTCTACATTGTTTCACGTTCGAGAGGTCTTTTTTGATTATGCTTTTTCTTTTAGTTTGTCGCCAACTTTCTGTGCACATTTTCTCTTTTGTATTGTTCAGTCACTAGGACAGTTAGGCCATGTTTCATGGTGATGTATTCTTCACCATTATAATCAGCATTGTAGGCCAAGCACACACACCCTTTGCTTTTGTGCTTTTCAAGTTCAGCGAGTTTTACATTGTGTTCGTTATTTTGTATTTAGAGTGTTTAAGAACCAAAAGTGCGCAATTGTTTTTGTCTTCCAAATCTTTTATCTTTTGTTGTTATATTGTCAAGGCAGATTACATGTTGTCAACGATTTAATGATCGAGTTAGAAACATATCAGCTTTCATCCTTTTAGCTTCCTTTCTTTAGGACACTGTTATTCTCTATCCCACATCTGTTGGTTGACAGTGATAATGGCAAATGCTCATTTCGTTTAATGTGTTTTGCTTGTAAAATAATTTCTTCAGATGAAGAAGACCAGGGAAAAGCTCAAAATTCTACAAAACCGGCAGAAGATTCAGGATTGTTGAAATTCAGATCATTGGTTGAATTTCATTACTCAAGTAGCCAAATGGTAGTCGACACATACCCAACTGACTGGTAGTATCACAGACATTGGTTAGAGGGCCGCAGTGTCTCAAACGCCAGTCATGCCAACGATTGCTGAATGGCCAGATCCAGATCTGTTTTGGTTAAACAATTGGCTGGAGAGTGTGTGGCTGACATGAAACATGAATCTCTTTGTTAGGTTCTCCTCACATTCGGCCCCAGTGTTAGTGGTAGTGTTGCAGTACGTTTTTCTTCAATGTAGCTTCTGCACTCTTAGCGGACTACTGATTCTTGAAAACAAATGTTGCGTTTCCCTTGCTACAAGTTGCTTGTATGTGTAGTAGGTTCTCTGATTCTGCAAACCAGTCTTCAATTTTCATCAACTATATGAAGTTTCCAGAGGTAAAAATTCCATTCAGCTCACCCTTCCTGAAATTCATTTTTGGTGACTTTCCCTTGTTCATTCTTGTTATGTCACTGTTATTGTCACTGATTTACTTTTTGGAACTCCAGTGGTCCCATCTTCCATTCCTTGTCAAAATTGACTTGAAAAAATAGCATTATTATCTTGTGTGAAATTGCCATTGTGGTTGTATTCAACATAAAGTGTTACAATTTGTCATATTATCTAGTCTGCACCTTACGTCATATAATTTACGCAAGATAATGCGCGATATAAATCTACTGTGTACGATATATGTCTACTATTTTCCTCCTTTGCAGGATGTTCAGCGTTTCAGGTCAAAATCATTTGTTGTGCCAAAAGCAGAGCCTTCATTGAACATGCTGAAAGGTTGAGGTCTGGTACAGTTTTTGTGGTACCACAGTCTGGTACAGCTGTGTAGTTCTGCAGTGTGGCACAGCTGTGTAGTTCTGCAGTCTCTTTCTGGTACAGCTGTGTAGTTCTGCAGTCTCTGTCTGGTACAGCTGTGTGATTCTGCTGTCTGGTACAGCTGTGTAGTTCTGCAGTCTCTTTCTGGTACAGCTGTGTAGTTCTGCAGTCTGGTACAGCTGTGTAGTTCTGCAGTCTGGTACAGCTGTGTAGTTCTGCAGTCTGGTACAGCTGTGTAGTTCTGCAGACTCTGTCTGGTACAGCTGTGTAGTTCTGCAGTCTGGTACAGCTGTGTAGTTCTGCAGTCTCTTTCTGGTACAGCTGTGTAGTTCTGCCATCTGGTACAGCTGTGTAGTTCTGCAGACTCTGTCTGGTACAGCTGTGTAGTTCTGCAGTCTGGTACAGCTGTGTAGTTCTGCAGTCTCTTTCTGGTACAGCTGTGTAGTTCTGCCATCTGGTACAGCTGTGTAGTTCTGCAGTCTCTTTCTGGTGCAGCTGTGTAGTTCTGCAGTCTCTGTCAGGTACAGCTGTTTGATTCTGCCGTCTGGTACAGCTGTGTAGTTCTGCAGTCTCTTTCTGGTACAGCTGTGTAGTTCTGCAGTCTCTGTCTGGTACAGCTGTGTGATTCTGCTGTCTGGTACAGCTGTGTAGTTCTGCAGTCTGGTACATCTGTGTAGTTCTGCAATCTGGTACAGCTGTGTGGTTCTGCAGTCTGGTACAACTGTGTAGTTCTGCAGTCTGTTACAGCTGTGTAGTTCTGCAGTCTGGTACAGCTGTGTGGTTCTGCAGTCTGTTATAGCTGTGTGGTTCTGCAGTCTGTTATAGCTGTGTGGTTCTGCAGTCTGTTATAGCTGTGTGGTTCTGCAGTCTGTGTGGTTCTGCAGTCTGTTATAGCTGTGTGGTTCTGCAGTCTGTTATAGCTGTGTGGTTCTGCAGTCTGGTACAGCTGTGTGATTATGCAGTCTGTTACAGCTGTGTAGTTCTGCAGTCTGGTACAGCTGTGTAGTTCTGCAGTCTGGTACAGCTGTGTAGTTCTGCAGTCTCTGGTACAGCTGTATGATTCTGCAGTCTGTTACAGCTGTGTAGTTCTGCAGTCTGGTACAGCTGTGTAGTTCTGCAGTCTCTGGTACAGCTGTGTGATTCTGCAGTCTGGTACAGCTGTGTAGTTCTGCAGTATGGTGCAGCTGTGTAGTTCTGCAGTCTGGTACAGCTGTGTAGTTCTGCAGTCTGATACAGCTGTGTAGCTCTGCAGTCTGGTACAGCTGTGTAGTTCTGCAGTCTGTTACAGCTGTGTAGTTCTGCAGTCTGGTACAGCTGTGTGGTTCTGCAGTCTGTCTGGTACAGCTTTGTGATTCTGCAGTCTGTTACAGCTGTGTAGTTATGCAGTCTGGTACAGCTGTGTAGTTCTGCAGTATGGTGCAGCTGTGTAGTTCTGCAGTCTGGTACAGCTGTGTAGTTATGCAGTCTGGTACAGCTGTGTAGTTATGCAGTCTGGTACAGCTGTGTGATTCTGCAGTTTGGTACAGCTGTGTAGTTCTGCAGTCTGGTACAGCTGTGTAGTTCTGCAGTCTGGTACAGCTGTGTAGTTCTGCAGTCTCTGGTACAGCTGTATGATTCTGCAGTCTGTTACAGCTGTGTAGTTCTGCAGTCTGGTTCAGCTGTGTAGTTCTGCAGTCTCTGGTACAGCTGTGTGATTCTGCAGTCTGGTACAGCTGTGTAGTTATGCAGTATGGTGCAGCTGTGTAGTTCTGCAGTCTGGTACAGCTGTGTAGTTCTGCAGTCTGATACAGCTGTGTAGCTCTGCAGTCTGGTACAGCTGTGTAGTTCTGCAGTCTGTTACAGCTGTGTAGTTCTGCAGTCTGGTACAGCTGTGTGGTTCTGCAGTCTGTTTGGTACAGCTTTGTGATTCTGCAGTCTGTTACAGCTGTGTAGTTATGCAGTCTGGTACAGCTGTGTAGTTCTGCAGTCTGGTACAGCTGTGTAGTTATGCAGTCTGGTACAGCTGTGTAGTTATGCAGTCTGGTACAGCTGTGTGATTCTGCAGTTTGGTACAGCTGTGTAGTTCTGCAGTCTGGTACAGCTGTGTAGTTCTGCAGTCTGGTACAGCTGTGTAGCTCTGCAGTCTCTGGTACAGCTGTGTGGTTTCTGCAATCTGATACAGCTGTGTAGCTCTGCAGTCTGGTACAGCTGTGTAGTTCTGCAGTCTGGTACAGCTGTTTGATTCTGCAGTCTGTTACAGCTGTGTGGTTCTGCAGTCTGGTACAGCTGGGTAGCTCTGCAGTCTGGTACAGCTGTGTGATTCTGCAGTCTGTTACAGCTGTGTAGTTCTGCAATCTGTTATATCTGTGTAGTTCTGCATTCTAGTACAGCTGTGTAGTTCTGCATTCTAGTACAGCTGTGCAGTTCTGCAGTCTGGTACAGCTTACAGGTCTCGGTGTAGCTGTTTGGTGGGAAAACTTGGTCTAGTATCAGTTGTTTTATTGCATGGCTGTCAGGCTTGTTAACGAAGATGTCCTGAATATGACTGTATTGGCTGATTCTGATTGTGGTAGTTATTGGTTTCTGGATTCTGGATTGTGCTTGGAAGGAAAACAAGTTTTTGTGTACTTAAATGGAGGAAGTCTTTGTGTGCATGTCTAATTTTAGGTCATTTTTGTAGTTTCCTTGGATTTTGTGTTATATAGAATTGATGCGTGATGGGTTGTAGGTTCTAACTTGACTGTTACTGAATGTGCACTTTTCTAAATCTGTTTAAGACAATCATCTAGTATTCAGGGGTGGGAATTGTCCGCCATTTGGCGGATTTCCGCCATAAAAAAAATCCCATCCGCCAAAAACAATAATGCTTCCGCCAAAAAAATTTTAAAAAAAATTTACACTATTGCGGTGTTTAGACACAGCGCAACAGAAGTCTCACCGGAAGTGAGAGGTCGTTGTACTTAATCACCGCCATCATGTCTTTAAAGTCTATGATTGTACAGCGTGGTGAAACTTTTCAAGAAGGTTTTGGCGTCAAAAACAAATGGAGGTGGGATTGGTTGGAGTACGAAGTCAATGATGATCGGCTCAGCTGATATTCAGATGTTGAATATACAGCTGTGTACATGTTCAGCTACTATGTACACATTTTGTGTGTGTGTGTACAGCTCTCTCTCTCTCTCTCTCTCTCTCCCTCACTCTCTCTCTCTCTCTCTCTCTCTCTCTCTCTCTCTCTCTCTTTCTCTCACATAATCACTGTACATGTATACAGTTATATACAAAAATCCTTTTTGAATTTGTTATTTTCTTTATGCAACGTGTCTGTTAGTTGTACATTGTTTATCAGCACTACATCACAGCATTATAATATATTCTTTGGTCATTCAAACAAAAAGCACAAGAAAAAAAGACAAAAAAGAATGTTTTTCATACTTCAAAACTACTTACATTTTGCAATCAGAATACGCCAGATTGCACAGATTTTGTTCTTGATTTTGAAAATTTTCCGGGGGGGCATGCCCCCGGACCTCCCTAGTTTCCATTATTTTTCACTTCAGCAATTCCCACCCCTGAGTATTAGACTTTTTTAAAAAAACAATTGCAAGGCAGACAATGCAATATGCAATCCGATTTTGTTTTCTGTTGGGGGAGTTGGTGGTTAATAGAAATCATGTTTGTTTAAGTACATATAAATAATTTCTCATTTTGTGATTGTTCTTCTTTCTAAAGGCCTTGGAAAATGCTTTTTCCCTTCCACACATTTTGTAATGATTTGTTTTTAAGGGAAACGATCAAGAGATATTTGTCCAGCGCATTTTAAAGATTATTTTGCACAGCCTTGTGCTTTCATCTTGAATCTCCAACAGCATTCTATTTGTTTTATTGTTTGTTTTCATCCCTTTTTTCCCTCTCTATTCCTTTATATCTTCATTTATTTATTTATTTATTGTAGACACAATTACTGAGGTGTTGTTTTGTGTTGTGTTTGTTTTTGTAGCCAGAGACAAGCCACCTAGGGGGCCTGGTACTTGACTTTTCTTCTAAAGTGTCTGCCTGTAATATAATTGATAACACAGTGCTGTGTGATACTTTGTACTAGAGTAGAGTCTTCCTTTAACAATGGTTTGTAGACGTGTCTTTAATATCCACATTTTATGCTTTATGATTACATGCTGTTTTGTTGATGGGGCCTGGTTGTGTATTTTGTTTTTTTAAATACTGTTTTTCTTACCCTGGTTTCTGTGTTGAGAAAAGATAGGGGAAGTTAAGTTTCAGTTTAAGAATCAAATTCAGATGAGAAGAAACAGGGAGACACATTAGAATTTTGTACTTTTTTTTTTTTTAACTACATGGTCATAACTTGTTGTATTTTCAGGTGTTCACACCTTTTTTAAATAATTAGATATGCTTATTATTTTTTCTTATATTCATGGTAGGCGGGATTGTATGAATATTGTGTGATTTGAAAGTATAGATGGGAAACGCGTTGTCACTTTTGTCAACAATTTGTGAACATGTCAGATATAAGTATCTCATTGTCTTTAATTTAAGTTTATAAAATTGCAATTAAAAACAAACTTTTAAGTTTTGTAATTGATATTATTTTGGAGGTTTCTGCTATGGGTAAATTTGAAACAGGCATGCAGTTCTGAGTTTGTAAATATGCTAGACACAATGTGATCAGTAATATACTCTTTCTTTGTTTGGGGTGTGGGCTCAATGTACCCAAAATAGTGATGTCTGTGAGTGGCAAACACATTACTACAGCTTGAATTCTTGGCTTTTTTAGCTTCTTCTTTTTTTTTTTTTTAAAGAAAAATACAAGAAGCTAAATACTGTTTTTACTTGTGGAAGTATTGAAGCGCTTACTACATTTCCATTATTTATTCTGTGGTGTGGTACGTTCTTAACGGTCTGTGCGTGGCAGGGGCGTACGACTCTGGGTACCCGACCACCTCAGTTCCTGCACGCGCCCAGTCCCGCACGCCTCAGCAGCTGCACTCTGACAGCGCCTTTGTAGGTCAGTCACACACCTTTCCTTCTTTGTAGCCGCTCACTCACGCTTTAGTAGAAGTTTGGTTTGTGTTACAGTGGGTTCAGGGTTTCTATTTCGCTTTTGTGAGACTCAACTATAACTGCACACTTATTGTACGCTTTGCACTGGTAGAAGAAGAATCAATAAATCCTTTTCTTGTTTCTACTTTTCAGCTTTGCATGCTTGCTTTGTGTGATTGACATTATTACAGGAAGCGTAAGAACAAAAAGAACATTAAACATTTTATTGTCATGTATTTGCAAGGAGCTTTAACACTGTACAAAATAAACAGGAACACAAAATTAAAATGATGATTTAAATTGTAAACCACTCGCACACCAAACATAAAATCATTCACTCTCAACCTTTTATCTGTAGAAATCACACACAATCACACACCCACACATGTGTGCATACATGCATATTCTTGAGTATTATGTCTTTTCAAAAAAAAAAATGTTGCAGTGTTCATGCTGCGCATGTTTGATTTAATGTTTGGTTGACATGTACTGGTTTTTTTTAAAATCTAATGAATATATATATTTTTAATATACAGATCTCGCATAACATATATTTATTTTATTTTATTTATTTAACTTTTTTTTTTTGGTGGCGCTTCTTTTGCAAGAATTGCACTTTCGCTTGTTGTTGTGTTTTTTTTAAATTACTTTTATCTGCATCTACTGCAGTGTGCATTGTTTTGCCAGTATTTTACCAATAATTTTGTCTTATCTATATCTATGTCACTGCCTTAGCAATAAACTTAAATTTATTTTCTCTCCTTCACCTTCCATCCTCTATAACAGTCTTAGAAACCCTACTATCGCAGGTTTAGAATACCCAAGTCGTCAGAACCTATTTGGAACATGGACTACATCCAATGAGATTAAAGGAGGGAGAAAATTAGAATACCTTGGAGAATCTGAGATTTGACCTGGAAAGCCTTTTACTTAAATATATACAAAGGTCATGTAGGTGGGTATTAAACCCACAACCTTCAGCATTAGAAACTAATACACTAACCAAATATACCATTACTAGAAGCTGTACGGAGAAAATAAAATTCCTGTTATCGTAGGTTTATGACTAGTTGTGGTTCCACCCATATCTCAACTCTAAACAAACAACATTTAATTTTAAAATGGGGCGATGACATTGACGATAACTTGGATGGAATTGTTGTATACTATGCCATAGCAGTCAATAAGTTGTGTGTGTGTTTCTGCCTGCATAACAGGATCTCGGCCTAACAATACAATAAGTGTCAGTCTGTTTTGAATGTCGTCTAAATTGTCTTGTGCGGTCTAAAGAAAATCAATCTCAATAATAAACGTAGTCCTGAAGAATGTCATAGTTCTTCAGGTAACATAAGAGAAGGTGCATGCAGCTGTGCAGGGAATATAGATTAAGGTCTCAACCTTTTTGTGCATGAGTGAGAAAAAGATTTCTGTTTGGATTTGACTTTTAGTAGTGTTTAGTGATGTTAATTATTTTCTAGTTTATATATATACAAAATTGTGTTGCTATTGGTTGCATTCTAATTCTAACAATTAACAGATGTTTGAATATATATTTTTACAATTTGGAGTGTTGTTTTCTGTAATAACATATTTTTCAGCAACACAATAACCAGAAACTGCAAAGTGAAAGAGATCTATAACATTTTCTAAGAAAGTAAAAACGAGATAACATGGCAGAGGTGCCAACCAGTACGGATTGACCGTATTTAATTCCGGCGAAGTGAATTAAATACGGAAATACGGTAGCTTTTAAAAAAATACGGAGGAGAAGTTGTCGATCATTTATCTTTGCCAACGGTGCTTCTGTACTGGCTTCTGATCTCAGAATAGTACTGCTGCACTCACTGAACGTCACTGTGTGCCTGCGGTATTTTCCGACACGCTTTTCGAGTCATGACTGTACCCTAATCAATCACATAATGAAAGCCGAATCGAGCACGCGCGTGATTCTTACCCAACCGCTAGACCCGAATCAAACACGTGATCCATTTAAATGAACACATTCGTTTTTAGCCTTTCGGGAACTCGTACAGGTCTATTTTTAGACTGGGGTTAGGGTAGGGTTGGGTTAGGGTTACCCTACCCAACCCTGCCCTACCCTAACATACCTTTCCCTAACCCTACCCTACCCTATCTTACCCTAGTCTAAAAATAGACCTGTACGAGTTTCCTCCATAATAGTCTTCACCGCCTTTCGGAGTGTTCACAATTGTGAAAATGGCAGGACATGGTAGCCCCAGAAAAAGAAAAGCTGCGAAGTCTGATGATGAAGCCGATTCCTCATCAAAGAAAACAAAGCCTGCAACTAAACAACTGCAAGATTTTCTGCATTCATACACAAAAGCACATCCATGCATCGTTACGTCGAAACTGTCGACAAAGTATGCACGCGCTGTACTGTCTGTGGCTTCCATTTTAAAAAAAAATCATAGTGGCTTTGACGATGTTGCCAGGCATGTTGCATCGTCTAGACACAAAGCTTACTTACTGTCCAAGATCATGCATCCCTGTGTCCAACTGTTCATGTGAAAGGGTCTTTTCTCTGGTTAGAAAAAATAAAACTGACTTTAGAGGGACTATGGGAAGTAAGACACTGAATGCATGCTGCACTTGAAATCAAGAAACTCAATATATTGTCTGCTACAAAACAAAACTCTCTCCAACACTTCTGAAAAAGTGCAAAAAGGCAACTGCCAAGTCCTTGAAACAATAGAACTGTTTTGTTGCTGACATTGCTTTTATTGGAAAGACTATCAGTATCATTCATTTTAAGTAAAACAAGACTGTAGTGTTCAACAAGCTGATTTTCATGGTGATTTTAGAGTAAGAGAAAAGAAAAGAGATTTCTCTTATATAGTGCACTTACAAGCTCAGAGTGCTTCTCAAGGCGCTGGCCCGTAATATCCAGCAATCACAAAATAGTTTGCTGAAGTCAGGATTCAAACCCACGTCGCCCAAGACGCACTGACACAAGTCGTGCGCTCTGACCACTGAGCTATCCCTGCCAAGTGTGGTGTTCAAAAAGCTGATTTTTATGAGTGATTTTAGAGGACTGAAAATAGCCTGCTGTTTCAGAAGTAAGCCTGTCGTTACTTTATAGTGTCATAGGATGGGTTTTGCGAGAAAAAAATACTGACAAGTGTAAAAAAATACTGACAAACGGGTCCGGAAATACTGACAAGAAGATTAGGGGGTTGGCACCTCTGCATGCGATTGCTTGTTCAAGGGAGCTAATATTTGTGATTTCAGGTTGTATGTTGTTGTTTCCCTTTCCTCAAGTTCGTGAGAATCAATTATAACCAGACAAGCAGTTAGTTATTACGTAGTTAACTGGTATAATAAATATGACTGCAATCAAGTTGTTGTAAATTAAAGGTTTATCACAAAGAGAAAACAAATTCTGACCCCACTCCCGTTCAACCCACCTTGGTAGTCTTATGAAGGTTGAAATAGTTATTCTTGTATTCAGTGTTTTAATATTTATGACAAGTGCTTGATGTAGTTTTCATAACTGAAACATGTGGAAACATTTGTGATGAAGCAAAACCAAATAAATGGAAGAAATATTTAAAACATATTTTCAGAATACAAATTATTACAATGTAAAAATAAAATACAGTACAAATAATGCAGAATTGAATGATGCTGTGTTCAGATGTGGACAGCATCAACCACTTCCCTGATGACTTTGATGACATCCCTGCCAGTCACCGTAACGAGTCAGCTCGTTCCCGCCGTCGTTACAACAGACGTGACTCCAGTCCCAGGCTACGAAGCAGTCCAAGGGTCAGTTCTCATTCGTCTTTTTCCTTTTTTCCTTCTCCTCCTCCTCCTCCTCCTTCTTTTTGACAAGTCATAAGCTTTGATTTTGTCATGACATGTACTCCATGTTGTATGGCCTATTAATTACTCTTGGCAGTCCATCCATTTCATTTCAGAGGTGGGTAGGGGTGTGTGGATTGTTGTTGTGGGAGGCATTTTGCTGGCATGATGGCTTAGTTGTGAGGCATGTGCTGCTGTATTTAGCAACAACTAGCTTGCATAGGTGACATTCCAATGAGAGGAAAAATTGTACATGACACAGTACAATAGCCCCAGCTGTAAATGAGTATCTAACTCTTACTAGAACCGGAGTTGGTTAGCAGAAAGAGAAATGTTTCACACTCTCATAAAGCTGGCCTTGAAAAAAGTGGAGGTTTCTAACTCCTTCCTCCCTGATGGTTGAAAGTTTGTCTGGGTTTAGTTTGGAAACCTTTACCTACCTCTAGCTTTCCCTGTGTTCCAAGTTTAATTTAGATAATGATACAATTAATGGGATGTCTTAATCAAATGTGACCTACTAGATTGTAAAGCTGTTGTTCGTACATTGTTGACTAAAGTTGGCGAGCCAGGGCTACACAGACCCATTTGGATCCACCACCAGTCTGAACGTGGACCGCCTAGCCAAGAAGAACGAGGAGAGACTGAAGAGGTTGAATGAGATGAAAGGTAATTAGACTTTTGTTTATCTTCTCTTTCCTGCGCTTCTCTTGATCCTTTTTTCTCTTGATCCTTCTCTTCACTCCTTCTTCTCTTCTCTTCTTGTTGAATGCCTTGCCATACTTGAAGGGCAACTTCTTGAGATCAAAGTGATGGTTTGTTCCACACCTATTCTCTCTTTATTTCTCTAATCACTGACCTCTGTTACATTTGCTGTTATTGTAATATGGCTCTTAAATATCATGTTTAGCAGAAAAGACAACAATCAGAACAGATTTTTTAAAAAAATGTTAATAGCTAGTTCTAAAAGACACTGCATACTTTTGTTTCTTCTTGATGCTACAGGGGTTAAGGGTATACAGCATGTGAACAATTTCTCTAAATGCTGGCTGGCCAAACTGTTTGTGACATTTCTTGCTCTGGGATGTTGAATGTGAAGTTGGAGCTTGATGATTTATTCCCACATTTATACTGCCAGAACCTCTTAAGGAAGCAGAATGAAGTTAGAGCTTGGAACATTATCAGAGATAACAGGCAGAAGTATAGTATTATTGTATTAATAGAATGTGCACTCGACTGCTATTCTATTGGTGTTGAATTCTCTGGACCTGGGAACATGAAGTAGAAGCTTGGAAGATGATATGGACTACAGGCAGATGTTACAGTATTGACATCATGTGTGCAGGTGACGATATCTCCTTGTATGAAGCAGACGATGTGCTGGATAGATTCATGTCCAAACAAGCTCACAACAGGTAAAATCTACACTCTTTACAATATGCTCTGTACGAAACAAAGCTTTTTTTTTTACAGATCTAAAACACTAACATTAAAGTATCTTGTACAGTTGAGTATAATTTATTACGCATATCAACAGGGTACATTTTGTAGTAAGATGTATTTATAGATTATGTTTATGTCTGCATGATTGTGTTGTTTGGTGTGAATGTTTACAATTGAGAATCCATAAATGACAGTGTACTCCTGCTATATAAGCTGTGTAATGACTAATGTTTGATGTCGTGCTTAGTTATTGTATATGGTGGTGATACTGTAAAAGGATGGCTGATTATCATTACATTATATTTATAGTCGCTACCTTCCTTCAGAATCTTGCACCTCTTCCCTCTGTAGAGGTTACACTACCTGCATACAGCTGGATGAACAGTTATTGGCAACTAAAATGTGTTTTTGTCAAATTTGGGTGATAAACACCCATTTTTATGTTACATACATAGAAAATATGAATCCATTAAAGGTCTATTGTATGACTAGACTTCATATTAGCTGATCAAGATAGATGTATTTCTTAATTGGATTTGGGTTTAATGTGCATGAAAATAATGACGGCATGCTGCTTAGGTACTGTTGTTTTAAGCTTGAACCATTGTGAACATGTTGTGGTTTTGTAACCCTACTGTTAAATTTTTGGAAAAACCAGAGGACTGATAGATAGCATTCAGAATTTACAATAGTGAGAAACAAGCCATGTACATAGAAATCAAGGAATGCTAATTTTGACAAAGACAGTCCAAAACGATACAATGTAAAGTTGGAGTTGTGTTAGGAAGTATTGTTTTGTTGTGTGTTGGGATGAAGAGCTTAGCTCAAAAATGTGCATTTGTCTTGTCTTTGTCAACGTTAGCATTCCTTGGCTTTTATGTAGACATTTGTTTCTCACTATTTTGGAATTTTAAATAAAAACTTAACTCTTTCCCTGCCAGGCATGTTTCCACGTTTGTGCCAGACATTTCTCTGGCACCGGAAAGAAAGTTCAGTACCTTAGGCATTTAAGCTACTGTTCTTTCAATAATAGTTGTTAAATAGACATATTTCATATCAAATTAAAGGTAAAAGAGTGAAGAATAAGAAGAAAAAAAAAACACAAAAATGTTAATTTGATTATGTTATTGAAATATGTGTTTTGAAATAGGTAGTCAAAAGCCATTTTTTAAAAATGATTTCCTCATCACAAAACTGACATGGATTTAAAGAGCTTTTCATTCTGAACACAGTGGTATATTTTTTTTCCCCATAGGACAAATAGGTAAAAAGTTATTAATGTTTGAAAATGCCGAATGTTGGTGTTTTTTTTGGCAACGTTTTGGAATTGAAGAAATTGACAACTTTGGAGTCTCAAAGTGAAGCCAATATTGATACCAGGAAGCTGATTTTTGACAGGTAACCCCTTCATATGTTATACTCCAAGCCCAATTTTCTTCAGGCCTCTCCCATGTAATGTTCAGCCGTTTTGGTGCTTCAAAGTTGGGAAATCATCAAATTCGCAGTGCGCGCCGGCAAATTATAGGCCTACTGGTGTGCTACTACGCTCAGCACGCGTGTCGCTTAACAGGCCTACGAGTACGCAATGACCGCAAGAATTCCCGAACACCGTTTGGGTAGGCTTTTGTACGGCAAAGCGCTCCGCGATACAGTAATGCACAAATTAATAAATACCCTAGTTTTATAAAGGAAAGTCTGCTCTTTATTTCTTGCTAAGTTTTAAACTTCTAGTTAAAATCAAACTTACATCAAAACCGCTTTATCCACTTTGTTCGGCTCGTAACAAAACTTTTACACACGAGAGCCCCACAATACCTATATGTAAATGAAGCTAAGTATTAGAACTTCTCATTGGTTCTTATTTTTAGGCCATCCAATGAAGTATCGCAAAGCACTTAGACTTTGAAACGAGCCCCTCTCAGCAAACGACGCTGACAACTTTTTCCGCACCGCCATTCAGCGCTCGGATAGGGGCGTATTCAAAAGCTGTTTTCTCGGAATCTTTCGCATAAACATGCATTAAAAACAACACAGATGTAAAGATAAAGCTTTCAATTTTTATTTGAATACAGCCACTGTTCGTTTTGATGCAGTTTTACATTAATAATAAGTGTTGAAAGTGAAGTGAAAACTGAGTCAAAACTGCCGACCGGACAAGAGCTAATGAAGGGCTTGGAGTACCTATTTGAAAGCATGTTGATCTTTTTGAAATGATAAAATAAAATAAAAATATTTCTACAAACCACAGTGATAAAAAAAATCTGGAGGAATAATTCCGATCACTGAATCAGCTTCACACACCAGAAAGAAAATTTATTTAGGATCAAAATACACTTTACAGTTTGAAATTATATTGATTATTAGCAGAGTTTGACACTGTCGATTGTGCACATCACAATTATGCTTAGTAAAATGCACAAAAAACACTCTAAAAACGAATCAATTTGAAGAAACCATGCGCGTGTCGATCGGGAACGAAAGTAGAAAGAGTTATCTCTCTTTGGTTAAAATAAAACTTGGATTGGACTGCGCAAAAAAACGGAACGAAACGGAATACTGAAATCGACGATATATCGTCGATTGGCACAAACATGGCGGCTCAGATCGACGATATATCGTCGATTGGCACAAACATGGCGGCTCAGATCGACGATATATCGTCGATTGGCATGGAAAGAGTTAAACCTCAGTAGAGGCAAAGGTAAGCCTGGGCAAATCTGTGCTATGTGTGGCGAGCAGTCAAGCCTGATTATAGTGGGCAGTTATGTTTAGGATTGATAGAAGCAAAATGATATAACATTAATGTCATTAAAAAGTAACTGCTTTAAATAATGTACGATGCACCTTTCTGTCTCGCTTTAGCAGAAGGTATCTTCTCGTTTCGTTTTTTGTAGTGTCAGTTTTTTGCTAGTCCTCACTGCTCGAATGCCTTACAGGCCTGAAAATGGCGACTACACAGCAGCTCAATGCCTATGTGAATAGCACTCTTAGGTTATCCCACATTTTGCTGGCTGCGGGCTATTTATAGCTTGCCTACACCCTCCCTTTCAGTGAAAGGATAGGAAAAAAGAGCACTGGCAAAGCTATTTATAGCTAGCCTGGCTGAACTAGCTTCAAAACCTAAAAGCTTTGGTTGAGTCGGTGTGACTAATTTAGTCGCCATGGCTAGTGAAAAAAAAAATTGGCGACTAAAAAAAAACTGTAGTCGCCAAATGCGAGTGCGCTAAAATGAACTTTTTTTTAGTTTGGCTAGTAAAATTTTTAGTTTGGCTAGTAAAATTTTTAAGTTACTAGCCAAAGGCTAGTGGGACCTTTTTTTCATTTTCAGGGCTGCCTTACTTTCTAGGTCTGTGTTAATATTGATGCCTATAGTATGTTGCATAGCGGAGACTAGCTTATATTCACTTATAGTAAGAGATACCTGGGTGAGTCTCAGCTACACTTTGTGTTGATGAATTTCAATGGATTCCATTAAAACAAAAATATGATACTGTTCAACCCTCTTCTTGGTGAAACTTTATTAATTTCTACTTGTAGGAGTTAATTGTGGATTATCTTTGTTTTGTCTCCTCGGGTGACATCCTACTGCCCCTCTTGCTTTCTCACTCTCTCTTCCCTCTGTAACTCATTAATCCATCCCTCTTTTTGTCACACTCGCTAGCTCCCATCTTTCTTACGTAATTTGTTGATCTTTATCATTTGCATTTGTCTGATCAGTCTAATGTTGTTGAATCTTGATATTTGCAAATCTGTGTGAGATGAGTCCTAAAAATGACAGTTTTAAAAATTGTGTTTTGTCCATCTGGCAGTCTCTCCGCCATCCGCCATCTTTCTGTGCAAAACATGCAAGTGGATTAATATTTCAGAACCTATTTTAACGATCCCAACAAAACTTGGTAAGATGGTGTATACCCATTAGACCTCATAAATGATCAGTGAATTAATTACTTCACTTCAAGGTCAAGGTCACAGAGTCAACAAATGCTAGTTTAAAAAATGACAATTTTTCACAAATTTTAACTTTTGAAATTGGTTATTAATTTTTTAAACTATGATTCTTTGATGCATGATAGACATCAATGAGACACACATACAGATTTGGTCAACCTCATTCAGAGGTCAAGGTCACTGGAACTGTCCAAAGTCGGTTAGTATAGGTACTTTGAAGTGACCTTGACACTAAACTATGAGAGATATAAAGTCCAAACTTGTTGTATGTAGAGATAATAGATTGATCTTTCATATTTGTTCCGTTTTTGTGTTGATCTTGAAGGTCGAGGTCATTTTAGGCCTTGCAAAAAGATTTTTAAAATGGATCATCATACAGTGGAATGGTGGATTATTAAACCCATATTATGCAATAACATTGGGTGATATGATCAGACATGCATGAGAGGTCATGTGAAGGTCAAGGTCACCTTTGTTTTTTCTTTTGTTTTGGCATTACAAAATTGGTGCTGTAGTTTATTTGATATTACATGAATGTATTTGGAGCCTGATGTCAATGTCATCTCAAGATCAAGAGCATAGAAAGATATTATTACTTTGCATTTTTATGGCACCGTATACTCTTTTTCATGTTAATATTGCAAGTTCTATAAGGAGCATGTGAGTCATGTGGGCATTGCCCTGCTATTTTTGTATTGGTAATGTTTACAGACTTTTTAAATGATTTATTTCCTCTCCTCTACCTGTGTAATATTACATTTTAATATAATATTTAATTAAATTCTGTTTCATTGTATAATGTTTACATGTTTATCGCATTCTATTTAAACTGAACTGACAGAAGAGGTGTTACAAGGCGCTGGTGAGATTCAATGGCTAGAAATAACAGTTTATTTTTATTCCCCATACTTTGCCCTTGCATCCTTAGTAGCATTATCATTTCATAGCCTGGCCATAATGCAGTTTTCTGAATTGAATGATAGCCCACCATGAGCCATGTATACTGTGTTTAATGTTTACTGACTGTTCACATTGGTATCATTAGATGTTTTGGGCACTGTTCATGTGGTACTTCGTGTGTTTAATGTTTACTGACTGTGAACGTTATTTTCATTAATTCTCCTGTACGAGAATCAGTTGTACTTGATCAAGACCCAAATGCACTACAGCTGGTTCCTTTTCATTTTGTAGCTCTGACTGCTGAATTACAAGTAGCATCACTTTTGTGAGGATCATTCTATAGTGAATAGCCACTTGATCATTGATGGGTGTAAATCTTGCCGCAATTTGATGAGCGTTCTGTTTACCTTTCACGCTCCACTCTTCCTCAGCATTAAATGTGGCATTCATCATTGTTCACCATTGATCATCCCATTTTATGCATTCCTTATGGGAGAGTTTTAATGCCCAATCTTTGATACGTGTGCAGATAGTGATAGCTTAAGGTCATTCTGACGGAATCGCACACTGCAGAGCATGAAGTTTGTTCATTCTAGACACCCAAGTCCATTACTGTGTGTATTTCATAATGTTCCTATTTGACCACGTTATTGATGTGTGATGAGCACTGTCCATTGTCCATTAGTCCTTAAGACATTGCCTTTCCAGGGGCTTACTGTTCAAACTTTTTGTGTGTACTGTTTGTCACTTTCAAAACTAAAACGTATGCTTTGTTCAATCTCCTGCACCTCATTGTCGAATATCTGATTAAGTGCGCATTGCAAGATGAAATAGAACGTACTATTTTGTATGTTCCCTGCATGTATAATTTTGTTTTTCTTTCAGACTGTACTGTCTGTTGTCGGATTTGAACAAATAATATTTTATCTGATCTCTTTCTTTTCCACTGAATTCAACCCACCCCATTCACTTTTTCTCATAACCATTTTTTTCTTCACAATAACACTTGTTTTAGTTCTGCGCTGTTGTTTCTGTTTGCATGATCCATCAGTTCTTTTGCTCTGTTAGTCTCATCAGTGCTTTTGTATCTGTCACAACCGTGCACCTCCATTTGCATAGACAGTCAATAGCCTGTGGTTCCCCAGCCTGTTTTTGCAAACCACTGTATTCTGGGCAGGTAGCGAATTTAAAAAATATATAGGTGTTTGCATTGTCGTTGCTGCTATTATGTGTGCAACATTTTTTTTTTCAAACAGTCCTTTTCTTTATAGTCCTTTGACTCCTGTTCGGTTTGCCAATGGATTTATGTCGTTTTACACGCACTCCTATCCTCTCGCCCTTTCACACACGCACCGCAAAAAGTATTGTTCCTTTTACATACTTTTGTATTGTTGTAGTCATGAGCCTGAAGAAAATCCAATGAAGTCCCTCCTCTTTGCTTTGTTTTGAGTCCTGATCGACACTTTTGTTTATCAGTGTTGATATGTAAATCTGGCCTTTTCTTCTTGCGACGTGAGAAAGGCTTTTCACATGTTAATACTGGAACCAATTAAACATTAATTTTGCATTGTTCATTTTACTGTTCTCGCTGGTTTTGTGTCATGCACAGCACATAATGATTTTAAACAGTAATCAATGGCTTCGTGGGGAGAAAATGTATAGTACCCGAATAAAATTAACACCGTGCTTGTGGCATCCCCGATTAATCCATCATGTTTTTTGAACAATCATGGTCACATTCATGCCTTGTCTTGTCTGGTTATAGAAGACTGCATGACCCTACGGATCACCCTAAGACTTATCCGAGTACGACACCCCTTGGGGTCATGAGCAATCTTGCCACTGTAGATTGTTCAAACCTATAAAGGGAAAAGTGAAAGCCACAGTTGAAAACCTGTATTTCCTTTATAGACAAGACACATTCACTGCGGCAACAGTACCCCCGTTGGAGTGCCGGGGGTTTTCAGTATAAATAGTATCCCCACTTTATGGAAATTTAGTGCTTTAAATTCCCACTGTCGCTGTCTTCCTCATTTACTCTTTCTCATTCCTGCTCTGTCCTTCACTCTGCTATACTATCTTCTTCTTCGCTAGATCAATGACCTACCTTTTTTTCTTGCAAACTCTTCCTGGACAAGACTTCTTTGTTTGTGTATGAGGTCTGTTGGATCAGCTTGGGAGTGTTGGACGCTTTCTGCCGGGTGGTCACTAGGGCTTCCTATGATTGTACTATTTAGCACTATAGGCATTTTATATGTATGTGTTTTGTTGATGATTTATAATGATGTTTGTATTCTATTTTGTTTTTGTAACCGGGGGTTCGCGTAGTTGAGGTCAACCCTCAGCCGTCCCCCGCGTGGGATGTCTTTATTGTAAAGTGACTGGCCGGTGGAGGGCATTCAATTTTCCCACTGGGGTTGTTTCAGCAGATCTTTTATGCGGATCGGGGGTTGTCCGGTCCTGATTTGGCTCAGAAGAGTCCGCTGGACCTAAAGCAACAATAAATCAATCAATCAATCAATCCGAGTACGACACAATCATATACTGACATAAGAATATTTCAGGCTGTGGCGCCGGCAGTCTCTGATAGATAGTGTGTGAAATTGTCTGTGTTAGTTGTGCTGGTCTCAATCTCTACTGCGTTTGAAAGACCAAGTTCTAAACTTTGTTGAGCTCAAAGAGATGAGGGTGATAGTGCTATACTTTTCCTGTGTTTGCTGAAACTTATGGCAATGCCAGTTTTAATGTGTATGTTCATGTGAGTCTACTATGAATACATTGGGGTGCCGTTTTTCTGTAGATCAGGTTGAAAATAAATTTGGTCAGAGCATGCGTTATAGCACATCCAGACGAGAGTTTGCTTAATGTAATTGTGTGTATTTTCAACCGTGTGTTCGTGCGATTAATATCTTGTCTTGCCGTGTACGCCCACAATCAATCGTGTTGATCATTATGGCATTAGAGAGGAAGATTTTGTACGCATGTCAAGTACGGATACGGAGCTAATAACATTTAAATCGTGCCGCTACATAGGAAATGTGAGTGAAGGGGGGAAATGCTGGTGAAATAAGGGTAAGGAGACTGGGGGGCATGGCGGGTGGTGTGTAGGAGGGGAGGGGGGGGGAGGAACTGGAGGGTTTTACTGGGAGACTCCCGACACCAAGGTGTCAGCTAATATACTAAATCGTGGACATTTCACAGGATAGATCGGAATGTAGTTTGATCCAGAAATCTACCAGTGGTTGTTTTTTTTTTAAATCCCCTTAGTCCTGTATGATTTCTTGTTCTGGAACAGTCGGATTTACACTTTACTCTGAACACATGATTTTCATTAGTCATAGAAAGAATAAAGGAAAATTCTGGTCCACACTTTTCTGATTCAAGTTTTCACAAAGTTCGTTGGCATTCTCTTCATTTCTAAGACTGATGAATATTCCCTTCTACCCAAGTTAGATTCCAAATCTTAACTACATTCCTTCCTGGTTTTGTGACATTTCATTATTATACTGGCTTGTACTGGTCATTTCTACGGACTAAGAGAGATTTTGTTAACACTGTGAAATGGATGGTCATTTCCATTTTTAAAAAAAAAACAGTACTCATCTCCATGTATGAATGCATGCAATTGTAATACGATTTTTCAGTAGATTAGTGTCTTTTGTTGAGTGTTGTGTGTTGTAATTAGCTCTTTCTATGTGTGTGATCGGCTAACCCTGCCTTTGTTCAACTACATTGTGTGGTTTTGCACTAAACAGGGAACTCATGACTGATCTTGATTCGGTGGACTGGGGACTGGGAGTAAGTTGACGGTTACCCACTATAGATAGCTAGATGTTAGTACTCCCACAATGATAACTATGCTTATTTAACCTTACCATTTGCGATTACAGAGAGTAGCAGCTTGATGTTGGTAGTCCCACACTCTCTATAGTAAAGTTTGTATACTGCAGCGATGCGCTATTTAGGATTCTCGAGTCCATGATGCCGAGAACAATAACAATTTAAAATTTAGACTTTACGAATTTAGTTCTGCCCTTTCATTGTGTCATTTGGCGTAAGCTGCCATGTAGACCAAATCTGTCGTGAGTAGTTATCACAGTAATGGAAGCATGAATTCTGTCTAGTTTATTGAGAAATTTCTAGTAGTCAAATAGTTGGGTAGTTTACACAGTTATATTCTTAGTATCTTGTCTGTAAGTTCCCTTTATCTTATTTGGAAAATAGAATTCAAATTTTGTTATTTCAGCTTCTCGAAGTAGGCTAGATATTGTTTTTACCCATGTGTTGTTTTTCTTAATGTAGAGTATATGCGACATATTCACTGTTAACCTTTCGTTTTATAGAAAAATGTATATTTTAGTCAATATTATCCATATTCTTGACTATTTAATTTTTATTCTCAAGCTAAAAACACTGATTTCTTGCTTTGGTGTCACCTTTAAGATCACTGTATTTTATCGTTCGTTTATTATTTTGATCCTTAATAACTTCTTATTAATAATAGTTTTGTTGATTCTTTGTCATTAAATCCATTTGTTTCTCTCTCAACGTGTTATTACCGTAATTGACAATATAAATTTGAGTCAGTCGAATTAATTGAATACTTAAGAGGTAACATGTTAAAAGTTTCTCCTGTTACTGTTGTGGTCAGAAGGAAAAATGGTGGTGAGGCCATCACTTCTCTCAAGATCAGTGTCTTAAAGGCTGCCCATTTATTCTCTTTAAACTTGACTTCAAAAGGAGTCCATTCTGTATTTATTTATTTATTTATTTTATCGATCTTAACTAGCGCATTTTCTGCTTAAGGCGCTGGCTGTAGAGGATCTTACTGAAGCCGCAGTAGGAGAAAATGCACATGCGTTGACAATGAGCTTATATTAATGCAACTTGAAATTAGGTTCGAACCATTAGGTTCGTACTTAGATTCAGATGACAAAAATGGCATTTTATTAAAGGCTCTGAGGAGGTAAAAACGACCATGAATAAAATAAATGCAAAATTGGTCATTTCGGAGAAAACTTAGAAGGTGATTTTCAGGTTAAGTATATTAACTTCAAGACTGCATTGCTGAGTGTTGAATTTGCAGCTGATCAGGTTTTGTTATGATTTTATTTATATATGTATCGTATACAGCCCCAGAGCATTACAAAGGTTTATGGCTATGGCAGTGAAAGACTAATTAGTGAACTGTATTGTTATATTTAGACTATTGTCTACTATGTGATGGATAGAGCTTTTGTTAGCACTACTGAGAATAACTTGTTCAGAAAGCCTTGTTGTTGGTACCAGTTAGTCATCACACAGTTGTTATTAAGATTGGCTTGTTTCCTTCTCCACAGACCCCCGTCAGGACATACTCTGCAAGATGATACCTGGATGTTTGCTGGCAGCAAGATGTCAGGATATTGAGAAGGCTATGATGAATACGACAGCAATGGTGACAACGATTCTTCATCAAACTGGGCATGAATCATCCCTCAAGGCGGCTGACATTGTCATGCAGGATCTTACTGTTTATTGTGAAATATTTTTTTTAAGACACCTTTCAAATGATAATAACAATAACATGACAGAAGTATAGCTCTGGGTATGATGTCTTATAATTACTTTGAGAATTAATAGTCATCTTCTCATCCATCTACATTATAATAATAGTTGGAGAGGAAGCAAGGAGGAAGCGGTTAATGCTTCAAAAACTGTTTTATTAAGTTTAGTGTGTTGTGTTTTGTATATGCTGTACAATCACGATTTTTATGTGATTGTGTAAAAGTTTTATTATGATAATGGTGAGTGTCATAAAAAAATTTGGAAAGTGGACTCCAAACTTGTGTTACCAATGCTCGAAGATCTGATGTTTGGTAACTAACCATGTCTTACCGAACAAACTGTATCAAGCGTTCTCCCCACACAACCACTGTTCTTTTTTATTGTAATGCTTTGTAGTTATTGTAATGTTAAGTACTTAATGTAGCAAACCTACATGTAAGAAGAAAAAAAGTAAATCAAATGCTGCTTTAGTCATTGTAAAATTGGAATTCATGTAATGTGTTGTTTAGAGTGGGAAAGGTGATAGCGATTTCTCTATATTGTTGTCTGTGATATTGTAACTGTGAACTGTTCCCAAAAGCGAGAATATGATATTAGTGATATTGTACTGTGCTAAAATCGTACATTGTTTGTGATGTGTATCCTTTTTGCTCATCAAAATAGTATTGCTCTGTTAGGTCTATCAGGAAGACATTGTCTTTGACAATTTTAATCACACAAACAAAAACGGACACAAACATATTTGTACAAGATAACGACTGTCACAATATAATGTTTATTCTGCGTATATTTGTTGTAACAGAAATTTTTGTTTTTAATGAGAGTAGTGAATGATTCTTGTATTTTGTTTGTAAAAATATGTATATAATAATTATTATTATTTTATTTAAAAAAAATTCAACTCATCTCCACTATTTGACTTTGTAGGGGATGGGGAGGGGGGAGGGGGCCAGATAGGGGGAATTGAGGAGAACTAGTTTGAACCCTGAATCGTGACTAATTGACAAATATACACAAATATTAATAGAATACTGTCCATGGTCATTCTTTGCAAAACTTTTGAAGGTTAACTGTTGAGACCATTCGTTCGCTGTGAACAAAATCTATAGACAGAAAGAAACAGTCTTGCCATTTTGTTTCGTTTCGACATGCAAGGAGATCCGGCACTGTACCATCAACGATCAACACCTTCGCGAGGACCTTGCTTTAATAATATACTTGGTAAGACTGTTACCGCAGGTTGTGATGTAATAGCGGTATACAGCTTTTGATTCTAGTTCAATAATCACTGCTGGCTTTGGGCTTGAAATTCTTTTTCTTTGCTCAGTACGTGGTGCGAAGTCTGCCTCCCCTATGTCCTTCAGCTCCCATAATTTATACTGGCATCCTCCTTCCCTCCTCTTTCCCCCTCCCTCCCACCCTCCTCCTCCTTTTTCCAGATTCTTTATCCAGATCCCCCATACGTACCAGTCCGTTAAACTTTGATTTTTGACATCAAATGAATCGGATTTGAAGTAAATAGTTGCATTTAACAAGCACATTGTTTTTGCACCTGTGGGAGCAATATTATTGATATAAACTGTGCCTTTTTACTTGAATTTTGCTTAGGCATTTATCAGCTCAATGTTTGAATTAGTGCACGATGGGTGGTTTTGTTTACTAGAACAAAAACTAACATGTTATTCTTTCCATGCTCGTAAAAGTAAATGATTGGCACCGTCACACTTAATGATCTGATGGTGATGAACCATTCCAAGCTGCTTGTAATATGTGGTTGTTGTTGAAGCATCTGTGATAAAGGCTTACTAGATGCAATCTTTCAAAAGGTCAAAGGAGTGACAGGAAAATAAATACTGTGATTGCCACAGCTTGTGACGTGATGAAACTGTGTACCATTCAATTCAACTATAACTGTGTCGCAGCTCACAATGAGTCGCTCTAAATGTGATCGGCTATATCCTTCGCAAACAAGTATTGTGCGAGTACAAGTGTGAGATGCTATATTTAATGATAAAATGTAGTTAATTTCTTGCCTACTTGTGGCTTACGTTTTTGTCGTTTGTATCGTCGTCATGTGGATACACGTATTTAGGGATAAGTTGGTGGGAGGCTTCATTTGAGAGGGAGGGAGAATGATACTCGTGTAAAGAGTGCAAGGAAGAGGAAATAACATTGTTGAAATACAAACTGACTGAGAGTATTCCTGCTCTCTATTGCAGATATTTACATGTATGTTCATTTAAGTTCTGAAGTTGTACATAACACGAGTTGTCAGTATATTTGCTGATGTTGACTGTTACAGTTTTATTAATTCTCTGGTGTACATTTATTGTTTATTTAAAATAAGCTCCTGTACTAATTCGCTGATATTATGTTAATTGATTGATATCGAGAAATCATCACTTTATTTGTGAAATTGCAGTCAAAGTGATTCAAGTGGATTTGAGTATTGATGCAGTACTTTATGGCTATGGTTGCTAGATTCCGTCCATACACGATCTGAATAAATTATTTTAAATTAAAAATATGGTTCTGTTTTGTTAATACATCTGTTTGGGGTAATCTGTACTTGTTAATTCTATGTTTCTTTTATCTGTATAAATCTTATCAATCTACCTCAATTTGTTCTTTGTGTTTGAAATATGAGTGTCTTCTTCTTCTTGTTCTTCTTGTTGTTCTTCTTCTTGTTCTTCGTGTAGTTCTTCTTTTTCTTCTTCTTATTTTTCTTCTTCTTCTTCTTCTTCTTCTTCTTCTTCTTCTTCTTCTTCTTCTTCTTCTTCTTCTTCTTCTTCTTCTTCTTCTTCTTCTTCTTCTTCCTCTCCCTCTTCTTCAGTTTTAATACAGTTTTCTTTTATTATCAGTTCGTTTTTCTCATTTATGTAAAAAGAATTGTTTTTAATTCAACCCTCTCTTAATAGAGTTCCCTAAAGCTTTACTTCGTTACGACCAAATGGTTACGGGAAAGTCTTCATTTTTGTAATTTAAAATATATAGATAGATATATACCACAGTTTCCTGCTGCTATTTGGCTTTGGTACCCTTTGTATAAAGGATGAGCCGTTACTTTCGCTTTTATTATTTAGTGTTGGTATTTTTGTATAAAAAAGATTAGCCGCTCTTACTCCGTTTTTTTTTTTAAATTTTATTTGCGGACTTTTAATCAATAGACAACAAGCCGGCCTTAATCCTAGGCGTGCACTGGGTGAATTAGTACCACCAGAAGTCTCGCCTTGACTTTCAGTTATGCGTTTTGCCTTACCAGAGAACTCGGGTGGCTTCATACTTGGTCGCCTTTCTCGCGGCCCTGCAGAGGAAGGAAGATTATTATTCTTCACCCCGTGAGCCAGTCCTTCGGTGGCAGAGCGTATTTAGACGGCTAATTGATGTGATAATTGCCTTCTGGGGATCTCAGCTTGCAACAGGAGACGTCAGAACTATCGCGTTTCAGTTCACACTCTACTCCTTACCTGTTCTTATAATAGGATATGATGTGAGAAGTTTTGCTACTGCAAGCCTTCAACTCACCTCCCTTTGCTCATCTGCAAAGCCGTAATAGTTTGTACAAGGACTAGTCAATTTTAGTACTTGCTTTCGTATAAGTATAATGATAATATTTAAACAACTGTATATACTATACACACTTTGGCAGCTGTGCTGTTCTTCGAATCAACCTTGATGCTATTAATAAGCACATAAAGAAATGAATGTATCGATTTATATTAAAATCGTACTTTTGTTTGTTTCTTGAAAACTCCGTTTTTTTCCCGATGGGACAACCCTCACTGTGAATTTGACGGTAAAATGTTCTTGTTGGAAGATTTCTGTCCCCTGACACATAAGCGCATAAATATGGGACGGTAAGATGGCCGTGGCCGCTTAATTAGCTTCACTAGACAGTAAGAAACGGTTAACGTTACGTTCTTTAGGAATGCTGTCAAATACAATTCCTTCCTCCAAGAAAGGGTTGCTTGAGTCAAGACACAAAAAGAGTGTGTAATAGTGTGTAGCAGTTCAGTTGCAATGTGTACGTTTGTAATGTAATGTTATGTACCTCAATTCAGCGGGTGACGAAGGATTCATAACTATATGTGCACAAGACACATGACTTATTGTTAACATTTCCATTTAATTTTATTTGCAAATAATGTCATTGTTAAACATACTCATGCAGTTATACTTAAAAATTGAAATTTATGTTTCCCACTCCCAGTCATTCAAAGATAAAAAATGTTGCTATTGTAAATTAATTTAATGAAAATAAAATTTAAGTACTGGCAAACTCGACACCTTGGTTTTAGCTTTAGAGTTTATTATTCTATTCTTTAGAAATGACAAATAAATAAATAAACCACATATAGGACGTATCGATTGGAAACTTGCGCTTTTTTTCTCAAATCAAGCTCAGAATCAACGGGCAGATATCTGATTCTAAGGATACCTGTATTGTAGAAGATTAAATGCTCAAGTTTTTTTATTTATTAAAATGTTTAGATTGACTGTTTTTATTCTCTAATTAGTCTACATTGTTGTCTGTGATATTGTAACTCTGTGTACTGTTGTGAAAAAAGAGAATATGATATTTGTGATTTGTGTGACAAAGCAAAAGATGGTTTTACAAACTAGCAATTACACTGCAATACATTTTGATTTTTTAAAAAGCGAAATATTTTTTATACAGCTGAAAGTTTTCGAGAAATACAGAAGACGATTCTACAAGCTAAGCAAGTAGCCTACACATTTAAAAAAACAACATACTGATTGAGGATTGAAATAATGTTTAGTTCTCCAGCTGCAAGTTTTGGTGAAGTTCAGGCTTGATGTCGAAGACGACACTGAGCAACTTTTCGATGGCCTTTTCGCTGTCGCGAGTCACTGCGTCGTCCAACTGTGCGATGTTCTGCTGAGCCTGAGCATCGATCTGGCTTCCTTGGTGCCATTGACCTGCGTACAGGACAGGCGACAATAAATGACGCGATTTTGTTATAGTCATGATTTAAATCGTTTAGAATAAATAACTAAGTAATATGTTATTTAAATTGTTTAGTTTATATTAACTCTCTTGAAAGTGATGCTTCACAGGCAAACGAATCCAGCTAGACTCGTAAAGACATATTGCCTTAATGTATAAATAATAGTATATGGAGCGTCACTAACAGGTATAACAGACTAACAGACAGCTTTTCTTACATCTACAAGCACGCTACACTTCCCACGTGGGGATGCCGGTGGTCTCTGTATAAATAGTATCCCCACTTCCTGGAAAATGTAGTGCTTTAAATTCCCACTGTTGCTGTCTTTCTCCTTTGTTCTTTTTCATTTCTGCTCTGTTCTATCAATCTACTATACTATCTTCTTCGCTAGACCATTCACCTATCTGTTTTTTTTAAAACTCTTCCAAAACTCCTCATTTGTGTATGAGGTCTGTTGGGTCAGCTTGGGAATATTTGACGCTTTCAGCCAAATGGTCACTAGGGCTTCCTATGATATTATTTAGCAATGTAGGTATTTTATATGTATGTGTTTTGTTGATGTTTATATTCTATTTTGTTTTTGTAAACGGGGATTCGATAAATTAAAAGTATAGCCTGAGCTTACCCTGCATGGGATTCCTTCACGTGTATTGTAAAGTGACCGGCTGCTGGAGTGCCTTCGGTGTTACCACTAGGGTTGTTTCAGCAGATCTTTTATACGGATCAGGGGTGAGTCCTCTTTCAACCAAGTTGTGGTCCTGATTTTGTGGTCCTGATTCGGCTCTTTGCAGTGCGCTGGACCCTGTAAGCAATGGATAGCTATCTAACTCCGTAGCCGAGACTAGCCGAGGGCTTTTCCTCTCTCCGCTAATACACTATAAGTGGGAAGGCAAACCCAAGCAGTCTCAGCGACGCAGTTTGGAAACACGTCTATGGATTATTTTGCCTAGAATTCAAAGCGAGCTAGTTTCGCTTCTAGATAGTGACAAGAGTAGTATCGTTCTTCTATAGCGCTTTTCCCGTTCAAAAATGTGCTCATGGCTTTGGCCTTGATACACTTGCTGATTTATGGCCTGTCTTAATTGGAAGGTTCGTAGAGGTTCACGAACCCTTTTTTTTCGAGGCTCTTAGATCCCAAAACTAGGTTCCCGAACCTTTTGGACAACAGACAATTAAGTCAGGCCACTAGACTTGACGCTCCAGACAATTGCGCATTAAAAGACCAAAATCATATGTCAAGAAGGTGTTACGTTGAAACGCGAACGAAAGTATGTCGGAAGCGCGCACGATAGATCTAATCGTTTCGTTTTGCAAAGTATTCAATAATGGAGTTTATTTACCTTTGATTTGAGTTTGCATTGTTGTTAGGAGAGGCTTTGTATAACGTGGATAATTTTCGTTGGTCGATATTGTCGGAGAATACTCTGGATCTCCTTGTTTACTATCGATCGAAGTTTCGGGACGATTGTCGAAGAAAGAGAAGGTTCGGGGTATGTGTGGAGAGATGTATGACGTAAGTCAGTGATGACGATCTTTAATTCTGATTGGTTAGTTGTAATGCGTCATTTCTAGAACAAACTGTCGTCATCTCGAAGGATAGAAAAAAATTATATATTCGATGCTTTGTGTGTTGTTGAGAGAGTTGTTGTTGCTGTGAAAGTTGTTGAGTTGAGTTGAGAATTGTATGCAGTTGTTGGTGTGTGCTGAATAAAAAGTGGAAAACTTCATACGTCGACTTAGTGACTTGTATGCTGCTTGAGCGGGTTGCGTGAATAAACGAATCTGAGCTACACTCATCAGTATTTCAGCATTGGGGCTGAATCCACTACTGATAAAGAAAAACACCATCATCAAACCGAGTGTAACAGAAGGAAACAATTGATACTGATACACAGATCGATCATGATTGCTTAGTGGTAAAGATGATCCGCTTGAAGCAGCAAGCTGGGGCCTTCAGTCCTGATTGTGGACAACAGCACCATGAGCAGCGTTTAGAGCTTGTGGGTGCGCCAGACATTAATGTCACAACAACTTACAAAAGAATGTGTGCTTTTGGTCTAAAAAAAAAAAATGTGTGGACATCTCCACCTCGCAACAATATAATAAAGTGTTCATTAATTCATTCATTATAGCACAAATAAATAAATAAATAAATAAATTTTAAAAAAAACAATCAATGACAAATTTTGGATTTGTTAGGAGGAACAATTCAGCTAAGTCACTATAGCCTAAAACGAAAGGAACGAAACAACAGCCTTAATTGTGCCATACCTAGTTTGTCTTGAATCGTTCATATGTGTAATTGTTATTCTTTAGTTGTTGTTTTTTTTATTTCATTTCTTTTTTAATGTGATTTGATTTTATTATTATTATTATTATTATTATTATTATTATTATTATTATTATTATTATTACTGAACAGTCTTTTATTTTGTTTTCTTTCTTTTCTGTTGTTTTTTTATTGTTTTATGAGGGGTCAGAATATCCGTTGATTATCTGTTCTGTTTAGAAAACCAACACACTGTTGCTTACTGATAGGCCTACAACCAACAAACTATCCAACAAACCGCAGTTTCAAAGTGTAAGTATTGCTGCCTCCTATCTAAGCGGTACTGTTCGATTTCAATCTCCGCTTCTTCTACTGCCTTCTTGGTCCGCTTGGCCTTTCCTGTAACATTATCGATCATCAAATATTATATACTAATTATATACAACGAAACAAAACTACATGCTTTGTTATAATAATTGTGCATGAATGAATGACAATTTATTAAGCGCATATATATTTCCCCTACTACCCTCCCAGCCACCCACTCACCACCACCCTAAAAAATATGATCAAATGAAACACGAAATGTAAAGACATTTTTTAAACGCAGAAGAACAACGTGCAGTATAAACAAAGAATCAAAGAAAATATTCTACAGCCGTTACGGCCTCACACACAAAAAAACAATAAATAGAATAACATTAAAATTTAGAATAACATTAAAATTAAATTAAATTAATAATAAAAAGTAGTAAAATAAAATAAAATAATCCCGGTGGGGATCGAAATCTATAATCTTGGGCATGGCAAACAGGCTACGTCACCCCGCGGTGCGTAGAGGAGACTGTTAGGGTGGAGTCAAGAGCCACCCCTAAAGGACGATTTTAAAGACCTGTTTACTCCTCCCTGCGTTGACATATTGCACGATTAGATATAGCCATGCGCCAATATATTGCATAAAAGATGACGAGTGGAGCATTACATTACATGATTATTGCTTTAGGTCCAGCGGACTCTTCCGAGCCAAATCAGGACCGGACAACCCCCGATCCGCATAAAAGATCTGCTGAAACAGCCCTCGTGGTAAAACTGAAAGCTCTCCACCAGCCAGTCTCTGTACAATAAAGACATCCCACGCAAGGGACGCTGAGGCTGTACTCTAATTTATCGAACCCTCGTTTACAAAAACAAAATAGAATACAAACATCATTATAAATTATCAACAAAACACATACATATAAAATGCCTACATTGCTAAATAATAACATCATAGGAAGCCTTAGTGACCACCTGGTAGAAAGCGTCCAATATTCCCAAGCTGATCCAACAGACCTCATACACAAATAAGGAGTCTTGTCCCGGAAGAGATTTCAAGAAAAAAGGTTGGTGACTGGTCTAGCGAAGAAGAAGATAGTATAGCAGATTGATAGAATAGAGCAGGAATGATAAAGAGCAAATGAGAAAGGCAGCGACAGTGGGAATTTAAAGCACTAAATTTCCAGAAAGTGGGGATACTATTTAAACTGAAACCCCCGGCACCCCAACGGGGGTGACGACGAGTGGAGCAAACCGAGGGTCAGGTGAGTTGGCGGTAAAATGAAATAGTCACAAGACAACATATTTCCGAAAATAGGAAACATCTTCCTCCACCCCCCCTTCCCCTCCTCCTCTCTCCCAAACCACTGAAAAAAATAGCGAGGAAAAAAAAAAAGAATAAGTTTGCCACTTTTCTGTGCTTTGGACACGTCATTTTGTTTTGTTTTGTGTTTTTACTATAATTTAAGTGTGTGTTCTCCTCCAGAACCAGCAGTCGTATTGAATGAGCGGGTTGTTAAGCGTGGCTAGGTTTATAATGGACCCACAAGTGACAACGATGGGACGCAAGAGCATGAGGGACGTTGCAGTACTGATTGGGAAAACATATGCATTGAATCACTCTTTTTTGTGTGCGCGATATGTGCGCTATATAAATCTTATAGTAGTGGTAGTGTTGTTTTGTGCTTTATCCTTCCGTCCGTCGACGTCCAGCGTGCGGAGGTGATATTTGCGCAAATCGAGTGACGTAATCATCGTGACGTCATTTTAAAAATATATTAATAACTTTTTTTTAAAGTCTATGTAATTACAATGTACAGATGCATTAAATCTTAAACAATATATACGTCATAATTTTTTTACTTTTTTTTTTAAAATCTAATTCTATTTTCTACCAAATTAGGATGGATTTGGTTCATGTTTAACATACTTAGACTTTTCCTATGCCTCCATGTAAAACCAAACTTATTCAAAATAAAATGACGTAATCATGATGGCGTCACCATTTTCTTTCTTTCTTTATTTTTTTTTTTTTAAATAATGTCCTTTTAAACTTTGTATTTAATGAGAGGATACAGATGGTTGTATATCGAATGACGTCATCGTGGTGACCCGGAGTCCAGCGTCCATCCCGAAATAATATTTGCGCACTTTTCTCTGAAACTAATGGATGGATTTCTTTGAAATTTGGTATTTAGTTAGGTAATTATGAACCCTACCAGATGATTAAAAAAAGGTATGCATATCGAATGATGTCATCATGGTGACGTCATAATTTGTAGTTGTTGTTTTTTTCGAATCCTATTTTCTCCCATCTTCTGGAGGGATTTGGTTCAAGTTTGTTATGTAATTAGAAGTTATGCAAGTCGAGTTTTAAAAAAAATAAAGAAAAATTTTTAAATATATATTTTTTAACTTCTTATGTAATTACAGTGTAAGATGCATTGAGCCTAAAACGAAACTATGCTACATTGAGTGACCTCATCGTGTTACGTCATCATAGTGTCGTCATAGTTGTTTTTTTTTTAATCCTATTTTCTCCCATACTACTGGAGGGATTGGGTTCAAGTTTGGTATATATTTAGACTTTCCCTATGCCTCCAATGTAAAACCAAACTTATGCAAATCGAGTGATGTCATCATTATTGCGTCAAATTATAATTTTTGTAGAAACACTTTGCTTAACTTTGTATGAAATTAGACTGTACAGATGCGTCGGGCCTTGGTCCAAACTTATGTATATCGGGGGACGCCATCATGGTGACTTCATAATTTGTTTTCTTTATTTTCTAATCCTATTTTCTCCCAAACCACTGGAGGGATTTCCAGTTCAAGAGCTTCTCTAGGGATTGGTGGATACAGAATCTAACACAAGCCGTCCGATTCGCCAGCTTGCATTGTTAAAAATCTAGAGTATGACCATATTTGGGTAGCATAATTCGTTTATGTAGTGTAACAGGGTATGTTTAAACAAAATGTGTACCGTCTCGCTACTGCCTCTTCAAGAGCAAAGAATAGAACTAGAACAGCATACAAAGAGGGAAGAGGTGAAATAAAAAAAACATTAAAAAGGCACGGACGCACGGAAAAATATAAAAACTTGTTTGTAACTTTTTAAAAAAAATGTACAAACAACACCCGGTGTTCCCAGGCGGTCACCCATCCAAGTACTAACCGGGCCCGACGTTGCTTAACTTCGGTGATCGGACGAGAACCGGTGTTTTCAACGTGGTATGGTCGTTGGCGATTCAATGTAGAGAATCAATGAATATAAAGTCCATGGGGCCTGCTGTTCGCTTTGTTGTGTCGTTACACTTGCTGGTTGGTGTGATCATTGATGCTGATGACTTCTACATGTGTAATTTTCCGACCCTCCCTAGTGATATTTTTTTTCTTTGCTGAAAGTACAGAAACCTTTCTTGGGAAAACTTGTGGTCCTGAAAAGGACCGAAAGAGGGTGTTGTAGGTAGGTGTGGCTGCTGCTGTTGGTTTTTTTAAGCACGCTCTTCGCTGATACGGCGAGCAAGCTCGATATCCTTAGGCATGATGGTCACACGCTTAGCGTGGATGGCACACAGGTTGGTGGTATCCTCGAAAAGGCCGACCAAGTTACATTACATTACATTACATTATTATTGCTTTAGGTCCAGCGGACTCTTCCGAGCCAAATCAGGACCGGACAACCCCTGATCCGCATCAAAGATCTGCTGAAACAACCCTAGTGGTAAAACCGAAAGGTCTCCACCAGCCAGTCACTTTACAATAAAGACATCCCACGCAGGGGACGGCTGAGGCTTCACCCCAACTTATCGAACGCCCGTTTACAAAAACAAAATAGAATACAAACATCATTATAAATTATCAACAAAACACATACATATAAAATGCCTACATTGCTAAATAATAACATCATAGGAAGCCCTAGTGACCACCTGGCAGAAAGCGTCCAATATTCCCAAGCTGATCCAACAGACCCCATACACAAATAAGGAGTCTTGTCCCGGAAGAGTTTTTAAGAAAAAATGTAGGAGACTGGTCTAGCGAAGAAGACTATTATGTATAGCAGATTGATAGAACAAAGCAGGAATGAGAAAGAGCAAATGAGAAAGACAGCGACAGTGGGAATTTAAAGCACTAAATTTCCAGAAAGTGGGGATATTATTTATACTGAAACCTCCGGCACCCCAACGGGGGTGGCCGATCAAGTAAGCTTCGCTGGCCTCTTGGAGAGCCATAACGGCGGAGCTCTGAAAGCGGAGATCGGTCTCGGCATTCTTAGGCATCCATCGTCGTATGTATGTACCTTGCACTCACTCCATAGGAGATATCTTTAAAATCCGGGAATAGTATCTTTATATCCACCTCTTCCTCCTTCTCCTCCAACTTTTTCTTCTCGATTTTTGTTCTTCTTCTTCTTTATTGCCTGAAATACAGTGTGTGTGTGTGTGTGTGGGGGGGGGGGGGGGGGGGGGGTGCGGGTGTGTGAGTGTGAGAGAGTAAGCACGCGAGGGAATTTAACTCAGCACCCGTAAGGGTCCAGCACTTGTCATTATTATGATATTATTTTAAATTATATTTATTATTATTATTATTATTATTATTATTATTATTATTATTATTATTATTATTATTATTAATTATTATTATTATTATTATTATTATTATTATTATTATTATTATTATTATTATTGCGAGCGTTGTGGCCAAGTGGGCTAAAGGCGGGACTAACTTGCCTTGTCCGCAGGCCAGAAACCTCACAGGTGTGGGATCGAGCCAGCATTTGGGCGTTATGTTTCTCCGAATATTATTTACTTTCGACTTGGGCAACGTCTCGGGGGTTTTCCCCGGGTACTCCGGTTTGCCCCCATTTCCCCCCCCCCTCCCCCCAGCAAAACAATTTGAAAAAAGACATAACTAATGTTAGGTAGGTTGGGTTTGGGCGCGCCCCAGGTTGCGACTACGCCTTCCCCAGGGGAGGCGGCCCAGAATTTCCCGATATTAAGGACAATAAGGCATTAACAAAAATTATTAAAATAAACTTGTTTTTTTATGAATTACAGAGTAAATAGAAAAACCAGCCTTTATTGTATTTAGGTCATTTTATTCCAAACATGTTAATAATCAGGGGTCCCTCTGTCGTAAAACTGTGCTAAAAACATAAACACAAAATAAAATTTCAGAAAATGATGTTAGGTGCAACGGAGTCATAACATAAAAATATAAACATTTAAGTTGTAACAGTACAGTAGCGGACATTCTAAACCACTTAAAGGAAAATTCAATCAGTTTAACACGTACCCCATTAAAAAAACCACAACAACATCTCATGAAAAAAAAAATATATATATAAAACTATAACATTCCAACGCTGTTTCTCTCCCCCTTCCTCATCTCCCACCCACCCACTCCTCACAAACATGCAAACACACATACATACATCCACACACCAGCACAAACACACACACACACACACACACATACACACCAGTGTACACACACACACGATCTAAAACTCTCAGAAAATCTGCACTTGTCACTCAAGTGTTTGTTGGCTGTCCAGTGCATGTATTCGACCAAACTATTTTAGTTATATACAATACAATACAATACTAAACTATACTATACTATACTATACTATACTATACTATACTATACTATACTATACTATACTATACTATACTATACTATACTATTCTATACTATACTATACTACACTACACTATACTATACTATACTACTATACTATACTATACTATACTATACTATACTATACTATACTATACTATACTATACTATACTATACTATACTATACTATACTGCACTACACTACACTATACTATACTATGTTATGCTATACTATACTATACTATACTACACTACACTACACTATACTATACTATACTATGTTATGCTATACTATACTATACTATACTATACTATACAATGCAATGGGCCTACGCATTTAAGCCTATTGTTCCCTAAAAATAAGACTTGCATTTGATTCGTCTGGGAAGAGGGGGAGGAGAAAAGTGGTGGAAATCACAACAACATTGATAACAACTTTCTAAACGTCGCAAAGATGGCCTCACCAAAGAAATAATAGTAATAATGACTTACTTCTTCTGGCTTCGGTAATCGTCTCAGAGGCTGCCCTTTCAACAGCAATGAGTGTAAGAAAGTTCGAATTATTCAGCAAGCCTCCACCTAGACCGGTAGTCATCGCAATGTCTTTACGATTTGTGGCTTTTGTGTTTGTTTGTTTGTATGTAGATTATAGTCACACGACACTTTCGCAGATAGGTGACTACTGGACCGATTTATACTGACACCAGCGGGCCAGTTGTTGGTAAAGGGGAAAATAATATGATCACACGTTGACCAATCCGGGATTCGAACCAGCGACCTTTCGGTTACTAGCAAGACGCTCTTACCAACTGAGCTACCCGGCCCCCCTGGCTTTTGTGACAATAAAATTGCTTTAATAGGCAGCCGGAATGATTGACAAATTGATCGTGGACCCTCAACGTCAAGAAGAAGACTTGTGACCTTATTCACATGCTATCTGGTCAGCTGTTATAGGTTTGTGTTATGTGATCTTTCACACGTCACGTGATCACGTGGTCACATTGTCTCCCCCCACCCCACCACCACCAACACCACCCCCAACTTGAGTTACAGAGATTGCTTAGCTAAGCGGTCCACCCAGTTATATTTAAATAGTTACCCAAGTGGAACACGATGACCTGCTCACAGTGGTGAAGAAACGGAAACTCCGATGGTATGGCCACGTCACCAGATCATCAGGCCTTGCAAAGACCATTCTGCAAGGCACAGTGCAAGGAGGTAGAAGAAGGGGGAGACCGAAAAAGAGGTGGGAGGACAACATTCGAGAATGGACTGGTTTGACACTGAGCGAAGCCATGAGGGCTGCTGAGGACAGAGAAAGATGGAGTATGCTGGTTAAACGATCATCTGTGGTGCCCCTACGACCTTCGGGTTATGGGACAGGATAGGATAGGAAGTGGAAAATAATTCTCAACATTTTTTTGAAAGACAAAAATATAAGACAAAAAAATAAAAGAGCTGAATGTAGAACCTCTGTTACGAAGCTATATTTTATGCCCACTTTTCGGTGTAAAAATAAAAAAAATAAAAAAATCCCCAAACAACTTGGCGGTTATTGTCAACGAATTGTCAATTTACTTCTGTAATTTTCAGATCACAATAAAATTGTGAGGGTAATTTATTTCTATTGCACGATATTCATTGAATGTACTTAAGCTTACTTCGCATGCATTGGAAGTATATTGTTGGGGGGCTCACACATTTTGTTTGCCAGTAGTACCTGCATCAGTATACAAGGGTTGATTACGTGAAAAATGAGCAAATATTCCCCACTATTTAGGGCAGTAGACAAAAGACTGGTCTGAAATCAAAACACCTTATGTTTGGGGGTTTGACTAGCAATCATTGTCATAACCTTTATGCAGAGAGTTTGAACCTTCTTCAGAAATAAAATGAACAACATATTGCCCCGTTATCTCTGCGGTATTCAGATAGCCCCCTGAGTCTGATATTTGCTTTATCAAGGGAGGGATGATCCAAGCAGAGCATAATACTATTAATTCTCTCTCTCTCTCTCTCTCTCTCTCTCTCTCTCTCTCTCTCTCTCTCTCTCTCTCTCTCTCTCTCTCTCTCTCTCTCTCTCTCTCTCTCTCTCTCTCTCTCTCTCTCTCTCTCTCTCTCTAGTTTGTTTTGAAAGGAGGTGGTTTAAAGTTACATTCCCGTTTTCACGGCTTAATAAAAAAACTGCCACTTTCTGGTGCTGCTGAGAGTCTTCAATTTGAAAGTCACCTGTAATCCGATTTTTTTTTTTAAAATCTCAACAAAAACGCAAGCGCTAGTTGGCCGTCCTTTGTCAAGGGAGTAAATCTAACGGGGAGTCGTTCAAGACGGAGTTACTCCCCCGTCTAGCGTCACATTCTGATTTTTCACCATTTTGTTCGCAGTGGGTATTTCCAGCCGATATGCATATCGGACAAATGGTCGTCTAGCGGCGAAAGAGGAGAAAGAAAGGAAAAGTAAAATGATATTGGAAGAAAGCGTGAAGGTTGCACCATAGAGAGGGAAGTGTCACAACCACTGGTGGTTTGGCTTGCATTGTTAATATGTGCACATTTTGTGAGGCTTAGGGATAATTAATGTACTCGCCCGTTTTGTTAATAACGATGTCGTCTGCCGTTTGAAAGGCGATCAGCCATGCCTTCCCTCCCTCCTCCCGGCCTTTCTTGAACCTTCCATCAAACCACGCCTCCCCACCCCCAACAAAAACATCACCCACCCACTGTCAGGTTCTCTTTTCCATCGTCTTGTGAGCGTTCTCTCTCATTCTGCATCCACTTCCCCTCTCTTATTCCCACCATTATCACGCTTTTCTGTCTGAAGACAATTCTATAAAGGAAAATGTATTATAATTTCAGCAGGTAACAGCAGACTTCATAGCATACAAAGTATCAGCGATCTATATCAGGCCTAGCCTCTGAACGTCTATTAGACCTGGTGTCTTCCTCGGCAGTCTCCGATGATCATCTGGAGCTGATCGACGTCGGTTGTAACAGTCTTTCTTGTTAATATGCATATAAATGTCACAATATGTGTCCTCGTGCAAAGTTTTTTTTTTCTTTCTATACAGGCACATTTCCTGTTTTGTTGTATTCTATTTTTCTTTTCTTTTTCGTTTTCTTGCCCTTTCCCCTTTCTGTAGGTGTCATTCTTATTGAGCACATGTGTCTTTCTTTCTTTCTTTCTTTCTTTCTTTCTTTCTTTTTCAATGAATGTTCAGATTTTGTAAAACTATTCATTTAAAAACAGTAATGTGTTCTGGGGAAAGGAAGAATGGGAAATAGAATATTCCCATGATGATGGGGCGGGGGAGAGTGGGGAGGGAGGAGGAGGAGAACGACAACAGCAACAATGAACGGCACTTTTAAAATCTGCGCTGTCGTTATTGTACATAACATTGTTGTTTCAGGCATGGTCCTGATTTGGCTCGGAAGAGTCCGCTGGACCTAAAGCAATAATCATGTAATGTAATGTTTCAGGCATCAGCGCTTATTGTTGCCTGCAGTGTAGTGGTGTGTGTAGGAGGGGAGGACATGGAGAAGTGGAGGTGGCGGAGGGAGGAGAGGGGTGGGGGTGAGCGTAGCATTCTCAGCGTTCTATGTACCACGAATAATCCAGCTATTGTAACCTGTTCAGTGCGGCTACGGTCTCTGGGGTGGGGATGGGGGCGTTTACATTTAGGCCCACGTTTAGATCGCGGCTTAAGGATTTGGGGTGAGGAGAGAGTCATAGTGTCTGCATCCGATCGTCTTGACCAGGTCATGATGCAAATGCCTCGTAGAACGTAGCCATAACTTTTTATAGCTCTGCTTAGCGTGCTCTGACCTCAAATGCGTCATGTTGAGCAAGTGCTTCAAAACTTGAGTCACGAAGCTACTTGTTTTTTTTTAATTATTTTTTATTTGTTTATTTATTTATATACTTTTACTGGCCAGAGAGAGAAAAGATTCCTGCTCACCTACCTCACCTTACACGTTCCACCCCGCTTCTCTTTCTCCTCCCTCCCAACCACCCCTCAATCTCTGCACCCCAACTCTTTCCCCCTCCCTGACAACCGTTTAACGAACGACCCACTGGGCAATGATCACAGATCGAGAGAGTGAAAGTTTTTCATACTTGAAATTTATGTGAACGTTGCGCCGCAGGAGAGACAACGTGTCATTTAGGCAAGCAAGATTTACTGCCCCTTTCCCGCCAGCAAGCCTTGCTATGCATTGAGTGTGTTGTTGGAATGTATTTTCATATTGTTGCTAATGGTGATATCTCTTCTTGAGTGAGTAAGATAAATGAGTTGAACCTTTCCCCTCCCCTCCCCTCCTCCCACACATACGCGAACACATACACACACATTAGGCAGAGGGTCTTGGACACGGTATCTTTTGAAAGGTAGACCTTATAGACTGCAACTCGGACTGTCCCAGTATGAAGCTGAGCCCAAACTGTTGTACGAAACTTTTTGACTGTGCTTCCTGCTCTTGTTAGGATCAACGGTGAACAGCTACTTCGCCGTTAAACGCGTCGCTCGTTGTCATTCACCGTTGTTCCTCCCACTCTACACCCATTAAAATGCTCCAATGCCCGAACCACACTGCGTAACTGAGGCTTACGTTTGTCTTGTGAGAGGTACTCGGCTACGCTGTTTATGCCGGCTATTTATTACACATAAGCCTATTTCCACCAGGTATCGAATTCATTGAATAAAATCTAATTTACGAGTTTCTTTTGTCATGGGATATGTCATAATTAAAATACGATCTATTAATTTCTCTGTTGGATATTCAATTATTATAAACGTTAAATGTCTTGAGTTGGAGCCACGGTCCCCCCGTATCCGGGACCCGCTTATGGAAATGATCTATCGATGAAGTGTGTGTGTGCGTGTGGGTGTGTTGGTGTGTGTGTGTGTGTGAGTGTGTGTTTTGTCGCTTTCACCCGAGACCTCTTCGTCTTACAATGCCATTCTAGAACGAGAGGAAGTCAAGACAAGGCCAAATGGATTGAAAACCTGCGCTCGGATTTTTTATTGAAATAAAAATTTACAGAAGGGTAGACAACCTGTGGGTTCAATCCATCAAAGGTAGCACAGAGTGACAGTCCTTGAATTTCGTCCCGGTGCGAGTCTGCCGTTTTGGGCCTCGTCCACACAACAACACGACCGCCACCTGAGCCACTTCACCTTCATCGTTTCCTCCAAGCGGGGAAAGGGCAAAGTGAAGACGAACCTGCTGAGCAGAATGGCAGGTTGTTGAGTCAGGCAGTGCCTAAACTCCTCAGCATGCGCTACATCAGCTCGTCCACAGCCAGCATGTAGCAGGATCGAATTTCATAAACTGCACAACGACGCAGCTAAGCACCCTCTCCAAACCTTCAGAACAAAGATGTCGCGGATATAGTTTTCATTTTAGCATCCATCTTCTCTTCCATTCCATTGGATTTTCTAAACTTTTAAACAATACATTTTATATGCAAGCTGTGCTTCAGCACACTCTTGAAGATAAAAAATGTCATGAATAAAGTTTTCAATTTTGCATCCATCATTTGGCACATATTTATTTGATTTGATTTGCAAGCTGTGCATAATGGAAATCTTGAGCCAAGATGATAAGAATAGGCTAATATTATATTATTTGTGTTCCATTTATGCATCCATGTTCACGGGTGATTAAATTTGTATTCGGTTTGCAAGGCACTCTTCAGCGATAGAATGCGACCTTGAAATATTGTAAGAATGACTTGCTGTCAACATAGATCTGTGCACGTTTTATTGCTATCGTCATCGGTTGCGCCAGCAGTCTCAAAAGTGAAATCATCGCCAACATCTGGCGGCTTGAGTTGGATCATGTGTCGGGCCAGCGCTTTGAGCAGCTCCTGGACTGGAAAAGCGTTATGTAATAATAATTAAATAAATATATCATCATCGTCGTCGAGGTCGTCGTCATCATCATCATCATCATCATCATCGTCGTCATCATCATCATCATCGTCTACAAGTGCGTCTGTTAAGGTTTTTATCCGTGTTATCCGATTTTCTCTGGGTACTCCGGTTTCCTCTCTACCTTCAATTATTGTATTGGATGCTGTCAATCTAAAATTGCAAAACTAAAAATTCTATCACCTTTCCGTCTTCTAATAGCTATCTGTCTGCCTTTACACCTCATGTATGTATGGTATGATGAGTATTAGTTGACATTTGAGTCTCTCTCTCTCTCTCTCTCTCTCTCTTTCTCTCTCTCTCTCTCTCCCTCTCTCTCTCTCTCTCTCTCTCTCTCTCTGTCTGGGTCAGGTCGCCGTGTTTTGAGCTCCTGAAAAAAATCGCGCGTACAGAATCCTTTAAGAAGAAGAAGAAGATATGATGATGATGATGATGATGATGATGATGATGATGATGATGATGATGATGATGATGGCGACGACGACAATATTTAGCGACAAAGATGATCTTAAGGCCTTATCCCCCGTGTAAGGGGCGAAACCTTGACTCTTAACATAAAGAGGCCCTATGTTTCTTATGCAGACCATATTCGTGGCTCCAAAGCTTGATGGCAAAGGTTAAGAGGCCTGTTAATGATTATTACTCTTCTTTAATGGTTATTACTTTTTACTCACCGTTGTAGCCTTCTTAGCGCTAATGTGCGCACGAGCCAAAATACATCATTTGGATTCAACGATCTTCAAGCATTTCGACGTCATTAGTCATTTCTACGATTTTCGTAATCCTATCCTATCCTATCCTATCCTATCCTATCCTATCCCGTAAATCGGAGGTCGTAGGGGCACCACAGATGATCATTTAACCAGCGTACTCCATCTTTCTCTGTTCTCAGCAACCCTGATTGTTTTGCTCAGTGTCAAACCAGTCCATTCTCGCATGTTGTCCTCCCACCTCTTTTCGGTCTCCCTGTCACGAACTGGCTAGTTTTAACTCTGCTTATTACTATTTAGCCATGTGTAGTAATTGTAACAGTAGAGAGTCAGTAAGCTACACAGCAGCAATTAAGATTACACAGCAGGCCACACACGGCGAGCGAGCCACCCACGCATCGTAGTGACTCAGCACTTGAGCTTTGAATCGGACCGTTTTAACCAATGGGAGCAGGCTAAGTGGGTAGAGCAGTTTTGACTGTGTCAAAACCTAGCACAGTTTGGTCAGTCGTGTGTGAGACGAGGAAGAAGTAACATCTACTTAGCTAGCAGAGAACTATCTTCACTCATAGACCAGGAAGCAGGACTTAGAATCTCAGAATTCTATTTAGTCAACACGGGCCTGAACTTGTCAAACAGACGAGCAGGCGAGCTATCCCGAGCTATCCCGAGCTGTCCTGTGCACCCCACTCCACAGAAACGACTAGTTGGTTGAGGAGACTCTGCCGCACAAGCCGGAAAGAGCTACCTTGAAAAACACCCTGTCAGACCCCACAGCGTGGCAAGGGAACCCAACTACACAACGACAAAGGTGTCCCAGAAGCTACCTCACAGAAGGACTTCGACCGCACCATCAGAAAGTTAAGTGTATTCTCCGAAAGTGCACTTAAACTGATCATAACAGGACCACAGTAGTCCAACTCTTCAGAAACTGTAAAACGGACCACAGTAGTCCAAATCTACATGAAATATACTAGCAAAGTGCCCGAGGAAGAAAAAAACAGCTGCCTAGACTATCAGCGATCGAACTATTAGCATTGAAAGAGACTTTTTAAGTTAGATTAGTACTTAGAGAATCGTGTATAGAGTAGAAGAAATAAATGTGTGATTTTAACTGTTATCAAGTGGCTGGACTACATATGATTCATAGCCGTGTGAAAGCTAGTGTGACAGTATCTTTTACCATTTTTCTATCTATTTCTGTACCCCAACCTTAACACAGAACGAGCTGAACAAATAAATTTATTAAAGTAATTCATAGGGTGACTTACTAGCAGTTCCCACCGAATAAACGTGAGGGTCCATAATTCCATTGTGCAGAGCCCATAAACCCCACGTGACACTTTAATTGGCGAGCCTAGCTAGGATCTGTGTATAATAGGAATTGGGTATAACCGGACCTAAGTACAATAAAATTAGATAACAGTAGGAGTAGTAGAATAACTTAGAATAGTGGTAACAAGGACTGATCAGTTGGGTGCACTATTCTTTAGTTAAAAACTTTTTTGCTTCAAATATTTTTGTGCCTGTATGTTGCATTGTTCTTTTGCAGGTTTTGCTTAAATAACTGTTGTATGCCATTTGACTCTTGTTCTATTCTATTATCGATTACGAATTTTATGGTCTTTGCATTGTTGTTATTGACTTGCAATATTGCTAGTGTTTTGGTATTCCACGTGATTCAGAGGGTGTTCATAGACACGTTTGGCAATGTCGGACCCAGTGGCCTTGAGATTGCGTTTCAAGGAATTGGGAGAAGCTTTACACTTAGCAGGGGGAGACCTAATTGCGTATATCAATGCAGAGGTAGAGAAACAGGAGGCTAAGGCAGAGAGAGCAGCAGAGAGAGAGGCGAAGAAATTAGAAGCAGAGCAAAGGAAATTAGAACTAGAGGCAGAGCAAAAGAAAGCAGAGTTAGAAGCAGCAAGAGAACAGAAGAAATTAGAATTAGAAGCAGAGCAGAAGAAACTAGAATTAGAAGTAGAACAGAAGAAGGCAGCATTAGCAGCAGAGAGAGAAGCAGAAGTTAGGAAATGGGAGTATGAGAGGGCTGAAAAGGAAAAAGACAGACAGCATGAGTTAGAATTGAAAAGATTGGAATCAGGAGCTTCAAGTTCTTCCTCAACCCCTCCCCACTCAGATCAGCTAGAGGTAGCATCCAACCCTGTACAAGGAATGTCATTTCCACTGGGAACATTCAATGAGAGAGAGGAAGGTCTAGATCTCTATCTGACTAGGTTTGAGCGTCTAGCAACAGAGTACAAACTAGATCCCACTCATTGGTCTTTTAAGCTTAGCCAAGGGCTTAGAGGAAAGGCTTATGACATCTACAGTAAGCTACCGACTGACAGAGTGACTGACTATCACAAAGTAAAAGAGGCACTCCTAACGGGATTCGAACTGACAGGAGAATGCTACCGGCAAAAGTTCCGCACCAATCGGAGAGTGAAAGGAGAGAGCTATGCGCAGTTCGCGGATAGGTTGTCCACAACGCTGGATAAGTGGATTAGCCAGTCAGCCACGGCTAAGACGTATGATGGACTGACAGAACTGTTAGTATGGGAACAGCTACGGGAAACCATGACCCCCGAGCTGAGAACATTCTCAGTAGAGCAGGGCGCGGAAAGACTAGAAGATCTGGTCAAGGTCGCAGATAGGTACGTGGCCGCACACGGAGAAGCCAAGAGCTTCAGGCGAGACCTAAAGCCTAACGGGAAAGAGGCACAGAAACGAAGCCCTAACCGGGAAGAGCGCACCGCGAATAAGCCGAATAACCCCAGACCTGGGCAAAATAAAGGACCCAACACGGAATTCGGGAAAAGAGGTCCCGCAGAACAGAGACGGTATTGTTCGTTCTGCAACAGAAACAATCACTCCACTGCAGAATGTTTCAAGTTGGCCGCACAACGTAGGGAAGAGCGCGAAAGCCGGCCAGCGCACAGAGTTCTAACTCAAAGTAGCGGTAACAAGCCACACACTATCGGAGATCACCCATCGGTGACAGACACGGTCAAGGTCAACGGAAAAGAAGCGAACTGTCTGTATGACACAGGTCTGTCATACGACGCGATAGTTAGCGAATCTCTTGTATCGCGCGCGGACTTGACAGACAAGACAGTCGACTTACAAGGAGCAGACTTGACGAAACCGACGACTACTTGCCCAATAGCTTGGATCGAAGTAGAGAGTAGGTACGTCACAGGACGAATCCAAGCAGCTGTTTTACAGAAACCCCTGTATGATCTAGTGCTAGGTTGTAGGTATGTGTTCTTAGGCACGCCCCCTAAAACTGTAGAGATAGCTGCAGTGCAAACCAGGGCCCAAGCTAAAACCCAACCACCCCAGCCCGAGTTCGCTCCGAATCCAGGACTCGAAGAGATCAAAACAGCACAGAAAGAAGACACCTCGATAGCGAAGTGCTTCCAGAAGCTACCCAAGGCGCACACACCCCCGCACAAGGGAGACTTCTACATGGAAGAGGGAGTTCTACATCGACAAGGAGATAGAGATCACACCCAACTAGTACTGCCAGCCACCCTTCGAGCCCAAGTACTAGAACTAGGCCACAGCATGCCACTCAGCGGACACATGGGAATTGGAGCCACAGTGCAGAGAATCAGCGCACACTACTATTGGCCAGGAATCACGGAGGATGTCAAGCGCTACGTGAAATCTTGCCACCAATGTCAACGATATTCCCCGCGACATCACACCGTACCAGTTACCTTAGGACCATCGGTAGTAGTCGGCGTGCCATTCCAGCAAGTCTCAGTAGACATAGTAGGACCACTGCCCATGACCAAGAAGCGGAACAGATTTCTACTCACACTCGTCGACGCATGTACGATGTGGTGCGAAGCAGTCCCGTTGCCAGCGATCGACACCAAGAAGATTGCAGATGCACTCATCGCCATCTTTACCAGAGTCGGATTCCCGGACAGCATTAGAACGGACAACGGATCTCAGTTCACCGGCCGCCTGATACAAGACGTGTTCGAGTTGATACAAGTTCATCACATTCGCACACCACCATACCACCCCGCCAGCAACGGACAAGTAGAAAGACTGAATGGAACCCTTCTCACCATCCTCAGGAAAGTCGCCGACGACAATCCAGAAGCGTGGGACACCTACGTGAATGCGGCACTGTTCGCATACAGAGAAACGCCCCATGCAGCCACAGGCTACACCCCGTCAACATTGCTATTCGGCAGACCTCTAGCAGGACCGCTAGAAGCCCTACGCAGAAGTTGGACGGAAGCCAAGATAGACGACACACCACGAGGTGCCACCAAGTACGTCGCAGACCTGCAGGAAACCCTCAAAGCAACGTGGAAGAAAGCTGGTGAAGCACTGAAGAAGGCAAGAGCCCGTCAGGCGAAGTACTACAACCGCCACGCGAAGGACATAGAACTGCAAGTCGGCGATCAAGTGCTACTCTTACTTCCAAGTGGAACCAACAAGCTGGACATCGCTTGGAGAGGACCGTACCGGGTGACTGCCAAGAAATCCAAGACAGTCTACCAAGTAGAGGTGAACGGGAGAGCCCGGTACCACCACACCAATCTCCTCAAGAAATACACGGACAGACCAGCGACCCCCAGCACTCACAACTTGTTAGCCATCGCCATCGCGGAAGAAGGAGAAAGCATGGAGACCAATGCAGTAGAGTATCCCCTGCACTCCAAAGAAACCTACAAAGACGTGATACTCAACGGAGACCTAGCCGCTAAACAGCAACAGCAAGTACGACAGGTCATTCGCCAACATCAGACTGTGCTCACAGACCGACCAGGGAGGACAGACCTCGTCGAAGTAACCTTAACGGTGACCGACCCAACACCCGTCCGCCAGAAGCTCTACCCGATGCCACTGTCTCAGCAGCGAGCCATCAAGGAAGAGATAGACACCTTACTGGCAGCCGGAATCATCTCAGAGTCTACTTCACCCTACAGCGCGGGCACGGTATTGTTGCGAAAACCCAACGGAGAGCATCGACTGTGCATCGACTTCAGACTCCTGAATGCAGTAACGCAGTTCCAGCCAGAGCCACTCCCGGACCAGACCGACCTATTTGCCAAGCTACAGCGAGCAAAGTACTTCTCACGCATCGACCTCAGCAAAGGATACTATCAGATACCAGTACAACCACAAGTCCGAAAGTACCTAGCTTTCAGCACTATGGAAGGACACTTCGAATTCAACGTGCTTCCATTCGGACTCCACAACGCACCCAGCATCTTCAGCGCAATGATGCGGAAACTCCTGGCACCCCTGAGCAGCGAGCACCTACACTCGTTTATGGACGACATCCTCATCGCAACACCTACGTGGGAGGAACATGTCACGCTCCTACAACAACTACTCGCACGCCTCAGAGACACAGGATTGACGGCAAGACCCACCAAATGTCAGATTGGATTCACAGAACTAGAATTTCTGGGACACACCATCAGTCAAGGAAGCCTGCGACCGGTAGAGAAGACAGTGAAACGCCTACTCGACGCTCCTAGGCCCAAGACCAAGAAGGAAGTGCAGTCGTTTCTAGGACTCTGCGGCTTCTACCAGAAGTTCATCCCCAACTACAACAGCATCGCCGTACCACTGACAAATGGAACCCGGAAAATCGCCCCGGACAAAGTCGTATGGACAGCGGAATGCGAGACAGCATTCCAAACACTCAAGGACAGAATGACATCGGCGCCAGTACTCCACCTACCCGATTTGACTCAGCCATTCGTTCTTCGCACCGACGCAAGCGACTTAGGCCTCGGAGCAGTACTGCTACAGCGCGACCCCAAGAATGCAGAGACGCTATTCCCTGTCGCCTACGCCAGCAGAAAATTGAGACCCGCCGAGACCCACTACGCCACGTCGGAGAAGGAATGCCTTGGACTAGTCTGGGCCATACAGAAATTCCAACTCTACCTGTATGGGACGCAAACTTGTTTTTTCCAACCTAAAAACACAGAGCTCAGAAAACAAGCGCAATCTACGTTTGAAAAAGATTTCTTTAAGCTGCTGAATAACAGCTGTTTTGGTAAAATTTGGAGAACCCATACAAGCGGAAAGACGTCAGGCTAATTACCTCACCCAATCAAGCGATTAAATTAACATCTAAACCTCAATACCTTGGTTACAAAGAGTTTCATGACTCCCTGTATGCAGTTACCATGAAAACCACGCAAGTTAATCTAGACAAACCAGTGTTTATGGGGATGACTATTCTCGACCTTTCTAAATTACTAATGTTCGAATTTTACTACGATTACTTTAAACCTAAATACCCGGAGGCCAGAGTTTTATACACAGACACAGACTCCCTTATACTAGACATCCCTACTGAAGACATTTATAAAGACTTAGAATCGGAACTGCAACATTACGATACTAGTGACTACCCTGAAACTCACCCTTTGTACAGCAAAGCAAACCAAAAGAAAATAGGTTTGATGAAAGATGAAATGAACGGGAAACTTATTGAAGAATACGCAGGACTGCGATCTAAGCAGTACAGTATTAAACACGAATCGGGGGAATCTTCAAAAGCAAAAGGCATTCAAAAAGCTGCAATAAAAAACAGAGATATCAGGCATGAAAACTACCTGGAAGCCTTAGATGGGAAAGAAGTTAAACCATACCCTAACACAACTATAAAGTCTAAAAACCATATAGTGTCCACTGCTGTGACGACCAAAAAAACATTATGCGCTAATGACACAAAGAGAATAAGAGTAACTAAGGAGTTTGCATACGCTCTAGGCCACTATAAATTACAGGTAGAAACAGCGACTGCGACTGCGACTGCGACTACGAGTAAGGAGGAGGGCCCGTAAGGTTTGAATAAATGTTAACTGTATTTATTCTGAAGCACTGAGCTTTTTCTTCAAAGCATCTAGCTGCTCTTTCCGTCCCAGTAGTCTCCCTTCTTCTATTAATTTTTTTTTAATTTCTTCAACATTAACAGGTGCAGACCTAGATTTAGATTGTATGTCGTGCTTCAACTTTTTATATTCTTCAAAATCTCGCTGGATAATTACAAACTCTTGGTCTGTAATCTGAGTGTCTTCTAGAGCTTTTGAAATTATTAAGTTCATGCTAGTAAGTTTAGCTATCGCCAGGCTAGAAATGAGGTCGTGTTTTTCTAATTTCTTAGATACTTTAGTATTAATTACACCAAGTAGAACTGACATCACTGAAGATAATCCGGCAGCAACCCCTAATCCAATACTAATTGGTATACCAATTCCAGTCACCAATAATCCCACGCTGGCAGCAGCTTCCGCTGCATTAATAACATTTAGACCAGTAGACACGTAATTTATTGTGCTATAAGCGCCGGAATACCTTCGTCTGCATCTAGAGTACTTTTGGATATCTGATTCAATTTGAGTCCTAACTTTTCTTATTTCTTCCAACCTGAACGTTTGAACATTACTTAAGTCTAACGTTGGAGCACTGGGCTGCATTGGTTGTTCATCCACTAGGCCTACTGCTTCTACTATAGCAGGATACAATTTTGTCGTCATATTTTTAGTGTGAAAAAAAAGGGTTAACAATAATTAACTTGATTTTAGTTTATTAGCAAAATATTCTATTTGACTATCAGAAAATATCTGATCGCTGAAATAAAATGCTAACAGATCTACGTTGTCTAGGCTAATTTGCGCTATTCTGTCAATAGGATTTGGAACAGGGACAAAAGTTATCTTGGGTGATGAAGTAAATACGGAAAACTGATTTTCATTTTCTCTTTTTTTCATAAATACTGTAACTCGTCTGGGATCCTCATCTAAATCAACCCAACTTAGAGACACTTGCGGAATTACATTAAAATTTCTCTGCGTAGGCCTGTGAGCAATTATGTCCAGTACTATCATAGCTGCACTACCTAGCTGTAAAGGAGGCTGCAGAATAACTCTAACATTTTTCCCTGCGGTTTCACGCTTATGTAAAACATAGCTGCTTTTTTTGTAGGCTTTGACTTCTATGGTTTCCCGATTGTTTTCATCCGGCACTAGACTAACTAACATAGGCCCGGCGTTAATAATTTTCTTAAATTTATTGTCTGGTCCCATAAAAGTGTAAGGGCTTTCGCACTTGAATTTAATAAGCCAATCTAATTCTGTGTCTATAGGTGTTAAAGACCAGATATTTTCTCGTTTAGTAATAGCATACTTAAAATCGGGATCTACTTTACCGGCATTAAAATCCTTTAGCTGATCGATAGATGGTTTTTCTGGCGGCGGCACTGGCGGCACTTCAGGTATTGTCGGCACTGCCGGCACTAGCGCTCGTTTATAATATCCATTTTGTGTAAATTCGAAACCGTAAATAGACCCAACAATAGCATTCGCATCAAAGTCAATTGTGTCTGCTAAGTCTTTCAGTTCAATGGTAGGACAGGTTACTGGAATTTGAGGGCCGATTGACATTGTATTTTAAAATTAAACTTTATTTTATCTCAAGAATAATTGTAAGATCTTCAAAGTCTACAATTTCGTTGTTTTGGTTAGTTATTTTGAAGCAGAAACTAGTATGATAGTCCTGACTTAAGTGGTGTTTTTGAGGCAGAAATTTCAATGAAACTGGATCGCAGTAAGATTCTCTCTGAGTTGAGATTATCCTTAGCAATGTACTAGGAGTTCCGTTTACTAAGTTTTCCGATGTCTTTAGTTGATGAAGGTACACAAACAATCTATTATTAATTAACAAATTCATAGGGTTTGATCCAATAAATCTTATAGAACTGCCGACGGTGCTGGAGCTGTCAGATAAAGATATTTCATTGCCAGGGAAACCTAATATTTCTGCCAGCTTTGGCGCAAGTGTAACGCTGGTAATGTCTTTATGCTGGTTTTTATGGAAAGTTAAAGTTACTATCAAGTTTGCAGGGTTCATTTTTGCTTCAATCGAATGAGGTTTAAACAATTCTTCAGTAAGTCTGCAGAAGTCATAATAGCCGCCATGAATAAAGTGCCTTTTTTTATTAATCATTATCCAGTTGTTGTTTAGATCATGACTAATATTTAACCATTTAACCGTGAAGAATATTTCGTGTAGGATTACGTTAAGGTCGCTGTTTTTGTTGTCAATAGGATGCTGAAGTTCAATGGGCACACCTGATTTTACAGATTCGAAAGTTACAAACATATTTTTTTAAATATAATAAAAATGTATGCGCCTTATAAATATAACAAAGCTGCAAAGTATACTACAGGGCCTTATTATTACGAAAAAGCAGTCGACCTAACCAAGCTGACAATAGCTGTGGCAGCCAACGTCCATTTCGAAACTATCCCCCATAATATTTTTGATCATTACCTCAACCCAGACATTACGAGCGACTTTTTAGCTAACCAATGGCTAAACAACGGGGGTATGCAGTTCTTTCAGAATCAAATTAATTTTGCCATGTCATGAGCTACAACTGGTTGCGGAGTTTCTTACGTTCATCACCTTAATCACCCAGATCCCATGTTGAAGTCTATTTATCTGTTCCATTTGTATTATCAAGTGAGGCGGGTGTTGTCTGAACTTCAGGCTCCGTTACCTACTGACAAAAACTTTAATCCCTTTAACAATGGCTTTGACAAGAAAGCGTATCAAAGGTTGTGCAATGAATTCGGAATTGATACTAAAACAGACTTCAGACAAAAACTAGACCTCAATCACGGAATGGGAACTTTATTTAGATACGCTGTAGGTAATTTATACACGGGGCCTTACGTACCTGGATTTACATCATTTAACCACAACAGCCAGGTTCCTTTACTGTATATCAGACAAAAACAAAGTACAGCATACAGCACTTTTATATTGGACACATCAAACGGATTTACCCAAAGTGGGGTGGAAAGGCTGAATGAATCTATTCGTACGTATGCGTGGTGCATTCTGGGGTCTCAAGCGGAAACACGAAGTAATATCATTGGGGAAGGAACTAGCTTCGATGCACAAAAGCAGTTTCTAGCCAACATTGAAGATTCTATTAATTCGGCAGTAGATTTGCCCGCGAGTATTAAAAGATATCAGGACACTTTAAAGTATGCTAGATCGAAAGTAGATTACGTAATAGGTTTAGGACTGTATATGTTGCCTTCAGACCTTCAGCTTAGAATAGGAACTATATCAAACTACAACAACAATATAGTGATTGCAGACCCTCAGTTTCATATAGGCTACAATCCTACAATAAATACATTGAATACGTTGAATACAGTGAATACAGTGAATACAGCGAATACGGTATTTACTGCTAGGCCTAATAATGAACCTTTAAGTTCGCCACCACTTCCAAGCCTACCAAGCCTACCAAGCTTGCCGGAACTGCAAATGCCGGTAATTGATCATGGGGTTTCGCATCTAGAGCTTACAGGGGGTTTATTGTTTGCTGGGTTAATTGGGATTTACTATTTTAAGTAACCAGAGTAATATTATTATAAACAAAGACCACAGATGCTCAGACGCCCAAACCACAACTTTAGAAGCAGTATTAAATATCCATGAAAATACAGAACCTAATATTCCTGGAAGTGCGTCTACAAGTTTGTCACCTAAGCGTTTCAATAAGTTAGCTATGCTTTGTAACGTCTTTTTAATCCAGTCTTTAACCGGACTACCACCAGGTCCACCAGGTACGCCAGGTCCACCGGCACTGATGCCTACGGTTCTAGTCAGTGCTAAGACTAGTGTGCTTATTGTCATCCCAACAGCTGTAAGAATGCTAAATATTGTAACACCTTGCTCTCTGAACAGTGTTTGAATTCTTTCTGCAAGTGTAGTGTCTTCGTGTAAAATTTTATGCACCGTTTCTTTTATTCTAGCGAAATTAGTTATTAATTTTTCTCTGTTTATGGATAAGGCTTCTAGCCTTGCAGCGCGTTCTGTGTAAAGGTCTGCAATCCTTTTTTGGATCATCTGTTTTACCTCAATGCTTAAGTTCGCGTCATCAGCTTCTGCTAGTTTATTTTTTTGTTTTTCTATATGTTTGTCGAGCTCACCGAGCTTGGCCAAATTCATCATTGTCTCCCCTCTCACAGATTGTAAAGCTTTATCTAAGCCCTGAAGTTCACGCAGTGGCAATAATGGCGTGTCATTGATAGTTTCCATAACCTGATCAATATTGGTGTCCTCATTTGTTTGTAAGGTTGTTAACTCTTTATTTACTTCTAATGCAGAACTAGTTAAGTTAGTTAAGTCTTGTAGTTCTATTTCTGAATTTGGTAACGATGCATCTATTCGTTGAAGTGAAGCTACTGCTTGGCGATGCAACGCTGGCACTCTATTATCGGAAAGCCCCAATGATCGTATTACAGTCACTGGGAGTTTAGTTTTCAAAGTAGACCACGCATAAAATTTGTCAGGATTCTTTGACATAGTTAACTGTACTCTCACTTTTTTACCGGATACATTAGTGTTTATAAACAAGTGATTATTTTTGTCTAGTTCGAAGTCGCTGGGACTAACATAATCAGGTAACTCGCGCCCGATGTAATTGTAAAATTTATTGATTTTTCTGGCTTTTTGGGTTTCAGTTACTTGACGTAATTCTTCTCCTATACTTAGCCTTGTTTGGCTCATGTCGTCTCCTACCATAGAAAGAAGTCTGCTGGTTGTGTCAACGTTGAGGTCTTCATTAGGCTCATTTGGTTTAAACACTTCATCAAGAGCTTCACCACCTGTTGCCATTTTTAAATATAATTTTTTTTTTATCGCATTAAAAATGCAAAGCTACGGAAACTTGTTAGACCCTACACGTCGATTGAGGACACCTTTAGGCATCAAAGGTGAGAAAAGCACAATAATTATTACAAACAATCCAAGCAGCATAGAGCCTAATCAGCTACTAACCATAAGATTTCCAAATTTAGGTCCTGATGATGTAATAGTTCCGGGCAGTCCTAAATTGGGATTTAAAATTAGTCTGAATTCTGACGATGATCCTAACAGAACCGTAGTCAACAATCTAGGCAGAGCTATAATTAAAAGAATGGTTATTAAACTTGATGGGCGAGAAATCCAAAGTATCGATGACGCCGGTGTTTTGTTTTGTTACACAGATCTGTGGCTGAGTAAATATGAAAGGGAAGATTTAGTTGGTCAGGGGATTCAAGCCGCCAATGTGGCAAAACTTCGAATCAAAGCTGGCGATGCTGTCGCTTCTAACAAAGGTGAAAATGCATTAGCTGCTGTATACAAAAACAGGTTTTATTTTCCACTCGATTTTGAACTGCTACACAGTCATCTGCCATTTCATCAAGGTTCATTTAACGACAGGCTTTCTTACGAAATTATTTTCAATGATTATTCTCAAGTAGTAATTAGCTCTGACAATGATGCTAGGTATACAATTACAGACATCACGCTTGAATACGAAGTGGTCACTCACGCTGAACTCAGTAGGATGATCAGGGGCCAATATGACAAACTAGCAATTTATTATGATAGGATCGTTCGCTACAGACAATTTAATAAAGATTTATTAGATGCACTCTGGACCATCAACATAAATTCACCTGCTCGAAGTTTTAAAGGTGTACTGTTGTTGTTTGTGAAAGAATCTAATTACAATCGTGACAGCGAAAATTTTATCAATCCTAATATTTCAAAAGCGTCTGTCGTGATTGAAGGTAAACCTAATCAATTATTCGCTAATGGAATGATGGGATTTCAACAGTTTGATGAGATTAGGAAAATCTTAGGTGGAGGTAGATTGCGGACTGACACTGTGGATTTGATTTCTAAGGATCTTCATTTGCATGACACACGACTGCAAGATTATCTGGTGAATAAATTTGCGTTGTGGTTAGACTTTCGAACCATACCCACCAATGAACTTCATGGATCTGGAAGAAGAATTGAAAACGGAACAGATGGTATAACAATTGAATTGCATAGGGAAGCAAGTGCTAGGTCAGAATCAGTTACAGTATACATGTATATAATTATGGATGCTCAGCTAAACATTGAAAATGGAAGATTAAAAGATTTAGTATATTAAAAAATGACCTCTTTGTTACCTCGTGATCCTCATTGCGGAATGATCGTTGGCATGACGTCATGTGGAAAGACCGTCTTTGTTCTGGATTTGTTAGAAAAATATTACGCAAGCCACTTTGATTATATAGTAATTTTTTGCCCAACTATTCAATATAATAAAACCTACTTAGATCGTAAGTATGTCTGGACAGATGAAAATATCTTTGTTGTAAATACCAATGGCAAGCTCAATGAGTATTTAACGTATTTTTATAACCTGTTTGAGAATGAGGGTAATACGTTATTCTTAATCGATGATTGCAGTGCAGAAAAAGATATTGTATTAAAACGGAACATATTGAGCAAGCTGGCTTTCAGTGGACGCCATGTGAAAATTAGTGTCTGGTTAATCACGCAGAAATTTAATTCGATATTAAAGGATTTTAGAGAACAAGTGAAATTTGTTTGCCTGTTTTATTGCAAAGATCGAGACAGCTTTGATAACTGTTTAAAAGAAAATGACGTAATTGAATCAAAAGAGGAAAGAACTAAATTAAAAGAACAGCTAAAAAAAGGCAAGCACTTAAAATTATTATTAAAAACTGACCAACCAACTGGCTATACAATACTTATGTAAGTAAGTAAGTTCTTTTATAATTTAATTATTGAAAGTTATAAGTTTTTTTTTTTTTAAAGTCGACTTAATTAAGTTAGATGTAAGTAAGTAAGTTCTTTTATAATTTAATTATTGTAAGTTATAAGTTTTTTTAAAAGTCGACTTAATTAAGTTAGATGTAAGTCACTAAGTCAAAAAAAAAAAAAAAGGTTGAAGGTAAGTAATAGTGGTGATGATTATAGTTCATTTATCTTAATGGCACTGTGTCTGGTGGAACAATCTGAAGTTCTTCTTTTACAAAGTTTCTTTGTGGTGTTCTACGATCGCTTCTCGGTCTTAAATAATATACGGGCGGATCAGTAGATAATGCTCTGTCAACTTCATAAACGCTTAATGACCAAATTGGGTCGGTAGCTCGTCTTCTAGTGTCATTAGCAACTTCTCCAGGCTGATAAAGGTATCTAACAGTTTTGTTCATCAAAGTTAGATCCGGCTGACCAGGCTTTGAAACGGTAACAACAATCTGTTTCTTTTTAATAGCCTCAACTGGTTTTAATCCTGTAACTCTGGTTGGTTCTGAATTCATTTCCCTTAAAACTCGAGGCAGCCTAACAACCCATTCTGTATTAGTGGTTTCAGTAAAGAGTTCCTTTGAATACTGATAAGTAAATAACCTTTCTGCCAGTTGCCGATTAAAGTTTTCTACAATACCCTGTGATCTGTGCAATCCAACAACTCCTCTTCTAACAGTTACATTATGTTTTAACAAAAGCTGGTTAACAGCTCCTTTGAATTCAGACCCTTCATCGCATTGAATAAGTCTAGGGAACCTTAGAGGCCCTCTTGAATAAATTGCATTTAAGGCTTGAGCGACCTCAGCAGAATTTTTAGTCCTAAGAGCATGAGCGTCTTTAAACCTGGTAGCTATATCAATAACAGTAAGGGCATACCTGTATTTCTTTCTATATATTTTGTCATGGGGAAGATATAACAAATCTATTTGGTGTGTGTCATTTGGTCTGGAGTTTTCAAATTTTGGTCTTATTATTTTCTTCGGGGGTGGAAGATAGATTTGCCATACAGCTTGCTTCGATAACCATTGTTTAACTACGTTTGCTGACAAGCCAGTCTTTTCTACTAGTTTATTAACTGCCGTCATCCCTTTCCAATATCCGGATTGAGAATAATATAATCTAGACAAACGTGAAGTCATATTTTATTTAGATTTATATTTTTGTTTAACGAGGTAATAAACTACTGTTATTCCGAACACAATTAAAATTAATTCTCCGGACTCTGACATTGTAGGTGTAATGTTAGGTGTGTAGTAATCAGATAACACTGGTTGCTTTAATGAAGGTAGTGTCGTGCCAGTTAATAAATAATATTGGTGCAAAGCTTCATCAACGTCTTCGAATGTTTTATCAGCATGGCCTTCTTCTTTCAATCTTTTATTAACAAAATCAAGCTGCATTAGTCTGTTTTTCTCGTATTCAGCCTGATCTTGTTGTAATTTTTCCATTGCTAAGTTATGCCGTTTTGATTCTTCTTTACTGTCCAGTTTTGAAAACAAATAATTTGATCCTGAAAAGGCTAAGGCATTTACAGCAGCAGAACCAAGCACCATTGCAGCACCAGCCATTTTTTAATTTAGTTTTTTATTTTATTTGTATTTAAAATGAATTGTGATGACTTGTTAATGCAAGAAGCTATTAATGTCACAGGTACAGGTGTTGACAACGAGAAAAAAGACAGGCTGGTTGCATTAGTAGCTTCCGGAAAGTCAAAGTATTATCTTGGTGTTGACTTAACTACTGAACAAGTGCAAAGACTGAGGCCAGAAGAGATCATTATATTACATAATAAATATGATAAAGTTCTCGGCGCTTTAATGGTTAAAAGTTTAGGGCGTTCGATTGTGAAGTTATATACCAAAGCTGTGTCGACCTTTGTTACTTTAGATTGTGAGAATGATTTATTTGATGATTTGATTAAAGATCCAGTTATTGTTAATGGGATTAGTGAGGTATCAAGAAATTTGTATTATAAGTTTGGAAGCTTGTTGACACCATTTTCAGCCGGGCTAATTACTTTTCAACACATAAATTTCTCTGCTATTAAAAATGGACTCTTCCAATCCGGAGATGGAGAAGGAGACGGAGGTGAAGAATTCAGAGAATCAACAGAACCCAGTGACAGTCACTAAACAAAAGAGTTTGGGAAGAATTGCAGCTGGAAAGAAGTTAGCAGAATTTAACAGGTTACATAGATGGAACAAACAAACAAAAGCAAACATATTAACAAAAAAGGAATCACCAAAAGAAGAAGCAATAACGCAACAAACATTAACAACAAATAAAGAAGAACCAATACAACCAATACAACCAGTACAATCTTCAAATAACATATATTATTTATGTATAGCTGGTGTAGTGGGTGCAAGTGGGTACATAATATATAAATACCGCCAAGGAATAAATAAACAGAAACCCCCAAAACCACTTGTAAAAAAAGAAATTGAATCATCTCCATCATTGAAGCCATCATTAGATGTGTTTTCAATGCAGTAATAATTTATTATTATTTTTTTTTATTATATATAAAAAATGAGTGTACCATATGAACAAACAATTGTAAATCTTGGATACCATAGTGTTGTCTTAGTGGGCTTAAATACAGCTTATGCCATGATTGCAAAATCTCTTTTAAAAATGAAACCTATTGAATTGGGGAAAATGGATCTTTCAGATGCTGGTAAACTGGTTGGTATCTTTTCATTATCGTTATTTACTCGGGACTATCTTGTTAAACAAAAGATCATTCCAGCAGATATTAATGTGTAATGTTATACAACCATAATGTAGAAGGGTTGTAATTTTTTTTTGTTTTAACCAAAGACGCAAGATATACGAATATGTATTATATTTAGCAAATTGCGGATTCCCAGAGCGCTTTGGCACGCCTTTTAAAAGCTCATAAAACAGCCATAAATTGCAATAAAAAGCCTCCTTTAGAACTCTTTGAGCTTTTTGGGGCTCAGAGCCCATTATTGCTATCTCTCTCCATGCTTTGTATTCTTCGTTGGAGATCTGCTGTGAGGGTCCATGTTTCGCAAGCATATAAGAGGATGGAGATGACAAGGGAGCGCAGCCGCCTTACCTTGGAATGTAGACTGATGGTTCTGTCTTTCCAAATTGGCATCAACCTCGCCAGGGCAGCAGTTGTTTGTGCGATCCTGGAGAGGGCTTCCTGTCGGGACCCATTGTCATTTCCAGATAAGTCTGGAAATACAAAGCGACCATAACCGTTCATTCTCACCTTCAGAAATCAAAGACCTGAACAAGCGGTAGTGCATGAAAAAAACACGTTGAACTTAAACGATCTTAAGGTTCATCTCCGTGATTGCGATTTAACGCTGACAGTTTCGCTTTCTGTGGAATTCCATTTGTAAATTTTTATTTGCGATATTTTCCTGTGTTTGTTTTACCACTTTTAGCTAAATAATATTTATATAGAAGCATATTTTCTTAATAATCATTTGCTTACAATGTAAGATTTCTCTAAATTATTCTCCGTTACTAACTTAATATTTACCTAAACAAAGCATTGTTTACGTAAATAAATCATCATATAGGTAACTAAGGCATTGTTGTTAAATAAAAAATATTATTTATGCCTACCTATATAATGCATTATTTAGCAGATTGTGTTTAATAATGTATTATTTATAAATGTTTCTAAATAATGATTTGTTTACTTATATAATGCACTATTTTAGCAGAATTTGCTAAATAAAGTATTATTTAGAAGATGTTGCTAAATAACGCATTATTTAAACAATTCATTGTTTAGAGACTGCAATTGTCATTTTTTAGGGGATTTCAGATTTCGTTTGAAAACTTGGGGTGTCGGATAGTGCAGTGGTTGGAGCACTCGCTACTGTGTCGAAAGTGAAGCACCGTCCGGTGCGGTTAGCACTTGGATGGGTGACCGCTAAGGTGTGAAGCGACAAACAACAACGCCCCCAGTTGACTCAACTGTGATTGAGTACCTACTCTCTTGAGGGTGGGGAAGGTAAAGCAGCGAGGGAGAGAGTTGGGCATCACCCTCATTACGCTGGCCCAAGATAAGTGTGATCTCCAACATCACGCTCCCCTACGGCCACAAGGCTATGGGACTACCTTTACCTTTTTTTACCTTTACCTTTTACCTTTTTTACTGCTTTCTATAATTAAATGCAAGTTCTTTCCAAAGATTGTGTATCCAAAATGGGTTAATTATTTATTTTTCAACATTATCACTCCACAAATTCGAAGATAAAACATCTGTAGCCTCCCGAACACAAACGAAAGGCCAAGGTCATGTTTGTACGGGAGTGTTCAATTTTTGTGTTGAGACTGTGTTTCCGTTTGTTCTGTTTATTTGAATTATGTTTTAATTTAAAACGGAAAGTTTTAGCTTATTTTAAACTACCGGGGATTTTCAGGTCGGATTGACAAAAACCATGGTGGAAGTACTCTGAAAGCAAGGACGCCAATGAAGAACTAATGATGGATCCATCTTTTTGCCGGAGCGGTTACCGTTGCAGTTTCGTATTTTAATACTGTTGTGAACGAATAAAAACAATAGAGTGAAATAAAGTACTTGCCTCATTTTAAATCGCAAAAGAGCGTAAAATCGCGAATTTGCAATTTTCTTTATCACTGCCACATAACCTCACAGTAAAACAAGTAGGCCTACTTGCGAATCCCCTAAATAATGAAAATTGCAGTCTCTAAACGATGAATTGTTTACGTAAAAAATGCATTATTTAGCCACATCTCATAATTAATACGTTCCTATCCTATCCTATCCTGTCCCGTAACCCGGAGGTCGTAGGGGCACCACAGATGATCGCTTAACCAGTATACTCCATCTTTCTCTGTCCTCAGCAGCCCTGATGGCTTCGCTCAGTGTCAAACCAGTCCATTCTCGAATGTTGTCCTCCCACCTCTTTTTCGGTCTCCCTCTTCTTCTACCTCCTTGCACTGTGCCTTGCAGAATACGTTATTTTAGTAAATTCTGCACAAAAAAAGCATTATATAGATAAACAAATCGTTATTTAGAAACATATCTAAATAATATATTTTTTAACACAATCTGCTAAATAATGCATTATATAGGTAAATAATTCCATACTTAGCAAAAATGCCGTTCCCATATGTGCACCAGTGTCCGGGGACTCAATAAGAAAAACAACAATGCCGTATTTATCTATATCAGGATTTATTGTTTAGGTAAATAACAAGTTATTTACGGAGAGAATATATTATTTAGAAAAATCTTACATTGTTTGTAAACAAATGATTATTATGCTTCTAAATAAAGATGATTTAGCTGAAAGTGGTGAACAATATTTTACAAAGGGAATTCAATAGCTTTTTTCCGAGTCTTTTTCAATGTTGTTACCAAGCAGAGGCTATAGATCACTGCGTCAGTTTTTAAAGTGAGCCTGAGAGGGGTTTTCCTCAGGCTTTTACACTAGATGGTAATCATATATAGAAGAGTTTATTCCGCCACATTATTGCTCGCAGTGAAAGCTTAAAGATAGATCTAACCCTTTTTCCCAAGCTGCCGGAAATGATCCATTTTTCTTTGTAAAAGCTATACAGGTAGGATTTCCCATAATAATTCAAACAAGACCTAAGTCGTTGCTGTGCTGAATGCATTGTCTGTGGACGAATTTTTATTTCTTTCCTTTTTTTTTCTTTTTGTGAGTTTGTTTTGCCAATAAACTGAATAAACATTGCGCGGCTTCGCAGACAACAATTGAAGTCACCCAGAGTTTCTGAACCTCTAACTAACATTAAAACCCTTTGCTTGACTATCCGGGCACGGAACGCAGGCCAGACAGCCTCACCACACAAGCATCAAAGACAGTCTTTCTAGCACAAAAAGTGTGTAGCGACCGTAAATTAGCACAGAAGTTGACATATAACTGCAGGCAGGACTTCGGAGCACTGTAGTTTGGTCATACAAAATAGTGTATACTTGTAGTTCAAGCCTGGTTACGATGGTGTTTATGGCAAAGCTGGGTGTTTCATGGGGTTGCACAGTGCCCTTGCTCGTCCGTAGCAAGAGATCATAGCATCTGTTATTTGTGTTAACCGTCAAACGGCCGCCTCTTTGAGCTTATCTTTAAGTTGGACTGTACACTATAAAAGTTCAGAACAATGATCTCCAAATCCAAGTCAATACCATCGTGAAATTGAAATTGCGCGCTTCTTTTGCTGATACTCTGCGTGCGAGAACTGAAAGGAGACGGAACGGAAGCCAACCACCCCTAGTTTAATGAGGTTGCTTCCCTGTTCAATGTCAAAAGTTGTGTTTTCTTTTCTCGCCTTCTTTTGACCTTTTCCGGAAATTCCTCGGTATTTTTTGTTGGTGTTGTTTTTGTAATTTTTTTTGGTCGCCTAAATATCGTTAATTGTTAAGCTATGATACCTCAACTCGCCTTCGATAGTGTTATTATTATATTATATGTGAATCAGCTAATCCTGAATTGTTTGCTTGTTTTAAAAAAAAAAAAAAAGTACTCCACTCTTGGCAACCATTCTAAAGCTTCATTCTTTGACTGCGTTATTATTCTTTACATTGAAGTACACTGCGTAGCTGTGACTGGCCGAGGTCTCTCCCCGAACGTTAGCATCGACACGGCCAGTCTCAGCTGCGCAGTGTGACATTGAAAACCTCAAAACTAAACCCAAATATTAAAAAAAATTAAAAACAAAAAGGGGAATGGGGGGTGGTGGCGGGGCGATAAGCCATCGGAAGCGGGCTGATATGAGGTAGATTATTTTCTATCCTTCCCTTGGCCATCTGAAGGTTGAACTTGAGGGTAAGAAGTAACTGTTTTATATAGCGCGTGTATCAGCCCAAAGAGCTGTTCGATGCGTTGGCCGTTAAGAGGATCAAATTCAAGCCGCGCACCTTCGGTCAAAAGAACGATTCTAATGACTTTACAGACCATGCTTAAATGTCTGAAATGATGGTAGATTTGTAGAAATGTGACAATGAGTAAATAATATTGTTCGGTAAACTATTCTTTGTCTCTCTGTCTCTGTCGGTCTGTCTATGTCTCTCTTTCCTGTTCCTCCTCCTCCTCTCCCTCCACCTTCTCCACCTCTTCCTCCTCCTCCTCTCCCTCCACCTTCTCCACCTCTTCCTCCTCCAAATCTCTGGCTCGTATGATTGAAGGCATTCTCTCTCTCTCTCTCTCTCTCTCTCTCTCTCTCTCTCTCTCTCTCTCTCTCTCTCTCTCTCTCTCTCTCTCTCTCTCTCTCTCTCTCTCTCTCTCTCTCTGTATTTCGGGTGTCTGATGGTAGCTGTCTGTCATTATTTCCTTCTGCCTGATTGGCTCGTTCCAGGCCCTTGGCGAAACATCTCGCTAATTCTCGTGCTCCCTCCCGCTCAAATTGTCACCGTCGTCCGAGAAAGGTGAAAGAGTTGACACTACACGCTCAACCAGATGATTAGCGATGTTGTTGTTGTTGTGTAGATTATAGTCACACGACACTTTCGCATATAGGTGACTACTGGACCGATTTATACTGACACCAGCTGGCCAGTTGTTGGTAAAGGGGAAAATAATATGATCACACGTTGACCAATCCGGGATTCGAACCAGCGACCTTTCGGTTACTAGCAAGACGCTCTTACCAACTGAGCTACCCGGCCCCACAATTAGCGATGTCGGAACTCTCGTCCTTTTACTCGGCGCACACTCGCGTTGCCTCTGCCGCCCGTGGATGGACGTCTGCGCCACCTACCGTTAACACCCTCGAAGGGTAGACAATTCTAACTAAGGGAGGTAATTTTCGCGGCGTACGGCCTAGACCTTTGACCCGCAGCCAGAAAGAAGAGGCGTAGAAGGGGTTAAGGCAGCATTAAAAAAGAAAGGTTAAAGTTGCACGGAAAGGGTTAAAGAAACCATCTGTGTGGCTAGGGGGCGCGCTATTAGTCGTTCAGTGAGCAGCTTATTAACATGGCCACTGACTCCGATCAGACAACGACATCTTGTTAACTTCCCTCTTGCGGTAATAGACCCGTGTGTCATGTGGACCCCCAGCAGCCTCTTTGTTGTAACCCTTATCCGTTTTCCCCTTGTCTCAAGTTAAACAGGTTCCGGCTCATTTTCATATTAAACATCACATCGCAAACCAAAATCTAGATAATTTTAATAATAAACACCGCCTTTCGAGCCCCCAGTTCTAACTAATTTGTGATTACTTGTCAGCAAGAACCGGTGGTTACAGTCGAGCTTTCCTACATGGCCATGATGTGTAACCACCACTATGTAGTTTGTTTGTTTTGTTTTTCGTTGGCCATGCGTTATTTTATAATCTGGTAACTAACTGTCTGAAGTGTTCTTTTCTGAAGGCTTTGTTCCTATCGGCCCTTGTTGCTGCTCCAACTGTCGATGGTGATTATGAAGATGATGATGTTGACGAAGACGACGACAATGAAGATAACGATGATGATGTTATTATTGAGGATGATGATGAGGAGGACGAGGAAGATGATGGAATGGCGGTGAGGAGGTGGAAGAAGAGAAGAAAGAATATGTAGAGAAAGCACATGATGGTAAGGAAGACGACGTCGATTCCATTACACTGACAACGACGACGACAATAATGGCAACACTCATGATGCTTCAAACAGATAATTTTGTTAGATGCAAAGTTGTTGATTTTTTAATATACATATTTAACATTTACAATATTTTCTTCTAAAAACTGGACAGCACCGTATAGCAGCTATTTAAAGGATCAAGGAATAAAGCAAGTCAAGGGAAGCAAGTTGAATTAAACATCAAGAAAGATAAAAGCATCATGCTCTCAAAGTTGACACAAAAGTGCGACACACTGGCATTAAACTCCATGTTTCTCCATGAACTTAAGGACCCGAAATGTAGTACACAATAAATCAGTCCAGAAAAAGCTTTGGATTACTGTCCAAATTTCAATGAGCATGAGGATACACTATTGAGTGTTGATATGCTTAATATTGCAACGTACTTGGTTAACTACACTGAAAAGTGAGGTCATTCGCTTTTGCCCTGGTTTACAAAGGTGCTTCATTCATCTATCATGACGTGTGGATAGCGTAGGTGACTGCAATTGCGAACTGACCGCAAATAGGGTCCTCTACTCTTATATGAAGTTTTGTCAAAGATGCCAAAATAAACTCCAGTTTCCTCTCTTTAGGAACGATAAATACTGTCTGAGTTTTTAACACAAATTGTTATCTCCCCTACTCTACTTCAATCAGCATTTTAACCAAAGTTTTTGTCTCCCTTCCATCATGTATAATCTATTGTGGTGAAAAGGCGACGTCGTCTTCTGGGCCAATAAACATCAAGATGAGGACCTTTGTTCTCTGACTGTAAACAAGAGATCGCGACTGTACGGTCTGTTTTTAGGGCTGTTTGGGATCAACTTGTTGACGATCAACTGTATCAACTGCTTGGTTAAAACTCCTCCGTCTCTGGCGCGTTAAGTGATATGGTGTCGGCACTCAATCTACGTGAGATGAACAAGATAGGAGAAACTTTATTATTTCACTGTCTGTAATCTTTGTGTAGACCTCAACCATATTTTAATGTTTTAGACTAGAAGTCTTTATTTTGTAATTTGAAAGCGAAACCTTGGCGTTATGATAACAATCAGCGTCTACACGACCCGCAAACTTACAATTGGGAAGCAGTGTGACGTAAAGTCTAGAGATTCAGATTACAAAGATGGCTAGTCAGGTCATAAACCTTCGTGGTCTTTTGTGGCGGTCGACTTGACTTTAAGCCATTGCTTCACGAGTTCGAGTCTCTTTCCTGTGTTTAGTTGGGTTTTTTTTCCCACTTGGGATCGAGTGCTTGTTTGTGGGTGTATCAATCTATTACGTTTCGTCTCTGCTCTTTGAAGTTGGATTGTCGTTGTTCGCACTGCACAAGCCGAGCAGCGCCATGGGTAATTCAATCGTCTTTCTTGCTTTGCGACACAGTGCTTCTGAGCAAGAAAATAGTGAGATAATGTTTTTGGTCCCTGGTAAAGGAGCACTAACCCTCCGGTCTCACATGTTGTAAAGAAACCCTAACTCTAACCCTTCGGTTCACATGTTGCTAACCTTAATTCTAACCCTTCGGTCTCACATGTTGTTTAGCAACCTTAACCCTAAATATATACACATGTTTCTTTGCTCCGCATGCCTTTGATCCCACAAACACTGGCTGCAGAACCAAAGACATATAATTTTTTTTTTATTTACCTTATTGTCCCTTTTTCATAGGGAAATTCTGGGCCGCCTCCCCTGGGGAAAGCGTAGTCGCAGCCTGTGGCGCGCCCAAACCCAACCTACCTAACATTAGTTGTGATTTTGAAATTTTGCTGGGGGAGCAAACCGGAGTACCCGGAGAAACCCCGAGACGTTGCCCGAGTCGAAAGTAAATAATATTCGGAGAAACATAACGCCCCGATGCTGGATCGAACCCACACCTGTCAGGCGCCATTGGTTTGTGGCCTGTGGACAAGGCAAGTTAGTCCCGCCTTAGCCCACTTGGCCACAACGCTTACATGTGGAATCAAAGACATGTAGGACCAAAGACATGTGGAACCAACGATGGATCCCGAAAAGAAAGTTACCAGCCACACATCTTAAAGCACGTTTATTCTCGGCCTAATTATTACAGCAATTTATCCTCGATGTAATTGTAAACTATCCACACAGATTATCACCAGTCTTTACAGATTATAACATAATCATCGTAGCTTTAATTTTTTTTCCTTCTATAATTAAAGTTAAATTTATTTACTGAATGCATGCAGGCCTTACATATATCTTGCCATAAGATTGTACAGATATGACTCGCTAGTCTGCTCTGGAGTTTTTTTCAAATAAAAGTATTAGAAGGGGGTATGCGTGTGTGTGTGTGTGTGTGTGTGTGTGTTTGTGTTTGTGTGTGTGTGTGCGTGTATGTGTAAGTGAGAGAGGGAGAGGGAGAGGGAAAAGAAGAGAGGGAGAGCGTGGACAACTTATAATCTACGGACAGTAATGAGTCCTCACCGGCTTGTATGTTTAACGACTCTAATAAGTTCTGTGCCTATCCTATTTGCCACCCCTTGGGGTCATGAGCAATCTTGTCACTGTAGATTGTTCTAACCTATAAAGGGAACAGTGAAAGCCCCAGTTGAAAACCTGTCTTGCCTTTGTAGGCATGACTAATTCACTGCGGCAACAGTTCCCCCCGTTGGAGTGCCGGGGGTTTCAGTATAAATAGTATCCCCACTTTCTGGAAATTTAGTGCTTTAAATTCCCACTGTCGCTGTCTTCATCATTTGCTCTTTCCCATTCCTGATCTGTCCTATCACTCTGCTATACTTTCTTCTTCTTCGCTAGATCAATGACCTACCTTTTTTCTTGAAAACTCTTCCTGGACAAGACTCCTTGTTTGTGTATGAGGTCTGTTGGATCAGCTTGGGAGTGTTGGACGCTTTCTGCCGGGTGGTCACTAGGGCTTCCTATGATTGTATTATTTCGCACTATAGGCATTTTATATGTATGTGTTTTGTTGATGATTTATAATGATGGTTGTATTCTATTTTGTTTTTGTAACCGGGGTGTTCGCGTAGTTGAGGTCAACCCTCAGCCGTCCCCCGCGTGGGATGTCTTTATTGTAAAGTGACTGGCCGGTGGAGGGCATTCAATTTTCCCACTAGGGTTGTTTCGGCAGATCTTTTATGCGGATCGGGGGTTGTCCGGTCCTGATTTGGCTCGGAAGAGTCCGCTGGACCTAAAGCAACAATAAATCAATCAATCAATCAATCCTATTTGCCTCTTTTATTTCCGGCAGTATGAGACTAGGCCTAAAACTGATCATCACAATCTTTTCAGTTGAACCACATGGCTATGTGATTGCTCCTCGCACTAATCTTGCGCCAAATCAAATGAAATTATTTATCGCACTGTATCAGGCTCGACGTTACTCCTAGCAATTGCAACTAAAAAATAAACATGTTTTCCATTGTTAAAAATAAATAAGTAAATAAAAGTAAAATAAATAATTTAAGGCGGAGACCTCACTCATGACTCACTGCACAGATTGCCCCTCCGTATGTATCCCCGGCCTCCCCAGCATGGGCCCCACGCCCTAAACAATCCGGACTTTTTTTTTTTTAAAGTTATCTCTTTCTTCTCTTTTGCTTTTCTCTCCTTCTCATTTCTCTCTTTGATTATTATATCTCTTTGGTCTCTGTGTGTCTGTAACCGTTGCCCAGGGCAACCAAACAGCAGGAATACCCGTATGTCATTGTCCCGCCTCGCTTTGACGATGCGGCCGATACTTCCGGTTGTATTGTGTTGTGTGTATGGCAGGGTAACTAATGTAATTCTTGCGGTCGCCCCGCTGTCTCACACCGTATCATTTGTTCTTTCCTCTGCACCGCTTTCCCACACTTCTCTATTGTCTTGTGCTGCTCTCTGTCTCTGTCCATATCTCTGTTTCTGTCTGTCTGTCTGTCTGTCTGTCTCTCTCTCTCTCTCTCTCTCTCTCTCTCTCTCTCTCTCTCTCTCTCTCTCTCTCTCTCTCTCTCTCTCTCTCTCTTTCTCTCTCTCTCTTTTTCTCCCGGCCGTGGCTTAGTGGTAGAGCGTTCGCCTGGCACACCATAGGCCGATGACCCAGGTTCGAATACCCTGGCTGTGGTGGCACAATAAAAGTGGCCATTTTTTACTGTCCATCTGAGCAGTATGATTGCTCTGGTTGTTCAGTGTTGATTTAGGTCCCTATCCCTTCTTCAGTGGGATGGTTATTCTTGTCTGCCATACTGCCAATGGTGGGTATATAGGCGTTAAACATCTCTCTCTCACTCTCTCCCTCTCTCTCTCTCTCTCTCTCTCTCTCTCTCTCTCTCTCTTCTTTTGTCTTCTCTTCTTTTCTCTTCCCTTCTTTTCTCTTCTCTTTTTTTCATCATCCTCCACAGAGCGATCAACTGGAACTAGAGTGTCTTCATCGCCTGGTGTTTCAAACACTATGGTCAACGTAACATTATCTTGGCACGCTGACAGCAAATGAGCATGTATTGAATGGACAAATGAAACCCGAATGAGAACCTCCTAGGTACGTTGGTGTAAACATAATTATTTTTATTCAAGAAGGCAAATATAACATTACAAAGAATACATAGGAGCCCACAAAAGCAAAGCTTAAATGCTTAAATTAGTGCTACCCTCGAACATAAATACAATAAATGGAGCATCGAACTAAACGCAGTAATGGAGACCGAGGGGGACAACAAAGAAAGATGAGTTGAAGCAGAAACTCGATCAGCACCAATGACTTGTTTTCATCAAGCAATTCCTCGCAACACAGCATCAACTTTTCGCTCTTCTGGGAAAATCAAACTACTGTAATGGTACTGTTGTTCATAAATGAGAAAACGGTCGTCTAAGTCTTCCATGCGCTCAGAAATGCACATGAGCGAAATAAAGAAACTTGAATTACTCCAATTACATCCCCCCCCCCCCCCCCCCCGAAATAAATCATTTCTCGTCATTTCAGAAAAATCTATAATATGATATAGACTTTAAATTAAAAGATGTATTATTTATTAATTCTATAAAATATAAAAATACTATGGCGTCGTCTGTCCTATCATGAATGTCTGGAAATACATTTGCATGACTTGTTGTTTTTATAATGAGGAGAAAGAGATTTTACTCGTTAGATATCTCATTTTACGGTATATTATTCCATAGTAGACCTGTAACTTTTACTACAGCACGATTTCAAGAGCTGTCGTAGCTTGCTCTGAGGCATCGGTTGTGCCTCTTTCGTGTCGTCTGCCACGCAAGGTGGCGGCGCTCGAGTATCAGAGACTGCTGAGTATAGGATTTGGACCATTAAAAAAAAAAGTATTGGAAAATACCCACCGGTTTCAACGCGTTTTGAATTGGGAGAGTTCTCCTTGTCTAGGACAAAGGCTAGCTTAGGACTCCTCGATGCCGTTAGAGCCTTCAGGAGACCGCTGGCTGGATCTGATGGCTGTCGTGAAAAGAGAAGATTAGTGTTTATGTCTATTTGTCACGGAGTTTCACGTTTCGCTCATGCTTTGACAAAGCCTT